>OY759211.1:43647767-44847767 GCA_963662105.1 Meiosimyza platycephala
GATAATCGCCATCTAGAAAGACACTGGAAACGACATTCTGGATAATGGCGGATGGTACGACATTATCGCCATCTAGAAGGCACTGGAAACGATATTCTAAGACAACGGCAGATGGTTCGAGAAAATGATGACTTTAGTATAAAAGGCTGTCATATGAGCAGCAGAGACACAGTTGATATTGAATAGTGGAATACAGTGGATCTTAAGTGAGAACATTTGAATTTAAGTACTAAAGTGATATAGTGGATTTTAAGTAATAAAGTATAACGTTTGTGTATACAATTTGAATGTAAAGATTAAATGAACAATTGTACTGTGTAAAAACTAACGTTTGTGATTTAAATAAACCATTTTATAATTAAATAAAGATTGCGTTTTTCTTGATTATTACACAATCCAGTGATCGAACTCAGAAAAGTGTAAGACATTGAAATTACTGTCAAAGGGACAGGGAATTTCGTAATATGATACATTGGTAAGAAACAATTCTGCAATCACATCAAACTTCGATTAACAATATTTTGATATTTCATAGATAAACACCACCAGAGCCGCAGCAGCTTCAAACTAACTGTTAGAGCTTACATTGCTGAAATGCAGCCCTTAGTGTTATAACTGTCTCAGTAATTTGCCCATTCTTCCATCGACTTGCTGTTTAAAAATCAAATTTATATTTTGTAAATGTGTACATATGTATGGATTTTTAAAAACGGCAATTATTTTAAAAATAAGAAAGTTATGTCAACTTTTGACACAGGCCCGTGCGCAGAAATCATCCATGGGGGGGGGGGTTTCACTCGGATATTTCATGTCAGGTTTTAAAGTTCTTAACAAGGTATTTTTGACTACAAAGCATACAAAAAAAGACAAAAACTGTTTTCTAAATATTGTTACGAAATTTCCTGTCCCTTTGACAGTAATTTCAATCTCTTACACTTTTCTGAGTTCGATCAGTGGATTGTGTAATAATTAAAAAAAACGCAATCTTTATTTAATTATAAAATGGTTTATTTAAATCACAAACGTTAGTTTTTACACAGTACAATTGTTTAATTAATCTTTACATTCAAATTGTATACACAAACGTTATACTTTATTACTTAAAATCCACTATATCACTTTAGTACTTAAATTCAAATGTTCTCACTTAAGATCCACTGTATTCCACTATTCAATATCAACTGTGTCTCTGCTGCTCATATGACAGCCTTTTATACTAAAGTCATCATTTTCTCGAACCATCTGCCCTTGTCTTAGAATATCGTTTCCAGTGCCTTCTAGATGGCGATAATGTCGTACCATCCGCCATTATCCAGAATGTCGTTTCCAGTGTCTTCTAGATGGCGATTATCGACGTTGATAATGTCGTACCACTTTATCATTTATAGTACTGAAAACATGCTACATGTCGCTAGATGGTGTTATTTTTCTACGGTCAGTGATGCACGTATTTTTCTACGGTCAATGATGCAAGTATTTTCTTACGGTCAATGATGCAAGTATTTTCTTACGGTCAGTGATGCAAGTAATTTTCTATGGTCAGTGATGCAAGTATTTTTCTACGGTCAGTGATGCTAGCTAATATCGTTTAATAATTATTACGAGAATTTTCTGGCATAAACCAAATTTCGCTACACTGCCCTCCGCTTAAACTTGTTCGTCCCGAACAAGATTCTCTCCATCTCTAGTATAAGGTGCCAGCCTTTCGATGTGGACTACCTTTAATTTACCTTTGTTGCCGGGGTATTTTTGGATTCGATACACAACATCATTAATCCTTGTGACGATCCGATAAGGTCCCTCCCAATGAGTCTGTAATTTAGGAGACAAGCCTCGTTTTCGTTGTGGGTTATGTAGCAGCACTAATTGACCTTCTTTGAACCCTTCAGTATTTGCTCGCAGATCATACCGAGCTTTCATCTTGTCGCTAGCCAATTGAGTACGTCTCCTGATGAGCTCGTGTATATCTGCTAGTTCTTCTCTTTTCTGCGATATGTAATCGTCAGCATTGGTCGTTTCTGGGACAGCGCTTACTCCGTACTTCAAATCTGCTGGAAGCCGTAAGTCCGTACCAAAAATTGCTTTTGCTGGCGTGACTGTAGTGGTATCGTGTACTGACGAACGATAAGCCATCAGAAATATTGGTAGATGCTCATCCCAATCTTTTTGTCCTTTGTCAACAACCTTTTTCAGATGCTCCTCTAGAGTACGGTTGAACCTTTCGACCATGCCATCGGACTGAGGATGCAATGCTGTGGTACGTGTCTTCTATATTCCAAGCATGTCACAAAGCTCCTTAAAAAGTGCCGACTCAAAATTTCGTCCTTGGTCGGAATGCAACTCAAGTGGAGCTCCATATCGGCAAATCCAATTTTTGATGAAAATGTCTGCCACTGTTTTTGCTTCTTGATTGGGAATGGGATATACTTCTGGCCACTTACTGAAGTAATCAATTACCACAAGGATGTTTTTATTTCCTGCATTGCTAATTGAAAAAGGTCCCGCTATATCCATGGCTATCCTCTCAAAGGGAGCTCCAACGTTATACTGATGCACTTTTCCCCGAGTGCAGTGCCTTGGTCCTTTAGCAATTGCACATTGGTCACAACGGCGGATCCAGTTAGCAACTGTTTCTTGGCATCCAACCCAATAAAACCGTTTCTTTATTTTCTCTGTGGTTTTTGTTACGCCCAGATGTCCACCACTCGATCCATTGTGATAATCCTTGATTATTTCCCTTAATTTTTCCTTTGGAATAACCAGCAGTTTTGAACGAATTTTACCATCCTCGCTTTCCCAGATTCGGTAGAGGCAACCATCATGCAACTCCAAACTTTGCCATTGCGCCCAGTATGCTTTGCAGATTTGGCTTTCACTTGATATTTCTTGCCACGCCGGTTTCCTACCCAGCTCTTTATACTTAATTATAGTTGCCAAATCTGTATCACTGCGCTGGACCCGTTGTACTTCCTCTTTTGTCCACTTTTCTTCAGGCAAAATGTTCAAAAGGCGCACATCAATTGTTCCAGCTTTACTTTCCGTTCGTGAACAATGACCGCATTCAATTTTACATGGACGACGGGAAAGTGCATCCGCATTTCCATGCTGGCTTCCTTTGCGATGTTCTATGGTGAAATCATATCTCTGCAAGCGTTCTATCCACCGTGCGATTTGACCTTCAGGATCCTTGAATTGAAGTAGCCACCTTAATGCCGCATGGTCTGTCCTCAGGACAAAATGCTGTCCATATAAGTACTTATGGAAGTGCTTCACGCATTCCATTACAGCCAATAACTCCCTCCGAGTTACACAATAATTCCTCTCAGGTTTTGACAGAATTTTGCTGAAATATGCGACGACTTTTTCTTGTCCATTGATGACTTGGGACAAAACTCCTCCAATACCATGGCCACTCGCATCGGTGTCCAATATAAATTTTTCGCCAGGTATTGGGTACGCTAGTATTGGCGCTGTAGACAATAATTCTTTCAGCTTTTGGAATGCAGTTTCCTGTGCACCACTCCATTCAAATTTCCGATTTTTCTGTGTCAGTTCATGTAGACTGCCTGCGACATTTGCGAAACCAAGAACAAAACGTCTGTAGTAAGTGCATAGGCCCAGAAAACTTCGCAACTCATGAAGATTAGATGGTCGTGGCCAATTTTTCACAGCTTTTATTTTATCCTCACCTGTGTGTATTCCTTCTGACGTAACCTTGTGCCCCAGATACTTGACTTCACGCTGGAAAAGTGAGCACTTTTTCGCACTTAATTTTAGTCCAGCTGCCTCCAAGCGCTCAAACACTTCCTCCAGATTTTTCAAGTGGTCATCAAAATCTTTTCCCATGATGATGATATCATCGAGATACACTAAACATGTCTTCCAATGTAGTCCTTTGAGCACTCGTTCCATTAACCGCTCAAACGTAGCTGGAGCGTTACAAAGACCAAACGGCATGACGTTAAACTGCCATAGACCATTCCCAATACTAAAGCCAGTTTTCTCCTTGTCTTTGTCATCTATTTCCACCTGCCAATATCCACTTTGTAAGTCCAGAGTGGAAAACCATGTTGCTCCAGATAACGTATCCAGTGTATCATCGATTCTGGGTAACGGGTAGCTGTCTTTTTTGGTGACGTCATTTAATTTTCTGTAATCCACACAGAATCGCATACTTCCGTCCTTTTTCTTGACAAGCACGACCGGTGAACTCCACGGGCTTTCTGATGGTGCAATGACTTTTTCTCGCGCTATATCCTCTATAAGGCCCGTTACTTCCTCTCTCTTAGCGAGTGCTAGTCTCCTGGGGGGTTGACGAATTGGCTGAAAATCACCTGTATCAATGCGATGTTTGACAACTGATGTTCGGCCATTATTTTCTCCGTTGAACGCAAATATCTGCCAATGCTTTTGCAGAAACCTTTTATTTATAACAGCCGTAACTTTCTCACATTGCGCTATTACTTCACTTTTTTGCATCCATTTCGGCTTATTTGTTGGATTCAAAATTCATACTGGTATTTTGCTGTCCGCTCTTGTTTTTACTAGGGTCTTTCCAATAATCAGGTCTTTCTTTAAATATTTCTTAGCTGCTTCCACTACCCACAGATGGCTTGTCCCACAGTCTTCACTTGTTGTTGCCCAAATAATTTCTTCGGTGTTGGGTTCAATTCGACAGCGCTCACTTTTAAAGACTCTTGCAATTGTTAATTTTTGTCCACAGCCAACGTCTAAAGGCAACTCTACATTGGCATATCTTAACTTCTTTTTTTTAAGATCCAAAGTGAACCCGTGTCGAATCATAAAGTTCACGCCAATGATAACCTCATCGGTGATGTTTGCAACAATAAAATCATGTTCCACAGTTTTGTTGCCGATAAAAATACTTGCTGTAACTTTTCCTTCTATTTGCGCAATTTCTCCCGTTGCTGTTTTCAATTGGATTCCATTTAATGGCATTACTCGTCGTCTATTAAATAAATCTGTCCTCACAATTGAGTGCGATGCGCCTGTATCCAAAGTCAGCTCACATGGTCTTTCGTTGATTTTTCCACCGATGGTAAGGCTGTTGGAATTTCGGCAGAGCTTCGAAACTAAGACTGTGGGGCAATCATGAGTGAGAGTCAGCTCACGCCCCGCTGTACTGACTCTCTTTAGTTTAACGACTGCTCTTCGCTACCATTTTCGAAATCGTTCACCCTATTACCAATTTTTCTTCTTGGTGAACGTGATGCGGAACGTTTACGACGTGATTTGCAGTCACGTGCCATGTGTCCCTGCTTGCCACAGTTATAGCAATTTCCATTGAAGCTACTGCTGGCGAACGACGAATTTTTGTTCTCAGCCTCCACCTCCATCCGACGAGTTTTCAATGATGGGCGGCATGTCAACGCAATCGTCTCTTGAATGAGAGCAACCGTGACTGTTTCATTAAATGTAATCTTCGGGTTCTTCATTGCCTCGCGTTTTGTCTCTGAGTCACGTATGCCGTCAATAAACGCCTCTATTTTGAATTTTTCAGCTACGACACTTAACTCGTCAGGATAGGAAAGGTGTGCCAATCGTTCGATATCTGCAGCATACTCCTGCAATGACTCCCCAGATTTCTGGATACGACTTTTCAACTCCAGTCTGTGAATCTGCTTCATGTGGTCACTGCCATATTTTCGCTGTAAGGCATCCATGACCGCCTTGTAATTCTTTTGTTCCGCCACTGGAACCGTTTGCAATACTTCTGAAGCTGCGCCTTTTAATGCTACAATTAGCGCTGCTGCTGCACTATCGTTATCCCAACGATTATGAGCAGATGTTGTTTCGAACTGGAGCTTGAAAACACTAAATGGCGTTGTTCCATCGTACGTGGGTGCCTTAAGCTTCTCTGCGCTGATTTCTCTTATCACTTGAGTGGTCGGTTCGCTTATTTCTAACTGTTGAATCCTTTTATTAACGTTTTCAAAATTATTTTGAACTTTTTCCTTTAATGATTCAACGTCATCCCGTAACTCGGTCACTTTTCCATCGAGGTCATTTACCATTTTGGCAACCTCCGTTCGAACAGCCTCCATATTTTGATTCATTGTTTGGATCTGCGTCGCGTTCTGACTCAATCTCTGATCAATCTGTAGCGCGTTTTGACTTAAGCTCTGGTCAATTTCTTTCTGAACCTCCTGGATATGCAGCGCGTTCTGACCTAACTTCTGATCAATTTCTTCCCGAACCTCCTGGCTATTGTTATTCATCTGCAAAGTTAATGTCTGCGTCATCGCCATTAACATTTTCTCGAACTTTGACGAATCTACAACTTCACCACTTGCAGCCGTTCCAGAAGCTTCCTCCATTTTCGCTGTTGATTCTGAGACATCACTATAAAATTCATGCTCTTCCAGGTCTACCCCTTGAGCCTCAAGAGCCTGCCGTAAGCGTTTCTGTAACTCCAACTTTCCGCCAGATGAGTGCAGATTCAGCTGCTGCAACTCCTTCTTTAGTTGATCCACTTTTAGTTCGTCAAACTTAACCATTTTACTTTTTTATTTATTTTTTTTATTTGATTGTAAATTCTTTTTTTTCACAATCCCACTTCTGACACCAATTAATACGAAATTTCCTGTCCCTTTGACAGTAATTTCAATCTCTTACACTTTTCTGAGTTCGATCACTGGATTGTGTAATAATCAAGAAAAACGCAATCTTTATTTAATTATAAAATGGTTTATTTAAATCACAAACGTTAGTTTTTACACAGCACAATTGTTTATTTAATCTTTATATTCAAATTGTATACACAAACGTTATACTTTATTACTTAAAATCCACTATATCACTTTAGTACTTAAATTCAAATGTTCTCACTTAAGATCGACTGTGTTCCACTGTTCAATATCAACTGTGTCTCTGCTGCTCATATGACAGCCTTTTATACTAAAGTCATCATTTGCTAGAACCATCTGCCGTTGTCTAGAATATCGTTTCCAGTGTCTTCTAGATGGCGATTATCGACGTTGATAATGTCGTACCATCCGCCATTATCCAGAATGTCGTTTCCAGTGTCTTCTAGATGGCGATTATCGACGTTGATAATGTCGTACCACTTTATCATTTATAGTACAGAAAACATGCTACATGTCGCTAGATGGTGTTATTTTTTCTACGGTCAGTGATGCAAGTATTTTTCTACGGTCAGTGATGCTAGCTAATATCGTTTAATAATTATTAAGAGAATTTTTTGGCATAAACCAAATTTCGCTACAATACATTTGCTTGCTGGATCCAGTCCCAAATATGGGTTACCACCTGTCCTTTGGGCAAATTTTTTTTAGAGAAAAGTTTATGGTTGGGCAACATTATATATTTTATTTGAGATCATTGTTAAAGAATAAGCTTTAAGATTTTTCATTTATTACTTTAGTTTTACATTACAATATTTTCCAAACAAAACTATGTTAATCGATAGATATTGTTGACAGTTGTTGTCCATCTTTACATTGAATAAAAAAAAGAAAAGGCACAAATCAAAAAGGCACGCGTTTTTATTTACTCGAAAACATCGGCAATTGCCAACATTCATCTTGGGGTATAAAAAGGCTTATACCCTTCTAAACAGTTGGAGGCCCCGGCGAGATACTTTATTTCGGATAGATAAGCGTTTTTTTGCCTTTTGATATCTAGCCGTGCTATTGTGCTTACATTATTAATAGAAAATGTCGGACAGCGAGCAAGATAATGCTCCAGACAAAAAGAAGAACGTTTCTTCAAAATTAAAAGGCACTTTAGCTGCTTTAAACACACGTCGCACCGTGTGCGAACAACAAATTGAGCGAACCATGGAGTTCGTGAAAAAAGTAGATGATAACCTCATAGGTACTTCAGCCATGGAGCTGAGCATTCGCCTTGAGGAAAAGGATCCTGATGAAATCGCCAGGCCTAACAGGTCCACGTATGAAGAAATGTATTTTAGCGCTGCATCGGCCTTGAAGGTTTTTATTCACAAAATCGAAAATAGCAATGCCACACCATCAAATGCGGCCAATGATTCTACAATCAACGAAAGATATGAAGCGATAAGATTGCCTAAAATTGAACTGCATGTTTTTAAGGGTGAAGTTACCGCGTGGATGAGTTGGTATGACGAATTTCTTTCCCTTGTGCATAATAATCCATCCTACACAACGTTGGCAAAGTTTCACTATCTCGTAGCAGGACTTGGTGATACCG
Organism: Meiosimyza platycephala; assembly: GCA_963662105.1. Classification (NCBI taxonomy): domain Eukaryota; kingdom Metazoa; phylum Arthropoda; class Insecta; order Diptera; family Lauxaniidae; genus Meiosimyza; species Meiosimyza platycephala. Next base: position 43,655,979 of record OY759211.1, read on the forward strand.
CAAAGGCATCAATTGAAGGATTAAAGATCGTGTCTGAGAATTATAAAGTTGCGCTAAAACGTTTACGCGAAAGATTCGAGAACAAAAAGGTAATTGGCAAAAAACATATTGAACTTATGTTTCAATTCCAGAAGATCAATAAAGCAAATTCTGTGGACTTACGTAATCTCATCGATCAAATGAATAATCATTTAACTGGTCTTAAAAACTTGAATCGCCCTGTGGACCAGTGGGATGACCTTATCGTTTATCTCATCACATCAAAATTGGATGCAGAAACCGCACTCAAATAGAATGAAGAATCTGCCACAGATCGCATGTCAAGTCTCACCGAATTAATGACCTTTTTAAAAAAAAGATGCCAAATCCTTGAAGGTAATGTACAACCTAATTTACTTATTAATATGAGCTCGAACAGTAGCGCTAAAAGGGATCATAAGAACACACATTCAAAGATTTTCACAAATATTGAAACTACTTGCCAATTTTGCCATAAACGTGGCCATTTTATTTATCGTTGCATAGAATTTTTAAATCTGCCCATCCGTGATCGGCTTCGAAAAATTAATGACATGAAACTATGCGAAAATTGCTTAAAAACAAATAATCACAAAGCTTATAACTGCACATCAAATTTCAAATGCCACACTTGTGGAAAGAAACATCATTCATTGCTTCATCAAAGCACCAATAATAGTCCAGCTTCTTTTGGTAACTTGTCTCCACCGTCTGGAAATACACATACTGGTCAATCCTCGTCCATCCAACCGAACATCTCTCTTAACAACTCATCAGTTGCGCTGCATAACAAATCTAGCGAAAGTAATATTTTAGGAACCGTTATAGTTAACTTAATTAATAAATATAATCAAAACATTCCATGCCGTGCATTGCTGGATTCTGGTTCCCAGCTGAATATCATTTCGGAGCGAATCATTAAAATTTCCGGAATAAAGCAGCAGTCCTTTTTAACTCAATTCAATTGCGTAAATAATACAAGCGTCTCGTCAAATTATAGATCCACATTCACGATAAGGTCTCGATTTAATAATTTTTCCATTACATTGGAGGCATTAGTTATGAAGAAAATTACGGGACTTCTCCCAGATAGCAAATTTGAAATTGGAGAATGGAATATTTCAAAAAATATCAACTTATCCGATCCTCTCTTCAACATACCACAAAAAATTGACATGCTTATTGGTGTCGATGCTTTTTATGAGATTTTATCAATCGGGCAAATTAAACTTGGAAGTAATTTGCCGACATTACAAAATACTCTTTTTGGGTGGGTAGTAGCTGGAAAGTTACCCACAAATTGTAATACAAGCTCTTCGTTTTGCAATTTAATGCCGTGCATGAATTCTGAAGAAAGAGAGGACTCTTCTTTAAATGAGAGCATAAAGGCTTTTTGGAATATTAAGAATTTTAATTCATTGCAATCAAATTTTACTAAAATAGAAAGAGAGTGTGAAACACACTTCACAAACAACACTACTCGTTTACAATGCGGTCGCTATCAAGTAAGACTGCCTTTTAAAGCATCAGATTTGCCAAGTGCTCTTGGCAATTCATATGACATAGCGTTGAAAAGATTTTATTCACTTGAACGAAAATTTCATAAAAACAAAGATCTTCGGCTGCATTACGAAGAATTCATGAATGAGTTTTTAAAATTATATCATATGGAGCACGTGGCTCACGCTGATTTTGAGAAATCCCATTATGTCATACCCCATCATTGCGTTTTTAAGCCGTCAAGTTCGTCTACTAAACTCCGTGTAGTATTTGCTGCTTCGTCAAAAAGCAGCTCAGGAGTATCACTTAATGATTTATTAATGGATGGCCCAGCAATACAACCAGATTTATTCTCAATTGCACTGCGATTCCGATTTCATACCTATTTTTTCACGTCGGATATTAGTAAAATGTATCGTCAGGTATCGTTACATCCTGATGATAGGCGATATCATTATATTTTATGGCGCTCTAACGAAAATGAGCCCATTCAAATTTATCAGCTGTGCACGGTAACATACGGCACAGCCTCTGCATCCTTCTTAGCCACTCGCGCGTTACAACAACTTTCCATTGATGAAGGACACAACTTTCCACTCGCCGCTGCTGCCGCAAGAAATGATTTTTACGTGGACGATATTTTATCTGGTGCCAACACTATCGAAGAAGCCATTGCTTTGCAAAATCAACTTAAGTTAATGCTTCTCAAGGGAGGCTTTGAATTGAAAAAATGGTGCGCGAATCATGAAAACTTAATCCGATGCATTTGTGAAGAGGATCGGGAAAAATTCTTTGAAATTAAAGGCGAAAATGCTATTAAAGCGCTGGGAATGGTGTGGAATCCATCTATTGATAAATTTCTTTACAATAAGAACTTACCTCCGGTACTGGGGACGGTTACAAAGCGCACTGTGCTTGCGGAGATTGCACAATTTTTTTACCCGCTTGATCTTATAAATCCTGTAATTGTTTTGGCATAAATATTCATGCAGCAACTGTGGCGCTTGGATTTAAGTTGAGACGCATCATTGCCACAAGAATATAACAGCCGTTGGATCAATTTTAGAGATCAGTTACATTACCTAAACGAATTTGAAATTGATCGACAAGCCTTTGTACCGGCTGCAGTTTATGAAATGCATGCATTTTCTGATAGTTCCGAAAACGCTTATGGTGCGTGTATATATACATTCGCTCTATTTCGCTACAGGGTGACGTTCTCGGTGTGAAACTTTTATGCGCAAAATCACGAGTAGCACCAATAAAAAAATGCTGTTTGCCTAGGTTAGAGCTATGCGCTGCTGTCATTATGTCGCAATTAGTACAACGCACTACTGCTATATTTGATTTCGTCCAATTTCAAAATATTATATATTGGACTGATTCAACGATTGTTTTAAATTGGTGGCGTGAAGAAGCTTGCTGCTGGCAAACATTTATTGCAAATCGCGTTGCGATCATACAAGAAACAAGTAAATTCTCACAATGGAGGCACGTGCCAACTGGTTTGAACCCTGCTGACATCTTATCACGTGGTGCTCTTCCATTGGCCTTGATGAATTCCAATATGTGGTATAGTGGTCCAGGGTTTTTGACGGAAACGGAATCAAATTGTCCACCCACTTTAAACAACGTTCTACACGATGACAGCATTTTACAAAGAAAGAAAACTAAAATTATCCTCATGAATGGGTATGACAAAAACTTTATTGAAAATATAAAATATTGCAATAATTACAAAAAACTTAACAACGTTATTGCATACATACTACGTTTCAAAAATAATTGCTCACAGAAAAATAAAGTGAATCGTTCACATGGCACATTTACAACTGATGAATTACACCATGCATTAATTGCAATTATTATTTCTATTCAGCAGAGTGAATTCGGCTCAGAAATAAAAGCAATGAAAAATGGATCAATACTTCCAAAAAAATGCAATATGCAATCGCTACTTCCGTTTTTAGATGAGAACGGCATCATACGCGTTGGAGGTCCACTTAAATTTTCCGCTTTGAGCTTCGATGGCAAACATCCAATACTACTTCCTAAATCACATATTTTTACTCGCACTCTTCTAATTCATCATCACATAGTCAATCATCACGTTGGACCCCAATCTTTGCTAAGCATCGTACGACAATCATTTTGGCCGATACATGGAAAAGTGATTGCACGCTCTGTTGTCCACAATTGCATTCGATGCTCGAGAGCAATGCCGATAAAACACCACCAATTAATGGGAAATTTACCCGAGCTTCGCGTTCAACAAACAAGGCCGTTCAATGTTGTGGGAGTGGATTTTTGCGGTCCCTTTCACACTCACTTTCGTCGTCGTGGCACCTCGCCTGCGAAATCATATGTTTCAGTTTTTATATGCTTCGTCACCAAGGCAATCCATCTTGAGTTGGTGGAAAACTTAACCACAAGGGGTTTTTTGGATAAGCTGAAACGTTTCACTGGGCGTCGCGGTCGTTGCGCAGTCATATACAGTGACAACGCGACCAATTTTGTCGGCGCACGTAACGAACTATACAATCTGTTTGAAATGTTTCGTAAACAACAAACACAAGACGAAATACGAAAGGCCTGCGCTGAAGACGGCATCGTATGGAAGCATATTCCTCCGCGGTCACCACACTTTGGGGGACTCTGGGAGGCTTCAGTGGAATCATTTAAATTTCATCTTAAAAGAACTTTGAATAATGCTTCGCTGACCTTTTCTGAATTTAAAACACTAATCATACAAATAGAGTCTGTTCTTAATTCTAGACCTATAAAAGGGAAAAAATCAAAAGGTGTTATATTGAAAATATTTTCAGAAAAATTCTTTTAATTAAAAAAATTTGTGTTTAAACAAATTTACTTAAATCCTTTTAGTTTTTTTTATAAAGTTAGAATATTTCTTAGCAAAAATTATTAAATGATTTTTTATCCTATCTCCACACGGAAAAAACGAAACTCGAAAATATTGTAAATATTAATCAAAATTTAAGAAAAATTAGTAGGTAATTTAGTAATTTAGAAACGGTTCGAGTGTCTACTAAAAATTACAAAGCGTAATATAAAAATTCCATCAAGCAGGCATTAATTTTTCGAATGCGAATTTTTAATTTTTACAAAGTAGATACTAAAATTTCTGCAATAATTTATTATATTTTAAAAGGACTGTACTATTTTTTAAAAAGTACATTATAAAGTTTTTATGATGAAATAATAATAACTGAAATTGATTTTTAAAATTTTGTACATCAGTTTGTTGAACAGAAATGGGGCGGCCAGCGAGTTTCCGTTGCCGCTTTCCCGACCCCGTCCCAATTCTGTTCAACACATTTTTTCTAAGCCAATTAGTAAAAGTTTGGCAAGCCTTATATATTTATTTTTTTGAATGAACATGTTGAGAACTCAAACAGAGTGCAAATTAAAAACAAAAGAGAAATAAAATTCAATATAATAAAAATTACTAATCTTGAAATAATTTTTCTATAACTACCTTTTAAAAATTATAAAGCGGGAATCATATATTACAATATGAAATATGTAAAAATTCTAATGTCGCAATTTATTGAAATTTAATAAAATCTTTGTAAAATTTCAAAGTTTTTATGTGATAATTAAAATGAAGAAATTAATTTTTAATATGCACTTATTAAAAAATGTAAAATGAAAATAATTACAAACTAGAATAGAATTTTTCATAATTATTTTTTAATTATTACTATAAAAGAGTAATATTTGTTTTCAGATTTTAATTTTTATAATCTTCTATTAATTTTTAATAAAATTTGAGTTGGTGTTTTTTCCGTGCAGCACCACTCTTCAATCCCCTTATGGAACATTTTAGTCAAATTTTCTGAAAAAATTAACATACGGGTCAAACGAGTGAGAATTCCTTCAACAACAAAACTTCCTCAAGCTCATCTGTATGGCAGTAAAATTCAAAAATTAATTTTTCAATTCCTTTATATCGCTCGTTTACTGAAAGACCGTTATAACTAAAAAAATTTTTTTTCTAGGTAATTATACATTTGTTTTATGTCGAAAAATCGTAAAGGTATCTAATGAACTTGGCTTGTGACAAGAGTTTTTTTCAGAAAATTTCAATAACATTCTCTATAATGGGATTAAATGCAAATGAAACAAGTTCATGAGGAACAACTTTTCCTCAGACATCAAATCTCTTAGATTTGAATTAAAAAAGCCGTAATAAGCGTTTAAATGTGTCAAGTACCAGTTAGTTTAACGATATCTGAAAACACAGAAGTCTTGACCAAAATCTAATGGCAGATTCGAGCTCAGCGACCCCAAATTACACTGATTACCCAAATTTTAGAAATAATTTTTGCACACAGTGCAGTTACAGTGTTGTTGGTTCCTTCAAATTCAACGTCAATTACTTGGAACTTTTGAGCCGTCTAATCGTTAGACCACTGAATCAATGCTATATATTGTGAAATTAATTAATTAATTAAAGCGATTTTAATTTTTTATTTTACTTTTTACGCGAACATAGATCGCAAAGGTAACGTAACAGTCTTTTCCTGTAACGTAACAGTCCGAAGATTTTTGCTTCTACAGCACTCAAAAATAAAATTTTCAGTGTAATTAAAATTTAATTTATTACTTTCATTCTGAAGCTTAGAAATTATAAACTTCACATTGAAAATAGTCCACCAAAAGAGCAGACTTTTTCAGCAATGTGAGGCAACTTCAAAATCTACTTCCAAAACTATGTAACGTAACAGTCCATGCTCACACATTCATAGCTCCTAAATAACAACGGATACAAAAATTTTTATATAAACAGAAAATGGTACTACAGAATCATACTTTTAGATGAATGGATCAAATATATTTAAAATACTCAATTCCATGTGTTTTCAGAGCAATTTATGTTGAAATGTACGTACGAATGTAACGTAACAGTCTGCGTTTTTGTTCATGTATATAAAAAGTATAAAGTTTATTTTTTATACACAATACTAAATTTGAATAATAATCTGTTCGTATGTGATATCTATGTAACCTATTAAAGTAAATGTACTTGTGTTTCCTTCTATTTTCGATATTTGGTACTATTTTTATAATTTAGGTACCTTTTCTGCCAGGCTTTGATACCTTTTCAAATATCTTAACAAAACCTTGATGGCATAACTGATTGGGATTTTTTAAATTTTTAAGATTTACGAAAAAAAAATCATGAAAAAAAACTTTTACAAACGATCAGATTAAGCAAACTCCTCCAAATAATCGTCAGATTATGGATCAGCACGACCAGGACATCAAGCTGAACCGTCTGTATAAAAATCTGACGCGCTCGAGTAACTAAAAATAGCGTTTCTTTTTGCATTTTGTCTAATGAATGGGAGCTTCGTTTGGGATCACTTAACATCCCCTACGAATATCTGACGCGTTCGAGTAAATGTTTTTTCCCCATTTTTAGCTTATCCGTACGACCACCCCCACCATCCAAGTCGGCAGATTAATATACCTCCGTTATCAGAGGCATGCCCCAGCATATGCACCAACAATATCTGACGCGCTCGAGTAAGTCCATGCGCTTGTTTTTTTTTTACATTTTTGAAAGCCTGTAGTGACTTCCCCCACCGGTGAAGGGTTAGACATTATATAACCTTTTTTTCTTCCTACTATCTAATCTTCCAAATCCAATAGGTCTCCATGACGCTCGAGTAAATCCACATTTAGCATCGTGGGCTCCTCTACTATAAGGTAAATACAAAACTTTGTAATGTGATTTAAGCTGTGATTTTTATATTGACAATGAATGAGGTAAAAAAAAAATTTGTACAGATTTGTACTGATTTTTTGCGTTGAATATACTGATTTTGTGTTTCCAAAATCTGACAACTCTAGTCATCAGTAAAAAATTCGTAAATTCCAAAGTTATGGCTGGAATTTCGATATGAAAGCACATGTATCCTTTGGATTAATTGAGGAATAACATATAAAAAAATCAAAAAAAAAACAAAAGGTGTTATATTGAAAATATTTTGAGCTAATTTATTTAAATTTTTTTATAAAGCTAGGGTATTTCTTAACAAAAATGATTAAAAGATTTTTTGTCCTATCTCCTATAGTTTCTGAGATATTTCGTTTCAAAAAATGCACCAAAATGAAAAATCTTAAGAAAAAAATAACGCTTATAAGAAATTTTTTCAAATCATAATTTTTGTCAAAATTGAACAGACTACATAAGTGAAAGATATAAACGCGCTTTCTTTATGTCATCATTCTTCGATCAAAATTGCAGTTGCTGAACACACAGCTGATTTTTGTGCGACACGGATATAAGAAATAAAGATTCTTATATCAGTCGTACCTATATGTGCATTTCCACAGAAATTTATTCGATTTATTTATTTTTTTGAGCACATCCTTCAGACATGGTTTTTCTTGAAGACTGTCTTGAATCAATATTAAAGGTCGAAAAATTAAAATTCTGATAGCTATTTTTTTAAATTACATTTAAAGTAAGAAATATGTGTGACTTTTTAAATACGGTTTGCTTCAAGCAAGATCAAGATCGGAAAAAATTGTCAACTAAATCTGACAATTATTATTTAGTGTCCAGAAAATACAAAAACATAATCCGCAAAATCGTGCCTGATCATTTACTTGTTTTATGGCCATTTTAAGGTAAACACTTTCACTTATAATTTTAATAAAATCATAAATTACACGATTCGCTTTAAGATTTTATTAAAATTATGTGTGCTCCACAGACAACGCAGCATACCATATATTTTTCCTATTGTCGCATTAACATGATTAGAACAGGTTAGCGTTTGATTAAAAATTATGCCAAGATTTTTAACATTTTGCACAATCTTAATTTGAGAGTATCCAAGAGAAAGATTAATGCTATTTGGAATAATACTTGGTCTTTTGTGTATAATTATACATTTTGATTTTTTTGGGTTCAGACATAAACCGTTACTAGACGCCCATTTGCCTATGTTATCAAGATTTTTATTTAAGTTGCAGACACATTCATTTAGATGATTTATATCGCATCCAGTATAGATTTCAACGTCATCAGCGTACATTTGCATTTCACATCCCGTAATTACACTAGGCAGATCATTTACATATACGAAGAAAAGTAGAGGTCCAAGAATTGAACCTTGTGGTACCCCCCTTGTGACTGAAATAAAGTCGTAAAATATATTGTTAACTGATACTGCCTGTGACCTCCCACTCAAATAGGAATACATTAGTCTTACTGCAGTACTTGAAAAATTGGATTTATTCAACAGTTTTGTACACAATTTTTATGGTCCACAGTGTCAAAGGCTTTGGAATGATCCAGAAGCACCAAAAACGAAATCTTGTTGGAATCCAGATTCGCTCTCAATTTCTCCGATACATCCAGCAAAGTAGTTATACAACTGTGTTTAGGCCTAAAACCTGATTGTTTCATCGAAAGGAGGGAATATTGAGTAAAATATTCTGTGATTTGCTTATGCAAGATAAATTCAAAACCTTTGATAAATAAGACAAAATAGCGATTGGACGAAAACCATTATCAGCTTTGGGGACTGGAGTTATTTTTGCCTTTTTCCATTTAGCTGGAAATGACGAATTTGTCAAAATTGTGTTGAAAAAAAAGTGAAGTATGGAAGTAACTTTCGCAGAAGCGCCTTTAGGAAAGTAGAGTCCATATCATCAATCCCAATAGCATTTGATTTAATTGATAAAAAACCTTTCAATACAATTTCTTGGCTGACACAAGAAAAACTGAAGCCAACCCCATTAGTAGATATATCAAATGCTTCCATATCCCCAGAATTTGATTTTGTAATTAATGCGCTTGAAGTTACAAACTTTTCGTTAAGGATATTAACGTCGCCAACCTCAGATACATGAGTATTATTGTCCACAACCCTAATTTTTTTGATAAGATTCCAAGTTTGCTTGGAACCGATAGCGTTATTAAATTTATTTTCATAGAAGGCCATTTTAGAAGCACGTAGTTTTTTAACAACATTTTTACTCAAATTTTTGAAAGTTAGGTACATTTCAGGTAGTTTATACTTTTTCCAGCAAGAATAAGCCCTATTGCACTGATATATTAAATTTTTAATGTCCTGGCAGAACCATGACAGTGTTTCGTTTTTAATCAATTTTAATTGGCACATGTTTATTGAATAAAAAAGCAATATTTTGTTCTAAGAAATACAGTTGATCATCGGAAGAAGCCATACCATGAATCAGATTCCAATTTATGTTGTTTAAATCAATGCTGAGTGCATTGTAATTTATGTTTTTAAAATCACAATATCTTATAGTGTTCTCGTTAATTCTTAAATGAAAATTATAAGCTAAAAAAATCAAGTCATGTTTTGAAAACATTGGTGCTGAAATTTGATCATATAGTAAAGTATTTTTCTTGTTACTAACAAAAAACAAATCCAGTAAAGTATTACATAGTTGTTTGCGTAAAATGCGTTGGTAATTTAGTGTTAACTGCAGAAAAACCTAAAGAAATCATTCCATCTAAGAATGTTATATCTGTTAGTACATTACTATTAAAGTCGCCGGAAATTATAATATCCTCATAACGCAGTGCTACGGATTCAATTTTCTGAAAAAAACTGGTAAATTCAACATTGCGGTTTGGCCTGTAGGTGGTACCAATGAGCAACTTTTTTGGTCCAAATAACACATCCACAAAAAGATGCTCAATAGGATCTTCGGCACTTAATTTGCAATTAAGCTTACATTTAATTCCTTCTCCGATATAAATGGCAACACCACCAGCATGAGTTGATCTGTCAGCTCTAAAAATTTTATATTGCACATATTGTTATGCACAAAAGAATGAAACCATGTTTCTGAAATACATATGACGTCTATCATGGAACTTTCCAAAACAGAGCGAAATTCATCAATTTTATTGTTAAGGCTTTGTGCGTTAATATGACAAATTTTAATGCCGTCAGTTTGCTTACCCAGAATTCTAACCAAGCACTGGACGTTGTTTTCGGAACTACTTTGAGGATTATAAGAAACGCTCATAATTTATTATACAACGCAACGAAATCATTTGAAAAAAATTTGTTAAATGTAAAGTGAGAACTCCTGCGATATTAATGTTAGACAGAAAACCTACTCTAAGTAAATGCCAAAGACAAATTTTAAGAATTAAAATAATTTAAAATTATTCAACATAAGTTCGGCTGAATTGGGATTTTTATGTCTCAGTACGAAATAAACATTTGTTGACTTCCTCAGAGTTCATTCCAATATGATTCAACAATAAAGGAGATTTCTTAAGATGTTTAAATTTTGCAATTGACATTAAAACAAAATTTCGTTCATAAGGAGAAGACAATTTTACCAATATTGTCGAGTAATCTTGTGTGTGCGGCTGTTTGGATTGTTTTACGCGAAATATATTATTAACAACTGGTGTATTAATTTCAATTGTGTCACACAATGTTGAAAAAGTTTGCTTCAAATTTTCATTTTCAAAATATGGGATACCATTGATTCGTAGTTCACACGCGACAGTCAAATTTTCTTAATTTGATAATTTATTTTTTAGTTCAGAAATTTCAGTTTTCATGCAAATATTTTAAGCCATCACTGTTTCTACATGCTCTACTCTTTTAGTGAGAGAAAGCATGTCGTTTTTTATTTCAGTTATTATTTTTTCAAATTCTGCAAGTATTTTTGTCTCGGTTTCTTTCAGTTTTTCAGCAATACTCTCGTTGTGAAATGCAATCTGTTTAGTTAAAGTTTCGCATTTTTTGGAGAGACATTGTTCAGTCAGCTGTATCAATTTCGGAGACTCCCCAATGTTCACAAAAACGGATGCGGGTCCGTTGCGGACCCGGAACGGACTTCATAAATGGAACCGTTACGGAATCGTTTTTTTAGCTAAAACGGATCCGTTACGGAGTCGTTTTTTTAAATAAAACAAACGGATGCAAGCCGGACTCGTTTTTCTTAACTAAAATGGATCCGTTACGGACTCGGAACAGACTTCTTATACGGATCGGTTCCGGACTCCTTTTTGGTAAACAAAATGGATCCGTTCCAAAGTCGGTTTTTGTAAATAAAACGGATCCGTTCCAGATTCCGATTCTCATACGATTCGGATGCGAAATCGTGGGTGATTCGCCTCCAAACAGCGGGAAGAATCGTTCGCGTTGTCAGATCCGTTTCGAACCCGGAACGTACTTCATATTCGGATCCGTTTCGGATTGGTTTTTTTGTTAATACATACTAAAATGATGTCGTTAAACTGCGCATGCAACAGCCATTGTCTAATCAGCGAAGCTTCGGTTCAAATCCCGGCGACGACATAATTTTTTTTTTATCTTTTTCATAATTAAAAAAGAAAAATGTTTTTTTAATTGCGTTTATTTGATACAGTAAAATCCGTTTTATTTAGAAAAACGACTCCGAAACGGAGTTCGAAACGGATCCGTTTTATTATCAAAAAACGAATCCGAAACGGATCCTTATATGAAGTCCGTTCCGAGTTCGAAACGAATCCGATAACGCGCACGATCCTTCCCGCTGTTTGGAGGTGAATCACCCACGATTTCGCATCCGAATCGTATCAGAATCGGAATCCGTTTCGGATAAATAATACGAAGAAGCGGATCCTAAACGAATCCGAAACGGATCCGTGTGGCACACTGGGTCATCACAATTTGAGATGTTTAACATCTCGCAACTAGAGTTTTGCAATTTTTTTGTTACGCGCTCATGACCTTTGGACTTGGTAAGAATTGACATTGTATTCAAAGAGGATAAATAATATAAAGAGATCCCATGGATGTGTCTAAGCAAAAATTTTGCAGAAAATCATGTGTAATTTTCATTTTTTATATAGCCTTCAATAGATTCAATTCTCTCGTTTCATCAACACTGAAATAGGGGAAGTACGAACTCGTTCGACCTTATTTTCTTTCGTTTGGATTTCTTAGTATAATTATTTATAATTATTCTTCAATAAATAATAATAATAATATTCAATTTGTCATTTAATTGTGTTATGTACAGACTTAAAGTTAAAAAAAAATTAAACTAAAGAAAGTCAACAAAAATAAAAAACCATAAATTAATTCGATAGAAAACTTCATTGCAATGATAGTTAGTATTGTTGCCAAATTTCGTTTTCATGTCAAATGCAATTTCAACAAAAATTTTGCACCGTATCCTAGTGGCATATGCACTTGCCTTGCACACCGTTGATAGATGTTCGAATCCCATTTCACGCATTATATTTTTTTTAAATTAAAATTTATTTTATTTTATATTTTTATTATTTCAATTCTATTAATTAAATACAAATTTTCAATATGAAGTTGGTACATATAAAATTAAATAAAATACAAATTATCAATATGAATTGCATTGATAACTATAAAATTAAATTTCTATGCAGTATACGAAATGAAAACAAATAGCGAAACAGCATATAAATAATACAAAAAACAAACGATCGAAAATAAAAGCGAGAAATCAAAACAAACAGCGTATAAAAAATACGAAATCCAAACGAAATAAAATAAGGGCGAACGAGTTCGTACTTCCCCTATTTCAGTGTTGATGAAACGAGAGAATTGAATCTATTGAAAGCTATATACAAAATGAAAATTACACATGATTTTCTGCAACATTTTTGCTTAGACACATCCATGGGATCTCTTTAGGGAACGCCCATTAATTACGTGAAGTATTTTTTTGAAAATTCGGGCCCCCCTCCTCTTGGTGAGATTTGGTGAGATCTGGCGGGACCCGCCCCCCCCCCTCCCGTGAGATTTAAATTAAAATTTTTAATGTAAATTCTAAGCATTAGAAAGTTGACGTGAGGTTTTCCATGACCCCCTTGGTGAGATTTGGTGAGATTTTGCCGGACCCCCTCCCCCCCTATTTTAGCTCACGTAATTAATGGACGTCCCCTTATATTATTTATCCTCTTTGTTGTATTACACGAAATTGTACGAAGCAAAACTAAACGAACAAGCACAATGCAATTAAAGTAAATCACAGCTTTGTTAGCTTCTATGAAGAACAAACAAACAAGAATTCTTGCGGTATATTTTGTTTAATTTATGAGAAAGTTAATTTCTAGCAAGTAACACATTTCCTGTGGAAATGCACATATAAGAAATTTTTTTCTTATGAACGTGGGATTTCTATAAGAAAAACCTGATATAAGAAAGAAATTTCCGGGATTTTTTGACTTTCTTATATCCGTTACCTACTGTAGTAGCATTTCATGAGTATACTCAATGGAGTGTAAAAATTCTGATATTAAAAATTTCACTACTTATTAAATTTAATTTTTGTTAATATTGACAGATTGTAAACAAAAATCATAATAAATAAAAATGAGTGTAAATATTTTTGTTTGCATTAAAATTTAGTTTTGAGAATGCCTCTTACAATCGCAGCAGTGCTAGCAGGCCTTCTCCGAGGAAGGCCGGAAGAAGGCGGAAAAACTTTTTTTCCGCAAAACCTCTTAAAATCTTAGCAATGTCATTAAAATACCTGTAAAGTAACCTGTTGAAATAATAAAGTGCCTTTAATGGCAACAGTTATGGATTCCTCTCCAGTGAGCTTCAGTGGTGCGTCGTTTTTATACCAAGTGATTTTTGGTGTTGGACTTCCACTAGGCGGCTCGCAGTGTAATTCAGCTTTTGAACCAAGCTCTACACGTAACGAAGTTGGTGTTGTTGAAAACTGCTTGCGTATAACTGCAAAATATAGAGAATGAAAACTTTAAACATAATTAAATACCTATTAAAGTTTGAAAATGATAAAAATGAAAAAAAACTCTTCGGAATCAATATTTCTTGTGTCAGCTTAATGTAAATTTCGTTTCTTAAACTAGATCTGGATATTCGGGTGAACAAGTTTTTAAAGTTGGAGTTATTTTTATTACTTTAATTTAAAATAGTATAAAAAAATGTTGAAAAAAAGTTAAAAGAAGTTGAAATAAAGAAAAAGTCAGAGAAGGTGAAAAAGACGAAAGAAGTTTAACTATGTTGGAAAATGTCAAAAAAGCTTAAAAAAATTAAAAAATATGAAAAATGTTGAAAAAATTGATAAGACTGAAAAAGTCGAAAAAATGTGCAAAATGTTGAAGGACTTTGGAAAGCTCAAAAAAAGTTGAATGAAGTTGAAAAATATTGGAACAGGATCTGATACTAGTTATTATTCAATACATCAATTCATTAAAACCATCAAATAGTGGTGGAATTATAATTCTAGCCCCCCTCCCCCAAGGTTTTGGTGAAGTGACGCCACTGATTTGGACTTACGAGTATCGAACCCACGAACTGTGATCTGTGAGTTCACAGTCCTAACCCGTATGCCACGCTGCCTGCCGTCTTCCAGCTTTTTATTATTACTGTGCCAATAAAAAATTGAAAAAAAACTGAAGATTTCAAAACTTTGAAAATATTATAAAAATTCAAAAAAAAATTCTCAAAATATCGAAAAATTAACAAAAATATCAATGAAATATTAAAATTTTATTTTTAAGTTTCATAAATCTTTACTTAAAATGAATGTTAAATCAAATAGGGTAAAAAAACATGTATCAAATTTTCAGAGATGGTTCCTACATATATGTTTCGAATATTTTGATTCTTAAGAGATTGAAATCGGTCATAGAGTATTTGAGAAATTGATGTTTTCTTGAAAAAGTCAATCTTTTTACCTTTTAGCATATAGATAACGTTTACGCTTTCATTTATTCAGATTTGCAGTTTTTTTTGTTATCTACTAGTACACAACTACCTAAAAATAATATGAAAGCAAATTTTAATTGTGTTTGTTTATATTCATCAATGAATGGTGTAATTTTATTTAGGAGCTTTTTTGAACACAATTAAAAACTTTTTTTTTAAACAATTTTACTGGATGAGTAAAAAGGTCGAGAATGGATTTTGAAAGTGACAGTGAAGGTTCCCGACCCACCTAAAGGGGTGTTTTGGACCCATTTTTCGAAAAAAATTACTTGCTCGAATAGATGGAAAAAGGCCGGGAACGGAACTGACATTTGAGGTCCCCGAACCTTTAGGAGGGTCGGGAACCTTTCATGTCACATTCAATATCCATTTTCGGCCTTATCCCATCGATAATCGATGCTTATGACCTTATTTGAAAGATTGAATACTATTCAATAGTAAGAGGTCATAAGCTAACACATCAGGGTCATAATTATATTTAAAAAAGTTCGCAAATAAGTTGACAGTATCACCAACACAATTTGAAATATTATCAACCCAAAAAACACAAGAAGGAATATCAGAAGAATTTTTTTTAGACTTTACAAATTGCCAAAATGATTTTGGGTTATTGCTAATATTTCGTTCAATTCGTAGAATATATTGCTTGTATAAGAACTTATCAAGAAAGTTAAACTCTCTCATATAATGCTCATATTTTACTTTATAAGCTAAATTATTACTGGCAATATAGAGTTTATGAAATTTGTTTCTTAAATTTTTTAATTTTTCAAACCAGTGGTGTACCATGGTAACTTATAAATTTTAGTACGTAAAATTGGAATATTATTTTTACAAACTGTGTGAAAAGTGCTTAAAAACAAATCATAGCAAGTTGATGTATCATTACTATCAAATAATGAATTCCAATTAATGCCATCAAAACTATTATTTAAATTTTTGAAAGTTGCATGATTTTAAATTATACCTTATTTGAGAATCCACCTTGTCAGTAGTTTTCAGATATTCATAAAACTGAATATCCAGAACTAAAGGCAAGTGGTGCATATTAGGTGGTTTGTGCAATAAAACTTTTTTAAGTATTTTCCTTTGGATTTTATTATGAAAAATATTTGTCAAATAAAAGTGCAAAAAAAAATTTTACATGTGACTTAAAAATAAGTCATAAAAAACTTTTATAAATAAAAGTTTTAGAAATTTCAGTTGTTTGTTGTATTGGAGATGATCTTTGCCTGAACTGTCAAAGAATTTAGACACAAAAATTTTTATTTTAATTTGTGAAAATAAAATTTTTTGAAAATATTTGAAATACATCAAGTACGGATAAGTGCAACACGGATAATTGCAAAAAACGCTTAAGTACATCGTGTCATGAGGCCATTTTTATACTTTTTCATGAAAAAATTCACAGATAATTGCAACACATATATATGAAAAACACGCATAAGTGAATCATTTTTTCAACCCTGAAAGTGAATTTTTAGTCGATCTTTGTATGCATAAATGCACAACCCACATTAATCAAAATTACATTGAATATAAAAATGTAGATTTCGATTTCGACAAACTAGAAGAAAAACTATTTGAGGTAGGAACCAAAAACTTGATTCAAACAAAGGTTTCAAAGGCTTTTTCACCATATACAAGTATGATTTAATCTGAATCAGTTTCTTCACGTTGCTCCTCATCTTCTTAATCTTCTCAACCAACTTTTTTTTTTTAATCCCTCTTTTTGTTATTTGATTCAGAAATTTTAATGTTTATTAAAATCAAAAGCAAATTAACCAAATGAACTGAACAACAAATTTGCAAATATGTATGTGATTTTTATTTTTTACTGAACTGATATTTTAAGATTTTTGTAGAAAAGTCTATGTACATATAGACCTAGCATACCCGATGGTTTTTGATGCGCTGAATCCGAATCCAAGCTCAGAATTGCTCTTTTACGTCAAGTTTTTGAGATATCTTAACCTAAAAGTGCAAAAACACGGTTTTTGGCTATATGTATTTGAAGTTATTTTACATCGCGAGTAAATTTTTTTTTCCAAATCTGGTTGCGGCATTTGAAAGTACTGCACTTCCCTTTCAAAACTAATTTTAAATTATGTCAATATCTTTCTTTTCTCTCCGAAATATCGTAACTTGAAATATATTGCAAAGGCCTACATACATACAGATCTACATATATTAATCCAGTATGGCAGGATGAATTGAAAATTTTAATTTATGATATCTCGGTTTGTAAAAGAGATATCCACATAATTTAAAATAGGTTTTGGAGGGTAAGAGTAGTACTTTCAGATACTGCAACCAGTTTTGAAAGAAAAATTAATTCCCAATGCAAAATAACCTCAAATGTAGATATATAGGAGCAATTCTGAGCTCGGGTTCGGATTCAGCGCATCAAATTCCTTCGTGATGAATAGGTCTGGTCTCTGGTTTAAAAATTTGTCGACCTGTGTTATCAATGAAATAAGACTTAGTAAGCTCATAAAAACTTCAACATCTCATTTTATGTTATTTTAGTAACTGCTCGTTCTTTTATGTACATACTCTAAGGCTTAGAGTCTAAGCAATCAGTCTAATGTCATCCTCTGTATATTAGGATAAATGCACAAAATGTGTATTTATCCAATGTTTGCATAACTGCAATATTTGTGTACTTTTCCGAGGTTTACATAAATGCAAAGAACGTTTAAGTTCACAAAAACTCTGGAAAAAACCGACGTGCATTTATCCGTACTCTAATGTATATCAAAATCAATATAATTTTAATTTTGTCGCTACAAAAGCAATCTCGTTTAAACTCAAAACTCTTTTAAATCTCTGCTTAAACATCCTATCCCTAAGATGGGCATTAAGAAACAACCAAATAAATGCTGGAAACTCAACTGTTATTGGACAGGCTTTAAGAGAAACTAATAAAGAAGAATTTCAATTGTTTGCCGTCACAACACCAGGTGAGAAAAATCTTTTAAAAGATATGGATCTATCGGAAGTTGGCTCATATAGTGACAGTGACTCATTTCATGAAATCTCTGCCTCACGCTCCAAACGCAAAAGGGACAAAAATGACGAAATTTCATCACAAGGCAACCCAAATTTAAAATTTGTTGATGTTTCATCCTTAGGTCAACCGATTGTTTCACAAAATAGATTCTCTATTTTGGGAGACCTTAATACTGAGACTAATAATAGTGTATCTGAAAACACAAAAAATGTTAGTTTTAACCCTAATAACATTGTAAAAAATTTGGGTAAGAAAAATAAATCTTCATTTTGTCCTCGTATCATACTTCTTAATGTAAATATCAAAAAACTTATCGACCAACACAATGCAATTTCAACGTCAACGTCAATTTTTATCATTTTAATAAACATTTTTGTCGCATTCTATCACAGTTTAGTTTTCTAAAGGTTTTTTTTCCTATTTAATTTCGTTTATTTGTTTCTGTTTTTGTTTTTTCATTGTATTTACGTCCACGCAATAAACATAAAATAAGATTATGCGACAGCATTTGATTCAAAGCTTTTTGAATGCACTTAGTGTGTCGACTCTTGCACGATTTCCGATCGGTATTCGGTAAAACGAACTAAGTTGTCGCATAAACATAGTAATAGAAAGCAATCAACGTAATTCTCCTCGCTATAGCAAGGCTTTGGATGTTGATTGCTTGACAAAATTGAAAAAATAGAAAATCGTTCCACGCTTATACCTCAGCTGACAGTTTCAGCACACTTTGCTTGATGAGTACTTTAATTTGATATATAATTTATTGCTGTAGCTATTCTAGATCTTACTTAAAAAAAACGTTTCATAGTCTCATGTTTTGCATCTCAAATTTTGCGTTTCGTTACAAATTTTCCTAATGACCCCCACTAAAGAAGTTTCAATTCAAAAATTAAATAAATTTTTTTTAGTTGAAATGAAGTGTTTTTTTATTTCTACATTTACACAAACTTATTTATTCACTTTCAGAAATATCCGAGTATTCAGACGAATCTTCTCCGCTGTAATTATCATCTGTTTGTGCATCCCATTTTTCTTTGCATAATTTGTAATTATAGGAAAGATATGTGAGTTTTCCAGCACGCTCTGTCGTAAGTCGGTTTCATTTTTTGTTGTGGATCCATCAAATTTTACTGAAAGACCTTTCCACAGCCGCTGATGTTGGAACTGATAGTATTCGAATGGCGACATGAGTCAGTTTATTTTCTGGTGCATATGTCTTCCACCATAATAAGGGATTCATTTTTTCGGCAGCTTTCCATATGAAATGGCGTCCCCAAAGTCCTTCACGACTTTAATATTTTCCGAACTTCACCATTGCATCACTTGCGTCCATAGATTCATTTGCAGACAAGTCGCATCCAAGTAGGATCAAGCTCTTGCTGCTAAGTTGATTGGCTTCACAAGTAAATGGTGCGTGGTGCTTCTTTTGGATAAAGTGTGCTACTATACAACTCGACTTCCAATAGTGCTAGGGCAACACTTTCAGCTTTTCAATTTTTAACGTTAATTTTTATAAATACAAAGACTGCTCAATTTGACATTTACAATACCCAGGAAACAATACCATGATGATACCGTAACACGTTGTGCACACACTATAAAATCGCTGCTTCATAGATAGGATACCGTAACACGTTGTGCACACACTATAAAATCGCTGCTTCATAGATAGGAAGAAATCTGAGGATTCTTAAGTTCAATAGAGCAAAAAAACGAAAAAAACCCATTATTGCATTGAGCAAAAACGACTTTAGCAAAAACCCGATAAAAACCCAAAATATTTGCTAAGCAAATTGGGTTTTTTCTCACCGTTATATCACTGTGTACATTAGACCTGTTCAGAAAGCTGAAAGCTCTATGAATTTAAATAAGATTTGCATAATAAAAATTTTAAAAATATTTTTGTTAGATATTGCGCTTTTGGCCGGAATGTGGAATTCGGGTGTTAATCTGAATTTTAAAAGGTTCTCTCAGAAACACATAAATAACTTTTATTTTAGAAAATATTTCGAAATAAAAACAATGCAGTTTTCTTATGTTTAGTCTAATTAACCATATAAAGTGCCATGTTGATAGGAAATCTGACACTCTACAAAAAGTTATATGATGTGTAGGTATTAAAAATGTATAGTTTTTGAGTTTTTGACTTTTGGATTTACATATCATTTTTAGGGTACAATTGAACATATATTACAATGAAATACCTTTAAAGGGTTAGATCCTTATTCAAATACATAATCAATAGCATATTATATCATCAATTTGTACATTTTCTTTTGAATGAAGCAATTTGAAGACGGCTTCTTTCAGTTAAGCACAAAGGTAATCGGAAATATTTAAGGATAAAGTTGGAATTTCAGAAAAAAAAATTAAAATTACATGTTTTAAGTGTTGTAAAATAGAATTAAAACAATTTTAAAAGTTTCCGACCTTAAGAACTGGCTAATTAGACTAAACATAGGAAAACTGCATTATTTTTATTTTGAAATATTTTCTAAAATAAAAGTTATTTATGTGTTTCTGAGAAAACCTTTTAAAATTCAGATTAACACCCGAATTCGACCTTCCGGCCAAAAGCGCACTACAGTAGATGACGGATATAAGAAAGTCCGAAAATGCACAGAATTTCTTTCTTATGTCCGTGTTTTCTTATAAGCAATAGAACGGATATAAGAAAGACATTTTCTTATATCAGTAAAACGCCTATAAGAAAGATATTTTCTTATAAGCATCAGTAGCAAGGGTTACTGGACAAAGCCCCACTTCGTTTTGTGCTTATGACAACTTTTAAGGATGGACATAACCGGTGTTGGATATATTGGAGGACGTAAATCCTGAGCAGCGGCCGAAGGTCTCCCACAGCAACACGAATGTAAAAAATTAGCCGGCTAATTTCGCAGCAATTTACGCGTCTATTGTTTTCGTTCTTTTCTTTGACTTCTCATTTGACATTCGCTTTCATTTCTATTTAATGACGGATCAGTGTTCCCAGATGTGTTTACAATTCTGTAAACATCGTCATACAGTAGGTAACGGATATAAGAAAGTCAAAAAATCCCGGAAATTTCTTTCTTATATCAGTTTTTTCTTATAGAAGTACCACGTATATAAGAAAAAAATTTCCTATGTACGTACTACTGATATAAGAAACTTTATTTCTTATATCCGAGTCGCACAAAAATCAGCAGTGAGTAATAAGTGCGTTCAGCAACTGCAATCGTTGATCGAAGAATGATGACATAAAGAAGGCGCGTATTTTCAATTTTGACCAAAGATCGAAAATTACGATTTGAAAAAATTTCTTATAAGCGTTATTTTTTTCTTAAGATTTTTCATATTGGTGCTTGGAAAAATCTTTCTTTTATGCGATTTTTTCTTATAAGAAGTTTCGTATATAGATTGTTTTTTATCTCAAAACATTGCTTTCGAAAATATTTCTTATAAGCGTTCCTTTCTTATATGAATTGTGCTTTTATCCGTTACCTACTGTATATGTTTATTATAGGAGTGTTTTTCTTATATGTGTTTTTCTTATATAAGGTTTATTTAGCACGTAGCTATATGGAAGTGTGCATGGTGCCTTTGGAAGTGTTTCTTATAACCGTATTTTTCTTATAAGAGACTTTCTTATATCCGTCGAAATGTTTTTAAATTTTTTTTTATGCAAATCTTATTTAAATTCATAGAGCTTTCTGATAAGCTTTCAGCCCATCAAAAAAATCATATTACGTAAATTTCTGAACAGGTCTAGTGTACATATAATATACATATGGAGAGAAATACGTCAAATGTCCTAGCACGGCGCGCGTGCGCTAAATTCTGTAGTTTTCAACTCAACTCAGATTGCAGGTTGCTATGAGAAATACAGCGCGAAAGAGTATTTGCGCATGTATTTTGTTCCTATAATTTTTTCTTCAACGCATCGACTCGTTTAACTCTTGCCGGATAACTGGATTTGTCTGGAATACAGAAAGCTCAATAATTATTATAAAAATTATATGTAGAATGCATATTTGAGGCGTATAAGGTTGTATTTCATTCACTTTTTAATGTTTTTATAGAGAAATTGTAATCATATGAGTAAGGAATAAAATAACCGAAAAAAATCCACAAATTTTAAATAAACAATATGTCTGCAAAAACTCACGAGTATGAAAATGTACTCAAAAGGAGCCCCGTAACTTAACGAAATAAATTTGAAAAAATCAAATTTGACATGTTCGTGCCAGCCACAGTCTATTTAGTAACCAAAGCTTACTTTGAATTAGTTTTGTCCGAAGTGTAGAGGCAAAATTTCAAAAATGTCCGAATCGTAGAAATGCCCGGATTACTGGTAAGTCCGTATTAGCGATTGTCCGGATTAACACGACTGTACTGTATTTTGAAAAATTTTCAGTGGTTTTTCAAGCTCTAACACTAAAATTTTAAATGGGCATAACTTCGTAAAAAATGACTTTCAATCGAATCGGGGGAAAATACGTTCCCTTAATTACTTTAAAAAACAACATATTTAATTGGCAACCAATTCCGCAATTTGAAGTCACTCCGACTGCGTGGATTGAAATGGATTTGGTCTCCAGTTATTTGTATTATTTTTTGTATTTTCTAAAAAAAAAGGTCCTCACTCACCGAAAACCCTAGCAAAATGAGACTTATTATTTTCAATGAAAACGCGGAACGCGCGGAGCAGAAAATCAAAAACGCGGACTTGCTCCGCGAAAAGCGGATCATATGGTCACGTTATGCAAAATTTTTAAGCGAATATGGAAATTTTAAAAATTTTATTTTTAATTGACAAGTTAAGCGTAAATTAAGTTTTTGTTACTTAAAGCAAACATCTGTTCAGAATTATTTTTATAGCAATGCTATCTTCCAACATCTGTAAATATTGTTTATTCGCTGAGATAAAGTTCTATTTCAGAAATTGAAGATTTAGTTAAAATATTTATTGCGGTTTCTTAAAATTTTTTTTTTTATAATTTCTTCAATAGCCCAGCTTTTTGAAATCTCTATCAATCATTGTCAGATACTTTCTCGTACCTTTCAATTAACATTACCTTATTGAGGAAAACTTACACAAACATATTACCCATTTATCAAATCGTTCAGTTTTCGGAATTTCAGTTGTCGTTTTTGATATATTGAATTTTTATGTTACTTTTTTAAAAAAAAAAAAAAGATGACTGTTAGGCATACTTCAGAGGATCTGCCAGCGTTGGTACCTCACGCTGAATCTTCATGTACAATTTGTCAACAACCTTTAGCAAATGGTTCAGAATGCATGATTACACGGTGTAACCATGTATTTCATAAAAACTGTATCGAACATTGACTTACAGATTCGCAAGAGTGTCCGAATTGTAGACGTTCTTCGCTAGTTAACGAGTTAGTACCAATTAGTATTGAAATACAACCTCGTAACATCAATTCAAGCAATGTCAATCCTAATATTTCCAATTCAAACCAATTTTCAGCGCGTAGTCATAATACGAATCGTGGTCGTGGAGCCATTCCTAAACGATATAACACACGAGGACTTAGACGAAAAATTGAGGAGAGTTCAGCTCAATCTTCACTTCCTAGCTCACAACAAAATAATTTGAACCCTAGCCAAATCAGTAACCAAAATTATTCATTACCTTTTTTAGACTTGAATATGCTGTCTAGTAACACTACAAATAATGCTACCCATTCATTGCCTTTATTAGACGTGAATTTGCCGTCTAATAACACTACAAATAATATTACTCATACGCCCCGTATCAGTGCTAATACACAACCGATTGATTACAATCAAATTTCAAACATGATTGAAGCCAGTTTGTAGCGTATGCTGTCTAATTTAAATTTGCAGCCATATCGTGGTAATGCAACTGCTAGTCTACCCGGATACAACAACATCAATCCTAGTTCTATTTTAAACCCATATGCTAATAATTGACGTAGACAAATCCCTTTGTCTACACAAAGAAATATTTACTCGAATTTAAGCGCGGAAAAAGTAACTTCTATTATGCAGAATTGGAACGTAAAATTTGACGGTTCGTCGAATGGTTTGAGCGTTGAAGATTTCTTATACAGAATTCGTTCATTGACGTCAGCCAGTCTTAATGATGATTTTCAGGCCCTATGTAGCAATTTGCACATTTTACTGTTTGGTAAGGCTAGAGATTGGTACTAGCGTTACCACAAACAGGCAAACCATGAAAGTATTCATTGGGAAGTTTTTTGCGAGGCGATTAAAGAACAATATAAGGATTACAAAACCGATTATGATATTCGCGAGGAAATTCGCAGTCGAAAGCAAAGCCAAATAAATCTTTCGAAGTCTTCTATGAAGTTATTTTATCAATTATTGATCGTTTATCAGAAAGCTTCTCAGATTCAGACTTAATTGAAATTATAATTCGAAACCTCAGGCCAGACATTAGACATGAACTTTTATATGTGAAGATTAATTCCATTGCTCACTTGCGAAGCTTATGTCAAATGAGAGAAAACCTTTTGTCCGAAGAAGCCTTCAGACGTAGTCAACAATCACATAGTTTGCAAAACACAAATTTTGCACAGTGTCGTAACATTGCGGAAATTGATTTTAACGAATCAACAAATGAAGATGAAACCCTCACTTCAGAAACACATTGTTCTGTTGATGCTTTGCAACAAGTTTCACGATGTTGGAACTGTGATCAGGATGGTCATCATTGGCAAGACTGCTTGAGCGAAAGGCAAATATTTTGTTACGGTTGTGGCGAGAAAAATTCAAATAAGCCGCAATGCCCTAAATGTATTGCTAAGCGCTCGAAAAACTTGAAAGCGGGTCCTTTCAAAACCATCAGAATGGCAACCCGTTAGTTTTACAAACAAAAAAATTTTTAAATGAATTGCCGGCTAGCTCAGGTAATTTTTTTACAGAATCTGATGAAAAAAAGTAAACAATTTTAACGACATTACAATTTTGCAACGTAATATTTTTTTCTAGTAACGAACATAAACCTATTTTACATCCTATTCGTCCATATCATGAACGATGGATTGAATATAATGCAGTCAAGAATAAAATTTTTAAAGATTTTCCTAATTTAAATTATGCCAATAAAAAAATAAAGAGATCTACATTGCGACTTCGCAGATTTTGGAAAGCTGTGAGACTTACTAAAAAGTTACTCGTCTCAGCAGTATTTAATAACAATGAAGATATGCGTTTTTATGCGAAAGTGTCATTTTTGAATAGAATTGAAATTGGTCTTCTGGATACTGGTGCCAACATAAGTTGTTTAGGTTCTGATCTTGCTCTTGAAGATTTTTCTAATGTAAAATCTTTTTGTAAAACAAATACTTCTGTACAAATTGCTGATGGTAAATTTCAGAAAGTTTTGGGATGGATTGAAGTCGAATTAGAGTATAAAGGTCAGTCAAAGAGTTTAAAATTATTCATTATACCATCGATTACAAAGCGGTTGATCCTAGATACAGATACAGACTTTTGGATGCAATTCAATTTAGCTCCTACCCTCATTTCAATAGATGAAATTTCAAAAGTAAAATTGTCTGAAAATGCTTGCTTAGAAGAAGAAAAATTATTTCCTCTTATTATTATAAAGCGCCAACATTTAGAAGCGGTCAAATCTCTATTTCCAAATTTTGAATTTCAAGGATTAGGTAGAAAAAAATTGCTTGAACACCATATTGACATGGGCGAAGCGAAACCAGTCAAACAACGCTTTTACCCAGTGTCGCCAGCAGTAGAGCAGTTAATGTTTAAGGAAGTTGATGGAATGTTACAGCTAGGTGTTACTGAGCCATCGACGAGTGCATGGAGCTCTCCGATGACAATGATAATAAAACCCAATAAAATTAGACTGTGTTTAGACGCTAAAAAAATCAACGAGGTTACAAAGAAGGATGCATATCCTCTACCTAAAGTTGAAGGTATCTTCGCGAAATAATCCTACCAGATTTGCGTCACTGTGTATTTGGATATCTTGATGATTTATGCATAGTTCACCGTTCAATTTTAGTAAGAATTGCAGAAAAATTTAGGCAAGCTAATTTGACCATTAATGTCAGTAAGAGTAAATTTTGCGTTACTCAAGTAAAGTATCTGGGATATATAATCGGAAACGGAGGAATTGCGACAAATCCTGAAAAGGTTAATTCTATTTTGTCTTGGTCAGTGCCAAAAAACCTTAAACAAGTTCGAGGATTCTTGGGACTTGTAGGATGGTATAGGAGGTTCGTTGAAAATTTTTCAGATGTCACCTTCCCAATTACAGAGACTCTTTCTACTAAGAAAAAATTTACATGGACTAATGAGGCTCAAATAGCGTTCGAAAAATTAAAAGGATTACTTACGATAGCCCCTGTGATCGTAAACCCTGACTTCTCGCGAATGTTTTTTGCTCACTGTGATGCCAGTAATTACGGCATAGGTGCAGTACTCGTACAAATTTCAGACGACGAAACTGAAAAACCTGTGACTTTCATGTCCAAAAAATTAAATTCTGCCCAACGTAATTACAGTGTCACAGAGCGAGAATGTTTAGCGGCGATCGAAACCATAAAACGAATTAGGTGTTACTTAGAAATGAAAGAGTTCGAAGTGATTACAGATCACTCAAGTATGGTTAATGAAGCAACAAGATCTCAATGGAAGACTTGCTCGATGGGCATGAAAGATACAAGCCTATAAATTTTCAATAAGCCACCGTAAAGGCAAAGAAAATGTTGTGCCTGATGCGTTATCTAGAGTTCACTGTGAAGAAATCTGTTCATTAGAGGATATTGGCCCAGAAATCGATTTGAGTTCTATTCACTTCAAAGACACTGACTATGAAATATTAAAAACAAAAATTTTTTAAAAACCTGAAAAAAATCCTGACATTAAAATCATTGACAAGTTCGTATACTTTAGAACTGAACACTACATTGGAGATCTTGAACAGGACCAAAACGCCTGGAAATTCTGGATACCAGAAAAGCTACGTTCACATGTTTTAACGAGATCTCATGAGTCGGTTATTGCCGCTCATGGTGGCATAAGTAAAACACCTGACTTATTAAGACGGCATTTTTAATGGCCAGGAATGGTACGTGATGTACGTGAGTTTATCAAAAATTGTTGCGTATGTAAAGCAATGAACATTTTAGTCCAGTAAATAAGCCGGAAAATACTGTCAAATATGGAAAAGTGTCAAACAAGCACCGATTTTAAAAATTTTTTTGATACGTGTTCCTTGGACCTCCTAGAACATTCGTCCGGTCTAACCTTTGCCTCATAAACATAAATGAATTAATGGGAGTGGTTTTACGCCCCACAAACCACCCCAAAAAGTAGCAGTCGTGTAAAAATTAAAAAAATTAGAATTTTGCTTTGGAAATGTGCTCTAGTGGGTTTTTTGGGTCGCTGATCATGAATCCGACGTCCAAATGGGGGTAGTTCCACCCCTACCCCCCAAACCACCCCAAAAAGTAGCTTTTGCGTACAAATTAAAGAAGTTAGCATTTTGCTTTGAAAATGTGCTCTATCAGGTTTTTTGGGTCGCTGATTACGAATCCGACGTCCAAATCGGGGTAGCTCCAGCCCCTACCCCCCTACCCTCCCAAACCACCCCAAAACGTAACTATTGCGTAAAAAATTAGCATTTTGCTTTGGAAATGTGCTCTATTAGGTTTTATGGGTCGCTGATCACGAATCCGACGTCAAAATGAGGATAGTTCCATCCCTTACCCCCAAACCACCCCAAAACGTAGCTATTCCGTAAAAAAATGAGCATTTTGCTTTGGAAATGTCCTCTATTAAGTTTTTTGGGTCATTGATCACAAAACTACCCCAAAACGTAGCTGTTGGGTGCTTCCTCTCCTACCTCCCTAAACCACCCAAAAACTTAGCTGTTGCGTAAAAATTAAAAAAATTATCATCTTGCTTTAGAAATGTGCTCTATTAGGTTTTTTGGGTGGCTGATCACGAATCCAACGTCCAAATGGAGATAGGTCCACTCCCTACCCCCTAAACAAGCCAATTTTTTTTATACGAAAGAGGAATATGAAGTGGGGCAAATAGAGTGTCTAGCTTAGAATGCGGCCTTTGTGTGGTAAAAAGCGACTTATTTTATAAAGAGCGTTTCGAAATTCCACCCCCATTCCACCCCAACCACCACCATTCGGACGTCGGACTCGTGATCAGCGACCCAAAAAACCTATTAGAGCACATTTCCAAAGCAAAATGCTCATTTTTTTACGCAATAGCTACGTTTTGGGATGGTTTGGGGGGTAAGGGATGGAACTATCCCCATTTGGACGTCGGATTCGTGATCAGCGACCCATAAAACCTAATAGAGCACATTTCCAAAGCAAATTGCTAACTTTTTTACGCAATAGCTACGTTTTGGGGTGGTTGGGGGGCGGGAGTAGGTGCTAAGGGATGGAAATACCCCCATTTGAACGTTGGATTCGTGATCAGCGATGCATAAAACCTAATAGAGGTCATTTCCAAAGCAAAATGCTAACTTTTTTAATTTTTACGCAATAGCTACGTTTTGGGGTGGTTTGGGGGGGTAGGGGGTGGAACTACCCCCATTTGGACGTCGGATTCGTGCTCAGCGACCCAAAAAACCTACTAGTGCACATTTCCAAAGCTAAATTCTAATTTTTTTAATTTTTACACGACTGCTACTTTTTGGGGTGGTTTGGGGGGCGTAAAGCCACCCCCATTAATTCATCTATGTTTATGAGGCAAAGGTTAGACCGGACGAATGTTTTAGGAGGTCTAAGGAACACGTATCAAAAAAAATTTTTTAAATCGATGCTTGTTTGACACTTTTCCACATTTCCCGGCTTATTTACTGGACTATTTGTCTAATGCCACCGATGGGAATGCAAGCTCAGTCCTGCAGACCATTTCAGCGTGTATATATAGACATAGTAGGTCCCTATCCTAGAACAAAACTTGGCTTTATAGGATTACTCATTGTTCTTGATCACTTAACTAAATTTCATTGGCTCTGCCCATTGGAAAAATTTACCTCAAGTGCAATTCAGAAATTTCTATTGGAAAACAATTTTCATATATACGGAGTGCCAGAAGTGATTGTGAGCGACAATGGCTTACAATTCAAATCGAATGACCTTAATGCATTTTTCACTAAACTAGGAATCACTTATACGTATACTGCCTTGTACTCGTCTCAATCGAATGCTTCAGAGCGATTCAATCGATCTCTAATAGCAGCAGTTCGAGCGTATTTAAAAGGTGATCATCGTCAGTGGGATGCAAATCTGACCGCAATCAGTTGTGCTTCGAGAAATTCTTTGCATCAGTCTCTAAAATACTCTTCATATCGTGCCCTGTTTGATTTTGATATGATAACACACGGATCAACATATCCTTGTTAAAAAATCTCAATCTTTTATCAGAATCTGTTTGTAAATTAAGTCGTGATGACCAATTAGATTTATTTAGGAGAGACATAAGAAAAAATATTAAGGACGCATATGACAGAAATCATTCAAAGTAGGACAAGAAATTTTTAGGAGGAATTTCGCAGAGAGCAGTTTCGAAAAAAATTTCAACGTTAAGTCCTGTATTTCTGAAGGCTCGAGTTCGAGAAAAAATTGGTAGCCACTATTACATATTAGAAGATTTGCAAGGCAAGTTAGTAGGCACATTTCAGGCGAAAGATATTAGGCAATGATTATAAAGTTTTCCATCTAATACTTTTGGAAAATAACCAAAGTATTATCTGGTTTGTAATAAACAAATTTAAATTTTATGGTTTGCGAACACCCTTTTTTTTGATAATTGCATAGACAAATGTAATTAATATTGGCAATGCTTTTGTGCTGAATTACTTCATACTTTATTTCTGAACGGTCCCTGAACTAAACCGAGGTTAACTTTTTTGATAGCTAAGATTTTGCTTCCTTTTCCTGCGACCTGCCAACACCTCAGGTTGTACGATTCTTTAGAAACTCAAAAATAAATCATGTAAGTAAAAATTAAATCATATAAATTGATGTCAAGATATATCCAAAGTTTTGTACCAATTTTGGTATATTTTTTGCTTTACGCATTATTTTTAATAATCTATCATCAATTTTTCAGTTTTTTGAAACTAACATTGTCATTAAATTGTTCAGCTTGGCGCATGAAAAAGAATTTTTTTCAATTATAAAACAAGCCATAAAACGGCAGAAGTAATAGCAAAATTCTTTTCAAAATATTTCATATTTATTCATGTAAATATTTCTTTCGATTAAAAATAAAAATAAGGTTAGTAGTATAATTCATAAAATCTTTAGGCGCATCTACCCTATGGGACAATTGTTGTCCCAAATCTTCGCAACTGCATCTCTGTTGACAGCAACTCGTACTCATGTTCAGCTTGACAACATGAAGAAGTAGCGTGGGTGTTATCAAGCTGGCAGTCATCGCGATCTACGTATCATATAACATAAAATATAAATGTAAAAATGTAATAAAATAAAAATGTAAAAAAATCAGTGAAATGTGGGCTGAAAAACTATAAAAACCTAAAGTTTGAAAAAACCATAGTTAACAGTGCGCTGCAAAAGAATAAATAGAAAGAATATTTAAAAATCTATTTAAAAATACATAAAATCGCGTTTTGTTCAAAGCATTTAAAAAAGAACAAGAGAAAAAAAAATATTTGCATACGAAGCTTAGAAAGTGAATTGATTAAAATTCTTAAAAAATAATTAAAATATATAAATTTCCTTAAGATACCGGTGAATAAGGTTTGTTTTGGGGTCTTGCATTAAAGTTGGTGCATCGCAAGATCAATGGTAGGGTGGGTAAAGAGCACTATTTTTGACAATGATTGATACCCGCATCTTTTAACTTACACAAAATTTATGATCGTTTTTTTTTTGGGGATTGTTTTTCGTACGATCATTCCGGCTCATTTTTTTTAAAATCAATATTTTTTAGGGAGTCTACAAAAAAGTTAGTATGTACGTATCTCTGGTAGGTTGAAGTTGTCACGTACCCCACCCAACGACTGAAAGCTAGCGGCTTTAATGGCTTCCGCCTTTGACTTCTTCAGCTTAATTAACATCTAACCAGCTTCCGTATACATCTGTGTGCCGATGTAGCGAAATGGCTTTTTTAGCTTGGCATTAAGTACATTACATGCTGATTTTTGAAGTCGGTGCCCACTGGAGTTAGACTCATCCATAAAAACCGAAAACGAAGATCTGCTGATGATTGAAATGGTCAACGAACCTTTAATAGACGCTAAGGATATCGCAGCACAAACAACAAAATTGCTCAGCTGGGCGTTAAGGGGCTGGCCAGACAAAGTCATTCAGTCTGATAAATTTTTCCCATACTTTTTTCGTCGTACCGAGATTACTTCACTGAAGGGGTGTTTGCTGTGGGGAAACCGGACAGTCATTTCTCCAAACAGTAGACAATTTATTTTGAAAGCACTGCACACGGGACATCCGGGAATAGTTAAGGCATTGGCACGTAGCTACGTCTGGTGGCCGAAAATTGACTCAGATATCGAACGTGTCGTCAATGAGTGCTTGCCATGCCAAGAAAACCGTCATGAAAGCCATCGCGCACCAATACATCATTGGGACACAACGAGCAAACCATGGTCTCGCCTTCACATCGACTTTGTCGGCTCTTTTCAAGGCAATATTTTCTTTTTGGTAGTAGATTCGTACTCGAAATGGTTGGAAGTTTTTAACGTCAGTTCAACCTCATCGCAAGCCGCCATCAAAGCATTGCGATCTCTTTTTGTAACTCACGGATTACCAGATGCGATATATATTGTATTTATTTATTTATTCAATGTATATCGAGTTTAAAACTCTATTTAACAGCTCGCGTAATAATTGTAATTAAATAGTTAAATACTACAACAATTTATGTACATTAATCATTAATAATAGTTTCAGTTCTCTATCTTATTTTTAAAGTAAGTTAAATGAACATAATTTAAAACTAACTCTACTTAGAAATATATCCAACTCATTATAAAATTTATTAAACTCGGAGCAAGATCTTGTTATCGGATCCAAAATGCCACAATTTGTAAAAGAACGCGGTACCAAAAAAAGGATGTGCCTTCCTCTTAGTGGCCTTGAAGGAGCATATATTAGGTAGAGAGGGAGGAGCTTTGGACAATCAATATGATTACACACTACGTCTCTAGCTAACATAATATTGAAAAAAGTTCTTCTTGCTTCAAGCGATTTTAGGCTAATCAATAAGCAACGACTCCTATAAGATGGCAAAATATTTAGATTCCAATTCATTTTTCTTAAAGAATACCTTGTAAATTTTCTCTGTACTGCCTCAATTCGATTTTTACTAATTGCATAAGAGGACTCCATATGCAAGAAGCATACTCTAATGTCGATCTTATTAAGGACACAAATATAGTCTTCAAGGTATAAGGGTCTGAAAACCCTTTTGAATTACGCATAAGAAAGCCTAGTAATTTATTGGCTTTTGACACAATATATTCATAATGTAGATAGATTAAAGTTTAATCTAGAATCAAAAATAGCACCAACATAAGTCTTTTTGATTATCTACGTTGTTCAGAAAGATTCCTGAAATACTATATTTATGAACTATAGGTGATAGCGATCTTGTAAAACTTATACTCTTGCATTTAGAAATGTTTAAGAACAAGCAGTTTTCTTCACACCATTTTGACACATTATTGAGATCCATTTGCAATAAAATTGAGTCCGAAATTGTACTTATTGACCGAAATAGTTTAAGATCATCTGCGTATAGCAGGCAGTTCGAGAACTTTATTCTTGTAGGAAAGTTGTTAATGAACAATACGAACAGAAGGAGGCCTAAGTGGCTACCTTGCGGCATACCAGAATGATTAACTAATACTTTAGATACTGTTGAGCCAATTTTAACAAATTGCATGCGATTTGATAGATAATCACGTAGCCAACTAAGAATGTGAGAATGAAATCCCATAAATTCCAACTTATTAATTAGGGCCTTGTGTGTAACTCTATCAAAAGCTTTTGCAAAATCTGTATAGATAACATCAACTTGATTACCTCGCTCAATGCCTTTCAAACAAATATTTAGCGAATAAGGCTAAATTTGAAATCGTGGACCTACCACTAACAAACCCGTTTGAAATTGCGAAACTCTATTTTTTATGTCCCAATATATTCTCTTCTTCACAATCGATACAAAAACTTTTGGATCAATTTCAGTTTTGAAATGGGTCTGTAATTGATAACCTCTTGCTTCGAACCTGATTTGTGAATTGGAGTGATATAAGACTCTTTCCATGATTCCAAAAATTTCCCTGAGAATAGGGAAAGATGAAAAATCATGGCGAGAGGTTTAGCAAGACTCGCGCTGCAATATTTAAGTACCATTGGCGGCGTATTATCCGGGGATGGCTTATAACTGCACTTTAATGCGGCCAGTTCTGACCCTATCTCATTCTCTTCTAAACTCAATTCACCCATACTCGTTAATTCAGTACATAAATCGCTAGTTATAGGACACCTACTATCAATAACAAAATTCGATTGGAAGTATGACGCAAACATATCACAAATTATTTTTTCATCACTTGACGAAATATTATTGTAACACATGTTAGACGGCAAACCAAATGATTTTTTTTAGCATTAAGAAATTGCCAGAAAGACTTAGAATCATTTTTATGTTAGATTCAATAGATAACATGTAGCGCTTATAAATCACTTTTTTTAAGGCTTCGTATTTGTTTCTACAGATTATATATTCCAGTCGTAAATTACTGTTAGCACTAAATCTCTTTCGCACTTTACTAAGCTTATTTTTTAAACAACATAGATGCTTGTTTAACCACACAAGTTTATTACCTCATTTAAATTTTTTCAATGGAACAAATTTATCATATGCTTCCTCAAGTTTTTCCATAAAAGAATCGCAGCATTTCTTTAAATCATTAGGATTAAGAATTTCTTCCCAATTAATATTTAACAAAAATAAGTTTAACGCATGAAAGTTGGCTTTAGCGAAATCACGTTCCAAATTATAGTTTGCGTTACAAAAATTAAGCTCACTATAATTAAGAAATATCAATTTTATTTCTAGTGCATTATGATGAAAACTATTATTTGACAATGGCACTACTGCCGCCTTTAAAACTCCTTTAATGTCATTATCAACAAAAACCAAGTCTAATATGCGTTCTAAAGAATTAACAACATCATTTATTTGGTTTAGGTTCATTGATAATAAAGCGTCAATAGTTTCATATTCTCTATCAAGTTTAGCATTGAACGGTAACAAACATTTCTCGCTAGAACAATAATGCCAATCTATTTGGCAAAGATTAAAATCGCAAAGTACATTACAGCCGTTATCGAGTCTGAAACGGGACCAGTTTCTTATACAGTTAGACTAACAAACTCAAAAATAATAAAACGCCACATGGACCAGATTCGCGCACGTAAAAATACATATGACACAGGATTAGAAAATTTGGAAGAACGTAGATCATCACATGACACATGTATTGAAGAGGAACCTCACTACGAAGAGGCCGTTGCAACTCCACAGTTTTCATCTACCAATTCTTCTGCAACCACATCGCCACCAACATTACATGATGATTTACCACTCTTACCAGAAACACCTTTACGTCGATCGGAACGTGATAGGCGTCCAACAGAGTTTTATATTCCCACTGGGTGTTAAGGGGTGTTGTGTATGCAACCACCAATCTTGCCACTTATAGCGCTAACATGTAGTTATTCTATTTTATGTTATGTAGTAACAGTACAATTATTATATTCTGTACCTGCTATTTACAATAGAGAATAAACAGTCGCGTTTTTAACAATATGTAGGTATATGTAAATAATAATTCTTAATATTAGTTGTAGTATTATTAGTTTATAATTTTTTTTTTACTTAAAATTAGTGATTAAATGTACATATGGGACGTTCTTTTACAAACCGCATAGGATTTTGGACTTGGTATTTTAGAATCGCCCGAAATTTTTTTCCAGCTTATATACATAAAATTACTAGACCCATGTTTTTTTTTTGCTGAAAAATTTTTTTTTTCGAAATATCCACATATGAATTTTTGATAATTGGCTGGATTTTGCCAAATGTACTCATACTTGAAGTCTATTATCTCGAATTCCACTGATCCGATCAATGTCAGATTTTTTTTATTTAATAGCCTATAACGTTAGCTTCAATAAACTATCGTTTAGCGTTTTATCAGAAAATAATACCGATTAAATAATGATTTACAATATTTTTTACCGGTTTTTATTTTATTAAAATGAATTGCTTTTTTTTTTTTGTTGATTTCTTATATGTTGTATGAATTTTCTTTTTGATGAATTAATATTTTTATTGCATTTTTTTTCTTTTTTCTATGTAATTTGTTAATAAACAGGTGTATTTTATAAGCTACTTAAATAAAATAGGTCACAGCGCCTGTAAAACCGATAATTTTTGATACTTTTATGTTATTATTTTTGTTGATTTTTCAAATGTGGAACCAATCCCCTACTTTTATATAGATACTGTATCTTTTTTTACGCGATTTTTTTTACGCGGATTTTTCAAGAACGTATCTATCGCGTAAAAACAGAATTAGGTGTACAAAGATAAGCTGTACGTTTGAATGATGCAACATTTAGTATCTGTTGCGACGTCAGGTTGTTGAAGTGTTAATTCTGAAATAGTGTAAGCGTTCACAATTAAGTATACGGGTATATTGTTTACGTCTTACTCAAAAATAATTGGAAGTTTTTAATATTTTATTAACATAAAAGCTGTGTTTGTGTAATGTGAATAAATTTTATGCAAGAATATTATATTTTTGTCTTTGTAGTTGTGATTTCTATTACTTTATACAAGGTGGTGCAAAAATATGTTTCATAGGTCGGAATTTGTAAAATCAACAATCGGAACCGACCGAAAAAATGGGCTGTCCTACCGTGAGTTGGCAGAGAAACATAATTTATCAAAAAATGGACACAAAAAAAATGTTTGACAAAGTTACTGCAACAAATTTAGTTAAGCAACAGTCCGGGCGGGGCAGAAAAAGTTCCACATAACCTAGAGAAGATTCTCGAATATTACGAGAAGCTGTTAAAAACCTATCAGTAACAGCAGCCGATATTAAGGAAACATTAGATTTAAGTTTTTCTGCGTTCACAATAAAACGACGCTTGAATAATGCTGTGTTTCAAAATAATTTGGCAAAGAAAAAGCCACTGATCAGCTAGAAAAATAAGATTAAGCGATTAGCTTTTGCAAAAAGTATGGTTCGATGGCTCTGGAATTTTAGAAGAAGGTAAGTAGGTCAGTTGAAAGCAAATTTGAATTGATTGGTAAAAAAAAAAAAACATAAAAAGGTGTGGAGAAACGCGCATTAAGGTCTGCATTAGCAATTTCAGCAACACAATGTTAAGCATGAAGGCGGCTAAATTATGATGTGGGGATGTTTCAGCTGGGCTGGAGTAGGACATTTGTTTCCATATCGAATGGAGGATGACTGTGTGGACACTATTTAAATTAAAAAAAAAAGATTTTAAGTCTTCTGCGATGAAATTTGGACTTAGGGACTTTGTTTTCCAGCAAGACAATGACATCAAGTACACCTTACGTGTCAAAAATCAATATTTTCTAGAAGAAAACATTGAAAAACTTGAATGTCCGCTCCAGTATCCTGATTGATAATCTTTGGACAATTTTGGGTTCCAATGAGCCTAGAAGTAAAAGGTAACATTTAACAACTTTCTTTCCGTAGCTAAAACGATTGCTGGCGGTATTAAATACTAGAGGTGGTACCACAAATTACCAAATTTAAAAAAAAAATTGAATTATTTAACTATTTTCGAACATTTTCATTTTTATGTTTTTTCATATAAACTGATATTTGGTTTTCAGACATTATTTTGTCCTCATTTGTATAAAAATGTATTTTAAAAACCGTTGAATTTACTGAGAATACATATATGACAGAACTTCTTAACATCAAAAAAATTATAAAAATGTCTTTTATTTATTACTTAAATTCGATATATACCTAATTTTGTTAGAAAATGTTAGCCGTATACTTAATTGTGAGCGCGAGTGTATGTATGTATATCAGTAGATTGGAGTTTGCTGTGGTGGAAGGTGCGAAATATGAGAACGATATATCAAATGCAATTGCAGAACTCAACTCGCGTTGGTCTTTTGAAATGCGATAGCGTCAATAGTAGTAGGGGACCCCAACAGGGGATTTCGGGATTTACTCGAGCTCGGCAGATTAAGATATGGGGATACAGCGCTGGATTTATAGGTAGGCACAGGCTTAGGGCATCAGCGCGGGGGGGGGGGGCACCAGATATTGAAATTCTGATATAAAATTATATTTTTTATCATAAAAAAAAATAGAAAATAGCATGGTACTATTCAACTAAAACAAAAATGAATCCCTCACTATTACTAGTGTACTAAATGAATTCAGATTTGATTTATTGTGAAACATAATTCAAAATAAAATGTATTAATTTTTTTTCAAAATTTTGCGATCCGTAAAACAATTGTTTACAAAAATTTTATAATCAAGCTATTTTATATAAAATAATGTGGGAAGATTAATTAACATCAGCTTTTCCAAACGTAGATATTGCTTTAAGTATTTTCTTGAGTTTGATGGTTACAAATTGTACGGCAGAAAGATCATGCTCACAACTGTAGTGATTAAAAAATCCTTGTCGTACTGTGATGTAGCAGGACAGATTGGATGCATTATCAATAATTTGCATTGAAAGTGATCTAGTTACTATTTGACGATATTAACAAGGAATAAAATAAAAATTGTTTCAGGACATTGATACTAAGCCCAAATCACTCTTCTGCAGGTCCTGGGTGCTGTATAATTGCAGTAAACTGATAAGCATATTAGTCCAAGGCCCCGATATGATGAACCCAATTGAAATTTAATGGGCACACTTAAAAAAAAGGCCCAAAAAGGACTCCAACAAATAAAAACGCTTAAATAAGAGTTACTAAGGAGGAGTGGACAAAAAAATACCGGAAGGACATGATTTACAAAAACTTATTGCGCCTATTCCAAGAAAGCTACAAGC
Source organism: Meiosimyza platycephala (assembly GCA_963662105.1). Classification (NCBI taxonomy): domain Eukaryota; kingdom Metazoa; phylum Arthropoda; class Insecta; order Diptera; family Lauxaniidae; genus Meiosimyza; species Meiosimyza platycephala. The sequence continues at coordinate 43,694,364 of OY759211.1, forward strand.
CGTGATTGGTATTCATGGTGGAAATATTAATTATTGAACTTTTTCTTATTAGTTTTCTAGTTTATTCATATGTTCCTCGCATTTTGCCAACAATTATTTGACACCATGAAATGGCTATTGTTTTAATTTATGTACCATAAACTTTTGTTTTTGTAGTTTAAAAAATAAATATTTTGTTGTTTTCTATTGAGGAATGAGTAAAAGATTTGAATAAAAAAAAATTTTTCAAAAATTATATGTATTACTTATTTTAATTCAATATTAAAGTGAAAATTGTATTGCATTATTTATTTTGCCAACAATTACTTGACAGACTGTATTTTACTTCAAATAAAAAATCAATATAAAATAAAAAACTAGGGCACCATTTTCTTTAACAGCCTAGGGCACCAAAAATTTAAATCCGGCCCAGATCGAGAGAGAACGCAAATCGTGAAAATTAAAGTTATAGCATTATTTGCGTAAGCAGGAAAAATTTTTGACCCTTCATCACTGTAGAGAGGGCGGCGTTATGGTATGGGCTGCAGTTTCATACTACGCAACTATTCATCTTTTCGTAAAAAGGACGCGAATGACCGGGAGATCATTACAAAAATCTTCTGGAACTAGTTTTTCCAAAGATTAATGATATTTTTGGACCACTAGAGTGGATTTATCAACATGATAATGCACCTATACACACGGCACGTGTAGTCAAATCATGGATTTTCAGCCAAAATTTTGAAACCTTAAATTTGCCGCCCTTCTCATCTGATCTTAACATTATTGAAAATGTTTGAGGTTGGCTAACCCGTAAGGTCTACGAAGGAGGAATACAGTACAAAACTAAGAATGAGGAATAAAAGCAGCATGGACCGATTTTTCACATGATTACTAAAAATCTCTATACGAGTCAATGAAATGCAGAATTTACAAAGTTATTGCGAATAACGGTAAAAGTATACATTTTTAAATAAATATGCAGATGAAACTATTACAATAAAATCAATTTTTTAATACAAACAATTTATTTTTGTTTCATTTATAGAGCAATTAAAAAGTGGTTCTATCCTGGTGAACCAAGAAAAAAGACGAATTTTATACATGTCTATAAGCAATTAAAGAAAAGTACCGTTGCATTGGGAATTGATTTTTAGTCTTTAAGTAGTGCATTATAAGTGCTTTTATATTTCTGAAAAGTTTGATTATTTATTGTTTTTGCATTCACAATTTATAGAGAGTTTTTGCATAAAATTCAGTTGGTTCTATCCTGATGAACCGCAGTGTATACACCATCAATATCTGACGCGCTCCAGTAAGTCCATATGTTTTTTTTTACATTTTTGAAAGCCTGTAGTGACTTCCCCCACTGGTGAATGGTTTAACATTATATAAACTTTTTTTCTTCCAACCACCTAATCATCAAAATCCAATAGGTCCCGCGACGCTCGAGTAAATCCACATTTAGCATCGTGGGCTCCTCTACTATAGTTGACTGCTTCTCGGAATTTTTATTTTTTAGAAATCAAAATTCTTTTTATTTATTAAACAAACTTTGATAACAACGAAAAATAAAAATAAAAAAATGGAGTATTTTACTAGAATGTTGATCGCTGTAAGTTCATATCATTTAATCAATAAAAGTTTTTTTTAAAAGTTTTATAGAAAAACTTATGAAAAAGTTGACAAATATTTTACCGATGGAAAGGCAGAATATGCAATATCTCCATTTTGGCCATTTTGGGGGGTGTGGCCAATTCCAAAATAATTTTTAACACCGCCATCGTGCTCAGCATCCTCGAAAACGCGGGGAGGTGGTCTGATTGCTGCTTAAAATATTTGTATATTTTTCCGACTCACAGAATCCACTAGGAACCCTAGCCGAGTTTATTCTTTTTATGTACCGCGCGTAACAAGCTTAAGAAACAAAGTTTTGGAGCTTTCCGAACTCTTGTACATAAATTGTGTGGAGTAATACTTACATGCAACATTTATGGAGGCAGCTCGACTCTTAACAACTCCTCTGGAAGACCATGCCAAACATTCGCACTTAAATGGTCCATTACCAAAGTATTCATCGACGAGATCGCGACTAATTGTGGCCGTGAGCTCCTCAAGATGAACACCTGTATGAGGATCAACATGTTTGTCATAAGTTGAAGGCGGAGGCTGTGAGCTTCCACTGCATTTGAAGTAAATCTAAAAAAAATATATATCAATAAAAATACAAAAAATTGACACTATGCGATACAAATTTGATGATATCTAATTTAATGAGCTTGACGGTTAGGTGAAAAATCAAAATGTTGACATTTATGAAGATGAGTCCACGGTCAGGTTGGTAGATCGTAATACATTTGCATTAGACTAGCCCAAACCATTTCCTTTTTTAGTTTTTTACCTAGTTTGGCCTTGAAAATTGGTTTCAAGGTCAAAAGCAAGGACATTATTATTTGTTCCCTTAGAAACTTGTGGTTTGTTTGTAGGCTTTTAATATTAATAATAATTAAATGATGAACTACAGCCAATTTAGCAGCGATCAACATTCATGTAAAATTTTATAAGTTGATTCAATGCTTTGTTTGTAAACAAACTTTGAGAAAAACAGAGGAAAAAACAACAACTCTAGAAACCGTATGACTTCTGCCTTAATTACACTGTGCTAGAAAAATAAAAAAATTTAATGAACTTTTCAAATGACCTAGTGCAAGTCTGGTCGAGTATAACACGAAACCGTGATTGAAACTTTGTAACACCCCCAAATTGTCAATTTATGGTCAAAAAACCGTTTTTTGGTGACTTTTTGCACTCAACAATTTCTAACTCAGCAATTTTTCAACCGATTTCAAAATATATTCGCTAGTTCTTAAGTACAACAAAAGTATTAAGTGATTTTTTTGTGAACATCTAAAATTTTTTTCTAATATTTGCAGTTTCAACGCTATTTTTTGGTCACAATTTGCAAAAACAGAAACATTAAAATTTTTATTTTCTTAAAGTGCCATCGATTTCAGATGAAAAAAATGTTTATTTATTAAAATCGATTACAAATTGCCGAAGCTATAGAGTTTTCTCTAGAGAATGAAATTCTATCTCAAGTTCGAAATAAAATTCTTGTTCACCTTAACATAATTATGACTTTTCTTGTTGCCCAAAAAGTTCTCACACAAGGAAATGAAACTCAGCCATGCTCTTTTTTCAACTTGGTTCATTTTTTTCAAAGTCTATATCAGTCATAAGCTTCCGAATTTGTGGTCTCTTTTTTTCGTGGAGAACATAAAAATTCCTCAACGTACCTTTTTTGATTTTGGCTTCACTTAACCTGTGAAATACTGATTTCAAGTGTAAAAACGCATCACTTCTTTTGTCCAGTCATTTGACAAATTGCTTCATGTAGCTTAATTTCAAGTGCAATTGCGGCAAAATAATGTTATCAGTCTTCACTAATGGAATATTGAGAACATTTTTTTCTCCACTTTGGAATGTCTTTCTAGGTGGCCAGTCGCTACATTTATAATGACCTTCCGCACGACTGTCCCATTCGCAAAGACAACAGGGATGCTTAGTGTAGCCACCTTGCATTCCAAGTAGGATTGTCAGGACTTTGAGGTCAGTGACAATTCGCCATTGATGTTTCTTATGATTTATAAATTTTTTCAATAGTTAGATATGTCTCTTTCATATCGGTAGCGTATACCTTTCTCAAGAAAAAGCTTCGTAACTTCGACAATTTGTAATAGATTTTAACACTTATCCTGTATTCAAAAAAACTAACACTCACTGTATTAGTTGGTCAATTTTGCCCAATGCAATTTACTCATATATTTATTTAATCAGTGCAATTTTGACAGGTTATTCTTACAAATGAAATTAGCACAAGGAGAGCATTTAAGTGAATATTTTGAGCCATTTGACCGAATTGGGCGTAAGAAGTAACGCCCTCCTTTCAGTGGCGTAGCGTAGGGGGGGCGGGAGGGGCGGCCTTTTTGAGGCATTTTTCCTGCACAGTCCTTTTTTACAACATATTTATTTATCTTATTAATTTATTAACTTATTATGAACAATTATTCTTAAAGACTACACCTTTGAAAAATAAGAATATAAAATGTATATAAATTACATAACTTTCTTAAAAAATACTGTTTAATAAAGCCCTAATGACTTTTTTGAAATTGAGAAATTTAAATTAGAATTTATCTCATTAATAATTTTAAAGCTCAAAGGACATAAGCATCAGATGCATAATTAATTCGAACCGTTTTGAGATTCACAAATAATTTGAACAAAAATTTTCAGAGTGAATTTCTCAAATTTTACAAACTGCTGCTTGCCTTCAGAAGCTATTTCGTAATAGTAATGCACAATTTTGTCAAAAAAAATTCTTTGAACACAGCGCCAGATTTATTTCTGAAGGAAATTTTTTTTTTTTGAGATATGTACATTCGGGTAATTTTTTTGCTTACGCTTTGTGCAGTGTTTTTCGAAAAATTGTTTCGTGCGTGCTCGGGTGTGCAAACGAAAACGATGATCAGTGGTGCTACTACCAACAACAAAAAAAAACGCCCCAAAAATTTGTTCGAAAATTACCACTTTTGATACAATTGTATCATTTCGGCGACACTGAAGAGGATCGGCGGCTGAGTAAATGCGTACACAAGTAAGTACTCTAAGTGTATGTTTTATTGGCACCGCATATTTTTTTTGCTCGTACGATTTTTGAGAAATACGACCGCCACACGACAACGATGTGCGAAAATGCAATTCAAGTGCACCAGCTGCACAGCAGTTTTTATACTTATATTGCTATGAGTATATATTTGCATAAACTGCATGTCTTGCGGTGTGTGTAGCACCGCAACCCATTTTTGAGCGAATATACTTAGGGTTGTGAAATTAGGCACTCTTGCAGTTCTCTGGTACCTATGTTTGTTACGACCTTTCGGATTTGTTTTTTTCTGGAACAAAATGGCTTAAAAACAATGAAACGTTTGTTCATTATAAACGTAAAATAAAGGTTATACATAAATCTGAAATATTTTTGAATTACTAGGATTTTTGGTAAGAATTAAAATATTATCAACCCTCTAGCCGGCTAGTCCGCCTGTAGACTGGGTATCATTTAGTGACACTAAAATTTAAAAATAAACGTTTTTTGCTTAGTAGACTTTGGAAAAATGTTCGATGCGTTTCCAGAATTACCATAGTGACCATATTTTCATCACAGCTATTATTTAAAACTGAAAGTGCGTGTTGAATGGACATTAAAATTGTGAAAAGTGGTGATTTTAGAAGTAACACCCGACCGAGTTTTGTAAAAATTTTTTAAGGTATATTGTAAAGATTAAGTTTAAATTAAAAGAAGAAAAATACATACATGCACCATCAATATTAGAAATTTTGGGAATTCTTAGGGGTGACCAAGGCCTGATTTACCCACAGGCTAATAAGGCTTAAGCCTAGGGCGCAAGGTCCGAGAAGGCGCTGAGAATTAGCGTTGATTAAGATTTTTTGTTATGTTGCACCTTCTTAACACAATCTTTCAACAAGTGAAAAAAAAAAATATGTGCTGAAAAATATTTTATAAGTAAAGGATTGCACAAATACAATTGCGGCATGAAATTTTCCTTCCCTCGTTTATCAAAAGTGAGTCTCTAGCCTCGTTGCCTATGATTTTGACAGTCTTCAAGTTTTAACCACAAGACCTATAGAATGCATTAAATTTTGTCACTTTCTTTGCCCATACAAACGAACTTTGCCGAACTTCTTAATAAATTTTAAGAATTTTCCAAATTGTACATTTCAATAGACTTTAATTAGAAATTCGGATCACCATTTTTCAGGGATGCACTCTGAAATTTGTCACTACTTTGCTCTTTGACTGCGGACTGTGTCAAACGTATTTTTTTTAACAATTTGAAGAAGTTTTATTTTATTTAATAATAAAAACTTGAACAAAATTTTGATGGAGCCTTCTTGTTCTAGTATTTGAGTAGTACAAATTGATTTTGGTTTTGTGAGAAAATGTTTAGAAATATTTGAATTCGTTTGTTGTTCGTAAGACCAAAAATAAGTGCATTTTGACTATATACATAGGCATAAAGTTGTGAGGTAGGTGAGGTGGGATAAAAATGTATCAATTTTAATAAAGCTGGAACATATAAGTAGCACTCTGTAAAAAAAGTTGTGGCTTAACTGCGTCCTTTTGAGATATTTGCATTTGTTTATTACGATCTGGCATGTCAAGTATATACGAAAGTGAAATAAAGTACATGAAGAGCTTTTAAAAATAAATTTTTAAGGGTCCAACCTTATCTGATGTTTCAATTTTTTTTTACGGATTTCGAATTCAAATATTGCTATCAAAACTTGATACGACTCGTGCCCGAGTAGACGCCAGCAAAGCTTTGTACAATTCTTACAAGCATGTTATTGCAGCATTAAACTACATTTGTGAAAATATAGATCAAACTAGAGAGGCCAAAATAGAGGCAAGAAGAATAGCAGACCCATTGAAAACCCTAGAAATGATGATAATGTTGTGTTTTTGGAACTCTGTGCTGGTCAAGTTTCAAATCGTTGGTGCACAGATTCAAGCAAATTATGTTGATTTATCAAACGTTGTTACTCTATATGAGTTATTATATACATACACATCATAATACGTAGCGAGACAAAAAGAGTTTGAAAAATTTGAATCATTGATATTATGGCTCCGAAACCACTTCTTTGCTTTCTCTGAGGTATGCTTCGGGTCGTCATCTTGCTGAAAGATCCCCCATTCTCTATTTCCTCTTCGGCGTTTGAACACATTTCGGCTTCTAGTATATTTTCAACATTCCGAGGTCCGATGCCATTCCACGAAAAACATCCCCACATCATTAGTTTGAGGCCGCCATGCTGAATAGCCTTAGTGGCGAACTTTACATTGAATTCTTGCTTAGGAGGGCATTTTACGTATTGTTTTTCTCTGGCATCCATCCGTCCATAATATTGTGCGCCAAACGGTCTGAGCTTCTTTCAAAAATAATCTGGCAATCTGAAGTCTCCGTTACAGAGAAACACCTTTCAACAACGGTACTTTCCTAGGGCTTCGTAGATTCAGATTAAAGCCGATGAATCCTTTTCTTATGTTAGAAGTGATATTGGAAGATTCAACTCACTTCTGAATTGCGTAGAGGTTATAAATGGATGCAGTTTAACAATCTTTACGATCAATTTATACTGTCTCCCGCTGGATTTTTACGTCTACTTCTACATTCGGCGTATGGTGACCAATTTGTAGCATTAGTTATCATTCCGTTTGAAACACCAAGAAATTCCTTATGAATACAAAGGTTTAGCCATCGCTGAGCAATTTTTTATTAATTTTCTTTATTTAGAAGAACAATGTTGTCTTCATCCCATTTCCATGAGATTTTTTTCAAATTTTTGCACACTGAATATTTTTAATTGCGAAAAATTAACCACACAAATACACATGATACGCTTGCATTTAAAATTTCGAAATCCCTCCTATGTGCCAAGTAAACGTGCTGCCAACTTGATTATGTTCTTATTTTTTCGAACAGCTTATTTAAGACCTAATGCAACAATATTGCAAGAACAAATGTAGATGCATTTGATCATCACTTTTTCCATTTTTTAAAACTTTAATAAGTGTTTAGTTATTACAATCAAAATCGATATTATAAAAATTTTGTACGACGAATTCGATTTTCATCTAAGTTGTTCTTATTATTTCGAACATGACTGTCACATTCTCTATAAATAATAGAGCAATTGTCGCAAGTATTTTACTTATTAAATTTTAAATTATAATTCAGGAATTACAATCTCACACTGTAATTTTTATTTTAGATTATTCAGATGTTATTAACTGACACATTAGAGACCGGAAAGTTACAACTTTTATTCGTTTAAAATCGAAGCTACAAAATACATAGATGGAAATTTTCGAAGATATATTTTGAAAGTTAGGACCTTTTTTTTTTTTGCTCGTCAAAGTTTTTCTTTTCGTACTTAGGGGGGCGCATATTCATAGTTAGCCTAGGGCGGCCAGAGGTCTAAATCAGGCCCTGGGGGTGACACCCAATTTTTCTATCCAACTCATATTGTGAGATTTTCACATTAAAATTTATATTCCCTGTTAAAACATAGCTTCAATATGAAAGAAATCCTTTGTTAAATTATATTTATGTTTAATATATTTAAGTACAAAAATAATAAAAATTTGCGATTAACACCATCAGATAGAGGACGAAAAACTGAATTATTCAAAATAATAAAAGCAAAAACCTAAGCGATAACCACCATCGTTTTTAGGTTGTTGGTTAGGTTTTTAGGTTGTTCGTAATAACTTGTAAGTTTTTTGTTATAACATAGATATTGCTATGTCTTATGATTCCTTCATGCATTAGTTTGTATATAACGGCTATGGACTCCTTTAGCGTAACCCATTCTGGAGCTTCATCAACTAAAGTGAAAAAACCCAATGTGCTTGATGGAATTGGCGGGTAATGTGATATAACATTCGGTTAATGTGATATACCACATCATATTACCCAAAGCAATAAAAGACAACAGGATTCTTATTATATTACAGATGACTTGTCATTTTAAGAGAAGTTTGACCATTTAAGTAATTCAAATTATGTATTTAAATGCAGATTAATTCAAAAAATAAGCAAAATCTAAAAATTTAGTGGGAATTACAGACAGTTTTTGTATAAGTTTGTAAACTGCCCGTTTTTTGGAAAACATTGATTGTGTGCCCAAACAAAATCACATTACAAGAATATGGTCATGTCTTTTCTTTGTTTTGTCATACAAAACTTAGTGGGTCATATGATATAGTATATCACATTACCCAACTTTCACTATATCACAATACCCGATTTCAGTTTTTAAAACAATAATGTTTTTTTATGAAAATGTACGTCTACAAATAAAAAACTCACTATTATTAAGGGTAAATATAATCAACCACTATCTGTTTTTTACTGCAAAATTTTTTCTTTGGCTTAAAGTTTTGCTCCATGAAGAATCAAACCGTACGCTCAAAAAATTTCGATCGCCCCACTATCATATAGAGGAGGAAAAAACGAATTATTTAAAATAATAAAAGCAAAAAAATCCAAAAATTTATACCTGATTTTTCATTTTGAATAAAAAAATTTAAATTTTTAACAAAATTTCATGATTATTTTCAGTTTTTACCACTGAAGGCAACAACATAATTAAAAAAAATGAGAAATTCGAATTCCCCATTCAAAACTACCCCGAATGTGAGACTGAATTAAAAAAAAAAAGTTCACCTCAGCGATAACCACCATCGTTTATAGGTTGTTGGTGAACTTTTTTTTTTGTGCGAAAGTTTCAAGAGTAATATTGAAATCGCTAATCAGGAGCGCAATATTTATAAAAAATTTTTTACACAGCCCACTCGGGACACTTATGGGATTAGGAATCTGCCGGTGCCTCTAAATTTCAGAGATTTTTTTTTATTGAACCGGTCTATTGTACATGGTACAGGGCCGGTAGTATTTTAGATGAAATACGTCATTGGGCAAATTGACCCATGTATACAGGATAAGGTTTAATAAAAAAAACTATTTTTTTATCCAAAATCGATAGCACTTTAAGAATACTAATATCTGAATATTTCTTTTTATGCAAACTGTTTTGCGTTGAAAGTGCAAATATTAGAAAAAAGAAACAAATTTTAGAATTTTACAGAAAAATCTCTTGATACAAAAATATGCATATATTTTGAAAGGATTGACATTTTGCCGTCCAAATCCGTTTTCAAATTTCAAATCGGTTGAAAAATTGCTGAGTTAGAAATTGTTTAGTGCGAAAAGTCACCAAAATCGGTTTTTTGACCATAAATTGAAAATTGACCTACAACCTGCACTAGGTTATTTGAAAAGTTCATATTCACTGTGTTATTTATCACTATCTTACATAGCTTTTGAGATATTGGCCTGGAGCATTTAAAATACATACAGTACTACCTCGCTCAACGCAACTAATAGAATTTCGGGCAGTTGCGATAACTGAGATTGTTGCAAAAACCGAGTCAAGAAATTTTTTCTCTCAAATGTGCTATTTTTGAATAATAATGCATAGTATTCATTAAAATAAACTCACAATTGAATAATAAAACACAAGTGGAATGAAAGTAAAAGTATTTTATTCAAAATACTGCATAAACTTTATTAAAAACCAAAGTACCAGGAGACTGACTATTGTTCGGTTTTTGTTTTGAGGTTAAAAAAATCTAAAAAATATGCAATTTTTTGAAAAAGTTGAATAAGATTGAATTAGTTGAAATATTATATATAAAAAATATTGCAAAGGATTGAAAAGTCAAAAAAAAAGATCAACAAAGTTGTAAGAAGTTGATAAAATATTGAAAATGTTGGCAAACGTCAAAACAGGTTAATATTGATATGCGTTGAAAAAGCCGAAAAATGTTGGAAAATTCGGAAAAAATTAAACAGATTGAAAAAAATTGAAAAAAGTTGAAAAAATTTTGATACTGGTGAGAAAGGCTGGAAGAGTCGAAAAAACATGGAAAATGTTGAAAAGTGTTGAAATAGTTGAAAGGGATTGAAAAACTCGAATTAAGTTGAATGAAGTTGAAAACGTCGAAATTAATTGAAAGAGGGTGAGAAGTCAATAAAATATGGAAAATGTTAAATAAAGTTGAGGGAGGTTGAAAATCTCCAAAAGTTGAATGAGGTTGAAAAGTAGAGAAAAATTGAATAAGGTTGACAAAGTCGGGAAAATATGAAAAGTTTTGAAAACATTGAGAGGTTGAAAAATGTTGAAACAGTTGAAAAAAGTTGTATAACTGAAAAAAAAAGTTGAAAGACGTTGAAAAAGTCGAAAAAAGTTGAAAGTCTCTAAAGAATTTAATTAGGTTTAAAAAGTCGAAAATAGTTGAATGAGTTTGACAAAGTCGAAAAAATATGGAAAATGTTAAAACAAGTTGAAAGATGTTGAAAAATGTTAAAACAGTTGAAAGAAGTTGAAAAAATCGAAAAAAGTTGAATAAGGTTAACATAATATACATATTTAAAAAAGTTGAATAAGTCGAAAAAAAGTTGAATGAGGTTGAAAAAATCGGAAAAATGGAAAATGTTGAAAACAGTTGAAGTAGGTTGAAACAGTTGAATTATATTGAATAACTCAAAAAAGTTGAATGAGGTTGAAAAAGTCGAAATAAATTGAAAGAAGTTGAAAAAACTTGAAAAAAGTTGAATATCTCTAAAAAAATTTAATGAGTTTGGAAACGTCAAAAAAAGTTGAATAAGGTTGAAAAAGCCGAATACAATGGAAAAGGTTGAATGAGGTTGAAAGATTCAAAAAAAGTTGAAAGAAGTTGAAAATATCGAAAGAAAATGGAAACATCTTGATAAACTCAATTAAGTTGAAAGGAAAATTTTGAAAAAATTGAAATAGTCAAAAAAATTTGAAAAAATCACAAAATTAGATACTTATAACATTTTGTTATAATAGGAGGTACCACGTCGAAATGTATACATTTCTAAGTTTATACTAACCGACATCTCTGTACCAAATTTTAAAAAGATTACTCTCATACCACACTAAATATAACATTAAACGTTTTTCGTAAGCATGGGACGCCCACTAACGCAATCCGGTTGAAATCCATTTAATTTCAAACTTTATAGTAACTGACATCTCTGTACCAAATTTTATTAAGACCACTCATATGAGGCGCTCAGTTTCAAAACCGGCCAAGTGCAAAAAAATAAAATTTTGAGATATTCTCATATATCAAAATCTGGATCATGCTTTATCGTTCTACTATGTTTTTAGATTAAAAAAAATTTTTTTGACAGATATATAAAACTTTTTAAATTTATTTTGATGATTTGGTTTCAAAACCGGCCAAGTGCAAGAACTTGGTTTCAAAACCGGCCAAGTGCAGTACCTTGGTTTCAAAACCGGCCAAGTGCATGAACTTGGTTTCAAAACCGGCCAAGTACATGATAAAATTTTTTTTGTTCAATTTAGCTGAAATTTTGTCACAATTGAAATTCTTTCGAAATTAAGTTGTGAACCTATATATGGGTATTTCAACAGAATGATTTGCGGAATTTGTTGCTGTAAGGATACTTTCCTTGTTCTTTGAAGTATCCCGGAGGTATTCACTCCATAAGTGACAACTCATCAAGGTGGTTCACCCCGAGTCACTTTGGGTCACTTGGAGTCACCAAGGTTAGTGAAAATGGTAATTTTGTGGTATAACACCTATAGCCACGTTTGTACAAGAAATTATCGCAAATAAGTTACGTTTTGCGGTGTGTGCGATTTTTGAATTTTAGTTGTTTTGTTTTATTTTATAAACTTTAGTTCTAATCAATTATCTTATAATTTTTACAGCGTGAAATGAACAAGCTTTATTTACAATCAGAAGATTTTTCAAATGCAGCAGCAGCTCAACTAATGAAAGGAGAGAAGCCAGTATTTTCTAAGTTGTAAATCAATGCATTTTTTTATACTTATAATTTAAGCGTAAAGTTGCCAAGATTATAGAATTTTTATTTTCAATCAAGACTTTCATTTAATGCATCATTTGTGTTAACCTCTCCATATTTGTAGCATATGTTGAATGTGACAGTATTAAGTTATGATCCTTTAACGCACACTGTGCATCTTTGAGTGTTATTAAGTTCCCTTTTTGTGGATATACTTCTTCGCAGGCAGACAAAAAGATTCCATCATCATTTGATCGTCGCATAAAATTTGGCGAAGTTATTTCTTTATCCAATTCCAATGGGCAATCGTCGACTTTTTGCCGAGTAACAGTATTTCGTACGGAAGGATCACGTAGCATTGCCCCAATATCATAATAAAATGAACCCTCACCTGTGACTTTATAGTGTTTGCGTTTCATGATGATCGCCGAAATAATATTCTTTAACAAAGCCTGCACGGCCATTGACACATATTCCGCCACATTATCCTCTACATTTACTAATCCAGATTCCCAAGCTCCAATTAAAAAGCGTCCCATTATAAAACCTGCATCTGGTAGAAATAACTCCTGAACACAGTACCGTGGAGTGGGCATAATCTGTACATTGGCATCCGTACCTTCCGCTGGCCTTATAGATTCTAGATTATCCTCGATAATAAAATCAAGTAAGTCATAAGGTTCAAATGTAACACGATCACAGTATGGACGAGAGCTACGCTTGCGTTTTCTATTAGACCTGCTAGATGAGTTTGTCGTTCCTGGTCCTGAAGTAGTTTGTTGAACATTTAGTGGCGAAACTTGTTGCGGCGTATGGAATACTTCGATTTTATTCAGTATTGCAATTAAAAATTTATTGTGCAAATGAACTTTGTCAGCGGGTAACAATTTTCTTGATTCATAGTCAAATTCTTCCTTAGTCCATTTATGGCGAAACCAAAATTTCATGTGATTAAGATATTTCTGTACATTGTCCCCCAAAGCTGCCATTAATGCGTTCTTGGCAATAGTCACTTTATCATTCAAGTCGCTCATTTTTAAGCACAGCACTTATTCTTTTGCACTTAAAATCTTATTTATTGCAAAAGTCACAAACTCTGTGTTCAAGTTGATTTTGTTTTATGGAAAGTGGATTTGTTTAAAATTAAGTATATCGTCGTCCTTTGACGACAGGAAGCAATGTAACGAAATCAGCAAAAATAAAAATACGAACAAAGAACGAATATCCTTAAAGCAATAAAATCAAAACCGGCCAAGTGCATTTTTTTCAAACAAATCTTGTTGAATTCTGTTTCAAAACCGGCCAAGTGCATGTTCCGTGGATCAAAACTGGCCAAGTGCAAAACTGTTTCCTCAAAAACATCGGCAAATGAAACTAGAAAAGTCTGATCTGACGTGTTTTGAGTAAGAAATTTTATAAGCTATTATGTGGGAAATACTTTTTAATTTTTCAATGAACATAGATGAAGATAAACGTTTTTCGTTGTTTTTTCAAAAGAAAGAAAAAGGCACTTGGCCGGTTTTGAAACTGAGCGCCTTGTACTTAATATAACATTAAAAGTTATAACAGTGCTAGCCTTAATATTCGATACAGCTGGAGTTATTTCAACAGTGGTTGAACATATCTTTGTTCTGAGAAATAGCAGTAACACTTAAAGAAGCAATACAAAATCAAATAAGAAGTCAAAGTAAACTATTAGATCAAAAGTTAAAAAATTCAAGTTGCGATAATTGAGTACTACTTTTTTTTAAAGTTGCGTTAACAGAGTCTACAATGTAAGTAAGTGAGGTGTTGCAATAATCAAGGAGTTGCGTTCATCGAGGGTTGCGTTGAGGGGGGTAGTACTGTATGTACATATATGGGTCATTCTACATCGTTTTTACATTAAAAATCTAGATTTCTCAAAATCAATTTTTTTCCGATGCTTTGCCAAAAAATATTCGATACGTGTTTTTAGAAAAAGTTTTCCGGACTTATTTTCGAAAATACGGTTTTTTGAAAATCACATAATTTAAAAATACATGAATTGTGAATGTTTGAGTTGCGCTCACTAATAGTGAATGCGTAGATAGCATCCCAGTGTGCCAAACGGATCCGTTTCGGATTCGTTGCGAGTCCGTTTCTTCGTATTATTTATCCGAAACGGAATTCCGATTCAAATCCGAAATCGTGGGCAATTCGCCTCCAAACAGCGGGAAGGATCGTCCGCTTTGTCGGATCCGTTTTGAACTCGGAACTGACTTCATATACGGATCCCTTTCGTTTTTTGTAAATAAAACGGAAACATAAGAAAAAAGGAGTCTGGATCGCATCCAATTTATTTAAAAAAACGAGTCCGTAACGGATCCGTTATATTTAAAAAACGAGTCAGAAAGGGATCCGTCAAAGCATAAAAAAAAGTCCGGCTCGCATCCGTTTTATTTTAAACAACGAGTCCGTAACGGATTCGTTTTAGTTAAAAAATGACTCTGTAACGGATCCTATTATGAAGTCCGTTTCGAGTCTGTAACGGCTCCGTTTTAGTTTAAAAAATGAGTCCAGCTCGCAATAAATAATATAATTGAAATTTGTTTTCATGATGTTTTGTAATGTTTATGGTATAAACATATATGATATATATAGAAAAGAGAGCGAGAGAGAGCGGAGTCGCACATATATGTACTGTATATAGAATATGTATATACATCCGGTGTCGGTGGCCTGTCGCGAGTTTATACATTTTTCCTCAGCCGCAAATCCTCTAAGCGTAATCGATACGATTACGATACATATAATATTTATATACATCTGGTGTCGGTGTCGGTGGCCTGTCGCGAATTTATACATTTTTCCTCAGCCGTAAATCCTTTACGCATATATATTATATATGTTATATATAGAAAAGAGAGCGAGAGAGAGCGAAGTCGCACATATAAGTACTGTATATAGAATATGTATATACATCCGGTGTCGGTGTCGGTGGCCTGTCGCGAGTTTATACATTTTTCCTCAGCCGCAAATCCTCTAAGCGTAATCAATACGATTACGATACGATTACGATACGATTACGATTACGATACGATTACAATACGATTACGCATCCGATGTCGGTGGCCTGTCGCGAGCTTATACATTTTTCCTCAGCCGCAAATGCTTTTTTACGGAGGTGCACAACGTGCCTAAAGAAGTTCTCACTTCAAAAACGAGTCCGTAACGCAGCCGTTTTAGTTAAAAAAACGATTCCGCAATGGATCCGTTTATGAATTCCGTATCGGATTCGCTTGAATTAAGAAATACGAATCCGGTTCGCATCCGTTTTATTTTAAAAAACGAGTCCGTAACGGATCCGTTTTAGTTAAAAAAAAAGTATTCGTAACGGATTCATTTATGAAGTCCGTTCCGGGTCGGGATCCGCGTCCGCGTTTGTGCACATTGGGATGCTGCTCATGAGTGATGAGTGTGTACATTAGGGTGTGTATTTTCAAAGTTTTGGAGATTTTTTTGCCTATATTTTAGCTTGAGGAATAAAAATAGTTGTCTCATTATTTGAACTTCCTATCACTAACCTGTAAACGGCGCGGACAGAGTTTATGTCCGATTTCGTTGAAATTTTACGAAAAAAGCTACTTGCTAAAACGTAGATGAAGTCTGTCTTAGGGGCGAAGATTAAGGGTTTTAGGTATTTTATTTGTATGGAAGATGCCACCCACTGTTGTCAAACAACATCCACATTTTTCATGTAGCTGAAAATGCGGACAAAATACACCCAAAGGGGAGTTTTTTTTTTAAATTTGCGGGCAGATTAGCCCATGTTTTAGCATTGGTTCCGAAGGGAATACTCCCAAAATGTCAGCTTTCTAGATCAAACCTGTGCACGGCGATATCAGTTTGTTTCCAATTTAATTGATGACTTTTTACTAAAACGTAAAAAAAAATTACCATAGGTACCAAGATATATCGTTTTAAGTATTTTGGTTGTATTGGAGGTATCACACCCTGATTTCAAACCACGCCCACATTTTTCTAGTGGCTGAATGTGAGCATCTCAAATTTGTGTTCATTTTAAGTGATTTTGTTATATTAGTATATGTGATAAAAGTACCGAATTTCGAAACCGTAGCTGCCATAAGTACCATGATATAGCGCTTTAACTGATTTTGTTGTACGAGAGGTGCCACACCCCGTTTTTGAAACCCGCCCACATTTTACAAAGTGCTTAGTACAGACAGCATATATCGTTAGAATTTCAAAACCGTAGCTGCAAAGAAATAAATTACAGCATCTTCAATTTCAATTGGAGAAAAATAAAAAAATCCTTCTGAAAATAACAAATTTTCTTTTTCCTGAAATAAACCACGTCTCTTCAATGAACTTTGTAAATCCAAATACAGTGCCTCACATAAGTATTCGGAATTTGAAATTTTTTGAAAGAATCTTAAAATTTTTTTATAATGAGTTTTTTTAAAAAATCAAAGTACATAAGTAATTGTAGCTGCGGTATTTAGATTTGGACTTTTTTATTGTGATTTTGTAAAAAGAAATATGGGCAGAAAATAAAAAAAACACACTTTCGAAGAAAGAAAAATTATTTTTGATTTGCGTGAGCGAGGAAGAACCCTTAAGGATATTGCTGGCAGTGTTAGAAGAATTATTTCGACTACACTCAGAAAAAAGTGATAGAAAAAAGAAAATAACAAGACTCATGTCAAATAAGCATGGTTGATTTTTCCATACAAAATTTATAAATTTACATGATCGCCTATACCTGATTCATATTGTTAAATCAACATGATTGTTTGATTGGAAAAAGTAAAAATATCAATTGGTTATTATTCAATATTTCATGTATAATTTACGAGGTTTCGGTGTAAGGCAATTCGTTTTACACGAATATAATGTTGATATTGCTTGGGTATCCGTTTATTATTATAGTACGTAGTGTTGTTTTTCTAATAGCCTCAATCAATCTCAATTTTCGAGCAGCTTAACCAGATTACAGTGTTAATAATATGTTTGATCATTGTTGATATTACTAGATATAGGTTTGTTGTGCTGCAGTTCAATATGATCATACTATGAATTTTACACTGCCTAATTTTAAAACAAACATACATTCATGATGATGTTGATAAATTAGGCTTTGTTTTGATTGCAACGCGTCAAATTTTTTTTTTATTAAAAAATCTGCATTTTCTGTGAGTTAAAATAAATAAATAGTTATTTAAAAATGAAAAAAAAAAAACGCTGAATTAAAGAAAATTATATAAGAGCAAATGGGATTTGTAGAAGTTGAGTATAAGAAAATTAAAGGTAAGTACAATGAGAAAGTCAAATTTAAAATAAATGCAAGTTCCATGCTTAATTTAGACTGCAAAATGAACGTGGAAAGTCTTTATTTAATAAAAGATGACGAAATAGCTGAGCTTTTTACAACTGAGTTTCTTCAGAGCGTGACTTTCTTATTTTCGGCAAAGTTAGGCTGAACCCTTGGGTTTGTTGAAAAAGTGCAGAAGCTCCCTGAACTCTCAATCAAGTTGCACTAGAACTAAGAGCTTAACAACATTGCTCCAAGCGACTGCAAGTGACTTCTTCAATATGAAATGAAAATGTGACATCTTCATCGTATAACAGCCATAGTTCACAAACCTATGTACATTATTTTCAGATTCCCAAGCACTTTGGTATGTCAAAAATATAAACATACACCAAGACCTTGGTATACCTTTTATTAAGCAGATACAGGAAATCAAAAAGCAATCATATCAACTAAAACTGCAGCAACATCCAAACATACTGGCTAGGAACCTACTCCTAACATCGAATTCATCTCGACTGAAGAGACAAGATTTACCACCCCTGTAGCCACTATGTACACGAATACTGGCAACTCCTTCAACAACTCAAGACTGAGTTTGATATGAAAAAAAAACAACATTTATAAGCAATGGCTTAGAAAAGTTCAACGTTATTTTAGTTTCTTAAGATTTATTCAGTTATTGTTAGTCTCCAAGCGAGTTGGTACAATAAATAAATAAAAAGTTTTTTAAAAAAAAAAAAAAAAAAATATTTTCAGATTCCCAAGATTGCATGCTCACACTTCTGTTACATACAAACGTCAAAAATTTAAATCAACTATATTACATGCGCAAAATGCCACAGATTTATGTAAAAATGTGTTGATTAGTAAGTACTTTTACTTTAAATACATAAATAAAAAATTAAAATAGGAAACTCGTATTTTTATTTAAATAAATTATTTGCAGGTGAACTTGAAAATTTACTTTCTGTTATAATATAACAGAATGTTAATTTTATATAAAAATTTCACATTTTGTTCACGTAAATTTCACATGACAAATCGTGTAAATTTGGCATCTAAGTCTATAATTTTCCATGTTGATTTAACATGATGAGAAAAGTTAATTTTACTATACTGCCGTCAGAAGTGAATAAGGCGAATCTCAAAAAAACTAGTTTCGAGATAATTGATGTTTTGTAAATGCCGTTTTCTTCTTACTTTCTCTACAGATTTTTTAATTTATTTTTGGCAATTTAAATATCATTTTAATGTTATTTATTTATGATTAAGGGAAAATATCAAATATCCATGTATTTATACGCATCCCAGCCAACATTTACTATCTTGAAAGTCACTTATTAGTGTCTTTGAGAAGTTGAAATTCATCGTATACGATATCGTATAAGGATCTTAAAAGTGACTTCTGTCGGGAGAAAACGTACCCCGCGTGCGTCACGTCATGACGGATCAGAAACGATACTTCAAGAAGTAACTTTTTAGTGCCTTACTGAAGTGTTTCAAATGATTGTTTTGCAAGTCTCGTATAAGTGTCTTATCAAAGTCTCTAAAGCGACACTTCATAAAATGTCGTATAAGTTTCTTAATAAAGTGTTTCATGCGATACTTTAATAAGAATGCGTTGATTGACTGATTAGCACTGGGAAAGGACAAAGAATTTTATTACATTTTAGTTAAAATTCATTATATTATTTTTCAGAAAACTTGAAAAAAGTCATATTTAAATTATTTGCTGTGCTATCTCTATGATAGTTGTGCTTCAACTGATTAATCACATCAATATGTCCAATATTTATCCTATAATTATTATAAACATCTTGCGAATCATAGATACCGCGACCAAATTATGTGAAAATATAATTCTTACTAAAGTATCGCATGAAACACTTTATTAAGAAACTTATACGATATTTTTTGAAGTGTCGCTTAAGTGACTTTGATAAGACACTTATACTATAAATTTTGTTTTTGTTAACGGTAAAGTATCATACAACCATCTTGCACAACTCATTTAAGCGATGAACCATGACAACTGTTGTATAACTATCTTCTATCAGTGACTTAAAAATCACTTGATAAAGATAAGCGATGAAATGATCTTATAAATGCTGGCAGGGAAGAGACTTTAACTTTAAAAAATAAATACATACAGTGAAATATGAATTGAAAAAGCTAAGTAGAAAAAATTTAAATCAAAAGTAAATAAGCTTAAATCAAAAATATTGAGAAAAAAAAGAAGTTAATTTAAAAATTCATATAGTTTTTTACGAAATTGCGGCGGTGACCTAATTGTTTGCAATTCATGTGGAAGGTCGTTCCACTGTCGAATTGCATTGACAAAGAAAGAGCGCTCCATAACCAAACTTCTGTACCGTGGCAGGTATTCAGGGCAATTATTATGAATAATGTTGTGCAATGTAACCATATTCCGAAATCTATAATATTGCTCAAGGTCTAAGCCTAGAACAGTTTTTTTTGAGATGGGATACACTATTATACCTAGGTATACCAAAAATAAATCTAATACAATCATTGAAGGCCACATTTATTTTACGTTTGCAAGCAAAATCAGCGCAAGGGTAAACCGAGCAATTAAAAGTAAAATATGGCACTAATAAACTTTTTACTAAATGCATTTTCATATAACTATGCAACAACCAAGCTGAAGTTCTAAGGCCTGCATATATTGTATATGTTTAATAGTTGCCGTAGTAGCGTCACAGCAACTTAACGACGGATTAATGGTATATCCAAGGTATTTTAAATTATTTTTGTACGGAATAGATATGTCATTTAAAACAAGAGGAGGAAAATCCTCTTCAGATAAATTATACTTAGAACAAATCATACCTACACACTTAGAAGGGTTGAGCTTAAGTTTGTTGCAGATTGACCATGTTTGGATGTTATTCGTTTATTCTGGCAACACAGTCTTCCGAAAGACCTATGGGCCTGGATAAATATATAAGCACATCGTCAGCATAAAGATGAGTGTGACAATTTACTACAACCTCGGGCAGATCATTAATAAAAAGTGAAAATAACATAGAGCCTAGCACCGAACCCTGCGGCACACCGCAATTAGCTAAAACTGGACTAAACAAACCTTGGTAAGTGACGATAGTAAGCATCCTATCACATAAGTAACTACGTATCAGCTTCAATGACGTAGAGGAAAATTTGAATTTATGTTTGAGCTTCCTTAAAAGGCATGCATGATCGACGCAGTCAAATGCTTTTGAGAAGTCCAACAAGACCATCATGCAACTATTGTCACTGTCCAAAGCTAAACGTGCATCTGAGGTTACCTTGATTACGGTTGACTCACAGCTATGCTTCTGACGAAAACCAGACTGCCACTTACTTAACATTTTATTCGCTATAATGAAATTTTGAATTTGATTCGCTAGAAGTTTTTCGAGAACTTTGGACAAAAAAGGGAGAATACTAATTGGTCTAAAATCTGACGGACTAGTCGGAGTGGTCTTTTTTGGTATGGGTATAACTCTTGCTGATTTCCATATAACAACAAATTGGCTACTAAATATACATGCATTAAAAATATGGGTTATATAAGGCACAATGAGAGGAAGTATGAGCTTTAAAAACTTAGGGCAGATTTCATCTGTACCTAAAGCATCAGACTTAACTGATTCAATAGTCACAAGGACCTCAGGTTCGGAAGAAATGGTTTCAGGCATAGTTTGCTGTATATTGATAGGCACAATACTTGCATGCATTTCATCAGGACTGAAGGCACATCCAGTACTAGATTTGCTTCTTGCAATACAGCTGCTTTGAGTCTAAGCCAGTATTTAGTTTGTTCCAAACGTAGTTTCTTTTTGCTGCTCGAATTAAAGAATTAACTTTATTCCTGGATGCAGTATATTGGATTTTATTATAATTCGAAGGATTTCTTTTGAATCGTTTGAAAAAGCGTTCCCTTTCGCATATTTGAGTTTTTATTGTATTAGTGAACCATGAACATTGCTTAGGTTTCTATTATACAATTCACAAATAAAGATGTTAAATAAAAATACTTTATGATCAATATCTCGTGTAAAATAAATTTCATCCCAGTTCAAGCAAGCACAACTTTGGTAAAGGCTGGGATAACAAATATTGCGGAAAGATCTAAAAGTAAAAGTTTTGTCATAATTACAAACCAGAGGGATTGAACAAAATAAAAAGTCATGAGTGAAGTCCGAAGTGGAAGTAATTTGCTCAAAATTCGACAACTGATTACTGGAACTAAGAAGAAAAACATCTATCAATGAAGGGTTAGTTTGGGACTGAAAACAAGTCGGCATTAAAGTGTTAACTATTGAAAAACAAGTTTTATTACATAGATATTTTAACAGATTAGATGAGTTATTATTATTAAGAATGTTTACATTAAAATCACCTCCAATGAGTATTGTGTCATATTTTGTATTTAGCATCATTAATGTTTCTTCGAATTCAACTATATTTTCATCACGAAATTTATTAGGAGGACAGTAAGCAACAATCAGAAGCCACTTAGTATCATTAAGGCTAACTTCAACACCTATAAATTCCAAATTTGGCTCTTTAGAAGTACAAATAACTTTTGTTTTAATAAATTCATTCATAAAAACGCAAACTCCACCACCTATTCTACCAACGCGATCATTCCTAAATAGCTTGTAACCAGGGATATTCACTAGTTGAGATAAAAATTTGTCATTCAACCATGATTCAGATACCATTATAGCATCAACTTCATTCGCACTGAACATCTGACACCCTCCCGCGGTCACATTGCCCGTTTTGGGCCATCATTCGGCCCGCCGTGCAGTTGCTGATTTCTATGCACTGATTCGCATGAAAATTGAATATGCGAGAAACCCACTCGGAATCAAACGGGCAAAAACAAAACAAGTGCAAACAAAAACATTATTTATGCGAAAGGCAATTTTTTAAGCATGTTTTATTGAAATATTATTTAATTGTTGTAAAAAATTCAATTTCATGGAAAAATAGTAACCGATATTGAGTCTGGCGTCATCACAAAATATTGAACCAGACATTGAAAGTCTTATTTTAAGTAAACTCTGTTAATATGTTTGTATAACATACATATGTATACATAATATGTATAAGATTTATGAAAAGTTTTCTTTTTGTTGTTAAATAAAAATACAATTATTTTAAATGCTAACATTTATCTTTATTTATTAACATCAGTGATGCACGAATTTCTACTGGGTCATTTTTTCTATACGTGGAAAAGACAAAACACATTTATTGAATTTTTTTATTCGCTGGAATTTCATCACACATTTGTACGCGCGAAATGTTTGTTGTAAACGTCAGCGCGCTGTCGACTTTTGGGCACCGCAGCTGGCCATCCCTACACTACAAGCATTCAAATGGCAAACTTTAAAACCTTTAAAAAAACGGTACAGAATGTTAAGAACGCATCTTACAGTGTCAGGGCTTGCATTCATTTTTGAAAATACAAGAATGCAGAGGTACCGACACAATTTCAGAGAAACGTTGATTTTCAAGAAAAATTATAAAATATACTAAATAAAATACTCTAAATATAAAAACAAAATAAAGTTTTGCAAAATAATTCATCAATATTATCAAAAAGTTAGAGCGACGCAATAAAAATAAAAAGGTAAACAAAACAAAACATTTTTTCTTGTAAATTAGCACAGTCTAACTACATATCAACTCCAGCATCATTTGCAGCGACTGCAATATTCTCAGCAATAACAAACGAAGTAGAGCATAGTCTGTCGACAGAGGCCATGCTATCCACATAAGTTGGTTCTGTTGAAGACGAAAGTCTAACAAACACTTTTCCATATCTTGTAAACACCGAATGCACTCGCTTGTAGCGTCGCAACATGTTTGTAGTTTTAAATATTGCATGATCATGTTTGGTTAAGCTTTCATACACTCGAACAAATCTGCTGCTGTCGTAACCAATGTCACTAAGTGTTACATATACGCTCTCAGCAGATCATTTTTGCAAGAAGAGTGCGGAAGTCTTACAATGACTACACTGAGGGATTTTTTGTCTTTTGGCTTAACGCGGAAAATATGTAAAGGCTTAGTGGGACTGAAGTTTAACGTTGAACAAAACCGATTAAAGATATCTTGTATATTTTCGTTTTCATCAAAAGGTATGCCGTGTATTACAATGTCACTATCAATATTTTTTCTAAATGCATTCAACATTTTTTTATATGTTAAAAGGCCCTTTTTCTTGCAAAGTAGCTTTCAATTTGAAAAAATTTAAATTGCAATAGATAGCGTAGTAGCTTTTGAATTTCCAAAGGATTTTGAATTCAAAATTTCCGTGTAAATACCAATTTTTAAAAGTAACAATTACTATGGAGCATAGCTTGTGTCGGAACGCGTATGTAGTCTTCGTTTTAATTTTTCGTAATGAGTGTTACGGAAAATATTTTGTTTGAGATCAATGCCTCTGATTCAATTCCGGAACAATTAAAACGTGATCAAAGCGGATTTCAACTGTCTGTCAACAAAATCTGCATAACCGTAATAATTTGAAACGATGAATATCAGCCAGTGATGGCATTTGGCTTTTGTGAAAATGTACTGAATCGAGACTTGAAATCTACTTTTTAGTGGTGGAATGCACTTTTTTGTCTTGAACACCCAATTTTACTAAAATTTATAAAAATACGTAACCGGTACTATTCGCTTTTTAGTGCAAATGCACGGAAGACCATCTTTGATGCATTTTGTAAAATGACATGGGAGCAAAAAAAGTTATATGTAATAGGCCTTGTTGATCCGTTAAGCAGAAAACGCATTTCGTCCGAAAACTCAGCGCGTACTCAGTCTCTACAGCATTTCTTAAAACACAACGTTTGCAAGTACGACGCGTGAAATGTTTATATCAACATTATGTTTGAAAGAAAGTATGGTAAGGACCTGGATAAAAGGCAGCTGTATTCATGGCACTCAAATTAATGATTCAAAGATCTTCCGAGTACAGTCAAAGCGGATGTCAACTGTAGGTCAACAAAATCTGCGTAACTGTAATGATTTGGAAAGATGAATATCAGCCCTTACCTATAACATCAAAACCAAGAAAGTTTTCCGAAGAAAGGCGGAGTCCTTTAAGCAGGCAAAAATTTCAAAGAAAAAGTGGGACTATTTGCAGGATTAGAAAAAGTTATTGCCGATGGATTGCAAAATTTTATGATAATTTGTCATTCATCTAATGCAATCATTTGAATAAATTTTTTTATTCAATTTTTTTCTTAGTTTCTTTATATTTATTAAAAACACTACATCAAACAGTACAATATTTGCAAATTTTCTTTAAATTTGTTGTAAATGAATTACGCTTTTAGTTTTCAAAGTAATTGCAAAATGCCCTAAATGCACTTTTGTATACATAAAAATGATGTCAAAAAGCCATAATTGAAATAAAATAAATATCAATAAAAAAAATTATTGTTTTTCATTAAAATTAATTATGCTAATGATTTTGTAACTAAACTGCATTTAACCAAATTTGAATATTCTACATTGTCGGTTTTTATTCAGTTTTTTGTGTCTACTGAACAAAACTAAAAATGTCAATTAGGGCCGTTGTACAAGTGAGCGACGATATGTTATATTATATTCTATGAGCTGGCAGCCACTTTGAGCAACATACTCGCCGCACAAGGCTAAAATTATGTGTATAGTTAATTTAGTACTAGTAAAACAAGAAAATATGCATCTGTCAGTATTGGCGCGGTCGCGAAGGTACACACTAAAATTTTCGAAGGTACACCCTAAAATTTTTAAAATTTTGTGAACAAATATTATAGATTATTAAATTATCTTTCATATGACATCTATATTTTGGAAATCCCTTCAGCCGTTCTCCAGTAATAATGATTTTTTCAAAAATATTTTGCATTTCGAAACGTTTAGGGTGTACCTTCGCGATCGCGCCAATTCTGCCAGATTTTGATTTTCTTATTTAACTAGTACTAAATCAATCACGGACAAAATTTTAGCTTTGTACCTAGTACGTTACTCAAAGTGGCTGTCAGCTCTCCTACTATTGTTCATCATTTTTCATAGAAAAGAATTGAAAATTAAAAAAAACAAAAATATTTTAAATTATAATTTTGTTTTAAGGATTGTTGAGGCATTTTCGACTACAAAGCTCACCAAAAAACAATAAATAAAAAAACTTTTATATTTGTTGTGTTATTCAACGTTTTTCATGAAAAAAAAAATTTAAAAAACTCTTTTGGGCCTAAAAACTAATGAAAAATAATTTTTATATACTATTTTTGTTTTATGGGTTTTAAAAGTATTTTTGATTACAAAGTCCACAAAGAAAAGCAAAATAAAAAAATTTAAATTTTTAATGATTTATTCTCAATTTTTCCTAGAACGAATTTTTATTAATATTATCGGTAAAAGCGTTTACCTTAAAATAGCCAGTAAACTAGTATAAGTCTTTAAAAATTTTTTAACGTATTTATTATAACGAGATAGATCAATGGTTCTTAAACTTATGTAGTCCGAGGACCCATAATCGAGCTACATTTTTTTTTGCAGACACCATCCCAACTCTAGAAATTTGACGTCGTTCTAAGCTTAATTTCTGACTCAATAATGACAAAGACACTCAGGATTGCCAACCGATGTCAAACTCAACCAGACATAAAATGGCCGGTTATCTGACGAGGCTAAGGAGCGAAGAATTTTTATTTTGCTTTAATTTTTCCGGTTTTTAAAGGTATTTTCAACACTACATATGTATGTATGTTATGTAGGTCCAGTTTTTGAAGATCCACAAGTTGAAAAGCATGCAGACACTACTTTCTAATAAATATTGATACTTATACCATATATCTCTCTTTTTTACGGATGATACGGCTATTTTAAGTCGTCACAAAAATGCTGTGGTTACCACCAACCAGCTTCAAAATCATCTAGTTCTTATTGAAAATTGGTTATCAAAATGGCGTGTCAAGGTGAACGAGCAAAAATGCCGAAATGTCACATTTATATTAAATAGAAACCTAACTCCAACCATAAAATTAAATGGCATTCGAGTTCCAGAAGCAAATGATGTAACTTACCTTGGCATTCACTTAGATAAACGTTTAACTTGGCGTAAACACATCGAAGCCAAAAAAATGCAAATCAAACTCAAAGCTTCTAGTTTGCACTGGTTAATAAACAGACACTCTCCTCTAAAATTGGAATATAAAGTTCTCCTATATAATAGTGTTATTAAGCCTATCTGGACCTATGGGATACAGCTATATGGATTCGCTAGTTCATCAAATATTGAAATTCTACAAAGGGCAAAGATACTAAGGACAATAACAGGAGCACCGTGGTTCATTAGAAATGAGCGTATCCATAGCGATCTCCAACATATACCCATGGTAAACGCAGAATTTGAAAGACTGAAAGGAAAATACCTCCTAAAACTGCAAAATCATATCAATCCATTAGCTACTCCACTTGCTAACACTTCAACACATTCGCGTTTGAAAAGGGCTGACCGCCCAGCTACTACAAATGGTTCTGCATAATGAACTCCGAAATAAATATCCATATCCATATATATATCCAAATAGTATATCCATAATACAATTTCAGACCAGCAAAAATATTTATTTTTATTTATTTTGAGTCCCGCTGAGCTTTAAGTTACTTATTATAATAAATATATCAATCAAATATATAATTTGTAATAGTGTTAATTAGAATTAAGAGCTTACAACTTATTGTTAATAACAAAAGAATGCAAAAACAAATATATATATCTCTGCATTTTAACAAATCTTGTGCATTTGTAAAGGCAAACATTTTTTATTAGGATTTTCATGTAATTAGAATACAAAATGAATAAAAATTGGGGAAATGTAAAAGAATTAAAAAAGTTTCAAGTCAAAATATGTACAATATATTAAACTCAGACAAATATTTCTTGGTCAAAATAAAGCCTAGAAAATAATTTGTTTTTTTCTCATATCTTTTCTAATAAATTTTTGTTGCTAAATAGGCCTTATAACTTGTTAATTTTCAAAATATTTGGGTCGTCACATGCTTTATGTAAATATATGGCAAATATTCTAAAAAACGTAATAACAGATTCCAAGTACAACGTGAAGAACGCAATTGAGTTTAAGCAACGTATAAACAACACAGGAATAGGTGATGAAGAAATGATGATATCTTTCGACGTAGTTTCTCTATTTCCGAGCATTCCCGTAGATTTCGCTTTTAATAGAATTGACAAAAAATGGGACTGTATAGAGAAACATACACAAATACCGAAACAAATCTATATGGACATCCTCAAGTTCTGCATACGTGAACAGGGCCGGATTTACCTTAGAGGCACACTAGGCCAGTTCCTAGGGCGGCACGAGTTTAGGGGCGGCAAATATTGGGAACTTTGAAATTTTTTATTTTGAATTTTTTAAATTTATTTACACAGGGGGAAAAAAGTGCAAATACTGGGATTGTATTCACTAAATTACCTAAAAATGTTAACAAGCAAACAAAAAAAAAAAAATTTTGACCAATAATTCCACCAATAATAGCAGATATAGTGATGGAAGAGATCCTGGACAGATTTATGGAAAAAAAAACCGAAATTTTTGCAATAGTTCACTTAATACGTTAAACAGTTGCCATATACAAATTAAATTTACAAAAGAAGAGGAAAATAATCAGAAGTTAGCGTACTTAGACACACTGGTTGTCAAAAATAATAATACTTTAAGAATGGACGGGCAGACTCGTTAATTTTTACTCCAAGCATCCGAAGATGACGATCATTAATACCGCCAAAAACTTTATTGAAAAAGTTCTGAATATCAGTGACAAATGTTTTCACAAAAATAACATAGCGCGAATTAAGATTATTCTGAAGAAAAACGACTTTCCAGAAAACACAATAAATCGTCTTTTCCGAGAGGTCGCAAGAAAAATAATAATGACAAAATGAGTAATGAACAAAACATATTTAAATCAGTAACGTACATTCATGGTTTAACGGAAGAATTCAAAAAACTGACCTGTACGACAAAGAAAAACATTTACTTGCCACAAACATACAACTGTCTAAAAAACTTTTACACCAATACAAAAAGCAAATTGGACAGTATGGAAGAACCTAATGTGGGTACCAAATTCCATGTGAAAGTGGATGTGTATACGTGGGCACCACTAAATCAAAATTAAGAACCCGAATAGCAAATTACAAATCCGATCTTAAGTCGAAACAAGAGAACCAAACAGCACTTGCTGCACACTGCCTCCAAAATAATCATATTCCGACGTACAAAGAGACGAGAATATTGCAACAAGAAAACCACTACGCTAGGCGATACACGATTGAAATGTTGCATATCATTAACACACCTACAAACAAAAGACTGAACTACAAAACTGACACAGACAACTGTGCCCATATTTATAAACATTTACTCAACAAAAATTAGTTGACAAAAGTACGGCAGTAAGTTAAGTCCTACGACAGCTCACAATAGGTCAAAAATAACGTTTTGGTAAAATTTTTGTATTTAAAATTTGTTTTTATAAAAAAAGGAATAAAATTTTTGTAATAATAATTATATAATTAATTATAACTAATTGTATATATGTATGTTAGTTATATATGTATTTTCATATTTTTGAATTTTTGTTTAGACAAAACAACCCTGATGATGACCGGCAATGCAGGTCAAAATATTGGACAAATAAAAAAACAACCTTTTCTGTTTTTATTACACACGGCCAAAGCGCAAATATTTTGAAAATTTTTTTATAAATATTATAATAATCATAATAAAGCTTAAAATGAAAATAATTTTTTTGTTGACTATTGGTTATTTTATAAGCGAAGTTTGTTATGAGAGAGTTGATTTTAGCGACTGATTATTTTATAATTAAACATTATTTAATCGAACTTACAGTCATTAAGCAAAGACCAATATTGTAAATTTTTACTTATTGATTAATGCTATTTTTTCAACAAACATGGCAAAGATAACAAATGGAACAATTTTAACCTGGTAATTGGTGACATTAATTAATAGCCTCATCAAACCAGTTTGGTTAATTCCGTACATGGACTCGAACCCCTGACCATTCATGCATTGCAATTGCATATTTGCGACGGCCGCTCTAACGCTTGAATTTCAAAAAATATGTGGCTGGCAACACCACAATTTCGAAAAATAAATCATAGCATGACTTTAGGCCGACGGTCTAACGGCTATGGCAGCAAGCGAGAAAGTGACAAAAGATGACAAATGAAATATGCGCACTCTGTACACCTCTTGACAAGTACCACAGTAGCTCAAGTGCTAGAGCGGCCGTCGCAAATATGCAATTGCAAGTTTTTACTCAATGAGATTGATGATGTTGTTTTCTTGAAACCAAATCCACAATGTCGGGATCTATATTCGGAAGTTTTATTCTCAGGTCTGCTTCTACATTAAGCTGGTTTCTATACGTTGATTTTATAGATAGTATCGAAAAGCCTGTGTCAAATCTCACCAAAAAATAGAATTTTTCTATTTCTCTGCGATAAATTTTCTACACCGAAAAAGAACTTACTCCGTTTAAGGAAAAATGCCTAAATGTAAGGAAAAAATGTCCTTCAATACGAGCTAAAGCCATGGGTTCCTCAAAATAAGTAAGTTGGATTCCTTAGTACAAGTAAATGTTGCTGCTTTGAAATAAGGAAAAGTTTACTCAATGTGAGGACAAGGTTATAGAACTGAGGAAAATTTTACTTTTTCTAAGGATGAAGATATCCTTAAGTGAAAGAAATTTACTTAAAATAAATTCGTTGATTTCAAAAAAATTTTTTAATTTTCTATTTCCTTATTTGATGGTTACTTATTGTCATTCTTATTTTAATTGTAATACGTTTTTAAAACTTCAAAGAAGACTTAAATTTTTTTTTACCTGTCACCCGATCAGAGAATTGAACCTGTGTTCTGCGCCATGCCACTGTTCAAAGATGCTCATCTTACCCAACTCAGCCACCGACAGCATTTTTAAGACATACTAAAATGATGTTGTTAAACTGCGCGTGTAACAACCATTGTCTGATCAGGATAGCTTTGGTTCAAATCCCGGCGACGACATAATTTTTTTTTTTAATTTTTTTATTTTAAAAACAAGTAGAGAACTATAAATATATAGACAAAAACAGAATACTTACGAGAAGAATAGATATTAATTTCAGCGAGTAAAGCAGCGAGTGTTGCCACTCATTTATTAAGGAAAATTTTCCTACGTTACAGTAAATATTTTGAAGAAACTAACTAAAACTGAGTACGATTTTCCTTAAACAAAACATTCCATTAGATTGAGGAAGTTTTTACTCAAATGAGGAACAAGTTGTCCTGAAAAATTCTTCCCAAAGAAAAATTTACTATTTCAAAGGAAAGTTTTGCTAAAACCACAAACTCTATATTTGAGGAAGAGCGTTGACTTGCTTTAATGAAACATGAACTCATTTCTAAGGACTCAATTACTAAATGAGACGATATTTTCATCAATATGAGGAAAAATAACTTAGATTAAGGAAAATTTTTACACTAAATCGGAGGAAGGCAGTTCTTCAAATTTAGTACGGTTTTTTTTTTCGGTGTAGTATCAATTTTGTACGCATTATTCACGTATAGGAAAAATATGGACGATTCGCACGTCCCAACTGTGCTCTTAATTTCAACTTTAAATTTATTTGGAGCTGCACCTTGTAGGCTCAAATTAAAATTTACAAAAATTGATGATGTTGTCAAACAGTGGAAAGAGTGGAAACAATTAGGTGCTGGGCATCCCGGGTTTGAACAAAAGTAAATGCACACTTTGTTTTTTCAAAAATATGTGCAATCATTCAAAAAGCCATGTCCATGTAGAATTTTTAATTAACTAGTTATTTAAATAAAGCGAAAAGTTTGATGGTGTAAAATTATTGGTGTCAAAATTGTTTCGCGGATCGCTGAAATGGCTTTGCGGACCCCCAGGGTCCACAGTTTTTGTTATATTTTTTTATATATTGAAATGTGATTTGCGACTTTTACGGGCATTAAATTCTCGGACAATAGTTTTAAAGTTCAAGATTTTTAGCATATCTGCCTCTATATTTACTATTGATAAAGCATCGAGCCTTTCCTGCAGCATCGTCGTTCTTTTCTCAATTTGTATTATATTCAATTTCGAAAAAGATCGATTTGCTGTGCAGTTCGATATCATCAGGCATAAAAATATACGCAAGACTGTGTCCACATTAGGGAACGCTGATTCAATTTTATCATCGTGTATTTGATATGAACTTGCGCGAGGAAAATCACTGGAACTTATTTTATGTATAACATATGAATGAAACTGCTGAATTTCGATTTCTAAATCGGTATTAAGGTCTTGCGGATATTTGTCTACTGAATTTCTACACTGCTGACTGTATTCTGATGTTTGATCGGGGCAGACAATTTTATCTGTATCATCATGCTATTTCTTTATATCTTACGACTAAATTCAATGTTTAGAACACAATTCAATTCAAGACCAAAAACTTTTTTGTATTTTAAATAAAAATCATATGTATTAAAAAATTGCACTTAACTTTTTTGAAGAAATTTTAATATTTTTTCAGTGCGGTTTATGGTGCCCCCCGAGACGTGATGCACCTAACCAATTGCTTAATTTGCTCATGGGCTAATCCGGAACTGGCCACACGCAGCACTAAACAGTTAGCTCAGTAAAACAATTATTAATTACTTCTTTTTGATGAGCTCACCCATTTATGATTTCCGCTTGCTACTTCGTTTTGACTAGCCTAGAAAGCTTGCAACCAAGCGCCTGCAAGAAAAATGTCATCAAAAGAATTACAAAAAGAAAGATAAAGAAAAACAAAGTGAAGTTTTCTGCTTTGCATTGCACGTTTTGCTTGGGTTCTCAACAGATTTATATCAAATGGAGATTCTCGTATATCGTATTGTATTTTTATTTAACAACAAAAAAAAAACATTTCATAAATCTTATACATATTGTAGCGAAATTTGGTTTATGCCAGAAAATTCTCGTAATAATTATTAAACGATATTAGCTAGCATCACTGACAGTAGAAAAATACGTGCATCACTGACCGTAAGAAAAATACGTGCATCACTGACCGTAAGAAAAATACGTGCATCACTGACCGTAAGAAAATATTTGCATCATTGACCGTAGAAAAATACGTGCATCACTGACCGTAGAAAAATAACGCCATCTAGAAGGCACTGGAAACGACATTCTAGACAACGGCAGATGGTTCTAGCAAATGATGACTTTAGTATAAAAGGCTGTCATATGAGTTGCAGAGACACAGTTGATATTGAACAGTTTAACACAGTGGATCTTAAGTGAGAACATTTGAATTTAAGTACTAAAGTGATATAGTGGATTTTAAGTAATAAAGTATAACGTTTGTGTAAACAATTTGAATGTAAAGATTAAATAAACAATTGTACTGTGTAAAAACTAACGTTTGTGATTTAAATAAACCATTTTATAATTAAATAAAGATTGCGTTTTTCTTGATTGTTACACAATCCAGTGATCGAACTCAGAAAAGTGTAAGAGATTGAAATTACTGTCAAAGGGACAGGAAATTTCGTAACAATTGGTGTCAGAAGTGGGATTGTGTAAAAAGAATTAACAATCAAATAAAAAAAAAAAAAATAAAAAATGGTTAAGTTTGATGAACTAAAAGTGGATCAACTAAAGAAGGAGTTGCAGCAGCTGAATCTGCAATCATCTGGCGGAAAGTTGGAGTTACAGAAACGCTTACGGCAGGCTCTTGAGGCTCAAGGGGTAAACCTGGAAGAGCATGAATTTTATAGTGATGCCTCAGAATCAACAGCGAAAATGGAGGAAGCTTCTGGAATGGCTGCAAGTGGTGAAGTTGTGGATATATCGAAGTTCGAGAAAATGTTAATGGCGATGACGCAGGCAATGAGTCAGAACGCGCTGCAGATGAATAACAATATCCAGGCCGTTCGGGAAGAAATTGGTCAGAACGCGCTGCAAATCCAGACCGTTCGGGAAGAAATTAGTCAGAACGCGCTACAGATTGATCAGAGGTTGAGTCAGAACGCGACGGAGATCCACGAGGCTGTTCAAACGGAGGTTGCCAAAATGGTAAATGGCCTCGATGCAAAAATGATTGAGTTACGAGACGACGTTGAATCATTCAAGGAAAAAGCTCAAGATAAGTTTGAAAAAGTTCAAAGTAATCTTGAAAAAGTTCAAAGTAATCTTGAAAAAGTTCAAAATAATGTTGAAGACGTTAACAAAAGGATTCAACAGTTGGAAATAAGCGGACCAACCACTCAAGTGATAAGAGAAATTAGCGCAGAGAGGCTTAAGGCACCCACGTACGATGGAACAACGCCATTTAGTGTTTTCAAGCTCCAGTTCGAAACAACATCTACTCATAATCGCTGGGATAACGATAGCGCAGCAGCAGCGCTAATTGTGGCATTAAAAGGCGCAGCTGCAGAAGTATTGCAAACGGTCCCAGTGGCGGAGCAAAAGAATTACAAGGCAGTGATGGATGCCTTACAGCGAAAATATGGCAGTGACCACATGAAGCAGATTCACAGACTGGAGTTGAAAAGTCGTGTCCAGAAATCTGGTGAGTCCTTGCAGGAGTATGCTGCGGATATTGAACGATTGGCACACCTTTCCTATCTTGACGAGTTAAGTGTCGTAGCTGAAAAATTCAAAATAGAGGCATTTATTGACGGCATACGTGACTCAGAGACAAAACGTGAGATAATGAAGAACCCGAAGATTACATTTAATGAAACAGTCACGGTTGCTCTCATTCAAGAGACGATTGCGTTGACATGCCGCCCATCATTGAAAACTCGTCGGATGGAGGTGGAGGCTGAGAACAAAAATTCGTTGTTCGCCAGCAGTAGCTTCAACGGAAATTGCTATAACTGTGGCAAGCAGGGACACATGGCACGTGACTGCAAATCATGTCGTAAACGTTCCGCATCACGTTCACCAAGAAGAAAAATTGGAAATAGGGTGAACGATGGTGAAAATGGTAGTGAACAGCAGTCGTTAAAGCGAGTCAGTACAGCGGGGCGTGAGCTGACTTCCACTTATGATTGTCCCAAAGTCTTAGTTTCGAAGCTCTGCCGAACTTCCATGTGAGCTGACTTTGGATACAGGCGCATCGCACTCAATTGTGAGGACAGATTTATTTAATAGACGACGAGTAATGCCATTAAATGGAATCCAATTGAGAACAGCGACAGGAGAAATTGCGCAAATAGAAGGAAAAATTACAGCGAGTATTCTTATCGGCAACAAAACTGTGGAACATGATTTTATTGTTGCAAACATCACCGATGAGGTTATCATTGGCGTGGACTTCATGATTCGACACGGGTTCAATTTGGATCTAAAGAAAAAGACGTTAAGGTATGCCAATGTAGAGTTGCCTTTGGACATTGGCTGTGGACAAAAGTTAACAACTGCAGGAGTCTACATAAGTGAGCTCTGTCGAATTGAGCCCAACACTGAAGAAACAACGAGTGAAGACTGTGGGATAGGCCATCTGTGGGTAGTGGAAGCAGATGAGAAAAATTTAGGGAAAGACCTGATGATTGAAAAGACCCCAGTAAAAACAAGAGCCGACGGCGAAATACCGGTGCAAATTTTGAATCCAACAAATGAGCCGAAATGGATGCGAAAAGGTGAACTATGTGAGAAAGTTACGGCTGTTATAAGTTGTGAAAATGACCAACAGGACACAAAAGGTACAACTTTAACAAAATCGTCGGCCTTATTGACGAAAGAATGGATGAAGGAGTTGTCTGCACAGAACAAAAATAAAGGGAAAAGGTTTCGGCAAAAGAATTGGCGGGTATTTGCGTCCAAAGGAGAAAATAATGGCCAAATATCAGTTGTCAAGCATCGCATTGATACAGGTAACTTTCAGCCAATTCGTCAACCTGCAAAGAGGCTAGCACGCGCTAAGAGAGAGGAAGTAACGGGCCTTATAGAGGATATGGCGAGAGAAAATGTCATTGCACAATCAGAAAGCCCGTGTAGTTCACCGGTCGTTCTTGTCAAAGCAAAGTACGGAGTAAACGTTGTCCCAGAAACGACCAATGCTGACGGTTACGTGTCGCGGAAAAAGAGGAACAACGAAAACGTGAAATTGAGGCAAAAGAAGCGTCTAGAAAAGAATTGGAAAAGGAGGCGCAAGCTGTTGTAGAGAGACTCTTGTTCGGGACGAAACAAATTTGGTTTATGCCAGAAAATTCTCGTAATAATTATTAAACGATATTAGCTAGCATCACTGACAGTAGAAAAATACGTGCATCACTGACCGTAAGAAAAATACGTGCATCACTGACCGTAAGAAAATACTTGCATCATTGACCGTAGAAAAATACGTGCATCACTGACCGTAGAAAAATAACGCCATCTAGAAGGCACTGGAAACGACATTCTAGACAACGGCAGATGGTTCTAGCAAATGATGACTTTAGTATAAAAGGCTGTCATATGAGCAGCAGAGACACAGTTGATATTGAACAGTTTAACACAGTGGATCTTAAGTGAGAACATTTGAATTTAAGTACTAAAGTGATATAGTGGATTTTAAGTAATAAAGTATAACGTTTGTGAACAATTTGAATGTAAAGATTAAATAAACAATTGTACTGTGTAAAAACTAACGTTTGTGATTTAAATAAACCATTTTATAATTAAATAAAGATTGCGTTTTTCTTGATTGTTACACAATCCAGTGATCGAACTCAGAAAAGTGTAAGAGATTGAAATTACTGTCAAAGGGACAGGAAATTTCGTAACAATATTATGTATACATATGTATGTATTTTATACAAACATATTAACAGAGTTTACTTAAAATAAGCCTTTCAATATCTGGTTCAATATTTTGTGATGACGCCAGACGCAATGTCGGTGACAAATTAGTCTCTGAAATGCGATTCCTTATGCGCGACTTGTTAAGCTTTAGTCTTGAAAAAAACTGTTCACAAAAATACGTAGTTCCAAACATAGTAACGATACTCGCTGCAAAAATTCGTATATTTGGAAATTTTTCTTTACCTAATTGTTTGTAAGAATCAATAATGTAACTATTTTTCCATGAAATTGAATTTTTTTACAACAATTAAATAATATTTCAATAAAAAATTCAAAAATTGCCATTCGCATAAATAATGTTTCTGTTTGTATTTGTTTTGTTTTTGCACGTTATTCCGACTGGGTTTCTCGCGTATTCAATTTTCATGCGAATCGTCGCATAGAAATCAGCAACTGCACGACGGGCCGAATGATGGCCCGAAACGGGCAATGTGACCGCGGGAGGGTAAATGGCCAACACTACATTACAGCATATAATAATTGTACTGTTACTACATAACATAAAATAGAATACATGTTAGCGCTATAAGTGGCAAGGTTGGTGGTTGCATACACAACACATATATATGTCATATATATACATGATTTAATATAAGAATCAGAGAAGAAAATTTTAATATTAATTCAACCTCTGTGAATTAAAGTTGTCGTAGTTTTATAAAACTCGGGAAAAAGGGTATTAGGAGATTGTAAAGGGTGTTTTTTTTAGAGGTTTGTTTTTCGAATAGAGATAAAACTGGGATTTTGTGGTCAAATCTGGCAACTCTAATGTCATTTACATTCAGTTTGGTTTGCCATTTCATCATGAACAGGTTGACGCATGAACAACGCGTCCAAATTGTGCAAATTTATTATAGTCACTAAAATTTCAACTTTATTTTCACTCAAAATTCACATGATTTTTGCAATTATGAAGTCAAGAAGGCCGCCTAGATCTTGTGATATCACACCTTAATTTTTTTTTTTGGGGTTATGTGAAGCCAAAAGTATGCGTCGATAAGCCAGCTACGATTCAATACTTCGAAGCCAACATTACTCGCGTAATTCGCGATATACCTTGAAAATTGGACCTCCATTTTAGACTACGTCCGAGCTAGCCGTGGCGTTCATATGCCAGAAGTCATATTTAAATTATAATGCCAGAAGATTATCTTTCGAATAAAGTAATTTTCATGTCTATTTAAAAAATTCATCTTTGTTTTATTCCATTTTAAAGTTCTATACCTCTAAAAAAAACACCCTATAGATTCTCATTTTGCACTCCTATAGGAGAGAGGTAAGAACTATTTGATCAACTAAATGCGCTTTGCTGGTTTAATATATTTGACATTAAGATATTTTCGTGAAAACTCAGTCTATTTGAATAATGGTGAAGCATTAAAAGAGCATAAGCAAAAAAAAGGTATTACTTGAGCCTTATTGTAAATGAAATGATTTGAGTACTGTTTATTGTATGATCCGTAATGTCGATCCACACAAAGCCTCAAAATACTTCTTTCAAATATTTCTAATTCTTTCACAACAATGGGCTGAACCAAATTGGAACTCAAATACTTCGGACTCAAATACTTATTAAGAAGCAACTTATTAAACATTGATTTAATTCGATTAACTTTTGATTTAATAAGTCGAGCGTGTTCATTAAATTTGAGTAGCTTATTAAACGTAATACCAAGGTATTTTATTTGATTTTTAAACGGGATCTCAGCGTCATCTAAAAGAAGGTGCAGGCTTTTACTTTGAGGAACAGGGCACTTGAGGCACTTTCCAGAAGCGTTTCTTATACAAAACGCTTCAGATTTGTTGGGATTTATTTTGATTCCCCATTTTTTATAGAAATTATCTATATTAGAAAGATATCTGGATACTCGATCTAAAGCTACCATTGAAGAGATAGAATGAGCATATATAAGGCTTTTTGAATTATTGTAGGGGAAATTGGGATACATTTGACACTTAATTTTTAAAGGCCTATATTTCCTTAAACTGTTAATGGATTTAAAAAATTGTTATTGTCTTGTAAACATTGACTATTCGGCATCAAACCTCGAAAAAGTATTAATACAAAAACTACATCACCGTATTTTCTTAAAACTTTTTTAAAAAAAAAGTATTTTTTTGTCAAATGTATACCGGCACGGGGCACAATTGTGTGGTGACTTAACACCAACATAAATAAACAACAACACACAAGAGACACTATACATAAAAACAACTTATAATAATGTTTAAGTTATTATTGTAAATTTTTAAGAATTAAAAATTTAGTTTTATTTGTAAGAAAATTAAAAATTCAATTTTAAAAAATCTTCAAAATAAAAAGAACACAAACTTAACAATTCAAAAATAAAAAGTTCTATTAAAAATATATTAGAGAGAACCTGATACCAAAACTGGCGATCCCACCAGGCAACAAAAAAAAAACGCTCAACGACAGCATCTAACAACATCTAAAAAAAATAAAAATCCAATTCCAACAGAATTGATTTCACCTTTAAGAAGCGACATTTTCAAAACAATTTCGATCCACCAAACAGTAAAACCCCATTTAAAGTAACAGCATCAAGAAGCACCGAAGTTACCTACAATAATATTTACGTAATATTGCGTAACACAACGAACACCTTCAGAAATTATTGCACCCGGACAGCAGCAATCCACTACAAGTACCAACAGCAACATCAACAACAGCGCAACAACAGCAGCATCAACAGCAGCGTCAACAACAGCATAAAGCACAACAACAATAAAAAAAAAACTCAAATTCATAACAGCAGATCATATTGCAGCATAAATTTTACAACAGCAGATCACAACAACCACAATCGGCGACACCAAGGCAAAAACAACAACAGAATAAGTATTTTGTTTCTTAAAACGAATATCAAACGATAGGGAGGGAAGAAACTTATCGTTTACATCTCGTAGGCACTACACTTCACATAGGTACACAACATTGTTAGATACATATTAAAAGTTTACACATACATTTTCAAATAGAATCATCACAACAACCAACCCCTCCTCACACTACAATGAGTTTAAGTCGTACCCCTCCTCACTCTGGACAAACCCCAACCCATTCAACCCACTCCTCTCACCATGGAAACGGAGACGCACTACACAACTCCTTCGATACTCCCTTGGGAATCAATGCCACTTCGGTTAAATTACCACAATTCTGGACCAACTGTCCAGAAGCATGGTTTATCCAAGCGGATATGCAATTCAACACAAAAAACATTGCAACAGACAAAACAAAATACGAATACTTAATCACTGCACTTCCACAAGACGCAATAATCACAGTTTTAGAGTTCATACAGAACCTCCAATGGATAATCTGTATGAAGGACTAACACATGTACTTATTGAACGTTATTTTCTGACACTGAGATTGGTGACCTAAAACGATCTCAGTTCTACAGATCGCTACTTCTTTTAGCAGGTTCTTCGGTAGATCCAGAATTTCTACGAAAATTATAGATCAGAAAATTACCGAAGAGCCTAAAAATTGCTTTGACGAGTGCGTTATTACGAATTGAATGAACTCCTGAAATTAGCAGATAGATTATGGGAAATTATTTCCGAAAACGAAATTTCCGAAATACACAAAAGTCCAAATTTACCAAACCACACACAAAATGATTTAACAATACCAATGCCATCATTAACACAAACAACCTCACAACTTCTTGATAAAGTCAACAAATTAACATTAGAGGTAGAATCAATTAAATCAGAACGAAATCATGAACGATCATACCAACGTTTAAACTCTCGATCAAGAGGTTTCTCTAGAAACAGATATAACTTCCGAAACAACTCTCATCAACGTTCCCCAATCCCTTTATGTCAATATCATTATAAATTTGGTAAAAACGCCAGACGATGCGAACAACCATGTTCATTCGTCCAACACAATGCATTCAACTAAAAGACTCCATCATCGCGACGGCTGATGACGGAAGTCTCACAACACTTACACGTTGTCTTTTCATTCACGACAACACAAACAACTTAAAATTTCTCGTTGATAGTGGAGCAGAAGTTTCTGTACTCCCGTCATCCAAAATCCAAAAACCACAAACAAAAGTGCGACATTATTTTGACAGCCGCTAACGGAACCTCAATAGCAACCTACGGTAAAAAGTTACTAACACTAAATATAAAACTAAGACGTGACTTACCATTTACCTTTTTAATTGCGGACATTTCGATTTTTTAACAAAATATGGATTACTCATCGACTTAAAACAACGTCTCATTGATCCACTGACTAAACTATCCATAAACGCCATTTCAGCGTACACAGAAACACCATTACCAAAATTATTCTCAATCAACAACAGATACACTCAGTTACTCAAAAAATTCCCAGCACTCTCAACAGAACCAGATTATACTGCACCAATCAAACACAAAACAGTACACCATGTTACAATACAAGGACAATTGCCTTACAACAAACCTCGACGACTAGATCTACCAAAAATGAAAATAGCCAAACAAGAATTTGACTTCTTAGTCAAAGCTGGCATATGCAGACCGTCTAACTCCATGACAGCATCTCCATTACACTTAGTTCCTAAACGTGAAGCAAACAACTGGAGGCCATGCGGAGATCACAGAAGACTTAACACAATAACTGTACCGGACCGCTACCCATTACCACACATACACGATTTTTCAATAAACTGACACAACACAATCATTTACTCAAAATTAGATCTAATACGAGCTTATTACCAAATACCAATGGCTCGTGAAGACATTCACAAAACAGCAATCACTACACCTTTCGGAATGTTCGAGTTGCTTCGAATGCCCTTCGGCTTGAGGAACTCAGCGCAAACATTCCAAAGATTCATAAACGAAGTTCTAAACGGACTAGACTTCATTTTCGTATACTAAGACGACATTCTTATTGCCAGCGAAACAGAAGAACAACATCTTACACAAGTTTTCATACGGCTCAATAGCTACGGATTCAATATAAAACCAAATAAATGCGTTTTCGGAGTCGATAACATAACATTCCTAAGTTACAACATTGCACAACAAGGTATACAACCATCCACAGAACGAATACAGTGCATTCAAGACTATCCACAACCAATCACACATGCAAAAATTTATCGGTATGACAAACTACTACCACAGATGCATTCCCAAACTTGCACACACACTAAGGCCAATATATCAAATGGTAACCAACGCATCAAAAATCAAAAACAAACAATTACAATGGACAAAGGACACTCTAGATCAGTGATGGCGAACCTATGGCACGCGTGCCATGAGTGGCACGCGAGAGAATTTTGATGACACCCGAAATTTTTACGATTTTAAGTAAAAATTTTAAATACATACTTGTTTTAAAAATCTTATTCTTATATTCTTTTCATTTCCGTCCAGATACATATACTTACGAACAGTTAAATTTAGCAATATTTCAGTTCATGAATTTAGAAAACTTTGATGGATTTTCAATCTAGTACATAGTTCGATATGGAAACAAAAATTCATAGATTTAAGAATCATTTTGGAAGAAATCGAAAGAGAAAGATTAATTGGAGCGGTCCAGAGTAATGCTGAATATGAAATACTAACAACTTGGAAATCTATTCCAGATAATTTTTCATGCCTTAAAAAAATAGCAATGGCTATTTTAACAATATTTTCATCGACTTATTCTTGTGAAACATTGTTTTCTTCAATGAATTTGATTAAATCATACATGAGAAGTAGACTAACAGACGATAACAGTACCTCTTGTAATTTATTAAAAGCTACGAATTATGAGCCAAATATAAAATATTTATAATTTAGCATACAACAACACAAACCTCCTTAATAATGACATTTTAAGTTTTTTTTGCAGATACATACTTAGATCTTTAATTAAATAAGTGATTTAGATGATATCGGGGAACAAACAAACTAGATGTTTATAAAAATGAAATTTTGCAGTGTACTTGTGGCCACGAAAATATATAAATCGGTGAAAAACTTCAAATATTATTTCGTTTACGTAAAGCAAAAAAAAATTGATTGTAAAATAACGAAGTTGGGACCGATTGAATGAATAATTCCAAGTCCATATTTTCTTAATAAATTAATTTTTTCGACAATTGGTTGAGCTTAATCTCTATATTTTTTGCTGTTTTAGTCTTATTAGAATAAGTTTGTTTAAAACTTCTGATTGCTCAGAATGCACCGGTTATTGTGGAAAGAAACTAGGCCGAAAAACTTACATTTCTACTTTTTCGTGGCCACAGAATCAACTGTAAGACTTGATTTTTTTAAAAATCTGGTTTTAAAAATCAGTAATATATTTTTAATCGCTCATCCTATAAAATAATTCACTCATATTTTTTTGTCATTTTAATACCTTTAATTTGGTATCAAAAACGATTAAATTGAGCATTTCTATCTCAAGATATAAATTTTAAAGTGAAAAGAGGTCGAAAAAATTAGAAAACTACAATATCTCAAAAATTGTACTATAAAAAAATTTTATTTTCCTTTCATCAAAGGAACAAAAACAAAAACTTTTTTTTGTTACCATTAGACTCAAAAAATTGTCGAAAAAATTAATATATTCAGAAAATGTTGCATTGGATTCACTCATTCAATCATTCCTAACGTTGTCATAAGATCGATTCTCTTTTGGTATATCTTAATTTTTGCGTAAAAGTATCAGCTTTACGAACATGTAGTAAAATTATTTAAATTATTTGTGTTTATTTTATTTTTATTTTTTCGTGGCCAAAGAATCAAATAAAAAATTTGATTTTTTTCATACCTCTTAATTTGGTGCCAAGCACAATGAAATTGGACATTCTTAGCTCAAGATATGAATTTTAAAGTGAAAGAAGGTCGAAAAAATTAAAAAACCACAATATCTCGAAAACTGTACCATTAAAAAAATTTTTAATTTTATTTCCGAATTCAGCAGGAAAAAGTACATTAGAAAAGTAACTTCTTATCAATGGAACATTTCGAGTGTAAACTAGTTTTATTCTTTATTTTATTATATTAAAATTTTGATTTTTTTATTTGATTTCAACTACAATATATTTTATTTAAATTTTTTATTAATTTTTAAACATTAATTTTTTAATTAACACTAAAACATTTGTTTATTATTATGGTTCTTAAATTTATTTACATAAACATATTAGGCCTTGTTTTTATTATTTTATTTTCACGGCACGCGTCATATTATTATAGTATATAAAAAAAATTTATGGCACGCAATCTCTAAAAGGTTCGCCATCACTGCTCTAGATGCATTTACTTCGCTAAGCAAACACTGCTTAACCATGTTAACAGTAAAGTGAAACTATCAATTGCTATAGATGCATCTAACACAGCAGTCGGTGGAGTCCTGCAACAAGAACACAATAACAAATTAGAACCACTAGCATTCTTTTCTAAAAAGCTTTCACCCACTGAAACAAAATACAGCACATTCGATCGTGAACTACTAGCCATATATTTAACCATTAAACATTTTAGACACCACTTAGATGGCAACACATTCACAGTATACAACGATCACAAACCACTAATTAACCCACTTAACTCGAAGACAGAACGTAGTCCAAGACAAACACGTCATCTAGAATACATCGCACAATTTACCAACACAATACTACACATTAAAGGTACAGAGAACACTGTTGCACATGCTCTATCGAGATACGAGGTAGAAGAACTAAAAACACCAGACCTCAATCTAAAACAATAACACATCGAACAAACAAACGATTCAGAATCAAACGACATTATGAACAAAAACATATACAAATTTAAACAAATCGATATTCCGTTCCTTAACATTAAGATTTGGTGCGAACACTCGACAAAAGATACCCGTCCATACATACCACAAACACTTCGTAAGAAAATATTCGAACAGATACACAACATTTCTCATCCCGGAACTAGAGCTACCAGACGACTGATAACACAACGATACTTCTGGCCCAACATGAATTCACAAATCAACAAATGGTCCCAGGAATGTGTTAACTGTCAACGAGCAAAAGTACACAGACACACAAAAACACTACATCATAAAATACATATCCCACACGGTCGATTTGAACATATCCACATCG
This sequence comes from Meiosimyza platycephala, assembly GCA_963662105.1. Taxonomy (NCBI): domain Eukaryota; kingdom Metazoa; phylum Arthropoda; class Insecta; order Diptera; family Lauxaniidae; genus Meiosimyza; species Meiosimyza platycephala. The sequence goes on from OY759211.1 coordinate 43,739,231, forward strand.
ATTTGGTCGGTCCATTACCAATGTCAAATAATTATAGATATCCACTCACTGCCATAGACAGAAATACACGTTGGCCCGAAGTATGCTCAATAAAAGATACCGATACCACCACAATTGTTGAAACCTTCAACAGAGAATTCATTTCACGTTTCGGAGTCCCACTCGAGATCACTTCTGATCGAGGACCTCAGTTCACCTCTCACACATTTAAACAATTTATAAAAACTCTTGGTACTCACCACATCACAACTTCAGCATATCACCCACAAGCAAACGGAATAATAGAAAGATTCCACAGAACACTTAAGGCTTCCTTAATAGCCTCTAATAATCAGAGAAATTGGTACTCGGAACTACCCCTAATTCTATTAGGTCTCAGAACAGCTGTGAAAGAACACATGAAAACATCCCAGCTGAAATGGTTTTTGGTCAAACACTTAGACTACCACAACAACTAACAGTTCAGAAAATAGAACCATTCAAACCATTAGAGACCTTGTCCAAACGTAAAGAAAACATAAACAACATACAATCAAACATTTCACATCATAACACAAAATTCCAACACGTTCCACAAACATTAAAAGACTGCAAATTCGTTTTTGTGCGAAACGATACAATACGACACTCATTACAATACCCATACGATGGACCATTCAGAGTCATCGAAAAATCACCAAAACTCTTTAAAATAATAAAAAACAATACTACGACTACAAACTACAGACTTAAACCAGCTTTCTAAATGAAGATAATACACAAACACTTTCCCTTCCAAACAAATTTACCAAAAGAGTACACTTCAATTTACTAGCCAACTCTACAAAATTTCAGGAGGGGGGGGGCAGGGGAATAATGTGGTGACTTAACACCAACATAAATAAACAACAACACACAAGAGACACTAAACATAAAAACAACTTATAATAATGTTTAAGTTATTATTGTAAATTTTTAAGAATTAAAAATTTGTTTTATTTGAAGGAAATTAAGAATTCAATTTTAAAAAATCTTCAAAATAAAAAGATCACAATCTTCATAATTCAAAAATAAAAAGTTCTATTAAAAATATATTAGAGAGAACCTGATACCAAAATTGACTTTTAAAGGGGCACATTTGACATTATGAGGAAAAGTGCTTTTATTCAAAAAAGTATGGGACTGTAAAATTTGACTATTTGTTAAATTGGAAACTACGTAGTGAATTTTTTTTTAAACGATTTATTTCAAAAGAAATAACGAAAAATTCATTTAAAAAACAACATAAATATGGGGCACATTTGACAGGTGTACGCTTTTGGCAGGCGTCAAATGTGCCCCACACGTTCAAGAGGCTTTTTTCTATTTTTTTTTTTTATTATACTATAACTATTTTATTTTCACAATGCATAATTTTAATTGTGTTATTACTTAAACGTAATGCAGCCAAATTTTTTTATTCAATTTACAAAAACAAACACATATAATTCACAAAACGCTTACGTACTGGGTGTCGAAAATTACATCAGCGACCGCGAAAACAGAAAAAACGCCTATCTCCGAAAAGAACATTCAAAGTTCATTATGTTTTTTTAAGTCAAATTAGACTCCATTCTGCATTTAACCCGAGTCATCCTGGCGGTGCCATATGGCAACGCAAAGTCGTCACTTCTCCAAACGATTACAAAATGTAAACAAAATCAAGTACCGTAATTTTGCAGTTAATTTCGAATTCGCAATTGTTCATTTCTTAGAAAACAGTTGTTACGGGATCAGTGCGTAATTATTTGTTGAAGCTGGAGTGTCACAAAGTGAGCAAAAAATTTTAGGTGCAAAAAAATTTGATATGAAAAAGTAAGTAAGTTCGTCTAAGTACACTATTATCCGCGTTCAATTTGTAGTGTTTAAAGAAGAGAATAATGTTACAAAATAGCGCTTTTCCAAAAATAATTTTTTTTTTACCTTTTATTAAGTTTTTAGTACGTGTTGCCATATGGCAACGCTAGGGCACTGGTTTGCGGTGTAGCAGTTTTGATACGTTTTTATTAATTTATTTGCTTTTACTGTATTATAAACGAGTACCAGGAGACCGACCACTGTTCGGTTTTCCGTTTTGAGGTTGAAAAAATCGAAAAAATATGGAATTTGTTGAAAAAAGTTGACTAATATTGAATAAGTTGAAATATTTAAAAAACATTGAAAAGAGTTGAAAAGCCAAAAATAAAAATTAGGAAAGTTGTAAGAGGTTGAAAAACGTCAATAAAGGTTAAAAAAAGTAGTATGGGCAATGTAGAAATGGGTTGAAAAGGCGAAAAATGTTGGAAAAGTCGGAAAAAAAATGGAAAAGAAAAAGTTGAGAGAAGTTGAAGCGTGAAAGTGAAAAGTGTTGAAAAAGTTGAAAGAAGTTGAAAATCTCCAAAAAGTTGAAAATCTCGAAAAAAGTTGAACGATGTTGAAAAAGTCAAGAAAAGTTAAATGAAGTTGACAAAGTCGGAAAAATATGGAAAATGTTGACAAAAATTAAAAGATGTTGTAAAATGTTGAAACAGTTGAAAGAAGCTGAATAACTCAAAAAAAATTGAAGGAGGTTGAAAAAGTCAAAAGAAGCTGAATGACGTTCAAAAAGTCGGAAAAATATGGAAAATGTTGAAAAAAGGTGAAAGAGGTCGAAAAATGTTGAAACAGTTAAAAGAACTTGAATAATTCGAAAAAAGTTGAATGAGGTTAAAAAAAGTCGAAAAAAGGTGAATAAGGTTGACAACGGCGGAAAATGTTGAAAGAGGTTGAAAATGTTGAAAAGGTTGAAAAAAGTTGAATAACTCTAAAAAAGTTGAATGAGGTTCAAAAAGTCAAAAAAGTTGGATAAGGTTGACAAACTCGAAAAATGTTGAAAAAAGTTGAAATAGGTTGAAAAATGTTGAAACAGTTGAAAGAAGTTGAATAATTCGAAAAAAGTTGAATGAGGCTCAAAAGTCGAAGAAAGTTGAATAAGGTCGAAAAATGTTGAAACAGTCGAAAAAATTAAATGAGATTGAAAAAAGTTGAAAGAGTTTGAAAAACTCGAAAAAAGTTGAAATATCTCAAAAAAAATTTGATGAGGTTGAAAAAGTTGAATATGGTTGAAAAAGTCGAAAAAATTGAAAGAGGTTGAATAAAGTTGAAAGTGGTTGAAAAACTCGAAAAAAGTTGAATATCTCTAAAAAAATTTAATGAGGTCGAAAAAAGTTGAATGAGTCTGATAAAGTCGGAAAAATATGAAAATGTTGAAAGCAGTTGAAAGAGGTTGAAAAATGTTGAAACGATTGAAAAAAGTTGAATAACTCTAAAAAAGTTGAAAGAGGTTCAAAAAGTCAAAAAAGTTGAATAAGGTTGACAAAGTCGGAAAATGTTGAAAAAAGTTGAAAGAGGTTGAAAAATGATGAAACAAATGAAAGAAGTTGAATAACTCAAAAACAGTTGAATGACGTTCAAAAAGTCGGAAAAATATGGGAAATGTTGAAAAAAGTTGAAAGAGGTTGAAAAATGTTGAAACAGTTGAAAGAAGTTGAATAATTCGAAAAAAGTTGAATGAGGTTAAAAAAGTCGAAAAAAGGTGAATAAGGTTGACAAAGGTGAAAATGTTGAAAAAAGTTGAAAGAGGTTGAATGTTGAAACGGTTGAAAAAAGTTGAATAACTCTAAAAAAGTTGAATGAGGTTCAATAAGTGAAAAAAGTTGAATAAGGTTTCAGAGTTTTTACTAACCGCCATATGTATCTATACCAAATTTTAAAAAGATAACTCTCATAGCACACTAAATATAAAACAAAACGTGTTTCGCTTGTATGGGAGGTGCCACGTCCACTGAATCAATCCCGTCGAAATCCAATTAATTTTAAAGCTTATAGTAACCGACACTTCCATACCAAATTTCATTAGGATTATTTGGTGTTATAGTTCACCAAATATTGCACAAAACGTTTTTTGCTTGAATGGGAGGTGCCACGCCCAATAACAAAATCATGTCGAACTCCATATAATTTCAATGCTTATAGTAACCGACATCTCTATACAAAATTTTATTAGGATTACTCTTATAGTTCACCAAATATTACACAAAACGTTTTTTGCTTACATGGGAGGTGCCACGCCCACTGAAGCAATCCCGTCGAAATACATTTAATTTCAAAGCTTATAGTAACCGACACCTCCTCACCAAATTTTAAGAAGATTACTCTCATAGCACCCTAAATATAACATTTAACGCGTTTTTCTTGTATGGGAGGTGCCACGCCCACATGTACTATTGTGCCCATTTTTGGTTAAAAAATACCTTATAGCAAGTATACCTACCATGCTAAATTTCATATCGACTGCATTGTTAGTTTTCCTATTATAACGTTTATAAATATTGTGGGCTGTGCCACGCCTTTCAACGAGTTTTACCAGTATAGTGACATAGCATGTTATGATGACTGCTTTTAGTGGTATTATCTATAAAAGTTTTATGAAAATCGTCAGTGCCGTTTTTGAGTAATATTGAATCAAAATTTTCAATTATTTAAAAGTGCCACGCCCACTTTTCCGATTCCGCCCACTTTCGGCATAGTTTAAGACATTTATGATCTGCATCTGTGTACCAAATTTTATTACAATATCTTGAATGGTTTTCGAGATATGACGTTATGAAAATAAAAGTTTAGGGCTGTGCCACGCCCCTCCAGGAGTCTCTGATATGTTAAAATCCAGCCCAATCCTAATTTTGTTTACATATGTACCTAACCCCCAAGTTTCATCAAAATCGCTGCACCCGTTTTGAAAATAAAGTCTGAAAATATAAATATTGTTACGAAATTTCCTGTCCCTTTGACAGTAATTTCAATCTCTTACACTTTTCTGAGTTTCATCACTAGATTGTGTAATAATCAAGAAAAACGCAATCTTTATTTATTTATAAAATGGTTTATTTAAATCACAAACGTTAGTTTTTACACAGTACAATTGTTTATTTAATCTTTACATTCTAGTTGTATACACAAACGTTATACTTTATTACATAAAATCCACTATATCACTTTAGTACTTAAATTCAAATGTTCTCACTTAAGATCCACTGTGTTCCACTGTTCAATATCAACTGTATTTCTGCTGCTCATATGACAGCCTTTTATACTAAAGTCATCATTTTCTCGAACCATCTGCCGTTGTCTAGAATATCGTTTCCAGTGCCTTCTAGATGGCGATTATCGACGTTGATAATGTCGTACCACTTTATCATTTATAGTACAGAAAACATGCTACATGTCGCTAGATGGTGTTATTTTTCTACGGTCAGTGATGCACGTATTTTTCTACGGTCAGTGATGCAAGTATATATCGTTTAATAATTATTACAAGAATTTTCTGGCATAAACCAAATTTCGCTACACTGCCCTTCGCTTAAACTTGTTCGTCCCGAACAAGAGTCTCTCTGCAACAGCTTGCGCCTCCTTTTCCAATTATTTTCTAGACGCTTCTTTTGCCTCAATTTCACGTTTTCGTTGTTCCTCTTTTTCCGCGACATGTAACCGTCAGCATTGGTCGTTTCTGGGACAACGTTTACTCCGTACTTTTCTTTGACAAGAACGACCGGTGAACTACACGGGCTTTCTGATTGTGCAATGACATTTTCTCGCGCCATATCCTCTATAAGGCCCGTTACTTCCTCTCTCTTAGCGCGTGCTAGCCTCTTTGGAGGTTGACGAATTGGCTGAAAGTTACCTGTATCAATGCGATGCTTGACAACTGATGTTTGGCCATTATTTTCTCCTTTGGACGCAAATACCCGCCAATTCTTTTGCCGAAACCTTTTCCCTTTATTTTTGTTCTGTGCAGACAACTCCTTCGTCCATTCTTTCGTCAATAAGGCCGACGATTTTGTTAAAGTTGTACCTTTTGTGTCCTGTTGGTCCAAAGGCAACTCTACATTGGCATACCTTAACGTCTTTTTCTTTAGATCCAAATTGAACCCGTGTCGAATCATGAAGTCCACGCCAATGATAACCTCATCGGTGATGTTTGCAACAATAAAATCATGTTCCACAGTTTTGTTGCCGATAAGAATACTCGCTGTAACTTTTCCTTCTATTTGCGCAATTTCTCCTGTCGCTGTTCTCAATTGGATTTTATTTAATGGCATTACTCGTCGTCTATTAAATAAATCTGTCCTCACAATTGAGTGCGATGCGCCTGTATCCAAAGTCAGCTCACATGGTCTTTCGTTGATTTTTCCACCGATGGTAAGGCAGTTGGAAGTTCGGCAGAGCTTCGAAACTAAGACTTTGGGACAATCATAAGTGGAAGTCAGCTCACGCCCCGCTGTACTGACTCGCTTTAACGACTGCTGTTCACTAACATTTTCACCATCGTTCACCCTATTTCCAATTGTTCTTCTTGATGAACATGATGCGGACCGTTTACGACATGATTTGCAGTCACGTGCCATGTGTCCCTGCTTGCCACAGTTATAGCAATATCCGCTGAAGCTACTGCTGCCGAACGACGAATTTTTGTTCTCAGCCTCCACCTCCATCCGACGAGTTTTCAATGATGGGCGGCATGTTAACGCAATCGTCTCTTGAGTGAGAGCAACCGTGACTGTTTCATTAAGTGTAGTCTTCGGGTTCCTCATTGTCTCGCGTTTTGTCTCTGAGTCACGTATGCCGTCAATAAACGCCTCTATTTTGAATTTTTCAGCCACGACACTTAACTCGTCAGGATAGGAAAGGTGTGCCAATCGTTCGATATCTGCAGCATACTATTGCAAGGACTCACCAGATTTCTGGATACGACTTTTCAACTCCAGTCTGTGAATCTGCTTCATGTGGTCACTGCCATATTTTCGCTGTAAGGCATCCATGACCGCCTTGTAATTCTTTTGTTCCGCCACTGGAACCGTTTGCAATACTTCTGCAGCTGCGCCTTTTAATGCTACAATTAGCGCTGCTGCTGCACTATCGTTATCCCAACGATTATGAGCAGAAGTTGTTTCGAACTGGAGCTTGAAAACACTAAATGGCGTCGTTCCATCATACGTGGGTGCCTTAAGCCTCTCTGCGCTAATTTCTCTTATCACTTGAGTGGTTGGCTTGTTTATTTCTAACTGTTGAATCCTTTTATTAACGTCTTCAAAATTATTTTGAACCTTTTCAAGATTATTTTGAACTTTTTCCTTGAACGATTCAACGTCATCTCGTAACTCAATCACTTTTGCATCGAGGCCATTTACCATTTTGGCAACCTCCGTTCGAACAGCCTCCATATTTTGATTCATTGTTTGGATCTGCGTCGCGTTCTGACTCAAGCCCTGATCAATTTTTTCCCGAACCTCCTGGATTTGCAGCGCGTTCTGACTTAACTTCTGGTCTATGTGCAATGCATTTTGATTTAACCTCTGATCAATCTGTAGCGCGTTCTGAGTAATTTCTTCCTGAACCTCCTGGATTTGCAGCGCGTTCTGACGTAACTTCTGGTCTATCTGCAATGCATTTTGATTTAACCTCTGATCAATCTGTAGCGCGTTCTGAGTAATTTCTTCCCGAACGGTCTGGGTATTGTTATTGATCTATAGATTTATTGTCTGCGTCATCGCCATTAACATTTTCTCGAACTTTGACATATCTACAACTTCACCACTTACCGCCGGTCCAGAAGCTTCTTCTATTTTCGCTGTTGATTCTGAGACATCACTATAAAATTCATGCTCTTCCAGGTTTACCCCTTGAGCCTCAAGAGCTTGCCGTAAGCGTTTCTGTAACTCCAACTTTCCGCCAGATGATTGCAGATTCAGCTGCTGCAACTCCTTCTTTAGTTGATCCACTTTTAGTTCATCAAACTTAACCATTTTTTTAATTTATTTATTTTTTTTTTTTTATTTGATTGTTAATTCTTTTTACACAATCCCACTTCTGACACCAATTGTTACGAAATTTCCTGTCCCTTTGACAGTAATTTCAATCTCTTACACTTTTCTGAGTTCGATCACTGGATTGTGTAATAATCAAGAAAAACGCAATCTTTATTTAATTATAAAATGGTTTATTTAAATCAAAAACGTAAGTTTTTACACAGTACAATTGTTCATTTAATCTTTACATTCAAATTGTATACACAAACGTTATACTTTATTACTTAAAATCCACTATATCACTTTAGTACTTAAATTCAAATGTTCTCACTTAAGATCCACTGTGTTCCACTATTCAATATCAACTGTGTCTCTGCTGCTCATATGACAGCCTTTTATACTAAAGTCATCATTTTCTCGAACCATCTGCCGTTGTCTAGAATATCGTTTCCAGTGCCTTCTAGATAGCGATTATCGACGTTGATAATGTCGTACCATCCGCCATTATCCAGAATGTCGTTTCCAGTGCCTTCTAGATGGCGATTATCGACGTTGATAATGTCTTACCACTTTATCATTTATAGTACAGAAAACATGCTACATGTCGCTAGATGGTGTTATTTTTCTACGGTCAGTGATGCACGTATTTTTCTACGGTCAATGATGCAAGTATTTTCTTACGGTCAGTGATGCACGTATTTTTCTTACGGTCAGTGATGCACGTATTTTTCTACGGTCAGTGAAAAAAAATTAACGCGAACACACATCTCAGGCTAACTGTAGCGCACCCAATGATGGCGTCATGACCGCTGACTAACATTTTTCTTTTTATTTGTTTTACCATATCACCGAGTTACTCATTTACAACACCCACTCCTACCCCCCAAATAGCACAATAAACTAGCCATCAAAAATCTAACTAACGCTAACTCAAAAAAAAAAAAAAACTGACATAATTGGACCACAGAAAACACAGTGAGATTTCTTTATCCATAATTTTAATCAGCAAAGCAGCTTTTTAAGTAGTTTTACATTGAATTGATTCAAATCAAAAATCAGGTTAACAATAATTTGAAATGTCTGTCAAATGATAGACCTTGTTGAGTCTATAGCTCTATCATTTGACATGCAATGGGTATTATTAGGGACAGTACTCAAATTTTTGTATTTTCGAGTTAAGCTGAATTTTTTGAGCAGGTAAATTAGTTTTCGTAAAGTTTTTCACTTCCCTTTTGCAGCTGGTATTGTTCATTGTTGTTTTTGATAAGCGGCAATGTTAGTATGAGCGTCATATACTAAATAGGCGCGGTTAAATGAGCTTACTTCTCATTTGGTACAACTTGCTGTTGTAGTGCAGTCGTTTAAAGTTTGAATATAAACCATTTTTCGCAAGTTTTCCCTGTCCGCAATATTCAAAATGTAAATAATATTTAATTAGTTTTACTAAGTTTCATGAATTAATTTATATTTGGGCAACGTAACTGAGGTATAACCTAAAATTGCTTCATTTTAGAATGGGCAAGTCTTCAGACACGTTTTCAAGAAAATGTAGAGAAATACAGATGTTAATTTGTCACTCTACACATTCCCAAATAGAAATAGCAACGTTTGAAGGTGTTTCATGGTCGGTTGTTAGCCGCATTAAAATAAATAGATCAGAACGAGCCACTGGACGCAAACTTCGTAAGAGAATGTGGTAGAAAAAGAGTCACCACACCTCGTACCGACCATAAAAATAGGGACATCTGCCTCTTAAATCGTAGGAAAAGTGTTGCTCTTCTGACTACGAAGATAAACGCCGGGGAATTCACGTCTCCAAACAGATTGTCCGGTGACGTTTGTCAAAAGAGAGCCTGACCGCTCCTCGGCCTATTGTAGGGTAATCATTATACCCACATCACCAGCAACTCATAAAACGTTGCATTTATTTTTCGTCAATTTCAAACTGAAACAAATGGCAAGCGAGTCATTTCATTGGTTTCCTATTAGCGCAAGAGCTGGCCGTAGAAAAGTCGAGTGTATAAGATTTCAGCTTGAAATGTATGTCAAATGATAGAGCTCGATGAGCTTAAACACAATATATAGGGTTGCCTTGCCAAAGCCTGTCCTAAATATGGGTTGCCACCCGTTTTTTGGGCCAACATTTTTTAGAAAAAAGTTTATGGTTTAAGATTCCACCTTAAAAAGTATGTCAAATGATAGAATTTGAAGAGCCTAAATATAATATATAGGGTTGCTTTGCCGAATCCCGTGCCAAACATGGGTTGCTGTTTTTTGGGCGCAAGATTTTTCAGAAAAATGTTTATGGGTCAAGATTTTAGCTCGATATGTATGTCAAATGATAGATCTTGATGAACCTTAAAAAAAATATTTCGAGTAATCTTGTCGAATCCCGTCCCAAATGAGGGTTGCCACCTGTTTTTTGGGCAAACTTTTTTTGGAAAAAAGTTTATTGTTTAAGATCGTAACTTGCCACCTGTTTTTTGGCCCAAGTTTTTTCAGAAAAATGTTTATGGTTTGAGATTTTAGCTAGAAATGTGAGTCAAATGATAGACCTTGATGATTTCAAATAAAATATATAGGGTCGCCTTGCCGAATCCCGTCCCAAATGTGGGTTGCCACCTGTTTTTTGGCCAAAGTTTTTTCAGAAAAATGTATATAGTTTGACATTGCAGCTTGAAATGTATGTCAAATGATAGACCTTGATGATCTCTAATAAAACATACAGGGTTGCCTCACCGAATCTCGTCCCAAATGTGGGTTGCCACCTGTTTTTGGCCAAAGTTTTTTCAGAAAAGTGTTTACGGTTTGAGATTTCAGCTTGAAATATGTGTCAAATGATAGACCTTCATGATCTCTAATAAAATATTTTGGGTTTCCTCGCCGAATCCCGTCCTAAATGTGGGTTGCCACCTGTTTTTTGGCCCAAGTTTTTTCAGAAAAGTGTTTATGGTTTGAGATTTCAGCTTGAAATGTATGTCAAATAATAAACCTTGATGATCTCTAATAAAATATATAGGGTTGCCTTGCCAAATCGCGTCCCAAATCTGTGTTGCCACCTGTTTTTTGGCCCAAGTTTTTTCAGAAAAATGTTTATGGTTTGAGATTTTAGCTTGAAATGTGAGTCAAATGATAGACCTTGATGATCTCTAATAAAATATGTAGGGTTGCCTCGCCGAAGCCCGTCCCAAATGTGGGTTGCCACCTGTTCTTTGGGCAAACTTTTTTAGAAAAAACCATTAACTTTTTTCTAAAAAATGTTAGCCCAAAAACGGGTGACAACCCATATTGAGGACAGGCTTTGGCAAGGCAACCCTATATATTCTGTTAAGGCTCATCAAGCTCTATTATTTGACATACATTTCAAGCTGTAATCTTACACTTTTTATTAAAAAAAATGGCCCAAAAACGGGTGGCAACCCATATTTATTACAGGCTTTGGCAAGGCAACCTTATATATTGTGTTTAAGCTCATCGAGCTCTATCATTTGACATACATTTCAAGCTGTAATATTATACACTCGACTTTTCTACAGCCGGCTCTCCGCCTATATTGCATTTGTTTACGCTAAAGCAAATCAATGAAAAACGATGACGCGCTTAAGTCACACTTCATTCTATGACCCACTAACATAATTTAAATAGTTTTCTGTGGTGTGAAAGAGACTAAGCGAGGAAACGCCGATGACCAAATGCAGTATGCAATTGTGTCAAACTAAAAAAGAGGCGTCAACGAAAAATAACCAAAACAAATACATACTGGGAAATTTAGTAAATTCCCTAAAAAATTAGATATAAGAATTTTGTATAAATAGTTAGAATTAAGATCAGAATTTTGAAGTTTTTAATATGAGAAGTCAATAAGGATAATAAAGTTTTATTCAGCCAAAAGTAAAGGCTTAAGTTTATTTTACTTCCCATGAAAAAAGCAGCTTTTTTAGCCTAATTCACTGGCGTAGCACACGCTTTAAATGTGCATTCTACACTAGACTATACCCACATAAAAATTCATAACATCACACTTTCGCAAAACCGCGCCTGACTGAAGCCATGAAGAAGAAGCCACTGTTATGGCGCAAACAACACTTGAATAAAGCTGTTATGGAGTGGAATCGACTATATGCTACATTTTAAAATAGTTTAGTTCACGAATAACAATTTTTTTTTTTTTATTTTAATCGTGCTTTACATACATGCTTCACTGACGAGTCAACATACCCACTTTTGATTGACAAGATACCCTGGTGAGCAGTTCCACCCCGACTGCTTTCTAGAGAGGGTTAAACACCCGACTCGCGTCATGGTGTGATATGTGATCTCAGCCAAAGGCATGGGACGTCTACACATCGTGAAAGGGACCATGAGGCAGGACCAGTACAAGCGAGTACTTGAGACTCGATTTCTGCCACAGCTCGAGGAATGGTTCCATGGTGATTACCGTACGTTTTTATGCACGATTCGGTATCTAACTACACTCCAAAAAAAATTACTATATTTAATGTCTTAAACGTGTTTTCATTATTTAATGTTGTAATTTTACACACGAAATGTATTCATAACTTTGCACATAAAAATTAGTAAAATAGGCACATTAGATGTGTAAAGATACATCAAAAATGTGTATGCCAATACATATTATTAATGTAATTTTAATGCCTTCATATTTACTACGATGAATGTGTAAAAATGAAGGATTTATATTGGCACAAACATAATAATTTTATTTATTATTTTTCTTTAAACTTATGACATAACAATAAATAAAAAATAGGACTTAATTTGCTGTAATATTAACATAGATAACAGTTTACTTTACAATATTGTACGATTATTGCAGCTTATTTATAGTTTTACTTGCTAGTATATTATATTTTTATTTTTAATATAAAATACTTGCATACGTGTACAACTTTACTTTTCTTTTTTGACGCATGCATATTTATATAATTCTAAACCTTAAGACTGTTTAAAACGTTGCTCAGTTTCGAATCAATATTCCAAATAACGAGTTGTCCATCTGCTCCAGATGTGCTTATTTTTCCGGCATCAGATTTGTCACCATCATGTAGGCGAATGCAATTAATAGCATTTTGGTGAATTGACTCAACAAAAGTATCTGAAGTATCAGTCCGCAAATTTTAATAGAAAAATTCGCATAGCAGATAAGCCACTCGACTCTTTCCTTTGCGATCTGTCCAATTTATACGAAAATACTAATTCACTATCTTTAAGTATATAGACCAAAAGAATACAGTTACGTCCAGCTACAACAACTGAAAGTGGTGATATCCACTGACAAGTTAAAAATGGTAAATATTCAGTTTTGTATCTAACCACACCATTATTCACAGCATGTGCTATATTTATATAACTGTCATGACCTACCCAGCAAACTTTATTTCCATCACTTGAAAAACTGACATTATTTATCCAGCCTCCCCCAGAGAATGCAGAGTTTTTAAATTCTGCCATTAAATAACCTAATGACATTCGGCTTCCCCAACCCTCGTTGGTCCTCGATGTCTTTAAAATAAGCAGAAAAAACTCGTACATTATAATCAGTTGATCCAGCTACAATAAGAAGATTGTTCGGATGCCAATCGAATGAGGTAATTGTTGATCGAATTGGTTTTTTTAATATGCTTCGATACCGCCAATCAGTTTCAGACTCAAAATAGCATACCGATATCAAACGGGCTCCGGAACCAACAGCAAATTTATTCTCAACTGGACACCATTTGATGCAGGTTGCTGCACGATTTATGCGAAGTAATACTAAAGTCGGTTTTCATTTTTTATCTTCAGTCTGCATCGAAACATAAGCGTTACGATGGGCGGCACAGCTTACAATCCTGTTAGTGTCCTTAGCCCAGTCAATGCCCATAACTCGCAGGTCATGCTGAGTAAGGATATCAACTAATTTCCAGTCATTACTGTCCCGCTTGTATATATGGATCTCATTGTTATTTGGAGACAGAGCTATTTGTGACTTGTCCCTATTCCAAGCGTGGCACGTTATTGACGCTAATGATCCTCCAAATGTATATCTTTCAACCATTATTTTTAGAAAATAAAAATTACAGAAAAATTGTGGACTCTGGTCCAGGCCCGTGCGCAGAAATCATCCATGGGGGGGTTTTCACTCGGATATTTCATGTCAGGTTATAAAGTTCTAAACAAGGTATTTTTAACTACAAAAAAAGACAAAAATTGTTTTATAAATATATCATACATGTATATGATTATGTGTGTATAGTACATATGTATGTATGCATGTATATACATTATAAATATCGGTCATACTTTTAATAAATGCACACTTTGTTTTTTATTACCTTTTTGAGCATTTTTTGAAACGGAATATCTCAAAAACTATAGGAGATAGATAAAAATTATAGAATCTTTTTAGTTAAGAAATACTATAACTTTATATAAAATTAAAAGGATTTAAATAAATTTGTTGAAACATTAATTTAATTAAATTTTTATTTAAAAATATTTTTTCTCGAAACAACTTTAATATAAAATCTTCTTTTTTTATATGTTATTTCTCATTCAAACTTAAGAACGCATGTACTTTGATGCCGAAATTCCCGACATAGCTTTGGAAAATATCATAAAATTCATACAATTAGAACTCACATTTTCCAAAATATATCAATCAAATCAATCATATCAAATTTTTGAGAAACATTTTTGTGAATCAAAAAATTAATTGCAAAAAAGATTTCAGGAAGTATTATTTGGGAAAAATTTTGAAGCAAGATAACCTTACCAACACTTTGAATTTCTTATTCTTCTCCCAAAATAAGGTTTTTTTTAATGAAAAAACAGAGTATTTACAACTTACGCTTGGATCTGGTTTGTGAAATATCGGAAGTTGCGGATAAATTTTCTAAAAATTACTACGAGTATAAGCTGCAAACCTTTTAACTGATCTCAACAAACTGGGCTTCATTTGAAAAGTATATACATATGTACATAAGTAAATTTTTAAGTGTATGATTTAGTATACCTTTTTCTATACATACTTATGTACTATATTTGAGTCTTTTTTTATTTTCATAAAAATTTTAATTTTTCGTAAGAGGCGCAAGTCTTTTTGGTTTTTCATTTAAGTAAGAACATATTGCCAATAAAAGTCTATCTAAAAAATTTTCAATGGGGGGGTTAGAACCCCCAAAACTCCTCCGCCCCTTGCGCACGGGCCTGTTATAGACTGATCCGCGGCCGAAGGCCGCCGCGAAGCTGGTGTCGGATTTTTGGGAGTTTTAAATCCTGAGCTGCGGCCGTAGGCCGCCCACTTACACTATCTCTTAAGTAGAATTACTGGGGCCAGCGAAACCGGTGATGGATAGGCAGTGGCTATATTATATCCAACACCGGCTACGCTAACCACAGTAATTTTGCATAAGAGTAGGGGTAAGTGGGCGGCCTGCGGCCGCAACTCAGGATTTATCACTCCCAAAAGTCTAACACCGGCTTCGCCGCGGATCAGTCTATATATATCTAAAACCAGCTCCGTTGGCCATAGCAAAATTCCAAAATTTTTTTCATTTGGGAAATATGCCCACTTATTTGGGTGTTATGAAACTTTTTCCCAAAGTTTTGGGCACTATGTCTATTGTTGGGCGTAATGACATTACTTCATTTGGGCATTGTGACAAATCCATGGCGGCGTAATACCCAAAAATGTCATAGAGCCCAAAGTTTAAATCGAAAATGTCACAATGCCTTGTGTCACATTTTGGGCGTTATGTCGCAATGGGATTTGGGCGTTATGATTTTGGGCGCTATGATGCAGCGCCGGTAGTTGCTTGCCGTGAGGCAGAGTTCCCGCTGCATATCTTGCAAAATAGACCCGTGATCCTCAGAGTTTTGAAGCTTGTTGCATTATTTTAACCTAACAATCCCTGTGTACTGTACTGTACTGAAAACTTATTAAATGTACTGACGACGGTTTTTCAGGATGCAAATGTACCGAAAAAAATACAAATGTACCGAAAATGCCATCACTGATTCTTAGTAAAGTTAAGACCCATATCCTCCGGATGCAGCCTGTTGCATATGCCATGTCAAGATGTCCCTACCTTTGGCTTGCCATGTGATTTAAATGGACTCAATTTACCAAATAATAGTTATTTATTAAAGTATTATAGTCTTTTGAGTGAAAGTGCTAAAGCTGAAAGCAGAATGTTTTCATACAAAAGTTTTACACCACAAGTACTTAGTAAAAAAATTAATTGAAATTTGGAATAAAGTAAATATCGAAATAATTAATGTTAGAAGTGTTGCTACAAAGTTAAAGAAGAAACCAGATTCAAATCTAGAAATAGATTTAGAGCTTTTTTAGATTGTACTAAAAACATATTTTTCATTGGAAAATGCACATGTGACATAAAAGAAAATAAATGTTCCCGTAGATTAATACCGATCATTTGCAAAATTTCATGTTTGATCAACCAATTGATAGTGCACTTCTTTTCAAATTCATTCGATGTTACAAAAACCACGCATAAATTTCGACTGTACGGATAATGTAAATACGATCGACCTAGACGATAACAGTATTTTAACTGAGCCGGCTTTTACTAAAAGCATTCCATATGACCGTTTTATGGTATATGTATAGAAGTTATAACTTCTGACGATCCTCCATTGGATTAATACTGTTTGGCCAGACTTACGAAGAGGATTTGCTGACGCGATCTATATGGTATTGATGAATAGTATGTAATCTGCATATAACGTTGTCCGCTTATGACAACCGAATTTTTCACTTTCTTGTATGTCGCTATAACTGGATTCTACTGTATTTGCAATGGGAAATAATTTCAGGGTGAAAAATTATTTTCCAAAGAGGGCTAACAAAATATTTCCAATTAACTTTAATCAGCCAACAATTCAATCCTGATGTCGCATCAGCTATCAGCTGATGAGCAACATTTATGAACAAAATAAATAAAGTTTCAAAAGAACAATTTTAGTGATTAACATAAAAGCAATAAGTAAATATATTAATAATTTATTTGCCTATAAGGTTTTCAAATCATTTGGAAAGGCATACATTTATTTTTTTAAAAAGCTATTTTAATGTGGTCTTTAATAATAAAATAACGAGTATTTAAAGAAAAGGAGTCACTAGGATCCAGTTTCTGAAAAAATTACTACCATGCTTCTTTTTGTGCAGCCTTTGGCTATATCTAAATTAGACTCCAGTATAAGGATTGGTGTTCAAAGTATGTTAAAAATCTTACCCTTTTTTTCTTTTAAATTCTCTACTACTACCCTTAAACCAAAACTAACCCTACTTCAAACTTGGAAAAACAAAATTAGATAATTTATCCCCTCTACAAAAGAATTTACGATTGAAAAACGGGGAATTAGAGGAAAAATCCAAGGGAATGTCAAATTAAGTTTGGTTCAAATAAAAAAAAATTTTACTCGTATATAGCAAAAAGTTGCAATTACGCAGTATAAATTTTTACTTTTTTTTTCACCAATAAACCCTTAAATATAACCTTAAAGTTTTTATTCCTGAGGAAAAGAATTTGTACATATGATTAAAATATCGTATCGCTCATGGACCCTTTTTTTTGTCGAGAATACAACTTGAGTTCAACTGTACTTAAATGCTTGGTATTGGGTTATTGAAGTATTAGGCTGGATTTTCAGTGTACCTCCACGTTACAAAATCAATGCTTGCTAGGAATAAAGTAGGTACTTATATAAATATTTATTGCTTTTAGAAACTTTTAACATATTTTTAGGAAAGCATGGACGGAGCAATTAATTTTAATGTTGTATATGGAAATATTTGAATGTTTAATATATGTATGTAGCTATATCGAAATCAAAGCACATAAAATGTTGAATTATATATTAACTTAATATTTTCTTTTTTTAAATAAGATGAGCATCTCATTGTGATGAATATTTAACCAGATATTAAAAATTTACGAGACTGCAATCTCACAAAATCATTTCGCGGAGCCATCAGACCCTGTTTCCTTCCGTCAAATCATATACATTTTTTGAGTGAGCCTGATAGACCGGGAGGCAGCGTTGCCACGGTCCGATTGAAGCGAGATCAAGATCAATAAAATTGTCAACCAAATCTGACAATGCACAATTATTATATGGTGTCTTGAGATTCCAAATAAATAATCCGCGAAATCGGATCTGCTCATTTACTCGTTTTATGGCCATTTTAAGGTTAGCACTTTGGCCGACACGGTTCGTTTCAAGCAAAGTCAAGATCGGTAAAAATTGTAAAAAAAAAATCTGACAATTGTTCATCAGATTTGGTTGAAAATTTTATCGATCTTGATCTTGGTTCATGCGAACCGTGTTGCATTTTTTGAAGCAATTTCCTCTCATATAATTTTTTTTGCAAATGATAGTTTAAGTATAGCTGATAATCGAAATAAGCGTCAGCCGCCAGTATGGTGGTGGGCCTGGTTATGAAAGGCCGACAAAAAAAATGTTGAGCAATTACTCGGAAAGTAAGCCAAAAGTAGAAAAATATGTTAATATGTTATGTTGTAGAGGAGAAAAAATCACATCCATTTTATGCAAGAAAACTTCCAAAACGACAATATTTAACCGACTTTTCATCGTTTTAAAGTTTCCGGTAAATCCTGTTATTTTGAGCAAAAATAGAGTAATGTTAGTTTAAAATTTTCAATAGAAACTGTACTGTTTCGAAAATGGAGATGGTTATTAAAAATTTTAAAACTATGAAAAGTGGGTCAAATCTTGCCATGTGGACATTTTTCAGGCATGAAATCGATGTGTTTTCGTCTCCCCTACAATATTGGTCTCAATATATTTTTCTACTTGTGGCTTACTTCCCGAGTTAGTGCCCAACATTTTTTAGTCGGCCTCTCCAACCAGGCCCACCACTATTCTGGCGGCTGACTCTTATTTCGATTATCACCTACACTTATCAACATTGAGTTGTCAATTTAAGTACGACGGACGTGTTTTCGATCGCCTCCGTGGTCATTTGATAATTCGAGTGGTAAAAAGTAATTTAAAAAATCTAAAACTCCTGAAAACGGTTGCGGAAGTGAGTGCCAATACAATTAATGCACTTTGCATTGATTTCTTGTGCGTTTGCTGTCTTTATTTTAAAAAGTAAATAGAAAGAACACAGTTCTGCATAAAAAAAATAAACAAAGCTAGCAAGACGGTGGGTTATGCCGGTGGAGCGCTCTCCGCCTATGCAGCGACGTCACTCTCTTTCCAATGAGTGCGTTTCTACATTCTCGAGTGCTTCCAACAACAATTCAACAACAACTAATAATATTCTTCCCGCGCATTCTACTCCAAGCGCTCATTCGAGTAATGCGCATGCGTTGTTTTCTCAAAACTCTTCTCTGAGTACATGTAATAATCCAAAGCCGCTAAGTCTGATGTCTGCAGAACAGGTGCTGTCCTCTTCTCTCTCATGGGGAGCTCAATGTTCATCTCCGAACATCTCACCAGCACCTACAAGCGCAACTGTCTCTTTGCCAGCAACAACTCTGGCAACAACTAGTACATGTGTAATTACTACATCGTCATCTGCTTCACTTACACCAATAATGTCTGTAGGCACAAATTCATATGTATTGAGCTTAGCAACATTACCTATGCAACATGAATCCAGTGTAGAGCAACAATGTTCGGTATTGCATCAACATCAGCAGCAGCAGAAACCACAACATAAACAGCAGTTGCTATTACAACAACAAAAACAACAATTTCGTCAAATGCAACAAACTCAACAACAACCAAAGTCAAACACACAAAATAAAGGTAAAAATATTTTGTTTCGAAAAAATAGTGAAGTTCAAACTGGGCTAGACCGCTACATCCAAGTAAAAAGAAAACTAAGCCCACACAAAAATGGAGGCAATGTACAAGCGGCGAAAGTCATTAAATCCACCTCTACAGGTACAATCAACGCCAACAATAATAGATTTGCAATATTAGCAAAAAATGATGATGATGAAGCTGGTGGTAGCGGTAGGCAAAGTATTAAAGATCATAAGCCTCCACCTATTTTCTTGCGTGAGCGTAACTCTAATGCCCTTATAAATTGTATTACTAGTCTAATAGGGAAAGACTCATATCATGTAGTTTCACTTACAAGAGGAAATATACATGAAACAAAAATCCAAATTTACGCGGAATGTAATTACCGTACTTTAGCACGTGATCTAGAAGCCAAAAAAAAGAATTATTACACTTACCAGCTGAAAAGCAGTAAAGGTATTTCTGTAGTACTTAAAGGCATTGAATCTGATTTAGACGTAATTGAAATAAAAAATGCTCTCGAAGAAAAAGGTTTCCATGCCAGAGCAGTTATTAACATTGTAAATAAAGATAGGGTTCCTCAACCTATGTTTAAGGTAGACCTACTCCCAGATGCTGCCAAGCTCAAAAAAAATGAAACGCATCCAATATACAAGTTGCAATATTTATTGCACCGAAAAATTTCTGTCCAGGAGCCCCACAAACGTAATGGGCCGGTCCAATGCGTAAACTGCCAAGAGTATGGCCATACTAAAACCTATTGTAATCTCCGTACTGTATGTGTCGCATGCGGTGAACTCCACCACAGCTCCTTATGCTCCAAAAAAGCGGAAAATATCACAAGCTCCAAAAAATGTAGCAATTGCAATGGAAACCATACTGCTAACTATAGAGGCTGTCCTGTATATCAAAGCCTAAAACAGAGTGTAACTTTACTTAAACAAGCTGCTCGCAATCCAACTAAAAATGTATTTACCTCTGCCGATTCTGCCCCCCAACAGTTCTCTGCTGCTTCTGCCCCCCAGCAGTTCTCTGCTGCTTCTGCCCCCCAGCAGTCCTCTGCCAACCTTTTTTCACCAGCTATTTCTTATGCTTATGTTGTAAAATCAGGCTCTCAAATGCAACACCTAACACCACAGGAACCAAACAATAACCTTGAGCTAATGATTTCTAATTTTACTCAAAGCCTATCACACTTTACGATAGCCATGCAAAAATCTTTAGATCGTATCGTTGAAATGCAAACCCAATTAATGACTGCTCTCCTAGCCAAGTTATAGGCCTTATAAAGATTTGCGCATTGAATGCAAACGGCGTAAGCCAACATAAACTAGAGATTTCAAACTTCTTGTCTCGGGAAGATGTAGATGTAATGCTTCTATCCGAAACCCACTTAACAAATAAATATAACTTCACTATTCCAGGCTATATATTCCATAAAACCAAACACCCAGACGGAAAAGCCCATGGCGGTACTGGTATACTAATTCGAAGAAGGCTTAAACATTCTTGCTTATGGGCTTATGCCCAAAACTATCTACAAGCTACTTCAATTATCTTGCAAAGTAATGGCAAAGACCTTTCTTTATCTGCAGTTTACTGTCCTCCACGCTTTGCTGTATCAGAGGCGCAGTTTATGGACTATTTTAAAACTTTAGGTGATAAATTTGTAGCAGCCGGTGACTATAACGCAAAACACATTTTCTGGGGCTCCCGCATTAAAAATCCCAAAGGTAATCAGCTGTATAACGCAATAAATAAAAATAGCAATCTGGATGTTGCTTCTCCCGGAAAACCTACATATTGGCCAACGGACCGCAACAAAATTCCTGACCTAATCGATTTTGCCGTCACCAAGAGTATTCGCAGAGATTTAATTTCTGTCAGTACAAGTTTTGAGTTATTGGGTTTGAAAAACCCAAGCATAGAGAAGTACCACTTACCCTTACAACTCCTTATACAAACTGGATTAATTACAAAAAATACATAAGCACACATATCCACACAAATTATACAATAGGATGCAAAGAGCATGTTGATGATGCTGTTGAGGTCATAAATTCCATTTTAACTACAGCAGCAAATAACTCTACGCCTAAAAATTCAATTATTAGAAGAAAAGATAGATTTTCTACTAATGCTGAAATAGAAAAATTAGTTTCGGATAAGAGAAGGCTTAGACGGGAATGGCAGAAATATAGGTCCCCAGCATCAAAAATAAAACTTAGGGAAGCCGAAAAGACGATAAGAGCTGCTCTTCCTAGAGAACAGAGTAATCACCATTATAGTTTTATTCAAAACCTTTCTCCAAACAAAACTAATAAATCGTCTCTATGGAAGTCTAGCCGCGTATTTAGAAATCCTATTGAGACCGAGCCTCCTATAAGGGATAGTAATGGCGATTGGGCACGAAGTGATGAGGAAAAGGCATATGTTTTTGCACAACATCTAAGCCTAGTGTTTCAACCCAATTGTGTTTCAAACAATACTGATCTGCCTCCGCAAATAAATAACACTCAAAATATTAACATGCATATTACTCCAACTGAAGTCGCTAACGTCATAAACAATAAACTTATTTGTAGAAAAGCACCTGGGCACGACTGCATTACTCCCATAATGCTCAAAAATTTTCCCCAAACAGCTGTAGTTTTCATCACCAGGCTCTTCAATGCTATAATTAATTTTGGCCACTATCCCAGTGAGTGGAAAAAATCAATAATTAAAATGATTTCGAAGCCCGCCAAAGATTCCACCTTACCATCTTCATACAGACCTATTAGCTTGCTTCCCTGCCTCTCAAAACTGTTTGAAAAAGTGTTCTTAGAAAAGGTTATGCCTTACCTTCAAGATCATCATCTCATTCCTTCACACCAATTTGGTTTTAGGGAAAAACATGGAACCATTGAGCAAGTGAATAGAACAACAAACGAAATAAGAAATGCTTTTGAACACAGAGAATATTGTTCCGCCATATTTCTTGACGTAATCTTTTGATAAAGTATGGCATGATGGCCTAATTTACAAAATCAGACAACTCCTACCACAAAATATCCACGCAGTCCTTGTGTCATATTTGGCAAACAGGTGCTAAAGTGTTAAATATCAAAGTTTTAATACAACTGAGTTCTCGATTGGCGCTGGAGTTCCACAGGGTAGTGTTTGTTTAGTTTTACTTATTCAATTATAATCTCACATACATATTTTACACATATGCAGCCCCTTAAGCATATCAAAATGTTTAGTATAGACAAAATGCAAAACATTGCAATTTGTTTGAAGTCAATGTTCGCATTTGCTTTATTGACAAAATGCAAACATTGCAACTTCTTTAAAGTCAATGCTCGCTTTTGTTTTGTTTATGGTGGCTGCATTTTAAGTAGGTCACAATTTTTAAATTAATGAAATTATGATTTGGTAAACAATTTGTAATTATCGATTAAGTATATAATAGACATAACTTAAATAAAATTTTGCCATTACATAGCAACTCAAAAAGATTGCAACACCTATTTTATATTAAAGGTTTTCTTGTCATTTTTTTGATATTTAGTGGCCAACACAGCAAGACACCCCCGACCACTGGTAAGGTGCCTTGCTTTCATTTAAACACTATTATTGTGGGTTTATGTGCCTGCAATAACAATCAATCCACCTAAATAGTACTGGTTCAAGTGCCAGGACTATTTTAACGTTATAGGCAGGTAAACTAACCTTTGCCGCAAAACATTGGTGACCCCGACGTGATTCCAGCATAAGGTGGACACAGCAGCCATCAGATCATACAACAGTTAGCATAAGGTGGACACAGCAGCCATCTGATTATTCAACAGTCAGCATAAGGTGGACACAGCAGCCATCTGATTATTCAACAGTCAGCATAAGGTGGACACAGCAGCCATCTGATCATTCAACAGTCATCAGTAAAACGGTGACACATTTTGGCCAGGATACAGTCTGCATCAAGACAATCCAGCCTAACTAATCCAAAGGTGGACACAGCAGCCATCTACTACCAGTAAACAACTCTTTTTCATCTATTCATGATGGTGTTCAACGGCTTGGCAAAGATCCAGCAATCCCTTGGAGAAGAAATTCAAAGCGTGGTGAGGAACTTTAAAAAGGATTCCTCAGAACGGAAAGGGACATCAAATTACTTTCAAGAGCGTTTACGGCGAATAAGCCAAGCATGGGAAAGGTTTGAGGAAACAGATACAAAAATCCGCATATTGAACGACCTCCCATTGGAACACGACTACTTTTCAAAGGACTATTACACCCAAATAGCCGAAGTAGTCGAAACTTACACAAAAATCTTCGAGGAAGCAGCTGCAAAGATAGACGCAACTAACTCAGTGAAATCGGTGATTCCACAAAGGTCTGCAGTTAGTCAGCATACAACTACAGCATGCAGTCAGCAACATACGCAGAACATCCAAGGTCCAGATGACACACGTACAGATAATGCTGACCAGCAGCAAAGGGGGCTTATTCGAAAATTTGAAGCCCAACTGTCAACATTAAAAAGACACCTGGCCAACGCTGAATCTACACAAACAAACCATTCACGTATCTCCAGTGAGCTGAAATTAAACACGATCAAACAGCTTTGGGGAAAAATAGAACAAATCAACGATGAAATCTGACAGCAAATGGAAGACCCATCATCCAAAGGATACGACCTGTCCACGTTCATCCAATTGGAAGAGGAGGTGGTACAAAAGATAATCGTTCTAACTGAAGATCTGGAAAACTACCAAGGGAGCAATCCAGATACAATGCAAGTCAGCACAGCAAGCCTGCAGGGAGCTCTACCACTGCCAAAGGTTGTTCTCCCAAAATTTGATGATGATTACATGAAGTGGCGTCAATTTTTTGATTTATTTCTTCAAATGATTCACAACCAAGCGCTACCAAATGTGCAGAAGATGTGGTATTTGAAGTCAAACGTCACTGGAGAAGCAGAAAGGCTAATTCGACATCTCTCATTGAGTGAGGCGAATTATACAACAGCCTGGACGTTACTTCAAGATCGGTACAACAACCAAAGAGTCCTAACAAACACTCTTGTATCGAAATTATTGGAGCAGCCAACCTTATCAGCAGCGTCATCCAAAACAATCAAGGAGCTGCATGATACAACACAAGAATGCTTGTTAGCATTGGAAAATCTGGGAGTAGTGACGAACTCATGGGATCCGCAACTACTTCCAATTTTAATAAAGAAGTTGGATCGCGAAACTCATATT
The DNA here is from genome assembly GCA_963662105.1 of Meiosimyza platycephala. NCBI lineage: Eukaryota > Metazoa > Arthropoda > Insecta > Diptera > Lauxaniidae > Meiosimyza > Meiosimyza platycephala. The sequence goes on from OY759211.1 coordinate 43,764,123, forward strand.
TTATATGAGCAAACTATTGCAAATCATAAAGAAATTCCAAAATTAAACGAATTTCTTACTTTTTTGGAAGCCCAGTTCCAAATGATGGAGGCTATTGGGGCCAAACAAAGACCTATGAAAGTGCTAACGACAACAGTACATCAAAAATGTAAATTCTGTCATGAAAAAGAACACTTTTTGTTTACATGTGCCAAATTTTTGAAGGCTTCAGTTAAAGACAGGATGAATCATGTGATCAAAAATCGACTCTGTACAAATTGTCTCAGAAGTGGGCACAGCACCTCTAATTGTCATAGCAGATCTAGCACCAGATGTCAGAAAAAACACAATACATTGTTACATCAGGAAAAAGACGGTCTACACATAGCTGCAACATCTTCTAATGAACATAATTCAAACTCTCCTGTTAGCCTTACAACCTACAACAACACCCAAAAAAAGGGCTACGTGCTACTTAGCACAGCTTTAATTAAGGTAAATACAGCAAATGGAAAGGTGATAACCTGCAGAGTACTGTTGGACTCTGGTTCCCAAATCAACATTATTACTAGCAGGCTTGCAAAACGCCTTGGTGTATCAGGTCAGATGACCTCAATGTCCATAGAAGGAATTGGAAGGAAAAAACAAGTTTCAACTCAGCGGGCCTACATTAATATTCAGTCCCGTATAAATGGATACCAAAAACCATTGGAAGCATACGTCCTGCCACAAATTACTACATTGCAGCCTTCGCAATCGTTAGATACATCATCATGGTCAATTCCAAAAAATATTGATCTAGCAGACCCTTACTTCAACCAAGCGGCGAATATTGACATCCTTTTGGGAGCAGAATTTTATCATCAATTGCTGACCATTGGACAAATCAAACTATCAAGTGATATACCTATACTTCAAAATACCGTTTTTGGATGGGTTTTTTCAGGAAAAGTAGGCGACTCCTACCTTTATAACAGGAACGAGTGTGCCGCAACATGTGGCATATGTACAAAAACTGAGGAAGATCTAGATGAAATGATTCAACGATTGTGGCAGATGGATGATCCGGAACCTAAAAATTCAAAGTTAACTATGGCAGAAGAATTATGCGAGACACACTTTCAAAACAACACTCAAAGGGACGCTTCATGGTAAGGCTACCATTCCAACAAGATCCTGAGAACCTAAAAGATTCAGAAACAATAGCAATGACCAGATTCTTTTCCCTTGAGAAAAGACTATCTAAGGATCAAAACCTCAGAGAACAGTACGTCAAATTTATGAACGAGTATGAAGAATTGGGACATATGGAGCAGATAACCACTAAAAACAAATCTACACCACATTATGTTATCCCGCATCACTGTGTACTGAAACCAGATAGCAGCAGTACAAAACTTAGAGTAGTGTTTGACGCCTCATGTAAAACTAGTTCTGGCATATCACTGAATGACATTTTATTTACTGGGCCAACAGTGCAGAGTGAACTGTTTTCGATCCTTCTGCGTTTCCGATTACCAAGATTTGTTTTTTGCACCGATATTCAAAAAATGTATCGACAAATTTCAGTGCACCCAGCGGATAGGAAATTTCAAACTATTTTTTGGAGGAATCATCCTGGTGAGCCTGTCCGCCATTATCAATTAAACACAGTGACATATGGCACCAGATCCGCCCCGTACTTAGCAACAAGATGCCTGCAATAGCTTGCAGAAGAAAATACAGAAAAATTTGAACTGGGAGCACAAGTCTTAAAAAATAATTTTTACGTAGATGACTGTCTCAGTGGATCCAATAAACTATCAACGATATTGGAGATGCAGAGTCAACTGAAACGCATATTAGAACCTGTTGGCTTTAAACTTCGCAAGTGGTGTGCAAACCACCCACAAATATTACAAGATATTGATAAGGATGATCAGGAAATTGATTTAGATTTTGACAATGATGATAATACCTCCATAAAAACACTTGGGTTAGTCTGGCAGCCAAAACAGGATAAATTTTGCATCAGATCTACGCCTCATGCAACAAACAAAATCACGAAACGCACAATCACGTCAGAAGTTGCAAAAATATTTGATCCATTAGGGATACTTGGCCCAGTTATAGTAACAGCCAAGATCATCATACAAGACTTATGGCAATTAAAACTTTCCTGGGACCAGGCAATACCAATCGAATTCCATTCCAAATGGATAACCTTCCGAGACGATTTAAAGGCACTGAACAATTTTAGCTTTGAAAGACACGTTTTTGGACAACATGTAGCATCATCTGTTCAACTTCATGCCTTTTGTGATAAATCAGAAAAGGCCTACGGAGCTGCAATTTTCGTGCGTGCAACGTTAAAAGACGGTCGCACAGTCGTAAGACTACTATGTTCAAAATCCCGGGTGGCACCTCTGAAAAAACAAACAATTCCACGCCTGGAGCTATGTGCAGCAGTCCTCAGCACAACGTTAATGAAAAGGGTGAAGAACGATCTTAATCATGAGGGACAGATACACTTTTGGACGGATTCGGAAATTGTACTCTATTGGATAAACTCAAAATCATCTGCACTTCAAACGTTTGTCGCAAACAGGATCAGCCAGATCCAAGAATTGACAGTAGCAGATCAGTGGCGCCACGTTTCATCAAGGGACAACCCAGCAGATGCACTGTCACGAGGATTAATGCCATCAAAATTGCCAGCCAGTCACTTGTGGTTCTTTGGTCCTTTGTTTTTGCATGGAAATGAAAATAAATGGCCAGTTAAGTTCACCAAGTTAACTTATAACCCACAGTATCCAGAAATGAAGCAAAAATCTTCCATCGTAACTGAAACAATGAATAAAGATGAACAAACAACATCCAATGTAACATCAGTGGCACTGGATTCACAAAGGGATTGGATTTACAAAATCAATCATGGAAACTCATTCAACACACTTCAACGAGTAGTAGGTTACACACTTCGATTTATACGACGCATGAAATTTATAACATGCAATGAGTTGACGCTAAGCACACAGGAACTAAATGACGCTCTTGTTACAATCATCAAGGTCATTCAAAAAAATGATTTCAGCTCAAAGAATTAAAGAAAGAAAGAACGGTAAAGGCCCAAAGCCCGTTAGCAGCCTTTTCTCCGTTCCTAGACAAGCAAGGTGTCATTCGTGTTGGAGGAAGACTGGAAGCCTCATCATTAAATTATGACGCCAAGCATCAAATTTTAGTTCCATACAATGACACATTGACGAAGCTTTTAATGGAAAAGGTACACAAGGAAAATATGCATTGTGGAGCTCAAGCGCTCTTATCATTCAGAAGACAGAAATTTTGGCCAATCAAGGCAAAAATTATGGCTAGAGCAATCATCCAACGGTGCGGCCAATCAAGGCAAAAATTATGGCTAGAGCAATCATCCAACGGTGCATTAAATGTAGCAAGGCGAAACCAAAGATGTACTCCCAAATAATGGGAAACTTACCTGCTGACAGAATAACACCTAATCGACCATTCATTATTACCGGTGTTGACTACTTTGGACCAGTCTGGATACATTACAAAATTCGAGGAAAACGTCCTCAAAAGGCTTATGTAGCAGTATTCTGTTGCTTCACTACAAAGGCTGTCCACTTGGAGCTCGTTAGCGACCTCACAACAGATGCCTTCATAGGAGCTTTAAAAAGATTTATTGGCCGAAGAGGTCATTGCCAAACTATATACTGCGACAATGCAACAAACTTCATTGGTGCCAGTAACCAATTACAGGAATTAAAAAATATTCTTCAATCCCAAAGAGCTAACGAAAAGATAACCACAGAATGCAACAATAGAGGCATTACTTTTAAATTCATACCTCCAAGTTCCCCTCACTTTGGAGGCCTATGGGAAGCTGCTGTTAAATCTGCAAAAGGTTTACTCATAAAAATCTTGACATCGGCATCCCTTACGTATGAGGAACTTGAAACAACGTTGGTTGAAGCAGAAGCCATTTTGAACTCACGACCTCTAACTCCCATATCAAATGATCCTAATGACATGACAGCTCTTACACCAGGTCATTTTTTGATTGGAGAACCAATTAATTCATCAATTGATCCAGTTTCCACACCCACTAGTAACTCATTGCTAACAAGATGGAAACTGGTGACACATATTAAAGAAGAGTTCTGGAAACGATGGTCCCTGGAATATTTGAATGAACTTCACAAACTTTCCTTCACAAAAGGAAAGAACAAAGTTCAAATGCAAAGCTTGGTCAAATGGTTATCATAAAAGATGACAATACTCCCTCATTGCGGTGGCCTTTAGGAAGAATTGAAAAGATTTATCATGGTCAGGATGGAGGTGTATGCGTAGCAGATGTTCGCACAGCGTCGGGGGTTCTTAAAAGACCTATACATAAGTTGTCACCATTACCAATTGAACCAACTGAGGAATTTACACAGGTTAATTCTGAAGAGGTAGATGAGTTACAAAAAAAACGCGCACGAAAGGCATCAGTTGCCAGCAGCAAGACCGTATTGATCACTCTTATGATTACACTTCTAATGTTACCATTAGCGTTAGCACAAAACGTTAAAATACAGAAGTTTAACTCAGATATTGGTATACATTTTGAAGAGATTGGAAGACTCAAACTTGCTACAAGCCAATGGAACCTCATTGTCTACTATGATTTAGAACCATTAAAAACTGACATCATCGCACTGAAAAATGGTATTTCATTCCTTCATAATATATGTCGCAGAATAAATCGACAATGTAGTTGTAATACCACTTTATCTCATTTTCAACATATGGCTGATGTGCTTCAATTAGACAATTCCTTTTTGCCGACAGGTCGTGTAAAAAGAGGTGCCATAAATTTTGTAGGAAATGTGTCAAATTCACTTTTTGGAGTACTGGATTCCAATTACGCAGAAAAAATGTCACATACTATAGAGGAAGTAAAAGACAATGAAGATTATCTATTGAGATTGTTAAGAAACAAAACATCAATCATAGACTCCACTCTTAACTTAATAAAGGTAGACCGAAACACTACTAAGTTAAAATTCGAGCAAGTGGAAGGTCAATTAAATCTCCTCACAAAGGCAATAGAAAACATCGATACGTCTGAATACCAATTCCTTCTATTCCAAACTTTGAGATCCTTATCAGATCAACTGACACTTATTATTATCAACATACAGCGGGTGCAAACTGTACTCCTTGACGTATTGTCCGACACACATCATGGAAACATAAGTCCAGCTTTACTATCTGTAAATCAACTGCGCAAGGAGCTAAGAAACATCAAGGCCCACATGCCAGCCAACTTGGATATACCAGTCAAAGATGAGGACGCCATACAGTTATATAAAATCATGACAGTCAAGGGAGGAGTAACGAATGACAATGCAGTATTTCAGAATTCACTTCCACTGACCATCCAAGAACAATTTGATATACTAAAAATGACACCTATTCCAACCATAATTAACAATACACTAATAACTGTTGCACCTTGCGCGGAAACAATTGCCATTGACAAACATATGGATCAGTAAATACCATTAAGTCAAGCTGATATTAAATCCTGTATTATCATTCAACAGGATCAAGTTGTATGCACCACTCGTCCAAGGTACCACAAAGAATCTTAAGTTTGTTCCTATGAACTTGGGCTTCTCCAAAATGAAACACATACCACCTGCAATTTGGAAAAGATTGAACAAAACTCAACATGGATTTAAGCGGAACAACGAAACCAATGGATATTTGCGTTAAAATTTCCTACTCGGTTGACGATCATATGTGACCAGAACTCACAACAGGTATCTTTGGCAGGTTCGGGGATTCTCACAATTGCACCCCAGTGTGTTGCCAAAAACAGCATTTTGACACTGGATGGATTCCATCTCATATTCAGCTCAATACGCACTTCCTACACTGGTTTCGGAAGTGTTCAAAGGTTATCCAATCCAGAGCAAATAAGAGCCGTATTAAGAAATGACACTAGTATCCTTTATGATGACCAAATAAAAAATCTTACTGAATTGCATATGCTATTAACAACAGAAAATTTTATACTGCCACATAAACTACAACATCAAAATACTTGGAACACCGCATTTGGCAGCACAGTATTAATTTTAGCAGTCATAATAATATTATTCATCGCTACAAAGCACATAGTAAGACGATTCACATCAACAACAACAAAGCCTACACCTCAGCCACGTTCGACTGTGCAGCAAAAACCCGACTTCGCTATCAATTTGGACGACAGCAGTTGAATTATATTCAACGGGGGGAGGATGTTTAGTTTTACTTATTCAATTATAATCTCACATACATATTTTACACATATGCAGCCCCTTAAGCATATCAAAATGTTTAGTATTGACAAAATGCAAAACATTGCAATTTATTTGAAGTCAATGTTCGCATTTGCTTTATTGACAAAATGCAAACATTGCAACTTCTTTAAAGTCAATGCTCGCTTTTGTTTTGTTTATGGTGGCTGCATTTTAAGTAGGTCACAATTTTTAAATTAATGAAATTATGATTTGGTAAACAATTTGTAATTATCGATTAAGTATATAATAGACATAAATTAAATAAAATTTTGCCATTACATAGCAACTCAAAAAGATTGCAACACCTATTTTATATTAAAGGTTTTCTTGTCATTTTTTTGATATTTAGTGGCCAACACAGCAAGACACCCCCGACCACTGGTAAGGTGCCTTGCTTTCATTTAAACACTGTTATTGTGGGTTTATGTGCCTGCAATAACAATCAAACAACCTAAATAGTACTGGTTCAAGTGCCAGGACTATTTTAGCGTTATAGGCAGGTAAACTAACCTTTTCCGCAAAACAGTGTTCTTGGCCCGTTTTTATATATCTTATTCACTTCTGATATTCCGACAAATGACCAGCTAGTTACCTCCACTTTTGCGGATGATACGGCTATTTTAAGTCGTCACAGAAATGCTGTGGTTGCCACCAACCAGCTTCAAAATCATCTAGTTCTTACTGAAAATTGGTTATCAAAATGGCGTATCAAGATGAACGAGCAAAAATGCCGAAATGTTACATTTACATTAAATAGAAACCCAAAACCAACCATAAAATTAAATGGCATTCGAGTTCCAGAAGCAAATGAAGTCACTTATCTTGGCATTCACATAGATAAACGCTTAACTTGGCGTAAACACATCGAAGCCAAAAAGATGCAAATCAAACTCAAAGCTGCTAGCTTGCACTGGTTAATAAACAGTCACTCTCCTCTAAAATTGGAATATAAAGTTCTCCTATATAATAGTGTTATTAAGCCTATTGGACTTACGGGATACAACTATATGGATTCGCTAGTTCATCAAATATTGAAATTCTTCAAAGGGCTCAATCAAAGATACTAAGGACAATAACAGGAGCACCGTGGTTCAGTAGAAATGAGCGTATCCATAGCGATCTCTATATACCTATGGTAAACGCAGAATTTGAAAGACTGAAAAGAAAATACCTCCTAAAACTGCAAAATCATATCAATCCATTAGCTACTCCACTAGCTAACACTTCAACACATTAGCGTCTAAAAAGGGCTGACCGCCCAGCTACTACAAATGGTTCTGCATAATGAACTCCATATCCATACATATATCCAAATATTATATCCATAATACAATAATTTAAATACTCGTAGCTCCGCGAATAATCAGCCAAATCGATTTTTTTTTGTTGTCATACGTACTTTTCATAAAAAATTTCAAACTACAGTAGACGTCTAATATAACGTATAACGAATTTCCATTTCCATTTCCATTTTAATGAACAGTTTTTCAAATTGGAATTTTTACATTGATGTCTCTAAATTGCGAATTCTAAGAATGTTCTCTATTCTAAATAGCGAACACTATATTATATTCAACAAGTTATCTTGTTTTTTTTTTCTTGGAATAATTTTTTTCTAACGTCAGTCCTTCGACACTTTTTTGGCATCGTTTTTGTACACTTTGTCAGTATTATAAAATTGATCGTTGTGTTGAAATTATGCCGTCTCAATGCAAACACCTTACGTTAAGTGACAAAATTAAAATAATTGAAGAAGGTAAGATAGGAATGTCAGTAAAAGTGATCGCAAGTATATATGACGTAAATAAAAGCTAATTTCTTTAGTAAAAAAACTCTTCCATACAACGAATTTTACGATACTCCGACTGACCCGTGCATTAATTAGTTCTTTATATTGGACGTCTACTGTATAAGATTTTCAAGTTTCAAAAATAAATTTTCGTTTTTAGCAATGTTTGTACTGATCCATTTCATTAAAAATTTTTCGAAAAAACTTATTTATTTACCAAATTTTAAGTATTGTCTGATAATGGTTCATGCTTATAGAAAAATTATGTATTTGCTATTCAAAGTGACCTGAACACCCTAGTACAGGGGTTCTTAAACTTATGTAGTCCGCGGACCCCTTATCGAGTAAAATTTCTTTGCGCGGACCCCATCCCAACTCTAGACATTTGACGTCGTTCTAAGCTTAATTTCTGACTCAATAATGACAAAGACACTCAGGCTTGCCAACCGATGTCAAACTCAACCAGACATAAAATGTCCGGTTATCTGATGAGGTTAATGAACAAAGAATTTTTATTTTGCTTTAATTTTTCCGGTCTTATTTTAAAGGTCTTTTCAACACTATGTATGTTATGTATGTCCAGTTTTTGAAGATCCAGAAGTTCAAAAGCATGCAGACACTACTTCAGAATAAATATTGATACTTATACCATATATCTCTCTGCATTTTAACCAATCGTGCGCATTTATAGAGGCAAACATTTTTTATTAGGATTTTCATGTAATAAAAATACAAAATGAATAAAAATTGGGGCAATATAACAGTATTAAAAAAGTTCCAAGTCAAAATATGTACATTAAACTCAGACAAATATTTCTTGGTCAAAATAAAGCCTAGAAAATAATTTGTTTTTTTTATATCTTTTTTAATAAATAATATTGTTACGAAATTTCCTGTCCCTTTGACAGTAATTTCAATCTCTTACACTTTTCTGAGTTCGATCACTGGATTGTGTAATAATCAAGAAAAACGCAATCTTTATTTAATTATAAAATGGTTTATTTAAATCACAAACGTAAGTTTTTACACAGTACAATTGTTCATTTAATCTTTACATTCAAATTGTATACACAAACGTTATACTTTATTACTTAAAATCCACTATATCACTTTAGTACTTAAACTCAAATGTTCTCACTTAAGATCCACTGTGTTCCACTATTCAATATCAACTGTGTCTCTGCTGCTCATATGACAGCCTTTTATACTAAAGTCATCATTTTCTCGAACCATCTGCCGTTGTCTAGAATATCGTTTCCAGTGCCTTCTAGATAGCGATTATCGACGTTGATAATGTCGTAACATCCTCCATTATCCAGAATGTCGTTTCCAGTGCCTTCTAGATGGCGATTATCGACGTTGATAATGTCTTACCACTTTATCATTTATAGTACAGAAAACATGCTACATGTCGCTAGATGGTGTTATTTTTCTACGGTCAGTGATGCACGTATTTTTCTACGGTCAATGATGCAAGTATTTTCTTACGGTCAGTGATGCACGTATTTTTCTTACGGTCAGTGATGCACGTATTTTTCTACGGTCAGTGATGCAAGTATTTTTCTACGGTCAGTGATGCTAGCTAATATCGTTTAATAATTATTACGAGAATTTTCTGGCATAAACCAAATTTCGCTACACTGCCCTCCTCTTAAACTTGTTCGTCCCGAACAAGAGTCTCTCCATCTCTAGTATAAGGTGCCAGCCTTTCGATGTGGACTACCTTTAATTTACCTTTGTTGCTGGGGTATTTTTGGAGTCGATACACAACATCATTAATTCTTGTGACGATCTGATAAGGTCCCTCCCAATGAGTCTGTAATTTAGGAGACAAGCCTCGTTTTCATTGTTGGTTGTGTAGCAGCACTAATTGACCTTCTTTGAACCCTTCAGTATTTGCTCGCAGATCATACCGAGCTTTCATCTTGTCGCTAGCCAATTGAGTACGTCTCCTGATGAGCTCGTGTATATCTGCTAGTTCTTCTCTTTTCTGCGATATGCAATCGTCAGCATTGGTCGTTTCTGGGACAGCGCTTACTCCGTACTTCAAATCTGCTGGAAGCCTTAAGTCCGTACCAAAAATTGCTTTTGCTGGCGTGACTGTAGTGGTATCGTGTATTGACGAACGATAAGCCATCAGAAATATTGGTAGATGCTCATCCCAATCTTTTTGTCCTTTGTCAACAACCTTTTTCAGATGCTCCTCTAGAGTACGGTTGAACCTTTCGACCAAGCCATCGGACTGAGGATGCAACGCAGTGGTACGTGTCTTCTGTATTCCAAGCATGTCACAAACCTCCTAAAAAAGTGCCGACTCAAAATTTCGTCCTTGGTCGGAATGCAACTCAAGTGGAGCTCCATATCGGCAAATCCAATTTTTGATGAAAATGTCTGCCACTGTTTTTGCTTCTTGATTGGGAATGGGATATACTTCTGGCCACTTACTGAAGTAATCAATTACCACAAGGATGTTTTTATTTCCTGCATTGCTAATTGGAAAGGTCCCGCTATATCCATGGCTATCCTCTCAAAGGGAGCTCCTACGTTATACTGATGCATTTTTCTCCGAGTGCGGTGCCTTGGTCCTTTAGCAATTGCACATTGGTCACAACGGCAGATCCAGTCAGCAACTGTTTCTTGGCATCCTACCCAATAAAACCGTTTCGTTATTTTCTCTGTGGTTTTTGTTACGCCCAGATGTCCACCACTCGATCCATTGTGATAATCCTTGATTATTTCCTTAAATTTTTCCTTTGGAATAACCAGCAGTTTTGAACGAGGCAACCATCATGCAACTGCAAACTTTGCCATTTCTTGCCACGCCGGTTTCCCACCCAGCTCTTTATACTTAATTATAGTTGCCAAATCTGTATTACTGCGCTGGTCCCGTTGTACCTCCTCTTTTGTCCACTTTTCTTCGGCAAAACGTTCAAAAGGCGCACATCCATTGTTCCAGCTTTACTTTCCGTTCGTGAACAATGACCGCATTCAATTTTACATGGACGACGGGAAAGTGCATCCGCATTTCCATGTTGGCTTCCTTTGTGATGTTCTATGGTAAAATCATAGCTCTGCAAGCGCTCTATCCACCGTGCAATTTGACCTTCTGCATCCTTGAATTGAAGTAGCCACCTTAATGCCGCATGGTCAGTCCTCAGGAGAAAATGCTGACCATATAAGTACTTATGGAAGTGTTTAACGCATTCCATTACTGCCAGCAACTCTCTCCGAGTTACACAATAATTTCTCTCAGGCTTCGACAGAACTTTGCTGAAATATGCGACAACTTTTTCTTGTCCATTGATGACTTGGGACAAAACTCTTCCAATACCATGGCCACTCGCATCGGTGTCCAATACAAATTTTTCGCCGGGTACTGGGTACGCGAGTATAGGCGCTGTAGACAATAATTCTTTCAGCTTTTGGAATGCAGTTTCCTGTGCACCACTCCATTCGAATTTCCGATTTTTCTGTGTCATCTCATGTAGACTGCCTGCGACATTTGCGAAACCAGGAACAAAACGTCTGTAGTAAGTGCATAGGCCCAGAAAACTTCGCAACTCATGAAGATTAGATGGTCGTGGCCAATTTTTTACAGCTTTTATTTTATCCTCATCTGTGTGTATTCCTTCTGACGTTACCTTGTGCCCCAGATACTTGACTTCACGCTGGAAAAGTGAACACTTTTTCGCACTTAATTTTAGTCCAGCTGCCACCAAGCGCTCAAACACTTCCTCCAGATTTTTCAAGTGGTCATCAAAATCTTTTCCCATGATGATGATGTCATCGAGATACACTGAACAGGTCTTCCAATGTAGTCCTTTGAGCAATCGTTCCATTGACCGCTCAAACGTAGCTGGAGCGTTACAAAGACCAAACGGCATGACGGTAAACTGCCATAGACCATTCCCAATACTAAAGCCAGTTTTCTCCTTGTCTTTGTCATCTATTTCCACCTGCCAATATCTACTTTGTAAGTCCAGGGTGGAAAACCATGTTGCTAAAGATAACGTATCCAGTGTATCATCGATTCTGGGTAACGGGTAGCTGCCTTTTTTGGTGACGTCATTTAATTTTCTGTAATCCACACAGAATCGCATACTTCCGTCCTTTTTCTTGACAAGCACGACCGGTGAACTCCACGGGCTTTCTGATAGTGCAATGACCTTTTCTCGCGCTATATCCTCTATAAGGCCCGTTACTTCCTCTCTCTTAGCGCGTGCTAGCCTCTTTGGAGGTTGACGAATTGGCTGAAAGTTACCTGTATCAATGCGATGCTTGACAACTGAAGTTTGGCAATTATTTTCTCCTTTGGACGCAAATACCCGCCAATTCTTTTGCCGAAAACTTTTCCCTTTATTTTTGTTCTGTGCAGATAACTCCTTCGTCCATTCTTTCGTCAATACTTCCAAGGCCGATGATTTTGTCAAAGCTGTACCTTTTGTGTCCTGTTGGTCATTTTCACAATTTATAACAGCCGTAACTTTCTCACATTGCGCTATTACTTCACCTTTTCGGCTTATTTGTTGGATTCAAAATTCGTACTGGTATTTTGCTGTCCGCTCTTGTTTTTACTAGGGTCTTTCCAATAATTAGGTCTTTCTTTAAATATTTCTTATCTGCTTCCACTACCCACAGATGGCTTGTCCCACAGTCTTCACTTGTTGTAGCCCAAATAATTTCTTCGGTGTTGGGTTCAATTCGACAGCGCTCACTTATGTAGACTCTTTCAATTGTTAATTTTTGTCCACGGCCAACGTCTAAACGCAACTCTACATTGGCATATCTTAACGTCTTTTTCCTAAGATCCAAAGTGAACCCGTGTCGAATCATGAAGTCCACGCCAATGATAACCTCATCGGTGATGTTTGCAACAGTAAAATCATGTTCCACAGTTTTGTTGCCGATAAGAACACTTGCTGTAACTTTTCCTACTATTTGCGCAATTTCTCCTGTCGCTGTTCTCAATTCGATCCCATTTGATGGCATTACTCGTCGTCTATTAAATAAATCTGTCCTCACAATTGAGTGCGATGCGCCTGTATCCAAAGTTAGCTCACATGGTCTTTCGTTGATTTTTCCACCGATGGTAAGGCTGTTGAAATTTCGGCAGAGCTTCGAAACTAAGACTGTGGGGCAATCATGAGTGAGAGTCAGCTCACGCCCCGCTGTACTGACTCTCTTTAGTTTAACGACTGCTCTTCGCTACCATTTTCGCCATCGTTCACCCTATTGCCCATTTTTCTTCTTGGTGAACGTGATGCGGATCGTTTACGACGTGATTTGCAGTCACGTGCCATGTGTCCCTGCTTGCCACAGTTATAGCATTTTCCGCTAAAGCTACTGCTGGCGAACGATGAATTTTTCTTCTCAGCTTCCACCTCCATCCGACGAGTTTTCAATGATGGGCGGCATGTTAACGCAATCGTCTCTTGAGTGAGAGCAACCGTGACTGTTTCATTAAATGTAGTCTTCGGGTTCCTCATTGTCTCGCGTTTTGTCTCTGAGTCACGTATGCCGTCAATAAACGCCTCTATTTTGAACTTTTCAGCCACGACACTTAACTCGTCAGGATAGGAAAGGTATGCCAATCGTTCGATATCTGCAGCATACTATTGCAAGGACTCACCAGATTTCTGGATACGACTTTTCAACTCCAGTCTGTGAATCTGCTTCATGTGGTCACTGCCATATTTTCGCTGTAAGGCATCCATGACCGCCTTGTAATTCTTTTGTTCCGCCACTGGAACCGTTTGCAATACTTCTGCAGCTGCGCCTTTTAATGCTACAATTAGCGCTGCTGCTGCACTATCGTTATCCCAACGATTATGAGCAGATGTTGTTTCGAACTGGAGCTTGAAAACACTAAATGGCGTCGTTCCATCATACGTGGGTGCCTTAAGCCTCTCTGCACTAATTTCTCTTATCACTTGAGTGGTTGGTCCGCTTATTTCCAACTGTTGAATCCTTTTGTTAACGTCTTCAACATTATTTTGAACTTTTTCAAGATTACTTTGAACTTTTTCAAATTTATCTTGGGCTTTTTCTTTGAATGATTCAACGTCGTCTCGTAACTCAATCACTTTTGCATCGAGGCCATTTAACATTTTGGCAACCTCCGTTCGAACAGCCTTCATATTTTGATTCAGTGTGTGGATCTGCGTCGAGTTCTGACTTAAGCTCTGGTCAATTTCTTCCCGAATCGCCTGGATTTGCAGCGCGTTCTGACTTAAGCTCTGACCAATTTCTTCCCGAACGGCCTGGCTATTGTTGTTCATCTGAAGCGCGTTCTGACTTAACTTCTGGTCTATGTCTTCCCGAACGGCCTGGATATGGTTATTCATCTGTAGATTTATTGTCTGTGTCATCGCCATTAACATGTTCTCGAACTTTGACATATCTACAACTTCACCACTTGCCGCCGGTCCAGAAGCTTCCTCTATTTTCGCTGTTGATTCTGACAAATCACTATAAAATTCATGCTCTTCCAGGTCTACCCCTTGAGCCTCAAGAGCCTGCCGTAAGCTTTTCTGTAACTCCAAATTTCCTCCAGATGAGTGCAGATTCAGCTGCTGCAACTCCTTCTTTAGTTGATCCACTTTCAGTTCGTCAAACTTAACCATTTTTTTATTTTATTTGATTGTTAGTCAGTTTTCTCTCTTGTAAAGAGTAGACGTGTTTTTTGTTTACTCGCGAAAAATTTGCATTTATTTCTGTTTTTCCTCGGTTTTCTTTGTCATCTAATGGATGATTTTTGCGGAAAATGTGACCGGAGCTTTGCTAGAGGTGATACGCAGTTGGTACCGTGCAGTGGATATTGCAAAAAGGTGTTCCATCGTAGCTGTTGCGAGGGTCCGCTCACTGAGTACGATCTGAAGCTGTTAAAATTAAACCGAAATTTTAGCTATTCCTGTAAGGAGTGTGTTGGTGTTCCAGAAAAAATCGTGAAAGGCCATGAAGTGTTTTTGGAAGCGCATAAATTGGGGTTGGAAAAGTTGACCTATGTTGTCGAGATGCAAATTAAAGCTTTGAGTGAGCAATTGTTGGATGTGAAAGAGAGCATTTTTGAAAAATTTAATAGTTATGAGAATGAGTTTGCTCCACAAGTCTCAAGTTTTTCTGCAGAGTTGTTGGCTCTTAAAAACGCATATTGCAGCAATAATGCTTTTGGCGCGGGTGCTGCTGCTAACTGTGTTTCAAGTGTTGTTGCGAGTTCTTTGTCTCCAACAGTTTTTTCTTTACCAACTGTTTCTCTTTCTGAGAGTTTCTGTAACGGGAATCTTACTAATACTGATGATCCACTGTCTTGTAATGTTCTTTTGAATGCAAATGATTCTGTTGCTCTGCATCGTCGCTCTTTGAGTGTGCCTCTTGCGCCCTCTTTTGTTGCTACTGCTGCTGCTGGTGCGTCGACAAAAGTTAGTTCGAATGCTAAAAATTTTAAAAACACTAACAAGAATAAAACTGTTCATTCTCGTCGCGTGAGTATGGCGTTGCCGTCTTCTGTTGCTGCTGTTGCTGCTGTTACTGCTACTGGTGTCTCTTCAGATGCTGTTAATTTACAGTCCAATGTTAATAATAACAATTCTGCTGCTGTATCTTCGTATTGTGGTGCTGCGGCTATTTCGCCTATGCTTGGCAATGATACTTCTGTTGCTGTTACAGTAGATGCTAGTTCTCTGCATGAGTGTGATAATGATAGCTGGACAGAAGCTAAAAATAAAAAACGTAAAAAACGTTTTTCTGTTGTTGGGAAAAATGCAAGTACTGAGCTTGCTGTTATTGATCGTAAGAGATGGGTGCATCTTAGCTCTTTCAAATCATCTGTTACTGAATCTGATATCATTGAGTATATTGTCAAACACACAAAAATTTTGAAACAAAGCCTCTCTTGCTACAAACTTGTGAAAAAAGATACCTCGTTGGAAACAATGAAACGGGTGAATTTTAAATTAGGTGTTTCATCATCCCTTTATAAATATATTGTGGATCCATCTTTATGGCCTGTTGATGTACGGGTGAAGGACTTTCAGTTTTTTCAGAAAACCGCAAAGCAATTAGAGAAAAAGTAGTGAATACTACACTTGATTTGAATATTTCTCCGAATAATGATACTCTTAAAGTTTACTATCAGAATGTGTCTGGTATAAGGACTAAAGCTGGAAATATTTTTGCTGCAACGTCTCATGGCGAACTTGATGTTATCATATTAACGGAAACTTGGTTAAATTGTAACTTTAATAATGCGGAATTTTTTGATCCACATATATATAATGTGTATCGGAAGGATCGTGATGTGACTGCAACTGGTCGTCATCGTGGTGGTGGTGTGTTAGTTGCTGTTAAACGCGAGTTTTTGTCTTCTAACGTGTCACTTGCAAATAATAACGTGTTACTTGATCAACTATGTGTAGTAGTTAGAGGTTCATCGGTGTCTCTCTACATAGTAGTGTGTTATCTGCCGCCAAATAGTTCTGTTGAACTGTACAAAATGCATCTTAACAACATCTCTACAATAGTTGCTGATTTTTGTATTGACGCAAATCAATTGATGGTTGCTGGTGACTTCAATCTTTGTGGTGTTACTTGGTCGGATGTCCGTGCTGATCGTTATCTCACACCATCTAAAGTATCTAGTGCTACTGAAATGTATGTTGTAGATAAATTTTTAGATCTAGGTCTTATGCAAATCAATAGCTGTTTTAATTTTCTCAATAGGCTACTAGATTTAGTGTTTATTAGTAGTAATATCAATTGGAATGTTTACGAATCCCCTTTTCCGTTATCAGCCATTAGTATGCATCATGTTCCATTATGCATCTCTATATCATTTTATAAGTTTACTACAGTTGAATCTAATTTTGATGTTTCCCACTTTAACTTTAAAAGATGTAATTTTCATTTGTTATAAATAATGCTCTTAATCAAATTGATTGGGAAAAAGAATTTTACCTTTTAAAAACTGAGCCTTGCTATAACATTTTTATAACCTTAATTCATAACGAGTTTATTAATTATGTTCCGAAAGTTAAAGAATATTTTTATAAATGTCCTTGGCACACTCGAGGGTTGAAGAAATTAAAAAATCTTCGTTCTAAGTTCTTCAAAAAATTTATTGATACCAATCAAAATTGTTACTTTTTAAAATATAGGCACTATATGAGAGAATTCAATTTTTTGGATAAATACTTATACAAGCAATATATTATAAAATTTGAATCCAACATTAAGTCTGACCCTAAATCCTTTTGGCGTTATGTGCTCAAATATACCTGCTTCAATGTTTTTGGGGGCCGAATCTGCTAATGATCCTTTGTCCATTGCTAATTTATTTGTTGATTTTTTTAAGTCCAATTTTGAACCACCTATTAAATCTATCCCTCTAGTTAATGATAATGTGCAACCTGTGATAGATTTTGGTAACTTGTCCCTATCACAGGATGATATTTGGAAGGGTATTCAAAATCTTAAGCCATCCACACGTCCTGATGCTGATGGTTTTTGTGGCTTTTTCTTTAAAAATTGTGCATTAAATTTACTTTACCCTTTGATGGTAATTTTTAATAAATCGTTGTCGTCAGGTGTATTTTTGGATTGTTGGAAAGTAGCGTTTATTACACCTACGTATAAATCTGGTTGTAAAAATAACATTGCCAATTACAGACCTATATCCAAGCTCTCTGCAATTTCCAAACTTTTTGAATCGATTGTTAAGGATAAACTATTCTTTGCTGTTAAAAGTATAGTTTCTCCTTATCAACATGGTTTTATGAGTGGCCGCTCAACTATATCTAATTTAGTTTTATTTAGTGAATACTGCATATCGGCGTTTTTGCAAGGATGTCAGGTGGATGTGATATATACTGATTTCTCAAAAGCTTTTGATAAGTTATCACATGCTCTTTTAATTAAAAAATTTGAAGCTTTGGGTTTTCATTCCTGTTTTTTGAAATGGCTAAAGTCATATTTACAAAATCGCTCTTGTGTTGTAGTTTTTGATAACACTAAATCTAATACTTATCTTGCTGTTTCTGGTGTTCCTCAAGGAAGCATTCTAGGGCCATTGTTATTCATTATTTTATCAATGATATTGCGTCTCTATTTGTGAATTGTAAATGCCTTTTGTACGCTGATGACCTGAAGCTTTTCTTGCAAATTAGAAACGCGACTGATTCTGCTCTCCTACAATGTGATTTAAATAAACTTCATCTTTGGTCTATTAATAATTTACTTCCTCTTAATTTAAACAAATGTGTTTATATGTTTTTCTAAGTCTAATATCTTTCTTTCAACCTCTTATAATATTGCAAGTTTTCCACTTATGTCTGTTGTTGAATTTAAGAATCTCGGAGTAGTATTTGATTCAAATTTTTCCTTTCGAGCCCATTTGGACTTTGTAATTCCAAAAGCATATGCTATGCTGGCTCTTATAAGGCGTAATAGTGCCTCTTTTAGTGATCCTTACACTCTAAAAGTTTTGTTCACTAGCCTTGTTAGATCAAGGTTAGAATATGCGTCAAATATTTGGTTTCCTTTTTATGAAATACATAAATTTAGGATTGAAAAGGTGCAAAAATCCTTTACGAAGTTTGCGTTGCGATCGTTAAACTTTGAAAATGGTTCTCCCTCATATAATGCCCAATGCCTTTTGATTGGTTTAAAAACCTTAGAAAGTAGAAGAAATATTTTGTCTTTACTATTTTTACATGATATTGTTTCTAACTCAATGGATTGCCCTGATTTACTGGGCCTAATAAATTTTAATGTTCCAGCAAGAGCACTAAGAAATCAAATTCCTTTTCATCTTGCAACTCCTCGCACAAATTATGCCGAAAATGCGCCTATTTTTAGAGCAATGAAATTGTTTAACGAAGTTAATGCTGTTAATGATATAGACTTCTCGGCTACCAAAAATGTAGTTAAGCATATTTTAAATAATTTTTTTTGAATTAATGTAGATTATGTTATTCTAGTCTGTAAGAATCTTTATGTTCATAGACTTAAATAAATAAATAAATAAATTCTTTTTACACAATCCCACTTCTGACACCAATTGTTACGAAATTTCCTGTCCCTTTGTCCCTTTCAATCTCTTACACTTTTCTGAGTTCGATCACTGGATTGTGTAATAATCAAGAAAAACGCAATCTTTATTTAATTATAAAATGGTTTATTTAAATCACAAACGTTAGTTTTTACACAGTACAATTGTTTATTTAATCTTTAGATTCAAATTGTATACACAAACGTTATACTTTATTACTTAAAATCCACTATATCACTTTAGTACTTAAATTCAAATGTTCTCACTTAAGATCCACTGTGTTCCACTGTTCAATATCAACTGTGTCTCTGCTGCTCATATGACAGCCTTTTATACTAAAGTCATCATTTTCTCGAACCATCTGCCGTTGTCTAGAATATCGTTTCCAGTGCCTTCTAATGGCGGTTATCGACGTTGATAATAACGTACCACTTTATCATTTATAGTACAGAAAACATGCTACATGTCGCTAGATGGTGTTATTTTTCTACGGTCAGTGATGCACGTATTTTTCTACGGTCAGTGATGCACGTATTTTCTTACGGTCAGTGATGCACGTATTTTTCTACGGTCAGTGATGCAAGTATATATCGTTTAATAATTATTACGAGAATTTTCTGGCATAAACTAAATTTCGCTACAATATATATATATATATAAATACATACAATTATTGCTCGTTTAATAATAGTAGATATTTTCGTTGTTATTCATTTTCCTAATTTATTTTCAAATATGTAAAGACCACTATCCTTGAAAGTGGCGTTGGATTTTTTAGAACTGTGTGTCTATGACGAAAATGACGCTCTAACTCATTTCCAGGCACTTTATATTGAGCCACCCCTTATCGAAGTAGACTTAAATGGCGAAAATGATGGTGATGATGTTTGTCCAGAGCAACTCAGGTCTGGTTTGGAAATTATTTTTGAAAACGGTAAATGGATTGACAGTTTAGAACGAGAGCAACCTAGTTCTGATACTGGATTCATTGATGAAAATCTTTGTTTGCCAAGCTCATCAAAAAGAATATGCCGTGTTCAACCATCGAAACCTAATCTGCCAATTCCACCAGCTAATAGGTACGGCAAATTTAGGAGGCGCAAATTTGATTCCATGCCATTGCTCTCACTTTTCCGGAAAGCAATTACGAAGATTTTCGTGAAATGAGGCCTCACGGATTATTTGTAAAGTTTTTCGGCGATAATATTCTTGATCACATATGCAAATGCTCAAATTTATATGTCAATCATAACCATAAACAGTACGAAAAACTAAATATTGAAGGTAAGGACTTGCCTAGCGATTTTGTTACGCCTGGCATATGACGTGAAAAAGAAAATACTCGCAAAAACTTTTGGTATCGACCACCGAAGTCATTCCCGGCTAGGGCGCGGTTTTCCCATTGCCACTTGTAGCGCAGCATAGAACATAAAAAAAAACGATTTAAATTTTACTTACACTGAAATTTTTTTTTTTTTGAGTCCTGTAGATGCAAAAAAGTTCGGACTGTTACGTTACACGAAAAGACCTTTCCGATCTATGTTCGCGTAAAAAGTAAAATAAAACATTCAAATGGCTTTAATTGCTTAATTACACAATAGATAACATTGATTCAGTGATCTAACGATTAGACGTTCTAAAAGTTCCAAGTAATTGACGTTGAATTTGAAGGAACTAACAACAGTGTAACTGCACTGTGTGCAAAAATTATTTATAAAATTTTGGTAATCAGTGTAATTTGGGGTCGCTGAGCTCAAATATGACATCAAATTTTGGTCAAGACTTCGACGTTTTCAGATATCGGTAAACTAACCGGTAATTGACACGTTTAAACTGTCTTGTATGGCTTTTTTTGTTTCAAGTCTAAGAGATTTGGTGACTGTGGAAAAGTTGTTTCTCATGAACTTCTTTCATTTGCACTTAGTCCCCCTATAGAGAATGTTATTGAAATTTTCTGATAAAAATTTATATACGAGAGATGCATTTAAAATTCTAAAAAACCATATCACTCGTTTTCTGGAAGACCGGCACATCTTAAAAAACCTAAAGTTGGAGAAAAACGCATTTAAAGTTGAAGATGAAAATAAATGAAAGGGTGTCTATATAAACTCATGTCATAAGCCAAGTTCATTAGATACCTTTACGATTTTTCAACATAAAACAAATGTATAAATAACTCGAAAAAGTTTTTTTTTAGTTATAACGGTCTTCCAGTAAACGAGCGATATAAACAAATTGAAAAAACTTGAAGAAACGATTTATTTTTGAATTTTACTGCTATACAGATTAGCTTGAGGAAGTTTTGTTGTTAGTTTTTAATGTAGAATATTTTCTCCTAAGACCGTATGAAGAAATTCTCACTCGTTTGACCCGTATGTTAAATTTTTCAGAAAATTTGACTAAAATGTTCCATAAGGGGATTAAAGAGTGGTGCTGGAGGGGTAATAAAAATATAAAGCCCTCAGCTTTTCACAAACATCAAAAATATATTCATTTAAGGTTGGAAAATCAACTAGTTCTTATAATATTTGATTATCGATGAAAAAGACTGTTACGTTACAGATTGTTTTCAGCGCTATAAACCCACATAAGTAAATGCACCGCTAATTTTTTATTTTCTTTAGAAAATATACTAAAACTGCTCGAAGAAAATGAGGTATTTCTCTTTTGTTGACGTGCTAGATTTTTCGCTAAAATACTTTTTGGGATTTTGGACTGTTACGTTACATTAAAAAAATGCGGTCGAATTATTTTTTACACAAAATGCTGATAACATTTTTTTCCTTCAAGTATTTTATGTAGTTACTTTCATTATACTTAATACTATTTCAGAAAGGCGGATAGCAAGTAAAAAATAACATATATTGAATACAACGTACCGGTTTGTTTCGTGTTGTATTTTTGTTGATTTTTATTCATCAAGAGGCAACAAAGAAACAAGTCTAAGTTCTCGCAGAAAACAACAGATTTCGGGTTGACATTTGTGTTTCTCGATACCTAGGAATATGTATAACCAGCACATAATGAAGAACCCGCGAAATTTGAAAAAAAAAATGTTTCTCTATAGTTTAATTTTTTGCGTTTTGGTCCTTATACGAAAAATTTTTGTTAATAAATAAAACTAGATATACACAGCTACAATTACTTACTTTGATTTAAAAAAAAAACTCATTCGCTATAAAAAAATTTTAAGATTCTTTCAAAAAATTTCAAATTCCGAATACTTATGTGAGGCACTGTAAATGTTTATTAAATAATATTTAATAATATTTTATTTTATTTTAAATATGATTTTTTTTGCGATGGTAGAAATAAATTGCTATCGAAATATGATGAGAATTATAGCAGTAATTTAGAAGTATTGAAGACAAATATTTTATTTTATTACAGTCAGTAGCCTTATAATCATGAAGTATGTAAGTATATGACCTATTCAACAATTACCATTATGTATGCGATTGGTTTTTGTGGAAAAATTATTGCTTATTGGTTTAAATTTTTACGTTTTGATTTTCGGATGGCAGAGCCATTGATAATGTCATCTATAGTTAACAAAGCAAGTGCGTTCAATCGTTCTGCAAACAGTTTTGATCTCAAGTAGTTTTTCACTAGCCGATCGATCACCAATGTTCAGTTATAATTAAGGCAGGGGTTCTTAAACTTATGTAGTCCGAGGACCCCTTATCGAGCTAAACTATTTCTGCGGACCCCATCCCAACCCTAGATATTTGACGTCGTTCTAAGCATAGTTTCGTAAATGGGGATCATGTCCGCAAATTATACGGACATAGTCCTCATTTTCGGTATGGGGGTTAAGTCCTAAAATTTTTCAGACATTATCCCCAGAAAATAGTGGACATAATCCCCAAAGCTGATGCGAACATAATCGCGATCACAATAATTTTGTTGTTGACAACTATAGTAATTCTATACAAGTGTTAGGAATTAAAAATCCTAAAAATCTAACACCGGCTTCGCCGGAATATAACCAAAAAAAAAGACGGACATAAGACCCAAAACAGTTTGCATTAATTAAATTTTTCGGACATAACCCCCATGGGGTTACCGAAGATGGGGATTATGTCCGAATAATTTGCGGACATATTTCCCATTAACGAAATGGGGATTATGTCCGTGGGGGCTATGTCCGGTAACCGTCAAACCGTTGTGCGACAACGCGTTACACTGCGAGTAAAAAATCTTCAAAAATTGCGTTACGTAAGACTTGAACGGCCCCTTATTTGCAACTGCAGAGTAATCGGATTTTAGGAGTAACTAAAAGTTAGTTAGTTCAATTTTATTGAAATTAAGTGTCAAAGTATCGCAAGAGATATCCACGAGCATATCTTGCTCTAATGTCGATAATTGCTTAGCATTACTAACATCTATATTGAATGGAACCCTGATCCAGTCGGTGCCAGTATCAGGACAGGGAAAATACTTCAGGAAGCTGGTTTTTAGAGGCATTAAATGTTCGAGAAAAAGCAGACACGTTTCATTAACGATCTCTTTACTAGAAAATTCTATAAAATCGCTCAGTGTTGGAAAAGACTGATACACACATTTTTGAGTGCGTTTTGACCATAATTCGATTTTTTTATAATCGCTTCTATTTTATCTTCAACTTTAAATTTTGAAGCTGCACCTTGTAGGCTCATTGAAATTTACAAAAGTTGATGATGTTGTCAAACAGTGGGAAGAGGGGAAACAGTTAGGTACTGGGCATCCCGGCTATGTAGAATTTTTAGTAAATGAGTTATTTTAATAAAGCGAAAAGTTTGATGATGTAAAATTATTGATGTCAAAATTGTTTCGCGGACCCCTAGAATGGCTTCGCGGACCCCCAGGGGTCCGCGGACCACAGTTTAAGAATCGCTGGGTTAAGGCTTTGCAACGAGCCGAACTTGTTCGATCAAACTCACAGCTCACGAACTTTTCACAATATTTCAACACGGAACCAAGTTCGTTTGGCTCGACTGAACTCAAGTTCGTTTTGTTCGGTGTGTTCGCTTATATTTCGTTGTTTTGCTTATGTTTGTGCCTGCGTACAAGTCGTTCGTAGAAAAGTGATAGTTGCGGTGCGGCGCGTTGAATACAGTTGTAAGCGACCGATGGTTGCAAGCGAACGTTAAAGGAGTCATTGAAGTCATTGAAAGGGGTTGCATGTACAGCATGAATGCTTGAAAGTTGTTTGATCGTGATGATGCTTTGCCATGCACGAACTATGAGCAATGATGGTGGGCTATCAATTACCAGCAAATAATACGAATTTTTTCATTACTTTTATAAATGAGTTTTAATTATACATATATTTATTTATAAAAACAATACCAACCAAAAATATTTAATAGTGTTAATTAGAATTCATTGCATTAAAAACAAAATAAAAAAGAAAATCTCAGTAATTTCTACTGAATTCTCAGTAATTTTTCATCGGATGTGCATGAAATTATACTGTAATCCACATGAAATTTTACTTTCAGTATTTCAGTAAATTTTAATGTGCCTCACAACATAAACTACTGAGAGCTGTGTAAAAATTACTGTAAATTCATTAAAAACTACAGAGAGTTCAGTACAATTTACTGAGTTTCATGCACGAAGCGGACAATTACTGGAAAAAAATGGAAAATTTTCTGGAATTACAAGCAATTTTTACAGTTTTAGTTTTGTTTTATAATCTCATTTGAACTAATTCAATCCACTTCTTAAGTCTGTTCAAAGTGTTTGATGGGGACACACACGCTTGAATAGCTCCACAAAATAAAATTAATAAAAGTAAAACTAATACACATAATAATCTAGTTTCAATACAAAGCACTCTAAGTAAACCAATAAGTTATAAAGTGATAACATGAAGTGCCATTTATGCCAATTAAAAGTCGATAGACAAGATTTAAAAATTTAATGTTTTTATTGTAAAGAGTTTTATCATGCAAAGTGCGCCAAAATAGACAAAGAAGAAATTGATTTTTTCATAAAAAGCAACCAAAATTACAAATGCGCGAAGTGCAACTCAATGAGAAGAAACTCAATTTTGGCAGAGAACATAAAAATTCCGTCTCCGAGCACCTGTGCTTTGCCTAAGAGTTCAACAGCAACTACTCTTGCATATGCAAATAAAGTGTTAAGTGATAAAAATAATACTGCGGTTTCATCTGTTAGTAACAATGTAAGTAACAACGTAACGCTTCAAATGTTGTACAATGAGATCATTGAACTGAAGAATATTAATGCAAACGCACTATCAAAAATTAAAATATTAGAAGAGAACACTGCATCTCTTAACAAAAGAGTTGATCTTTTAGAAACGAAGCTAAATATGATGGAGCAGAGAGAAAAACTATGTGAAGTCGACATTGTTGGTGTTCCTTCGGTTGATAATTCAAATGCAAAAGAGAAGGTTGATATGTTACTAACAACAATAACTGGTGATGCAATTAACAACAACGAAATTATTTCCTGCTACGTTAAAAATATCAAAGCAGATAATAATAGAATTTCTAACATCGTATGTGTCAAATTTGCTTCGCACTCACTGAAAAAAAATATCATAAAGAAGATGAGAGAAGCCAAAAACAAAATTACTTCCGATGTTTTTAAAACGCAAAATATCAACAACAATAACAGTATGAACAAGAGCAACAAAATATTCATAAATGATTCACTCACCAGCTATACGCGCACTCTTCTCAATAGGGCAAATGAACTGAAACGCAACAATAAGTGTAAATTTGTCTGGATTAGAGACTCAACTGTTTTGACAAGGAAAAGAGAAGGTGACAGACCTATTAAAATAATTTCTAATGAGGACTTCAATAAAAGAAGTAGCGAAATTATTTGATATTTTTATTTTATTTAACAATGTTAAACGTTTTCAATAATATTTCTAATATAAGTCCTCAAGATAATGTTACTTTAACTGACAGTCATCTTTCTGATTCTATTATTTCGAATTGTCTGTGTATAGAGCACTCAAATACTAAGTAATATTCAGGCTTTTCAGTAGCTCATCAAAATATTCGGAGCATGAGAGCTAATTTTGACTCTTTTTTCACTCACCTTGCGTCACTTGATCATCTACCAGATCTAATTTTTCTTTCGGAAATCTGGATTTTTGAAGAAGAAATATCTTCTTTCGTTATACCTAACTATACATTTAACGCTACTTGCAACAACTCATATGCTGCTGGTGGTGTTGGAGTATTTTTTAAAAATAATATTGGAGAGTACGAAATTAAAAATGTTAACTTATTAAGTACTGACATAATAATCATCAATTACAAGATTTGTGATATTTTATATTGTTTTATTTGCGTTTACAGGCTTTACAAATGTACAATTAAAGACTTTATAGATGAATTTTCAAATTTTTTGGATAATCTTAAGTGCAAAAACATTATATTATTGGGTGATTTCAATATAAATATTCTGTCTGATTCGCGTGATGTTGATCATTTTTTATCGATTCTGGCATCGCATGGGTTTGACTCTGCGGTGACAGAACCCACTCGTTTTAGTTCTTGTTTGGATCATATATACATTAGGCTCAACAGAAGTAATCCTATTAACTATAAATCAGCGGTTTTTGATTTAAATTTGTCTGATCACAGTCTTACTAGCATCCAACTTTCGCATAGCGTTTCTAGGTTAAGACCACGTGAAAAATTGGTTTATAATAAAATTGATTTTGTCTCTCTTAAATCTAAATTGAATTGTGAAATATGGGATGATTTTATGCATCGCTAGATCCCTCTGTTGCCTTTGATCTATTCCTTAGTAAGCTGCAATACTATATTTCGGATTGCAGTCAATCTTCTCAAAATTCTAACAAAGAGCTAGAATGTATCAAAAAGTGGATGACGATACCACTGCTAAGAAAAATTAAAATGAAAAAAACACTTTGTGCCTCAGTTAAAAAACATCCAAATAATCATAGACTGAAAGATTACTATGACAAGTTGTGTCTGTATCTTAAAGCCGAAATTCCTCGTTTTAGAGATAGCTACTTCAAAACTAAGCTCTCTGAAAATATTGGCAACTCCAAGAAAGAATGGCGAATCGTTAATGAAATCCTTAACAGAAACACTTGTGATGTTGATATCTCACTTAAATGCAACAATGAAGTCGTATCTGACCCCTTAGTGGTTTCCGATCTATTCAATGATTTCTTTTCAAACATAAATTCTTTTCAAGATCCTTCGGTAAATACTTCTAGCCCTTGTTATGAAAATTTGGTAACTGACTCTTATAGTCAAGTAAGTTTTTTCTTTATACCATTCACAGCTATTGAAATTTGTAAAATTATAACTTCTCTCAAAACATCGCATTCCAGCTTCTTAGATAAGATTTCAAGCTTTATTTTAAAAAATATTTCTTTTCAGATATCGGATTTTTTGTGCCATATTTTTAACTAAAGTGTACATTCTGGTGTTTTTCCAGATTCTTTAAAAACAGCAGTGTTGATTCCATTATATAAAAAAGGTGAAGCGTCGTCATTGAATAATTACCGCCCAATTTCGCTTCTTTCCCCATTTTCGAAAGTTTTTGAGAAGGGTATGAAATAT
This sequence comes from Meiosimyza platycephala, assembly GCA_963662105.1. Lineage (NCBI taxonomy): Eukaryota > Metazoa > Arthropoda > Insecta > Diptera > Lauxaniidae > Meiosimyza > Meiosimyza platycephala. Next base: position 43,791,837 of record OY759211.1, read on the forward strand.
AGAATGTCGTCCTACCTAAATAAATTGTGTTTCTTTAGTGACTGTCAATTTGGATTTAGGAACGGAAAATCTACTGAAGATGCACTATTAAAGCTTACAGGTGAAATATATAATAGTTTAAATTTGTCAGATAATCCGGCTTGCCTGTTCATTGACATCACAAAGGCGTTCGAATTGGTGGATCATACTTTATTGCTGAACAAACTTGCCAGTGCTGGTTTTAGAAGCAGCGTATATGACTGGTTTGCGTCATACTTGAACAATAGAAAACAAATGGTCAAAATCAAAAATTGTTTTAGTTGTGTGAGATATAATAACTTAGGTGTCCCGCAAGGATCGGTTTTGGGGCCAACTCTGTTTTTGATTTATATTAATTCACTATTTATTCAACCTTTTAAAGGAAGTCTTACAGCTTTTGCAGATGATACTGCCCTTACCTATGCGAGTAGGAGCATTGTCAATGTTTATATGGATGTTAATCACGATCTTGATTTATTAAGAAGATGGTTTTTAAGGCATAAACTTCTAATTAGCAACAAGACTAAATTCATGATATTTAATATTAGAGGCACAACTTGTGATATCCTACCTTTGGTCTATCATTCGCCGAGTTGTTCGAAATTTCGCTTATCTGATATTGGTCTTGGTGTAACTTTTAACGACAATAAAAGTTGTAACAATAAATGTTTTGAAATTGAGACAGTAACAAATTTTAAACACTTGGGCATCATATTAGACCATAAATTAAACTGGAACCACCACACACTTCACCTTAAACAATACTCAAATAAAGTTGTAAAGCAAATATATCATCTCAGCCTATATTGTGATCAGGCACTTTTAAAATTGGTTTATGATGGATTACTTAAATCTAAACTACAATATGGACTTTCCTGTTGGGGTGGTGTTTATTTTAGTAAAATTGAGCCCTTATTTATTAAGCAAAAGCATGCGATTCGTATTATGTATAAAGCTAATCGGAGAACGTCAAGCTTTAATCTGTTTCAATCACTTAACATTCTCCCTTTGAGACATCTTTACTGTTTTAAAGTCTTAAAAATTTTTTTTGAAAAATCTGGTTTTTTTTCTGTTAGGTTACAAGAAAAATACAATTTGCGTGTAAACACTGAAAGTTTTGTAGTTGTTCCTACTACTATTAAATCGCACTTTTCTCGTTTCTACCTTGTTACTGCACCTCGACTGTGTAATAGGATTCCAAAAGAAATTAGATGCGTAAGAGTGAAATCAATCTTTCTAAAATCTGTTAAATTATGGCTTTTTGCTTTAAATTATTCCACCATTGAAATTTTTTTAATGTAATGGCATAACTTGAATATTGTTTATTTATTTCACTTTATAAAATTATTATTTTTCTTTTTTACCAATATATTACTCAAACTTTTTTAATTGTTTTCCCCATCAAATTCAAATATATTTATAATGAATAATATTTTTACTACATTCGCCTTTTGTCTTTTAGACAACAGAATGTTTTAAACTTCATGAGTTAACTTGTATTAAATAGGTATTAGATTATGCTAGATATAAGCATTGTAACTAGTTTTCTTATGAATTGAAATAAAATAAAAAAAAAAAAAAAAATATAGTTAATTTTCACCGTCACTGACGGCGCTGACAATATCAAAATCAAGTTCTATTGACTCTTCATGTTTCAACTTATCGTAAAAATCGTGCTTTTATCTGCATTATGTAGTGGTTTTTTCTTCAGTTTTAGTATCTTTAAATATTTAATTTTACGAAAAACACGATTTGGGGTTAATCGTTAGTCGTTATGACCGTCTTTTCTTTAATGTTCGAGGTTGAGTCGCGGGAATTACACGCAGTTCTGATGCTGGCCTACCTATCCTTTTCTGTAGCGGTTTTATATGTATATCCTTCTTTTCTTATTTTTCCCGTAGCCAAGTTTATTGCGCAGCCAATTGCTAACAACAATTTGGCTTCGGTCATTTTTTATTGCGATATGACGATGATTTAGGCCGGATTCGCGAAACACTTAAACTTTTCCTTATTCTACTTCCGTCAGAAGTTTGCCGCGACTAATTTTTTAGGCTAATGCAGAAAATTAATTGCAAATGTGAAATTCAAAATAACTGCAACGATTTGACTACGCACTTTTACACCAACCAAATTTTTGCTACTGAACCTATTGAGATGAGCCAAAAAATTACCATGCATTATTGGCAGATTCAAATCAAAGCAAAACAACAAAATAAGTGTAGATTTTTCCCGTTAATTTTTTCTCTTGAATTACATATAAACAAATGATCTTTTAAAAGTAATAAAAAAACTAAGTGTACTTACAACACAAATTAAGGGAGACAGGCTAAAATATGAGAAATATGTTGAACCTATTCAGTTGAGCGGGAGTGTCCGTTTTAAGCTGCATAATATCCATGAATTTAGATTTAGTTATTGTTTTCCAACTGGATACAATTTATGGGCGATTTTGGATAAAAATATCCGAATACACAACATTTTAAACAAAAACGACCTAAAAGAGGCACTTTAAATTGAGTGGTGCTATAATTCGCCAGATACCAATAAAAAATTTGTAGCTTCGATGCCAAACCGTCTTTAAGCTGTAGTTGACCAAAAAGTCTGCAAACCACACGCAACGATCAAACGAACAACTAACAACTTAAAAAGTTCGGTACTTACGAGTTGTTCGAAACTCAAGAGTTGCAATTGTATGATATGAACATCGAACGAACCGAACATGAGTTGAGTCGAACGAATTGAGTTGTTCGAGTTGGACTCGTTGCGTATGGCAAAAGTTCGAACAGTTTCGATCAGTTCGTTGCACAGCCCTAGTTATAATGGTATTTTTCACTTATAATGTTGGTACGCGTGCCAACGAAATAAGCGGGAAATTCAATTCCCACCAATAAAAAATTTGTTCAAAGTTTGCGCCAATATTTGCCGCCCTAGGCACGTGCCTACTCTACCTGTATGGTAAATCCGGGCCTGCGAGTGTCAGACCCTCGTTCCTTTGTTTTGATTCGCCGCACGCTGCACGCTTAGATTCCTTCTGCGCTGCATTACTTGCGCTCGAAAATTTTTAATAACTTCCGACAGAAAAAAGAATAAGGAACAAAATGTTATTTTTTCAAATATATTTTCGTTGGGGGGGACAGCATGTTAAAACTATTTAAGCAATTAAATTGTAATTATTTTTCATTTTTTGACAATATACATTTTTTTTTTAATTTACTGCGAAAGCTACGTTATAGACTATTGCACAACAAAAAAAAATCTGACATTGATCAGATCAGTACAACTGGAGATAATAGACTTCAAGTATGAGTAGATTTGACAAAATCGAGCTTATTATTTATTGAAAGTTCATGTGTGAATATTTTCGAAAAAAAAAAAGTTTTCAACTTAATTCAAATATACGGGTCAAGTAATTTTATGTAAATAAGCTGTAAAAAAATTTTGGGCGATTCTAAAATATCAAGTCCAAAATGGTGCAGCGAAGTTTTCTATATAAAATAATATTATTTATGTCAATTTACATAATCAGTAAACTAAAACAACTGCGTTACTCAACCAAAAAATTATATCTTTTTTTTAGGAATGTTTAATTAAGCTCACTTATTTGGCACTTTTAAACTATAGAACTAAGATTATTCTCTCATTAAGTTAAATTTCAGAAATAATCAGATCAGTAAGATATTTGCAATAGCAGTACCGAACCCTTATTCAAAAACGACTTATTGAAAAGCGACTTAATACAAATATTAATACGCGAACAACAAGACACATATGGAGTTAAAGTATTTTTAAAAATGAGAAGACTTGAAATTACTCTAATTGCTAATAAAAACTGGGGGACAAAGTGGTAATTTTAGTAACACAGAGGAAGTGCATGTACCTTGGACCAATAGCGATATTTCATGTTTACCAGCGGGTAGCTGAAAATTTTCTATTTATGCAACGCTGCACAAGAGCTATTTTAATTTACGTTCTTTCGTCAACTGAGGATGACGAAATTTTCACATGATTTGTAAATTTTGTAAAATTTTCAAGGTCGACTTACGCGCTGTGTAGTTTTTTTGTGTTTGGGATCAACGACGAAATAACGGTACCCACGTTTCTCTTCAAGTTAATTATCTTAATCTTATTATCTCCTAGGGTAAAATTGTTTTTTCCAAAATTTTGTGCTTGGCGTGTACCTTGGACCAATGCATGGAATATACCTTTAACCGGTCCTAATTACGTAGTTTTTCTGTGTCGTGTATTACGAATGTAATTCAGAAATATTCCCCGGAGCAAAAATTACGGTAAAGGTAAATTAGGCAATTTAAAATTGTTTAGTTGGTAGATCTGATGCTAAAAAGCACAGCATCGCAAGGCATATTTAATTCACCAATTGCCTAAACTCCGATTATCTGAAAGCGTTACATTGATATAATCAGTCCAAAATTTATCATAAAAAACTATTTAGTACAGAGAAAGGGAAATGTTGGTAAATTTAGTCTCGTCTCGCCTGATTGTACCTTGGACCACTTTGGCATTCTAAAGAAAAACGACTTTTACGTGGGTTTGGGAAAAATCTGCAGCTTTTTGTTTTCATGTCATAATAGCTATAATATCAGTTTAAAATGTAGAGAAATCTGAGAAAAAAATCAGCCATTGTTTGGCGACAGCAAATAATTTTCTCAAAAATGGTCCAAGGTTCATAAAGCTTTCTAAATATAAATAAAAATGTTGTACAAACCTGTAGAGCGTGCGCTGCCTTGCATTTAAGTATTGCGGGTCGATTTTTTACTAAAAAGCTGCTCTCTGGTTCCGTTAAAAAGACTGGTAGAGACTTCGCTTCGTTGGCATTATATTTTCCTGTTTCAAAAGAGTCCAAAATTGTTCCAATAGACTTTTCGTCATATTCGGTACTCTTATAGCCTGGGGTTTTTTCAAGGTTATTATTTAGTTTGCTCCTTTCATCAGCATCTTCTTCATTTTCCGCTAGATCACTATTAGCAGTTACTTTATCCAAGTATTGGTCGGATACTAACTTGCCAATTTCTTTACTGTAATATACATCTAAATCTACAAATTTGTTAATGGCTCCATGATACACATTTAGCTTAGGATGTTGATCGACGGGAAGCATTACTTCATTTCCCAATTTCTCTACATTGCTTAATGTGTCTCGCTTTATGTGCTTCGAGAGCACTACTGTAGGAACAAATGCAGAATATAAATTTTCCGAGTTTCGGGTGTTTCGGTGGGAAATCTGAAGAAGGTTATTTAATGAAATTTCAAAAGATGACGGTCGATTTGGACCACTGCTTTCGAGTAGCTTAAAAAAATTTACTAAAATCCACAACAGAATTTTCAAATTTCCTCGTAAAATATTCATTTCTTCAAGCTGTCCCTACTTTTGTCGGGTTATAAAACGCCAAACCAGTTTGTTTTCAAACCTAAGAAAAGGAAACAATTTACAATATTAGGCAAAAGAAATAAAGTGATTTTATAAAATTACACAGGGAAACAATGTGAATGAAATTTATGCATCCATTTTATCTGCTCTGATAACAGCCAAATATGCAATTTTTTTATCACGTCCTAATTTTTGAAAAATATATTTAAATTTTGTTGAAATTACAATTCTTTTCAGTTTTTTAACAATATAAGCTGAAAATTAAATTTTTAATTCTACTGGTTTTCATTAAAATTTTTTAATGAAGATGGAAATGAAAATAAGTGACTTGTAATTTTATATCAATTCGTGGCAAAATCCATGAGATGTGTAAGTTTTTTATAACGAATGGGAAATTTTCGAGTTTTCAAATGGTGGCATTCGGTTATTCAAAAAACTATTTCTTATGCTGACAAAAGCTTTCGGAGAAGATAACCATCAAAATTTATTAAACTCATTAAACTCTTGTCCGAAATCGTTACGGGCAACACGGTGCGTTTTAAATGTTTTAAATGAAAATCATTTGTCACCGAAAATTTTCTTTTGGATATTGTTTGTTATTCCAAAAGAAACATTTTCGCGTGAAAATTAAAATCATATAACGTAGAGATTTTTTTTTATCTCAATTTTAAAAAAAAATTAACTTTTTTTTACGTTTTTAGGTAATTTTTTGATAAAAAAGGTAGGTAAATAATCATATATATATATATAAGAAAATTAAAATATATTTTACATAATTAATAATGAGTAGGAGAACCTTTTTGTTTCATAAATGATGAGAATCGGTTTGGCATGCTGCCTGCCAGGCGTGCACATTGGTCTTGAGTAATTTTATGCCAATTCTCTTGATTAACTTGCCACAAGCTGCTTTTCTGCCTCATAAGTTCTCTATAGAATTAAAGTCGGAACTTTGAGTGGCCAGTTCAGAATCTTGGTGGATTAGGGTGTCGAGCCAAGATTTGACAAGTGGTGATTAATTATTTGGACCATTATCAAGCTGAAAAATCCATCTAAGCGGAAAATTTTTTGTGTAATCGGTGGCCAGATGTTCCCTTAGTATATTCCTACATAAACAATTTGAATGTATGTGTTGCCACGGCAACAAACAAACAAAAAAACATAAAAAAAGTCTTCAGCTCGCAAACGGTACACTTTTTCAAAGGCCAGAATTTTTGGAGTATGATTATTTAAAGCGATGAATCCAAGTTCAACGTACTTGGGAGCGATGTTAGTATCTACGTGCAATATACTTCACTCAAAGAATAAATCATATTCTAAAAGTCAGTCCTTTGAAAAAGTGTTCCGTTTGCGAACCGAAGACTTTTTTTGATGTTTTTTTTTTGTTTGTTTGTTGCCCTGGCAACACATACATTCAAATTGTTTATGTAGGAATTTGGCCACCGATTACACCAAATATTTTCCGCTTAGATGGATTTTCCAGCTTGATAATGGTCCAAAACATTAATCTCCACTTGTCAAATCTTGGCTCGACACACAATCCACCAAGATTCTGAACTGACCACCTCAAAGTTCCGACTTAAATTCTATAGAGAACTTATGAGGCATAATCGAACTGGTCGTAGCCGCACGAAAACCCGCGAGAAAAGCAGCTTGTGGCAAGTTAATCAAGAGAATTGGCATAAAATTACTCCAGACCAATGTGCACGCCTGGTAGGCAGCATGCCAAACCGATTCTCATCATTTATGAAACAAAAAGGTTCTCCTACTCATTATTAAATATGTAAAATATATTTTAATTTTCTTATATATATATATATGATTATTTAACTACCTTTTTTTTATCAAAAAAGTACCTAAAAACGTAAAAAGAAGTTAATTTTTTTTTAAAATTGAGATAAAAAAAATCTCTACGTTAAATGATTTTAATTTTCACGCGAAAATTTTTCTTTTGGAATAACAAACAATATCCAAAAAGAAATTTTCGGTGACAAATGATTTTCATTTAAAATATTTAAAACGCACCGTGGCAAGAAGAAAAAATAAATCGATTTAAAAATAATTGTCACAAAATTTGAGCTTCCTAGCTCAAACCTGTAATCGGCGTGGACAGAGTGTGTGGCCGATTTCGTTGATATTTTACGAAAAAACCGACTTACTAAGACGTACAAAAGGTCTGCCTTAGGTGCCAAGATATAGCGTTTTAGTTATTTTAGCTGTATGGGAGGTGCCACCCACTGTTGTCAAATCACGTCCACATTTTTCATTGAAAATGAATGAATTGAAAATGTGGACAAAATACATCCGAGGGATTTTTTTTTTAATTTGCAATCCCATAATCCTCCCTCCCTTCTCCCAAAATTTCAGCTCTCTAGATCAATCCTTCAACGCCAAAAAAATTATCATTCGTTTTTCTGCTTTTTCTTTCTTTCTTTTTTTCGAAAAAGGCCGATGTTCAAATCCCTCTTTAGCTGCTGTAAACAGAATCCCAGCTTAGGGATTTTTTTATTATTTTATATTTTTTGTTATAAATTTTTCATAACTCAGTCAATTTCTATTAATTTAATACAAAGTTTTAAAATGAAAAGCATCTAAAATTAAATTTCTATAATATCTGTGGCAACAAGCAATAAAAGCTTAAGTTGAGTTAAGAAAAATAGAGTTAAAATTGAGTTATGCGTGGAACAGAATTGAGACGGAATCGGAAAAGCGGCAACGGAATTTCGCTGTCAAATATTATAACACACTTGATGCTATGAAATTGAACAAAATTGCGGCGTACGACTACTACGACCTACCGTCGGACACCCGTCGATTTAGATTTAATTCTTATTTTTTTTGACAGCGGATTTCCGTTGCCGCGTTTCCGATTCCGTCCCAATTCTGTTCCACGAATCGGAAAAGCGAGTCCATCAAAATTTTGTTGAACGCATAACTCAACCTTAACTCCATTGAAGTATAAAAAACATTCCAAAACTAGTTATCGCACAATTTGCAGAGATGGTCAAAATACCTTACAGGCAGGGGCGGATACAGAAATTGGATTTGGGGGGGCTAAGACCGTTTTTTTATTACACACTTTCAAACTTAACGCATGACATAACTATGTAAAAGGAATTAACAAAAACTTACAGTATAGTAGGTGTTTCATATTGTATTTCTTATTAAGAAAAAGCTATAAAGTAAATAAAATAATAAATAATACAACTGTATGAATTAGTCTTATTTTTTTTTCAAAGAGCAACTCCAGTCGGCGTGGGTTTGTCTTTCCATATTCTTCTAAAACGTTCTCGGGATTGACCAATATTAACCTATGAATATACAAGGACTCTTATCCGTTTAGCTTTCGGTTCCCATCCTCAGGCCCGTCGACAGGGGGGACTAACGGGTGGTTCTTCGGAGGGGCCCGTAAATTCTTAAAATCACTAATAAGCTTGAAAATAAATTATGACAGTCGAAATATTCAGGGCCTTTGCGTTTTTTCGTTCACTAAAATGTATAGATCTCTAGTATTTGTAATGAAACTCTACTTTCCAGAGTATGCTTTTACCGACTATCTATACAACTTCAATCTTTTAATATAAACTGGAAGCAAAACAGATATACAGATAAGCATTTCAATTGTGCAGGTGTCCGCATTTTTTACTCAGATGGTTTGCCCGTAAATGTTACATTTACCATCCTACATCATTTTTAATTTTATAAGCTTTAATTGTCAGCAAATCAATTTTAAATTTTTCTGTATTGTAGACAAGAGTCTGACAAAAATTTTAAGGTGTGAAACGTGCCAATAATATTAGTGATATTACTGTTCTGATCGAAAATATTTAAAAAAACCTTTTATTCGTTTTTTTAAAACATTCTTCAATTTTGAAGTCCTATATCTAGCATTAATTATATGGATTGGAAAAAGTAAGCGCTCCTATCATATAGAAAGTTTCATTATAAAAATTCTAAGGATCCAAATGCTTACAGAAAAGCTATAATTTACGAAACTTGAGCATTTTATTAACATCAATGAAAAAACCATTTTTTCTCATAAAGTCAAATAATTTTTCAAATCGATTAAGGCAGATACCATCAATGTCATCGATTTGCTTAAAATTTACAGGTTCAATTTTAAGAGACCCATATTTTTTATTTTGCTGAAAACCCACATTTCTCAAAATAATGGTCGTTGGAACTTTGTATGTAAAAATTATATGTGTACATATCGCACACATTTAACTAAAGAGTCACAATTCAAAATTTGTCATTTTTGAGTTTACTCGTTAAGACTTTTCATCATACACCTATCTACCAGCACAAAAGAGATGAGTTAATTTTTTGCTATACTTTGCTGTCAAAAAAAGTTATTTCTCTATTCATGCTGCAACTGAAATTAGGCTGCAATTGAAATTAGGCTGCAATATGTAAAAGTGTTCTATTTTTAGTTAATCGGAGAGATAAAGCTGTTATGATCACTACGATCAAACCATACTCTGTTAGTACCTTCTACTAAATAACCCACACTTTATTTCTGACAAATAGTTCACGAGCTCCAAAACAGTTCTTTGCGTTTTCTGAAAATTTTAAAATTTTGAGTTGTGACTCTTTAGTTAAATGTGTGCGATATACATACATATGAAAAAAAAAATTCTGAAATTTATTTCAAATTGTCGGTATTTCCTTAATAAATAATGGGTTTTCATAATTTATTTTTAAAATCCTCAAAATTTGATGGGTTTTATGAAAAAGTTAGGTTTTGTGGAAATAAAATTGTTTTGTAGAAGATGGCGTTCACATCTCGAACCAGAGACATTTCCTTTAAATCAAAAAATTGCAAAATTTCTTTTGCACTAATTGTTATCTCTTCAGAAAACCCAAAAAAAATGCAGAATTTCAAAAAAAATTATGAAGAGAATTTGAACGAAATTTCAAAATGTGAAGGTATCCGCCTTAATCGATTTGAAAAATTATTTGACTTTGAACCGATGGCCTGGCTTCTAGTGCTCTTAACGAACCATTGTAGAGTAATTATTTACTTCGTAATATTAAATTAATAATTCTAATAAATTATTTGACTTCATAAAAAAATGGTATTTCCATTGATGCTAATAAAAAGCTCAAGTTTCGTAAATTATAACTCTTCTGTAGGCATTTGCATTCTTAAAATTCTTATAATGAAACTTTCTATATGATAGGGAGGCTAACATTTTCCAATCCTTATAATTAATTCCAGATATAGGACTTCCAAATTAAAATTTATTTAAAAAAAAACGAAAAAAAAAGGTTTTTTTTACTTATTTTCGATCAGAACTGCCAGCCATATCACTAATAGTATTGGCACGTTTCATACCCTAAAATTTTTGTCTGACTCTTCTCTACAATACAAAATATTAAAAATCGATTGGCTGACAATTAAAGTCCTTACAACCATTTATGTGAAGTATGTCCTCTCAACAGTGCATTTTTTTGAATTTTGCTATCTATATGGCAAATTGGGGCCAATCGAAAAAATCATTAAGGAAAAAGCCTCGAAAACTCGAAAACATTTTCGAGCCGCGAAAATAATTTGTATGAAAAAAAGTTTACGCAACTCTCGAAAACTTTCGAGGCAAATTTCATGCGAAAGTAGCCTCGAAAGTTGGAAAATAATATGAGCGAGAAGAACGCAATTGTTCTCAAAAAGATAAAAAAGTGTCAAAAACGAAAATTAAATTATAACGATTTTTCTATTTTCAAAACAAATTTTAATTCGCTACAAACTTTTTATTTTGATTCAGTTAAGCAATTTTATGATTCTATTTAAACAATATACATAGGTATCAGTTGATAAGTATTTTATTAAGCTATAATATTAGCGTGAAAAAGTTTCCAATCGGTCTATCTATAATCAAGAAGAATGGCTTAAAATTAATCCAAAAAAATTGTTTTTTTAACAAACTAAAGTTTTTTTATATAATTTTTTTGATTGACAACTAAGACACTTGTTGTTTTCTCTCATTTTCACGCTCATATTTAACTACGTTTGGAAGTAAAAAGACACGAGTTAGGCAGTTTTAGGCAACAACTGGCGTTTCTCATTCATTTGCACGTTTGCATAGATTCTGGTGTTCCCTTAAACAAGCTCGAAAAATTTCGAGGTTTCCATGCTTTCGAGTTTTCGCGTTTACAGGAATACCCTTATTAACATATTCGGATTCTACGGAAAATTCCACTCTAGAAAGTGTTATCGCCAGTCGTTGTGGAAAATCTTGTTGAGTAGTGTTGTTAGGGGGAGGGGGAGGGGCCTGTACATGGTTACCCCCGGGCCCGGATTCTCTCTCGGCGGCCCTTCCTATCGTAGCTCTTATATGGGCTATTATCACGAAATGGGTGTAGTCGATGTCTGTGTATAGTTTGGTCAGATGCAAAGGCTCAACAATTTTTTTTTCTTCGCAAATTATTCTCAAGATGAGGTAATTTATTTTCCATCATACGCATCGATATTCAATTGCTCTAATTGCTCATTTCAATACACTAACGGTCTGCTCGCGTGACCCCTCGTCCGAAATTTCGCGCGCGGAATTTCTAAAATAGTAGTAGTATCCTCACGCACTTAATTGCAGCGGAGTATAAGTTTACAAAAATCCTCCCACTCTTGCGCTATAGGTTTGAAACTTGTCCATATGTATACATATGTCTGTGATATATCCTGAATAAACAAGACTATAAACGATTTTTGTGGGCTTATAATTGCAAGTAACAAGTGTCAGAACATAATACTACAAAATTGGGTGGGCGTCGCAGATATTAAAACAGTCAAATCTCATTACCACATGACAAAAGTTCGTAAAAACGATAAGAAAAAAAGTGTAGCTACCGTCACCTGCCAGTTTTTGCTTATCATGCTATGAATATTTTCAAAGGTTTAACATTTCACATTCACTTTTGACATTTCGTTTTCATTTGTAATGTGACGATTTGTCCGGAAAATGAGTTTCGCCTCTTCTCTCAGATCCAAGGCGCATATTTCAGTGAAAAGTCGCTTCCGTAATCAATAAAATGTTTGTCGCCTCCGAAGCTCTGAGTTAGTGTATTTTGCAGCAAGCTTCCTTTTGAGTACTCTTACTGTAGTGATAAATATGTTAAAATAACTTAAAAATGAAATAAATAAAAAAAAAACTAAAAGTTGCTACGATGATTTTTTTTTTTTGTTCTCTACGAGTTCTAATAATCACCCATTTCGTGATAATAGCCCATATATGATTTGATTAATTTTAAGAAGAGAAGCTTCTTTCTACTGTGCATGTTGTGACAGGAATGGTAGCCCATATCTGTAGTAGCACTTTAACGTTCGGAGAAAAGTTCTTTGCCTCACAATGGGCTTCCACAGCTACAGTAGGTACATTCTCATTCTTTTCTGTCCAATATTTTCTCTACAAAGCTATTTTTCCTTTGATGGAAAGATATTTTCATATTTCCCGTCCCGATACTGCTACAATGTCTGAATAACACTTTCTACCATAATGTAGCAAGTGTTTAAGTCAAGCTAAACTGCCTGAAGTTGACTGGCACGCGGGATTTTCAGTTTAAATACGTTAGATGCAATTGTCAATGCCATGATGAAATTAAACTGGGCACATTATTTTTCAAATCCATCAAGGCCCACAAAAATTCATCGATTTGCTTGAAATTTACAGATATTATTCTACGTTCAATTCTAGCGACCAATATTTTTTTATTTTGCTGAAAGGACCCAATTTTCAAAATTTTGGTCATTTGAACTTTGTGCTTTAAAATTATAAAAAAAAAAATTTTGAAATGACTTTTTTTTTCAAATTGTCGATATTTCCTTATAGACCGGGAGCTGGATGGAGTTGAGTGTGCAAAATACATTCTGTACATAACTTTGAGCTCATAAAAGCTTGCAGATTATGATTCTGGATGTTGCCAGGAAGTTCGTTGATCTATTTATTTTTTATACCCCATCCCGTTAGGTTAGGTTATAGTGGTGGACTAAGAAGCTCCACATAGACACTTTGGTCCATAGTAATACCACAACTCTCAAGATTTATTTGGTTAGTATTATTTGTTTGGTTCATTGTAAAAGTGTTTTTTTATCTGGCGAACTCATAGATTCTTTGGAGTTTTAATTTTGCAACGTCGTGTAATTAGTAGAGGAACGGATGTCCAAGTGTTCTAACTCTTGTCCGAGCGAGTGCAGGGAATTCACAGAGTAAGTGCTCTAGTGTTTCTTCCGTATTTGGTTCCATGCAGTTCCTGCATACACTCTAAGAAAAAAAGTCGGGAATTTACTATAATTATTGTAGTAAAATCTCATAGCATAAAAAATAAAATATTTCACGCTATAAATGCGTGAATCCGCTCACCAACTATTTGCTCTCTCCGCTCTACATCTCTCTCTTCTGAGTAAAATATGCAGCTAATGCAGCGTTTTTTCTCACTTTTACTGCGGGAATAATGTATGCTAGGAGACTTTAACGCGATTTTGAGCGTTATATTTTCATTATTATTGCTGGGAAATATATATCGAAGGGTGCATTTTAATGCTTTTTCAGCGTTAAATTTTCATAATAATAGTAAAACTTTTAAATTTTCTGCGAAAATCACGTTTTTTCAAGATATTTGAGGCAAAGTTACATCGAAAAGTACCTTTTTTTGTGAAACTATTAATGGAGTCAGAAATAACTATATTTTCTCTTTAATACGCACTTAAGTAGAATTGCATCGATATCTTTTTTTTCTCCAAAATATCGTAAACTGAAATTTATCATACACGATTCCATACAAAATAAATATGTAAGTTTCTGTAAGGCAGAATAACTAAAAATGTTGATCAAATTTATGATATTTCGAGGAACAAAATAGATATTGACAAAATTTAAATTACGTCTTATTACTTTATGTTGCCGATATCTATTCCTTCTGCTGTGGATGCTCAGACCATAATAACGAAAATTGTGTATTTGTTACAAACAAGCAGGAGCAGGATCACGCTGCCAAAGCGTAAAATAACACTACAGCAGCGTTTATGTATGCTTCACCTGAAAACACGCAGCAATAGCGGGAAAAATACAGATTTTTTTTATAAAAACGCAACATTTTTGGCAAAATTGAAAAAACACGCTACGCAGCGAGATTTTCAGGGTTGTTTTTTTAAAGTCGCAATGAGGCAATGTCAAGTTATTACCCCTGTCAAGAGGCGGCAATTTACTCCTGATAAAGATAGTAGGAATTCAGTTTTGGTCGTATTAAGATTAGGCCAAAATATTTTTGTTATTAAGCTAGTGTTTATCTGTACCCAGCGTGTGCTTGCTTTTGTTGCAGATGTCCATTTGGGAGTTATAGTATTGGATAGGTGTAGCGATACTTAATGGCATTGTGTCCATAAGCGCTCCTTGTTTCCCTTATTCATCCGCCATCTCGTTACCGCAGATGCCTTGATGTCCATGTACTACTATAAACAAAGAGAATAAATAATATTATTTATTCTTTTTGGTATAAATAAACTTTGTTATTTATGCTGAGATATTGTAGAGAGTTGTTACATGGAGAAAACTGATTTTGACTTTATTGTCTTTGGAGAGCTTTTAAAACGGCTTGACTGTCCACATAAATGTCTATGCGACAGTTGCACTTGTCTCTTAAAACGCTCTCTGCTGCTTTTTGTATAGCGATTATTTCTGCTTGAAAAATACTACAAGTGATTGGAATCCTATATTGTTCTTTAAAGTTGGTGTTATCATTGAAAATACCAGCACCTACCCCTTCTTTTTGTTTGGAACCATCTATATATATGTTAATATAGTGCGGGGATCCCCTTGCCTACTGGACCAGTAGCTTCCTGAAGGAAATTTGATTACAAATTTTTGATCAAAAATAGTTCTGGGCTTAAGGTAATCCGTAGAAATATTTATTATATTGTCTATGTTACCATGCCCATAGTGCTTAATTTTAAAACAGTTAGCCTCTTTTAGTCTAAGCGCTGTTTTATAAACTACACTTCTGGTAAAAAGATCTATAGGAAGCAAGTTGTAACAAATGTTGGTAACTCTACTCAGTGAAGTTGTAATTACATCTGTGCTCTTGACTATTTTAATAAATATACAAAGTATACGTGCGGAAACGGATACCTTTTTTAACTGAATAAAAGTGTATAATTTTCTGCGTCGACTGATTATCGAGTTCGTTAAAATAAGTGTATACAAAAACCAATAATTAAAATATGAAAATAGTGTATCAAATTCATTTGAGTACAAAATAAAGAGAGAAACAAAAATAAAATTAAAACTCCGCCAAAACAAAATACACGCATAAAACAAAATAAAACTAAACACAAAAACAACCAATTGTCGAATTATTGCCTAATTTTTAACGAAAAAAAACACCAATGTTAAAGTGACTGCTATATAATTAGAAGAGCTTAAATTGGTTTGTGTCATTACTAACACATTGTTATAATATCAGCTAAATAATTGGATCAGCCTAAAAGCGTGTGATAGTTTTTCTTACCGCTGCAAATATCCTCTTTTTTCGAGTTGCCATAGTTTAAAAAAATGCAGTGTCTCTGTGGAAATAAGGTCGATCGCAATTACGAACAAAAAATTCAGTGTTCTACCTGCAATGAATTTTTTCATTTCAACTGCGTTAATATCAAGCAGGATGACGTTGAGTTCCTGGCAAGGAGTAACACAGCATTTAAATGTATGAAGTGCGTAGGTTTACGTCGTAGCTCGCTTTATACTCCAACTATTGCTAACAAGTCGAAGCAAGCATCTGCCAAGGTACAATCTGAAGGTGGATCTGATAAATCAAAAGGCACGACGCCTGTCGAGTCTCCCTCTGACATATCTAAGCTTCAATAGCCGGATTAGACTGTACAGAAACAAATATCGAGTCAACCTATAACACTCGCCGTTAAAATCAGTGCAAGTGAAAAGAAGATCTTCGATTATTATGTAGCGCAATAAACATAGCACCGGCAACTATAAAATGTATGCAGCGCCTGCACCCAATCCGAAACTCCAATGCTGATCCGCCTATTTTAATTAAACTTACATCTCCGGCATGTAAAAATGCTCTCCTCAAATCAATTGCGGTATTTAAACGATCAAAAAAAGATGTACTTCGTTTACACCACGTGGGCTTTCAGTCTGATACACCCATTTACATTAATGAGAGTTTGACTAAAGCGAACCATGATATTCTGAGGTCAGCTTTGCAACTTAAGAAAAATAAGCGAATTTGGGCAGCCTTCAAGAGACGTGGACGAGTTTATATTAAAGTAAACCGCGATGACTCTGAATTACTTTTTGATTCAATCAACAAGCTTAGTAACTTTTTTCGTGGCTCTGAAAATGCAACATCATCATCAGAACAGTCAATACAACAACAGCAGTTTAACCATATTTTTCTGATTCATTTTTATATTTTTTTTTTATATTAATATTTGCACAGGAAATTAGAAATTGTTTTTATAGCTATGTCTTCTGTATACAATGAAAATAGTTCCAAAGACAATGTATACAATTTGATTGGCATTTTATGTAAACAACGCAATGGTCTAAAGATATGTCATATCAATGCGCAAAGTTTGAAAAATAAGATAGATGAATGTACATAGATATATTTTTGAAGACTCTGGTGTTGATGTTGTTTGCATATCGGAAATATGGTTTAGTGAGAGTATGCCTGACTCGTTGTTTAAACTGCATGGCTTTCGTATCTTTCGCGCAGACAGACAAGGCTACGCTGGTGGTGCAGCAATTTATATACGTAATAACATACCTAGCAAGATACTCTGCGTGTCGCCTCCCGATAGTGCTGTAGAATATGTGTTCGTCATAATAATGAAAGGTATTCATAAGCTGCTCATTGGAAATGTCTATCGCCCAAATCATTCTGTGGATATATCTAGTGTTATTAGCGTAATTGAAAATACATCTATATCTTATTCTCACATTATAATTTCAGGTGATTTTAATAGTAATCTTCCGATTGAAGACCATTTGACATACAACATGCAAACTTTGGGTCTTTTTCCTGTAAATACCACAACTCCCTCACATTTCACTGAAACTGCAAATACGCTATTAGACCTTTTTTTCGTTAATGATCAGCCTAAAATACTTATTTATGATCAATTATCCGTTCCTATCTTTTCTAAGCATGATGTTATTTTCCTTACATATGATTTTCAATTAAATAATACACCGCGATCTTTCTGGAACCGTGATTTCAAAAACATAAATTACACCTCCAAATTAGTGAGTTCACTCACAGGAATGGGCCTTTAACTAAGCGACAGTCCGGCTTCCAATCTAGGCATAGCTGTATTACAGCATTAGCTTAAGTAACAGAAGACATAAGAATTGGTTTGGATCAGAACGAAATAAGTTTTTTAATTCTTCTTGACCACTCTAAAGCTTTTGATAGTGTTGATCACAATATACTTTATACCAAACTGCTTAAAATGTTCAGTTTTTCACTTTCATCACCTAATCTTATAAAATCGTATCTGTCCCAAAGATCACAAGCTGTATCCGCCAACATCATGACCTCCAGTCTTCTTCATATGAGAAGAGGAGTTCCCCAGGGATCTGTCTTTTACCCGCTTCTTTTTTCTATATATATAAACGATTTACCAGTAACTTTAAAAGACTGCAAAATCATATGTATGCGGATGATGTACATTTATACTATGTTAGTTGTAATAGCAAATTGATCGCTGATTGTGTGGAAAATGTAAACCAAGATCTGAATCGTATTCAGAATTGGGCAAATAGAATCGGTTTATGACTTAACCCCAACAAGTCCAAGTGTATAATTATTGGAAAAAAAGTCATTGATAATTCATCTGCTCCGAAAATTATTTTGAACAACTGTGTTATAGATTTAGTTGACTCAACTAAAAATCATGGTGTTGTATTTACCAGAAACCTTTCCTGGAACAACCATATTTGTGCCAACATAGGTAAAGTCTACGGAATGCTGCGTGTGCTGTGGATTACACAATTTTTTACTCCGCTGAGGATAAGGCTTTTGCTTGCAAAGTCTTATCTTATTCCAACCCTCCTGTACGGGTGTGAAAGTTTTGCGAACTGCGATTTTTCGCACAAACATAAATTAAATGTTATCTTCAACAATGTTACTAGATATGTTTTTGGCTTAAGACGCACGGATCATGTCTTACGCTATGCGAAGCGGCTCTATGGAATGACTTTTGAAAATTTTCTGAAATATCGAACGCTACTATTGTTACATAAAGTGGTCTATACAAAGGAACCAAGTTATATGTTCAATAGGCTTACTTTCTCGAAGTCTGCTCGAGCTAAGGCTATAATATAAATACGGCACTCTTGCTTAACTTCTGAGCGACAATTTTTCATTTATGCAATACGTCTTTGGAACGCTCTTCCGCCAAGCCTACGGTCAATTACAAACCCTGTGCAATTTAAAAACAGACTTTCTTCCTACCTTTCAGAGTTGCAATAATATTATCATTATCATATTATTAATATTGTTTATTATTATTATTTTATTCTTAACCCATATCGTACCGTTGATGCGTTAACGAATCACGAAAATGCCTAATGTTTGCAAAATTTTTTCACCATGATATACTTGTATAATAAAAAGTTTAAGTATCTGATATTATAGTTTGATTTATTCGCTTTTCATAAAAAAATTTTTTTGGTCATGCCACGCCCTTTTTTAAAGCTAAAAGGGGAGTGCAAAAAAACCTTAAGTTTGGAGCTTTTTTAAAAAATTAGATGAAAATATTAAAAATTATCCGTTATCAACTAAACCCATATAGAATAGCTTGGAATAGGCTATACTTATATCAAACAAGAATAATATAGTTGACGGATTGATAAGATGAGCAGAAGATAACACACAAGTATGGTGATGCGTAAACGAATCAATGGCCACTTCCCTAGGTATATTTTTTTATCACTTCTAAAAAATTTTTTGTTGGAAAAAATTTTGAATATATGTATTTTTGCAGGTAATTTACATTTTAATTGTTGGCAATCATTATTTCTTAGTTCAGTTTATAAAAATGTTGTTTGTGAAAGTTGATTGTAACAAAACTTGTGCATTTTGAGTTTAATGCCAGCTCAGCCAATGAAGCAAAGATATCGCCATCATAGCCGTGATTATTCTGACACTAGAAAACGTTAACCAATAATAATTCATGAGGAAAGATCTGATGACCATAAAGAAGTCTGAGGCACTTTTGAGTTAAAACGAAAGCTGGCTGTCCGTATATGAACGAACGAACAAAACTTTGAATTGGACCGATGGGCTTTGAAGCGCTTTTGGGGCATGGGTATAGTATTACTCTCAAGGCTCTCATACAGTGCCAAAAATTACAGACTACTGTTGAAAAAATCCTTTATTGAGTATCGTACCGGGTTTCGCGGAATCCAACTTATCTGAATTGTTGGCAAGACCACATAATAACTTGCCCAACGTTAGCAATGAAAAAAAATGATTGCTGACAACACCGTTGTGGAAAAAACAAGTTGCAACTATGAATTCATTTTAGCATTATCAGTGTAGATCAGTGATGGCATTTTCGGTACATTTGTACTTTTTTCGGTACATTTGCGTCCTGAAAAATCGTCGTCAGTACATTTAACAAGATTTCAGTACATTCGGTACATTTCCCGCATTTTTAGTACATCCGGCGAATTTTCAGCACATTTTCAGTACATTTTCGGTACATTTGAACAATTTATAATAATTACCTGATTTCGGTTTAACTAAATGAAAATAATTGCAATGTGAAGATATATAATAATTACCTTTTTTTTTGATAAATAATTGCAAGGTGTATTTTTTTATTTTTTGTAATTAATTTTCATATATATCTCATTTTCCTAGGGTTTTTGAAATGCCAAAACTGGGGACCTTTTTTTTTTTTTTAGTTATTGAGAAAATTTTACAAAAATTTCGTACATTTTAGTAAAATTGGGTGTTCGCGCCAAAAAAGTACATTCGGCCTCTAAAAAGTACATTTCAAGTCTCGATTCAGTACATTTTCACAAAACCCAAATGCCATCACTGGTGTAGATTAAAATTTTATATATATTTGCCCTCTTGAATGCAGTTTTTAAAACTGTTTTTATTTTCCTTACCTTTATTTATAATGCAATATAGAACTAAAATAATTTTATTTCGTAAAATCATTTTAAATTGATTTTTATTCAGTTTTGCATAGGTATACAAATGTATTTCAAATATTTCAGAATTCTGACATGATGGGTCGATTCTGAGGCCAGATTTAGATTCAGCGCAAAAATTAATATTTGAAAAACAACCCTGTTCAGCCCAACAACATTAATAACCTATTCATTCAGATACCTTTTTAATAAAAAATCATTTTTCCATACAATTTACATGTAAAACTAACATGCTTCAGCCCCACCTTATAAAATTGAGGTATAGAGCTGAATTTTCGTGAGCTTTTTCTTCACATCATAAACTTACTTTTTAACCAACAGCACCCTAGAAATAACAAACAGTAAAAAATTTGAATCACCCTAATGTACATATACTTTCATACATATATAAACGACACGTGGTGCAAATTTTATGTGAATCGATGAAGTAGTTTTTGTAAAAATGCTATTTTAAAGATAATTTTTTTTATGAGGACCACCCTAAACATGCACCTTTAGTAAAATTTTTAAGCCTCTTAATATAAAAGACTCGTGCTGTAAATTCCATGTGAATCGATTAAGTGGTCTTTGGGAATATGCTATTTTAAAAAGATTTTGGTATAAGGGCCACCCTAATTATCAAAATCAAAAAATCAGAGATCATTAAAATCGGTCCAGCCGTTCTTGAGTTATAAATGGTGTAACTAACCCGACTTTGTATTTTATATATAGATTTAAGAGTATGGGAAGTGGCCATTGATGCGTTAACGAATCAATTTTTAATCTGCAATTCTAGGAAAATTCACTCACCGATTTTTTTCAAATTCACCACGGTCAGGTTTTTTCATCCACTGCACCCACCCATCACAATGATTTTCAAAAAAAATCTCCCTGAATATTTTGGTACGATATGGGTTAATTTTTAATTTTTATTTTATTTTTTTTACTATGCCTAATTAATTAATTAAATCTAGATACTACTTTAAGTTTTAAATGTTAATTAATTTTTGTCTAGTGCTTTAACTTTAAGATTTATATCTTGTTGTACTAGAGATGAACTGAATAAATCAAATCAAATCAAGTTTAGTATGGTATTTAGTAGTGCTTCACCGAGACGAGAACGATACGATAATTCAAAAATTATCGTATCGTAATCGTAGTGGTGCTTATCGTCTCGTACTCGTTCTCATTCTATAATTTTTTGACCTGTATCGTTATCGTATCGTTCTCGTCTCGTTATCGCAGATATTTCTCGGTTAATATCGTTTGCATTTATACACCTAATACTAGCTGGACTAGTGGCTTTACCTGCGCACAACCCGTTTTTCCACCCCTCTTACACTTTACGCAGTCCTTACTGCAGACAATTGGGTCCATGGATCGAATTTCTAAAATTGGTACAAGTACCAAGAATAAATGGTTTGCGTGTATTGGAGAAGGAAAGACCCATTATCCAACGCCGTAAAAGTGGCTCTATCGCTGTCAAGAGTAAACAAAATAAAACAAGAATAAAACATGCGTGTTTTTACATTTAGGTAACTCTAAAAATGAAGTATTATTTGAAGTATTATTTGCTACCACGGTCAAATGTGATGTGAATCCTCAAATTTTGTTTTGATTTTGTTTTTATATTTTTATGAACTTTTTTGTTCGTTTTCAGAAAAAAAATATTAACGTCGGTGTATGCACATACATGTGCTTATTAAAAATATAGTGCAAATTACGCAAACGTGTATGGTATATGCGCGTTCAACGTTCTAAATAGTTATCGTACGATAAACACTATATTATCGCCGAGAACGAGATATTGGTCAGACCTTTTTCGTTCTCGGCCTCGGTCCTACGAGAAAAATTTTTTTTAATATCGTCTCGTTACGATAACGAAAACGAAAACGATATTTATCGGTTCTCGGTGAAGCACTAGTATTTAGTGACGCTGTAGATGTTGTTTTCAGGGCTCCAGTAATGCCTATGCACATTAGACGGTGGATCCTTTCTAACTTTAGCAGTAAAGGCATACTTTCTAGAGCTTTCCACTAGGTCACGACCCCATAAAGTAAAATTGGTCTTACTATAGCGGTGTATATCCAGTATGTCACCTTGGGAGTTAATCCCCATTTGTCTCCAAACATTTTTTTGCATGCGTAGTATGCGTTATGTGCTTTTTTTATCCGTCCTTCTACATTGGATTTCCAGCATAATTTCTTATCCAAGATTATTGCTAGGAATTTAGCTTCGTTTGAAACTAAGATAGTAGCGTTTTTTAGCTAAATTTAGGAATTTTGTATTTTCTTGAAAAGAGAACCAGTTCAGTTTTAAGTGGGTTTATGCTTAGCCCTTTTTTTGATGCCCATAGATTTGTGGTTGAAAGAGCTCTTTCTATCACATTTAGATATTTGCCCGAAACAAAAATTACAATGTCAGCGGCATATGCTACTGCCTTTACACGCTGTAGCTTAATAATATGGAGTAATCGATCGACTGTAAGTATCCATAAGAGAGGAGATAGCACCCCTCCTTGGGGAGTACCTCTTGTTGCAATTTTATGAGAACTTGTGTGGCCCCATTCTGCCATCACTGTGCGACAGCTTAAGAGTTTATTGATCCAGTTACGAATGTGTTGATTTATACGTGGTTTTTCCAACGCATTCGTTATGGCTGTGTTTGTTACGTTATTGAAAGCGCCTTCTATGTCTAAGAAGACACCTAGTGTGTATTCTTTGTGTTGTAGTGAGGCTTCTATAGTCTGTACTACCTCATGCAGAGCTGCTTCTGTTGATCTATCTTTCTGATATGCATGTTGCGAGTTTGAAAGAAAGTCATTTGGAATTTTTTTCCTTATGTAAGAATCTATAACGCGCTCCATAGTTTTCAGTAAAAAAGACGTTAAACTTAAGAACGAAAGTTCTTTGCTTTTACATGGCTGCCTTTACTGCTTTTTGGAATAAAAATGACCCGTGCCAGCCGCCATGACTTCGGAACTAGATTATATTTTAAGCATCCTTCAAATATTGCTTTTAGCCAGTTTTGTATAAGGTCCAGAACGTTTTGTAACATTGCAGGAATTATACCGTCAGGTCCTGCGGATTTGTAAGGATGGAAGGAGTTTTGCAGTTTTAGGTTAGAATATCTCAAAAACCATAGGGTCATATAGCAATTCTGAGCTCGGATTTGAACTTAGCGTGCCAAAAGCCTTCCGAAAAGAATGGTCTGGTGTCAGGGTTAGAAAGCTTGTAATAGATGGATTTTAATAGAAAATTTTCTGCTTTTTCTTTATTTTATCTTGCGTTTTTCAAGCTATTTTCACATAATATAGGCTTGAATGCAACACTAATATTCAATTCTTACACTAATGTATATAAACTAGAGGACTGCATACTGAGAAACAGCGGAAAATAGAAATTTCTTCGAGATATGAACGCCTGTACGTGAAATTGCGATTTTTCTCCATATCAATTCTTCGAATTTCTGCTTATCTTCCATGAAAATTCAGGTGAAAAAAATTCTCAAAGTAATATTTTTATAGGTTTTTACATGCTTTACAAGGTTGCAAACTTGAAATCAAAAAAAGAAATGTTCAGTCACATTTATCGGCTATTTTTTGATAAAATTATCCATTTTTTCTGCTATTTTGGTGAAAAAACCTTCTAAAAAAGAAACAAATACCTTATAAAAGGAAAAAATGATTGCATCTTGTTCAGCGAGCCCAAAAGATTAAGAAACTTCTTCAGTGGAAAATTTTATATACATACGGTCGGTTGCGCACTGCCTCAAAAAATTACATTTTTTTAAACTTATTTTTTTCTCAAAAATGTCCGACCTGGGAGTATAAAGAGAAAATGATCACAAGACAAAATAAGGTAAAAAAATCGAGAGCACCGAAAATCCGAGCACTTTCGATTTTTTTGGGTCAGTCTAATGACCATGGACGTTGTAACAAAACATTACGATCAAAACATTACGATTTGATCAGTTATGTCAATAAGGCACGCAATAATTTTGATCAGAACGAAACGGCTGGTAAAGAAAAAAATCCAGATGCTGACTACAAAGATAAATTTGAAAGAATGATGCACACGCATCACTCTTTTTTAAGGATCATCAGAGACTGCACTGTTGAGGCAAGGAAAAGCTTCGTGTAGATACTTTCATTCCCATAATTGACACATTAAATACAAATTTAAAAAACGTTCGGCAGCTTGCCAAGAAATTGATAATCGTTTTAGTTTTCTATGTCAGTTAACAACAATCGAATCTGGCGAGTCGACCATAAAATGCAAAGAATTTGCAGAATTTTATCATGAAGGCATTTAATGCATATGCATTAAAGCTAAAAATAGAATGTTTAAAGCCAATAGTTTAATAACATAGCAAAGCAATTAGCGGATTTAAATATCTCAACCTTACATGACCTAATAAAGTCACATAAATTTTTAAGCCGAATTTTTGATTTTAAAAACCGTGTAAGATCGAAAACATGTTAAACGAGTAGAGTGTAAAACGGGGGACAGGTGTATTTTGATTTGGATGAAAATGCGACTACTTTGAACCAATTTTCAGCGGTTTTTCAAGCTCTGACAGTAAAACTTTAAATGGACATAACTTCGTTAAAAATGATTTCCAATCAAATCGAGGGATGATATATTCCCTTAATTACTTTGAAAAACCGCATGTTTAATCGGCAACCAATTCCGCAATTTGAAGTCACTCCGACTGCATGGTTTGAAATGGATTTGGTCTATATGTTATTCCTCAACCAATGCTAAGAATGCATGTGCTTTCACATCGAAATTCCCGCCATGTTTTTTCAACATAAAATTCGACAAAAACAATTTTTTTTTTGTTTTTTTTTTGGAATGTTATTTCCAATCAATCCTAAGAATGTATCTGCATTCAAAACATTCATCCTATCTCCTATAGTTTTTGAGATAATTCGTTTTAAAAAAATGTTCAAAAACGTCAGAGAAAACAAAGTGGGCGTTTATCAATAGAATGACCGCTATCCCTAGCTGTAATAGAAGATTTTGCTCAACAGAAATCCCGGAAGAAACCATTATCGTAATCGTAACCAAAAAACCAGCAACATAGTAGTATCATTAATCTATCTATCTACTATTATTAAACGAGCAATAATTGTATGTATTTATATATATACATATTGTAGCGAAATTTGGTTTATGCCGGAAAATTCTCGTAATAATTATTAAACGATATTAGCTAGCATCACTGACCGTAGAAAAATACGTGCATCACTGACCGTAAGAAAATACTTGCATCATTGACCGTAAGAAAATACGTGCATCACTCTGACCGTAGAAAAATAACACCATCTAGCGACATGTAGCATGTTTTCAGTACTATAAATGATAAAGTGGTACGACATTATCAACGTCGATAATCGCCATCTAGAAGACACTGGAAACGACGTTCTGGATAATGGCAGATGGTACGACATTATCGCCATCTAGAAGGCACTGGAAACGATATTCTAAGACAACGGCAGATGGTTCGAGAAAATGATGACTTTTGTATAAAAGGCTGTCATATGAGCAGCAGAGACACAGTTGATATTGAATAGTGGAATACAGTGGATCTTAAGTGAGAACATTTAAATTTAAGTACTAAAGTGATATAGTGGATTTTAAGTAATAAAGTATAACGTTTGTGTATACAATTTGAATGTAAAGATTAAATAAACAATTGTACTGTGTAAAAACTAACGTTTGTGATTTTAATAAACCATTTTATAATTAAATAAAGATTGCGTTTTTCTTGATTATTACACAATCCAGTGATCGAACTCAGAAAAGTGTAAGAGATTGAAATTACTGTCAAAGGGACAGGGAATTTCGTAACAATATATATGTATTTTCAGACTTTATTTCCAAAACGGGTGCAGCGATTTTGATGAAACTTGAGGGTTAGGTACATATGTAAACAAAATTAAGATTGGGCTGAGTTTTAACTTATCAAAGACTCCTGGAGGGGCGTGGCACAGGCCTAAACTTTTATTTTCATAACGTCATATCTCGAAAACAATTCAAGATATTGTAATAAAATTTGGTACGCAGATGCAGATCATAAATGTCTTAAATTTTCCCAAAAGTGGGCGGAATCGAAAAAGTGGGCGTGGCACTTTTCAATAATTGAAAATTTTGATTCAATATTACTTAAAAACCGCACTGACGATTTTCATAAATTTTATAGATAATACCACTAAAAGCAGTCATCGTAACATGCTATGTCACTATACTGGCAAAAGTCGTTGAAAGGCGTGGCACACCCACAATATTTATAAACGTTATAATAGGAGAGCTAACAATGCAGTCGATATGTAATTTAGCATGGTAGGTATATTTGCTATAAGGTATTTTTTAACCGAAAATGGGCGCAATAGTACATGTGGGCGTGGCACCTTCCATACAAGAAAAAAGCGTTAAATGTTATATTTAGGGTGCTATGAGAGTAATCTTATTAAAATTTGGTGAGGAGGTGTCGATTACTATAAGCTTTGAAATTAAATGTATTTCGACGGGATTGCATCAGTGGGCGTGGCACCTCCCATATAAGCAAAAAATGTTTCGTGTAATATTTGGTGAACTATAAGAGTAATCCTAATAAAATTTTGTATAGAGATGTCGGTTACTATAAGCTTTGAAATTATATGGAGTTCGACACGATTTTGTTAGAGGGCGTGGCACCTCCCTTTTCTTGACTTTTTCAACATCGTTCAACTTTTTTTGAGATTTTCAACTTTTTGGAGATTTTCAACCTCTTTCAAATTTTTCAACACTTTTCACTTTCACGCTTCAACTTCTCTCAACTTTTTTCTGTTCCATTTTTTTTCAACTTTTCCAACATTTTTCGCCTTTTCAAACCCATTTCAACATTGCCCATACTACTTTTTTTAGCCTTTATTGACGTTTTTCAACCTCTTACAACTTTCCTAATTTTTATTTTTGGCTTTTCAACTCTTTTCAATGTTTTTTAAATATTTCAACTTATTCAATATTAGTCAACTTCCATTTTCCATATTTTTTCGATTTTTTCAACCTCAAAACGAAAAACTGAACAGTGGTCGGTCTCCTGGTACTGACATATTATATGTATTATATAATTGATTATGTATAATAAATAGAAGATCATAGTAGCAAAATGTTAGTTTTATTCACTTTCTTTACTTTCCAAAAGGGCCCCAAATTCTTGTGTGCCCAAGGCCCCAGCATAGTTTAAGACGGCCTTGGGTACTCTTCTCAGTTTTTAGTTGAAACTCTATTACAAAAATATTTTGGAAAGGTGTATAGTTTGAAAATTTGCCTGCTCAAAATAATAAGTACACCTGCAGCTTGGTTCAAATTTTTGTTTGATAATTTTAATTTTTTATTTTTTTTAGGATTTTCTTAGAAGAACGGTGAGTATTCTTTAATTAACCCTTTCGTTGTTTTTGTACAATATATTGTACAAAAAAATTATGGCATTTCTCTACTTCTTCCTTTAAAAATTTCGCAGATTTTGAAAAAACAAAACTTAATTTTTAAATCAAGCATGCTTTTTCTTTTTAAAATTTAAATTTGAAAAACAAAGGTAGTATGGTTAGTTTTTTATTTGACTTCGAAAAACAGTCTGCATTGCGTCTGTGTATTTTAAAGAAATGCGCACGCAAACATTAGATTTTTGAGAAGGTAATGAACATTTTTTTTTAAATAAAATAAGTTTAAATTAAAGTTAAAGAACCAATTCTTAGTAGGAAACAGGGCCTGATTTAGACATCTGACCGCCCTAGGCTAACTATGAATATGCGCCCTCTAAGTACGAAAAGAAAAATTTTGACGAGCAAAAAAAAAGTGTCCTCACCTTCAAAAAAATTTCTTTCAAAATAGATCTTCGAAAATGTTCATCTATTTTGTAGCTTCGATTTTAAACGAATAAAAGTTCTAACTTTCCGGTCTGTCATGTGTCAGTTAATAACATCTGACTAATCTAAAATAAAAATTACAGTGTGAGATTGTAGTTCCTGAATTACAATTTAAAATCTAATAAGTAAAATACTTGCGACAATTGCTCTATGTCAAAATCGTAGACAACGAGGCTAGAGACTCACTTTAGACAAACGAGGGAAGCAAAATTTCATGTCTCAATTGTATCTGTGCAATCCTTTCCTTATAACATATTTTTCAGCACTTAATTTTTTTTTCACTTGTTGAAAGATTGTGTTTAGAAGGTGCAGCACAACAAAAAATCTTAATCAACGTTAATGCTCAGCGCCCCCTCGGACCTTGCGCCCTAGGCTTAAGCCTAAATAGCCTATGGGTAAATCAGGCCCTGGTAGGAAATCAATATTTCAACAGAAAAACTGGGGAAAAAAATTGTTTTATTAGGTTAAAAGAAGTGTACAATATATTGTACAAATTCCACCAATGCTAATGCACAAATAAATAATTTGGTCAATATATTGTACAGAATTCAAGAAAGGTTGTAGTTTTTTTTATATATTTTCCGCGGCCTACGATGAAAAAAAACTGTTATTGTTCTGTATTGTGTGGGTTTTTGAATATTTTAAGTTTACAGAAATAATTTTACCATGAGTTTACGCAAATAAGGGTTATGAGCATAAAAAAATAATGAATTTTTGGACATGATTGAAGCAGATTTATCAGATTTTGAGAAGAAAGCAGATGAAAATGGGGAACAAGCTGAAATTGTGTAAGTTGCCGACATCAATACCGATGATGAGATTCTTATAGATTCTCTCATACAATTTAATAATTCTAACGAACAAATTTACGGTACGGATTCTCAATAGCAATTTCCTTTTAAACCTTCCATAAATTTTCTGGAATCTAAAATTTGAGTTTTTATGCTTTTTAAGCTGTAACTTTGATGAATTGTAACATCTATGTTTTCGTTTTTCAATAAAAAAAAATTAAAAATATATAATGATTTTCTTAAATTTTTACTCCCTTGGTGCAGTTTGGTCAATATATTGTACAAATTTCCCAAAGGTCTATAGCAGAGATTCTTAAACTGTAATCCGCGGACTCCTGGGGGTCCGCGAAGCCATTCCAGGGGTCCGCGACACAATTTTTAAATCAAATAATTATAATCATCGAATTTTTCGCTTTATTCAAATAGCTCATTTATTAAAAATTATTTTTAAAAAAAACAAAGTGTGCATTTACTTTTGTTCAAACCCGGGATGCCCAGCACCTAACTCTTGCCACTCTTTCCACTCTTACAACATCATCAATTTTTGTAAATTTCAGTTTGAATCTACAAGGTGCAGCTTCATATAAATTTAAAATTACATAAAGGGTCAAAAAAAAAATAATTTTTATTATAAGCATTGTTATTATTATATTCTTTATTAAAAAAGATTTGAAAAAAAACAATATATTTTCTTAGCTTTATTTTGACCAAGAAATATTTGTCTGAGTTTAATTTACATACATACAATTTTTATTCAGTTTGTGTTTTAATTACATGAAAATCCTAATAAAAAATGTTTGCCATTATAAACGAGAAAGTAGTGTCTGTAGGCTTGTCAACTTTAAGACCTTAGGATACCGGACATAGTGTTGAAAATACCTTTAAAACCGGACAAATTAAAGCCAAAAAAATTAATTCGTTCCCTAACCTCGTCAGATAACCGGACATTTTATGCTTGGTTGAGTTTGACAACCGGACCAAGCTCTCAAAAACCAGACTATCCGGGTGAAAACCAAACGGTTGGCAAGCTGTGAGGATCTATCAATAAAATAACATTTAAACTAATTAAATAGAAAAGAAAAAACAATACTTATATTGTGAGTAATCAGCGCTAACACTAAATACTTTAATTTGGAATTGCTTTTTATAAACCTGTTAAAAGGTCGAAATAGACACAAATTCGAAATTTAAAAATTTAATGTGTAGTAAAAATATTTAGAAAACGTCACTGGTTACGCTTTTTACACTGCGCACCTTTGCACAGTTGCCCACATCTGCATTAAAGCTTTGGGACAAGTCTTCGCTATGCGCATGTCATTTGGTTTAGACACACACTCATTTAACGCCCTAGTTGATGCTATTATGCAGATTTCGTGGTGTACCGATTCGCCAAGGTGACATCGAAAGCCCTTATGTAAGCTATGAAGTGATCGTGTCATAAAATTCTCGATCGTTTCTGCTAACCATCGTCAATGAAGAAAGATCTAAGCCAGTGATCATATTAAAATTAAGTGAAAAAAAAAAAAAATTGGAATTGCATAACGGGCATATTACGTTGTTCGGTATCGATTAAAAGTACATGCGAAACGTTCTTACTTTTGCTGCAAAATTACATCATTTTGTTTATAAAAAATACTTATATTGGTAAGCGAATAACTCCCAAAACTTTTCAATGTTCCTACGGCAAGTTACTTAAGCTTTATTTTTAAAAGGTACAGCGGAGCGCCCTGACTACCAAGGCTGCAGCAGGTATCGCTGAACACAGGGAAACATAGCATAAAACCAACGCTTCTCTGTACATTGCTGTTTCCAGAGTTTCCTTGCCATATATTTCCTCAAAGTATCCAGCTTTTAAATATCTTTCCACCATCAGATAGTCGCGAGCTCCATCGTGAGGTTGCCGAGAGGTCACCTTGAGACTCCGCAGATGGCATTGCTAAACGACGTACCAATTTTTTTATAGAAAGTGGACTTCACAATGGGGAAATTTACAAATTACAGTATTTTCTTTTGTTAAAACTAAAAGAAATCCAAGAGTAGGACATCTAAGTAAATTTCTATTTCAAGTAAATATATATCGAATTTTAAATTCCTTAAATTTGCTACATAAGTTTATCATCGAAACTTAAAAAAAAAAAAAAACAGAAAAAAAATCCTAGAAAATAGCCAAACTAACAATAAGTTTAAAGTAAATTTCTCCTTAAATTCGGTACTAGCTATTCAATTTAATTTCAAATAATTTTTTTTATTCTACAAAATTAATTAAGTTAACATTAGATCTTATTTGAAAAAAAAAAAACATCCGCTGATGCTAATATTAGTTTTAAACTCTACCTATTTAATTAAAGATTAAATTATAAAATAATTAAAGATTAAATTATAAAATATAAGCTTTAAAAATTTATTTTCTTAAATGTAAATTTAGTTTATTAATAGTTACTTTTAAACGCAAAACTAAATAGTAGCATCTATCTAAATACAAGTGAAATAAGGCGGACTCGAAAGTGAAGAAAATTAGAAAGGTTTAATTCGAATTGAGAATGCTATATTGAATTCGTTTTATAAGATATTATATTTCATTTAGTTATACGATTTTCTACATAAATCTACCCTAAACCTTCAGTAACAACCACAATCAATTATGGAGGCCTTCATCGATCGTCGTTGTGCAGAATTATGAAAGGTATATGGTTTTTATTTCCTATATTCTAATTTTTTTATCTTCGCCTGATTTCAATCAAACCTAAAATTAAAACAAAAAAAAAAAACAGAAAAGATATAACCTACCTAAGAAGAAGAAACGAAAGTTTCGAAAATTTAAAGAGAAGAGTAATAAGAATTAACAAAAAAAAAACAATTAAGGCATAAACTATGGAGGGAGAGCGTTCAGAAAATAACTCTCTCGATTGCAGTTTCTAGCAAATCTTACTGAATGAGAGTACAGATCTGCAGATTTTTTCTTAATTGCTTTATTTGATTTTTTTTCCATTTTGTTCCTCTCATGTAAGTTGATCATTGTGTGGTCAATGATTTCAACATCTATTTTTAATATATTTTTTTTTGATATTTAATGGTACAACAGTACGTCCTAGTTACTCGTAGCTACTACTATTTATGGGTTTTGTATCTATGAGGCAGATACGCTTATGTAGTTAAGATTTATGTATATCTTTATTGATATTGTATAAGATTACCACAGTATGTACATTGTGTCACAAGTCATGTCACTTATTGAATTTAAACCGTGAATTAAAATTTGTATGAAAATGAAGCTTTAAATTTCTTTTTTTTTACACGTGTGAGGCAATCTAGAACCAAAACCTGCGACGCTACTTGGGCTAAAAGAAATAGTTTGAGCCTTTTAGCAGGATGGGTGGGTAATGAGTTGGGAGGCCATAACATCAGGCAACCCATGTACATATGTTTATGCTGATATTAGGGAAATGACACTTTTTTTTGTTGTTTGGTTTAGTAATATATTATATCGGTCTTTTGGCAGTTCACTTTCTTTACTATTTCGTGAAAAATCTCTGTTTCTTTTTTTTTTAAATTTTTCTTGTAACCCACTAAAACGTTATATGACTGGAGCACAACCCACCCCAATGCCCTGAGCACGGCCGGATGAAACAGAGTACGCTCCAAGCAAGTTTAACACAGTCGGTACGTTACAGAAAATGGCGCCCAACGTGGGGCCGATTGACCATTACTGACAGGCTGACTTTCTTACGATTGGAGAAAATAGTCTTGTCAGTCCCCTACCGCTTCCAATTTTTTTTTAGTTTCAGATAGATTGCTTAAATTTCCATTTTTAGGATAAGCTGTCGACTGTACTCGTTATCAGTGTCAGACCAGTGGAATATTAAGTCAAGTGTGAATTTATACTTTCGTATGAAATTTAAAACTGTTTGGGAATGTTGAAATTGATTTATATCGATTTCAAACTCAAATGCTTTTTATACGGAATCCATTGTACTTTACATTATTTTGGCGGATTTTTTTCAATGAATTTTTGAGTCGTTGAATTACCACAAAGTTTTGAGCGTACTTCAAACATATTTTATTATTTAGATACAGCTTTGTGTAGTCATCCTTTAATCAGTATGAAGGTAGTAACAATTATGTAGCTGAGTTTTGTGTTTTCTCGTATAAGACCTCGCATGTGTAAAATAATTCAGTTGATATTGATAAATTAACGTCTTCCTCACAAGCTTGAATTGTGCTAATTAATTATATTATAATTATAATTGATATTCTATTTTTTTTTAAAGCATAAGATTTTTTTTTGGTATTCTTGAAGAAATAAAGTTGTGACACATAGGTGATTTCAATATATCTTTTTCATAATGGCTGTGCGATACAGTAATGAAAATTTAACAAATAGGCTCAATGATGAGGAGGAGCACCAATGTATAGTTTGTAACGAGTACTTACAAGTTATTGATGATAAAGTCCAAACCAAGTGTAACCATAAGTTTCATCGTACCTGCCTGCTAAAATGGCTAGACGATAATGAGACGTGCCCGGTATGCCGGCGATCCTGCTTACCTCCAGATTTAACGGAATTTCAGCTAGAACCGGCTAGCTCAGCTATTCAAGCTCCTGCTAGTGTCAGTGCAAATTCTAATGTAAATTCTTTTCGCAGTAGAGGGGGAGCAGTTCCAAAATTGCGGCCACAAACGCGATCATATTCTTGCAATCGGGGAGCTATAAATACACCTCCTAGGGTTTCGGGACATCCAAATTCTGCGCCTAGAGTTTCAGTGAAAGTCGAGTTAATGGCTTAATTCAAGAATCTCTAAATGACTTTCGTCTTGACTTAACTACTACATTGTCTAATGAGCTTCGTGCTCTTTTTAGTGGCTTGAATATAGCATCAAATACGAATGCAGCTTTGCCTTTGAATAGCGATTTAGTTCCACCCGTATGGCCACAAGACATGCCTGAGTTGCATAATCACTCAACGGTTCGACCGCCACAAATTGAGGGTCAAAATCGTAATAATAGCCTAGATAACTTAACTTTTAACACTCATAAAATTGCAAATTAAATAGCAAACTGGCACATTAAATTTACTGGGGACCCAAGCGACATTTCAGTTGACGATTTTATATATAGAGTTACTGCGTTAACCACTCAATCTTTGCATGGCAGTTTTTCTACTCTTTGCCAGTATGCGCACTTATTATTTGGCGGTAAAGCCCAAGCCTGGTATTGGCGATATCATCGCCAATCTCGAAACGTTGATTGGGATGAAATGTGTGAAGCCTTGCGTAGAAAATATAAAAATTATTTAACAGATTTTGATATAAAGGAAAATATGAGAACCCGAAAACAAAAAGTAACTGAAAATTTTGACCAATACCTCGATACAATTTTGGCGATGTCTGATAATTTAGAGATAGATATGCCCGATAGAGAGTTAGTTGAAACCATTTTGAGGAATTTAAAACCAGAGCTGCGACATGAGCTTCTTCACCTTAAAATTAACGACATATCGTCATTGCGTCGTGAAGCACATAAGCACGAAAACTTTTATATGAATTACAATGCGAACATGCACTCGCGTAGTATTCCGATGAGGCGCAATGTTTCGGAAATCGTGCAAGTGAATGATGAGGAGGAACAGGTTTCTGAAAATTTACCTAATGTTGCAGAAATAAGTGCAGGAATAAATTCTGGGACCCAATTCAAATGTTGGAACTGTGACGACATCGGTCACAAATATCAAGACTGTCTAAAACCACGTAGGATATTCTGTTATGGGTGCGGTGCTTTAAACACCTACAAACCTTCGTGTCAAAAATGTAAGTCCGATTTGGAAAACCGGATGCAGGATGTCCGCCGCTTTCCACGCGGATATCCGCTGTCCCAATCTCGGCCCTAAAAATTTTACATTACACTTTAACGGAAGTGAAAAAGCCACCTGCCTGTCCAAAACTGTTTCCCATTGTTCCTTATCATATTCGTCTTGCCAAATATAACGAAATAAAAGAAAAAATATTTGCTGAAAAACCTTTTCTAAAATCAAATTCACGTTCGGCTAGACGTATACGTGACTTTTGGTCGAAAAAGAAGAATTTGCGCAAACACGTTATTTCTTCAATTCTACACAAAACCTCTGACATTCGTCCTTATACTGAAATAGAAGTATTTAATAAAAACCACCTGGCTTTGCTGGATAGCGGTGCCAATAAAAGTGTAATAGGCGGCGAACTTGCTATGCAAATATTGAAATCAGAGATTCCATGTTTAAAATCCTTGGCGTCGTCAAAACTGCAGATGGCCAAAGGCAGGAAGTAAAAGGCTCTATCAAGGTAGAAGTGACATATAATGACAAAGTCGATGAATTTGAGTTTTTAATTGTGCCAACAATTACACAAAATATTATATGCGGCATGGATTTTTGGATCCATTTTGGCATATCAATTACGAATACGTTTAGTATAAATGAACTTAAATTAGAAAGCATGAATTCTGACCCTGATCTTCTTCCCTTAACCCCTGTACAGCAACGCCGCTTGCAGTTTGTAGTAGAATCATTTCCAGCTTTTGCAAAAGAGGGCCTCGGACAAACAACGCTTATCGAACACGTAATAGATACTGGGGACGCGAAACCTATTAAGCAACGATACTATCCTATATCTCCAGCGATGGAGAAACTGCTTTGTCAGGAGATAGATCGTATGCTCAACTTAGACGTTATAGAAGAAGCCCCTTATTCATCGTGGTCGTCTCCCACTGTCCTTATTGTTAAGCCCAATAAGGTACGCTTCTGTTTAGACTCACGAAAACTCAATGAGGTAACGGTTAAGGACTCCTACCCCATACCAAACATCGATGGCTTACTAAGTCGCCTTCCTCCCGTGCACTGTATTTCGAAGATTGATCTTAAAGATGCATTCTGGCAGATTAATCTCGAAAGAAAGTCACGAGAGAAAACTGCTTTTACGGTGCCCAACAGGCCATTGTACCAGTTCAAAAGGATGCCTTTTGGACTGTGTAATGCACCGCAAACCATGTGCAGATTAATGGACATGGTAGTGCCATACAACATGAAGTCGCATACTTTTGTATACCTAGATGATCTGCTGGTCATGTCAAGCTCTTTCGACGAGCATCTTTTGCATCTGTCTGAAATTTCCTCACGTCTACGCATGTCCGGACTTACCATTAATAAAACAAAAAGTAGTTTTTGCCTTTGTCGTACTAAATATTTAGGCTATATTGTTGGGCATGGCACGCTACAGGTGGATCCTGAAAAAGTCAATGCTATAACGCAGTATCCTGTCCCTGTCACTGTTCGCCAGCTACGGCAGTTTTTAGGAATGACCAACTGGTATCGCCGATTCATACCGGAATACTCTACCGTTACTTTTCACCTAACAGAGCTATTGAAAAATATGAAAAAATTCTCTTGGAATCCCCAAGCTCAAGATTCATTCGAAAATTTGAAACACAGTCTTACGTCGGCTCCACTTCTTATTCATCCAGATTACAGTAAACCTTTTATTGTGCAGTGTGACGCCAGTCAATTCGGTGTGGGTGGTTTGCTTTCCCAATGCGATGATCAGGGCAATGAAAGACCTATAGCCTATATGTCGAAAAAACTAAATAAAGCGCAGCGGAACTATTCCGTCACCGAATTGGAGTGCTTGGCAGTCATGGAAGCAATTAAAAGGTTTCGTATGTATATAGAGGGTCATGAACTTAAGGTAGTAACGGACCATTCTAGTTTGCGCTGGCTGATGCAGCAAAAAGACCTCAGTAGGAAATTAGCTAGATGGGCGATCAAATTACAAGGATTTAATTTTACAGTGGAACACCACAAAGGTAGAGAAAATGTTGTCGCAGATGCGCATTGGAAGAAAATGATGAGATTGCGTTGGTTGAGTTGGAAGTTTTGCCACTTATAGATTTGAATTCAAATGCTTTTCATTCGAAATCATACAATGATTTACAATGATTTCCAAGTTATAGACGATTTGCTTTATCATCGCACAGATTTCGCTACAGATGCTGAAAGTGGCGAAAATAACGCCTGGAAACTGTTTGTGCCGGTGGAGCTACGTGAAAGCGTTATCCGCGCAGCACACGATCAATCATCAGCGTCACATGGTGGTATCGCTAAGACTGTAGAGCGTATTCGTCGAAATTTGTTTTGGCCTGGATTAGTGGTTCAAACTCGTGAATATGTGAGAAATTGTGAACTATGTCAAACTTCCAAAGTGCCTACTCAGATTCTTCGTCCGCCAATGGGAAATCAGGTCAAGAGTGAACGACCTTTCCAGCGTTTATATCTTGACCTGATCGGCCCGTTTCCGCGATCGAAAGGTGGTAATATTGGAATTTTCATAGTTCTAGACCATTTGTCGAAATTTATATTTTTGAAACCCCTTAAGAAATTTACCTCGAGTTTAATAACAATTTTTCTGAAAGAGAGCATATTTGACTGCTTTGGGGTTCCCGAAACCATAGTTACAGACAATGGTAGTCAATTTAAAAGTCGTGAATTTGAAAAGTTTTTGTCCAAATATGGAATAGTGCACACATGTACCGCGATTTATTCACCTCAATCAAACGCTAGTGAACGTGTAAATCGTTCCATAAATGAGGCCTTAAGGTCATATATACGAAAAGATCAACAGGAATGGGACTCATATTTGAGTAGTATAAATTCATCTCTTAGGAACAGTATTCATCAGACGTTGGGTGTATCGCCTTATTTTGTAGTCTTTGGTCAAAACATGATCACGCATGGAGACGAATATAAACTCCTCAGGAAACTAGAACTACTAACAGATTGTTCGGCCAAATTGCCAAAAGAAAATAAATTTGAAATCATTCGTAGCCAGATCAAAGAAAAAATTGACAAAGCTCATGAAAGAAATGCAAAAACCTATGATCTTCGCTCACGTAACCGGATATTTCATGTAGGCCAGATAATAACACGACGCAATTTCGCTCAAAGCAAGTTAGCTGCAAAGTTTAATGCAAAATTAGCACCTACTGGGATAAGATCACGCATAAAGGCAAAACTATTAAATTCGTACTACTCACTAGAAGATATTAATAGTAAGACTATTAGAAATTATCATGCAAAAGATTTATGGTAGAGTTCCAAAAACAAACCAAAATTCCTTGAATTTGTCACAAATTATTGATAGCCCTTTTTCAGCTCCTATTACAAAACAATTATAGTAATTGTACATGTTTTTGTGAGGATCTATTAATAAAATAACATTTAAACTAATTAAATAGAAAAGAAAAAACAATACTTACATTGTGAGTAATCAGCGCTAACACTAAATACTTTAATTTGGAATTGCTTTTTTAAACCTGTTAAAAGGTCGAAATAGACACAAATTCGAAATTTAAAAATTTAATGTGTAGTAAAAATATTTAGAAAACGTCACTGGTTACGCTTTTTACACTGCGCACCTTTGCACAGTTGCCCACATCTGCATTAAAGCTTTGGGACAAGTCTTCGCTATGCACATGTCATTTGGTTTAGACACACACTCTTTTAACGCCCTAGTTGATGCTATTATGCAGATTTCGTGGTGTACCGATTCGCCAAGGTGACATCGAAAGCTCTTATGTAAGCTATGAAGTGATCGTGTCATAAAATTCTCGATCATTTCTGCTAACCATCGTCAATGAAGAAAGATCTAAGCCAGTGATCATATTAAAATTAAGTGAAAAAAAAAAAAATTGGAATTGCATAACGGGCATATACGTTGTTCGGTATCGATTAAAAGTACATGCGAAACTTTCTTACTTTTGCTGCAAAATTACATCATTTTGTTTATAAAAAATACTTATATTGGTAAGCGAATAACTCCCAAAACTTTTCAATGTTCCTACGGCAAGTTACTTAAGCTTTATTTTTAAAAGGTACAGCGGAGCGCCCTGACTGCCAAGGCTGCAGCAGGTATCGCTGAACACAGGGAAACATAGCATAAAACCAACGCTTCTCTGTACATTGCTGTTTCCAGAGTTTCCTTGCCATATATTTCCTCAAAGTATCCAGCTTTTAAATATCTTTCCACCATCAGATAGTCGCGAGCTCCATCGTGAGGTTGCCGAGAGGTCACCTTGAGACTCCGCAGATGGCATTGCTAAACGACGTACCAATTTTTTTTATAGAAAGTGGACTTCACAATGGGGAAATTTACAAATTACAGTATTTTCTTTTGTTAAAACTAAAAGAAATCCAAGAGTAGGACATCTAAGTAAATTTCTATTTCAAGTAAATATATATCGAATTTTAAATTCCTTAAATTTGCTACATAAGTTTATCATCGAAACTTAAAAAAAAAAAAACAGAAAAAAAGTCCTAGAAAATAGCCAAACTAACAATAAGTTTAAAGTAAATTTCTCCTTAAATTCGGTACTAGCTATTCAATTTAATTTCAAATATTTTTTTTTATTCTACAAAATTAATTAAGTTAACATTAGATCTTATTTGAAAAAAAAAAAAAACATCCGCTGATGCTAATATTAGTTTTAAACTCTACCTATTTAATTAAAGATTAAATTATAAAATAATTAAAGATTAAATTATAAAATATAAGCTTTAAAAATTTATTTTCTTAAATGTAAATTTAGTTTATTAATAGTTACTTTTAAACGCAAAACTAAATAGTAGCATCTATCTAAATACAAGTGAAATAAGGCGGACTCGAAAGTGAAGAGAATTAGAAAGGTTTAATTCGAATTGAGAATGCTATATTGAATTCGTTTTATAAGATATTATATTTCATTTAGTTATACGATTTTCTACATAAATCTACCCTAAACCTTCAGTAACAACCACAATCAATTATGGAGGCCATCAGGCAACCCATGTACATATGTTTATGCTGATATTAGGGAAATGACACTTTTTTTTGTTGTTTGGTTTAGTAATATATTATATCGGTCTTTTGGCAGTTCACTTTCTTTACTATTTCGTGAAAAATCTCTGTTTCTTTTTTTTTAAATTTTTTTCTTGTAACCCACTAAAATGTTGTATGACTGGAGCACAACCCACCCCAATGCCCTGAGCACGGCCGGATGAAACAGAGTACGCTCCAAGCAAGTTTAACACAGTTGGTACGTTACAAAGCCTGAGTGTCTTTGTCATTATTGAGCCCAAAATTAAGCTTAAGAACGACTTCAAATGTCTAGCGTTGGGGTGAGGTCCGCAAAAAAATTTGCTCGATAAGGGGTCTTCGGACTACATAAGTTTAAGAACCCCTGGTCTATAGCTTTTCCCAAAAACTTTTTACTATAATTTTTTGTATTTTATTGCTAATTAAACTTAAATCTGTGAGAATAAGACAAGAAAAAATTTTTTTGACTCGAGATGAAAAAGTTAATAAGAAAGGGTTTAATCTTAAAATGCAGTGAATTGACAGCAAAAATTTTTAGTTGAGATGCGTCGTAAGTCAAATTGAACTGCTGAGGAATACAGACTGGCTTTAAAGTTGAAAAAATAAAGAAAATCTCTTCGATGCAGCTAGTAGAATATATCTCACAATTTTGTGAGAAATGTATTTAAAAATAAACCGCAAAAAGAAACTAGTGGTAGGCCATCAAAAACTGCTCCAACAGATGATCTTCATATTGAAAGTTTCGAAAAAAAGACATATTTAAATCTTCAAAAAAAACTTGAGCATGAGGCTAAATTTTGCAATGGATCATGAAAACTGGTCATAACCTGAACGGCAGAAAAAGTGGTGAATTATCTTAAGGAGAGATGAAACTAAGATTAATTTATTTGGAAATGATTCAGAAAAGAATGTTTCAAAGAGTTTCACGTCAAATTCACAAAAAAAAAAACTTACACACGGAGGCGGAAATATTATGGTGTGGTAGTGTTTTCCCTAATATGGGATAGGTCCTATTCCGAACAACTAGTAAAATGACAGCAGTCGAATACAAAGGTATACTAGAAAACGCAATGCTGCCCTATTCTGAGGAAAACATGCCCTTGCTTTGGATCTATCAGCAAGATAATAACTTGAAACATACCTCTTGTGTTTGTGAAAAAATGTTTTGAGGACAATAAAGTCAACGAGCTTAGCTGGCCGAGTGAGTCACAGGATTTAAAGCGGATAGAAAACCTGTGGGGGGCTTAAAAAAAGCCTAAAAAAAATTTCACGAATACGGAGCGATTGTGGGACTGTATCCAAGAAATGTGGTATGAGATGCCCAAAGAAATCTGCCAGAATCGAATAAAAAGTATTCCAAGAGTTGCGAAAGTTATTCAAAATAAAGGTGGATACACTAAATAATGAAAGTGTAAACAATAAAGTTCATATCTTTAACATTTTCTTCTGTTTTTCTGTATATCTTTCCGGTATACCTATTATTTTGAGCAGGCAAATATTGAGCAAATATTATTCATTGACCTCAACTTACGTACCTTATGGTAATTCTTAAAGAATTTCTACTTTTTTTTTAAATATATAAAGGCTACGAAGATGTCTGCATTTTTGTTTTCTTAAATATTTTGAATAAAAAGTTTTTCCGTTGAGTTGAATTTTGAACTCTAGGGTGTACCTATTATTTTGAGCAGGTGTGTAAGTCTGAAACGCCTACATTGATTTCCAAAATATGGATGTCATATGAAAGGTAATATAATATAATAAGCTATGATATTGATTCAGAAATTTTTGAAATCCGGCTCGTAGTTTTCGAGATATTACTTGATATCTAAGGGGATGGGG
Source organism: Meiosimyza platycephala (assembly GCA_963662105.1). Classification (NCBI taxonomy): domain Eukaryota; kingdom Metazoa; phylum Arthropoda; class Insecta; order Diptera; family Lauxaniidae; genus Meiosimyza; species Meiosimyza platycephala. Next base: position 43,833,809 of record OY759211.1, read on the forward strand.
TATAAAAAAATGGACCAACAAACCTCCTGGCAATGTCCAGAATCATAATCTGCAAGTTTTTATGAGTTCAAAAGGGGACGTCCATTAATTACGTGAGCTAAAATAGGGGGAGGGGGTCCGGCAAAATCTCACCAAGGAGAGGGGGGTCCGAATTTTCAAAAAAAACACCTCACGTAATTAATGGATGTCCCCAAACTATGAACAGAATGCGTTCCTCACATTTTGCATACTCAACTTCATTCGAAAACGACTTAACCCCCTGGGGGTCCGCGAAGCCATTCTAGGGGTCCGCGAAACAATTTTGACATCAATAATTTTACATCATCAAACTTTTCGCTATATTCAAATAACTCATTTACTAAAAATTCTAGATGGCCATTGCCGGGATGCCCAGTAACTAACTGTTTCCACTCTTCTCACTGTTTGACAACATCATCAAATTTTGTAAATTTCAATGAGCCTACAAGGTGCAGCTTCAAATAAATTTAAAGTTGAAGATAAAATAGAAGCGATTATAAAAAAATCGAAATCGAAAATATTTGTCTGAGTTTAATGTACATATTTTAACTTGAAACTTTTTTAATTCTATCACATTTCCACAATTTTTATTCATTATGTGAATTTGTGTATTTACATGAAAATCCTAATTAAAAATGTTTGCCTGTATAAATGCACAAGATTTGTTAAAATACGAAGATATATGGGATAAGTATCAATATTTATTAGAAAGTAGTTTCTGCAGGCTTGTCAACTTTATCTTTAAAAACCGGAAAAATTAAAGTAAAAAAAAATACTTAGTTCCTTAACCTCGTCAAATAACTGGACATTTTATTCTGGTTGAGTTTGACGGTTACCGGACATAGCCCCCTCGGAAATAATCCCCATTTCGTAAATGGGGAATATGTCCGCAAATTATTCGGACATAATCCCCATATGTCCGAAAAATTTAATTAATGCAAACTGTTTTGGGTCTTATGTCCGTCTTTTTTTTCGGTTATATTCCGGCGAAGCCGGATGTTAGATTTTTAGGATTTTTAAAACCTGAGCTGCGGCCGTAGGCCGCCCACTTACCCTAACACTTGTGTAGAATTACTATAGTTGTCAACAACAAAATTATTGTGAAAATGGGGATTATGTCCGTATAATTTGCGAAATATGTCCCCATTTACGAAACTATGCTTAGAACGACGTCAAATATCTAGGGTTGGAATGGGGACCGCAGAAAGAGTTTAGCTCGATAAGGGGTCCTCGGACTACATAAGTTTAAGAACTTCTGCCCTAGTGTATATATACATATTACATACAATTTATTACATAGGCCTACATACAGATCTATGTACATTAATTCTAGTATGGCAGGATGCATAGGAAATTTAAATTTATGATATTTCGGTGATTAAAAGAGATATCGACAAAATTTAAAATGGGTTTTGAATGGTAAAACTAATACTTTCAGATGACGAAACTAATTTAGGAAAAACAATTTTATTCGCGATGTAAAATAACCTCAAATATAGCCAAAAATAGTGTTTTTTGCACTTTTAGGTTAGAATATCTCGAAAACTTGACGTATAGGAAAAATTCTGAGCTCAAATTCGGATTCAACGCATCAAAGTTCTTCGGATATGATAGGTCTGGTTTCTGGTTTTTGACTTTTTTCTATTTTTGTCGTCCTGTGTAATTGGTTGGCGGTGAACATTGGAAATCATTGTACTATTTTCAACGTGAGCGGTCATCAATCACGACGCACAGTGGCTCCTTTTTCAAAAAGTGATTGTTAAAATCAAATTTTCGATTTCTGATTTTCGAAACTTTTTTTTTTTTATTTGACAGATAATTGACCAAAAATTCTAAAACCGAAAACTTTTTTAATGTATGACAAGTATTTTGGTTTTTATGGGTGCTCAAAGTTGGATAACTTTTTATCGTTCATTAAAATAGCATTTTTTTACATTTTTCGCAATATTAAAAATGGAAAATTTCAAAAGTTTGAAAAAAAATGGGAAATTGAAGTATGCTCTCTGAATTTATGGTATTTTAAAATAAATAATTTCCACAAAATGTAGAAAAAAAATTTTAGTTAGTAATTTTCATGAATTTTTTAAAAAAGATCGTTTTTAGCATAGTTTTTCAAATTTACCTTGGCCTATAATCCACAAATCAATGTCAATCAAGGATTGGTGAATGGGAGATTATAGTTGACATATCTGCCAACAAAAATTGTTCTGCATGAATTTGCCCATTTAGAAGTTATAGCTACTTATGTGACATGATATGCATAAAACTGAATTTGTTGTGTGATGACGATTTTCAGTTTATAATATTTTGTCTTGGAAATTGTTAATCTGAATTTGATAGAATGTTTGCAGCGAATATAGACATCATTCAAAATAAATTAAAAATTGTAAATATGGACGTTACCTTGCCCCTTTCTTAATTTATTCTTCCTATTTCCAAAACTATTTGACGCAAATAGATGCATATGTAAAGAGTACCTAGAAAACTTCTGTCCATATAATATGGGCTCTGCCCCACCTCCAAAACGCTTGATTTGTCACTTTTTCCAAATCATTTCACTCTTTTTAAGAAAATTCGCTTTTGTATAGCGAAATAGTAATACTTGCCTCCGATATTTATATCTAAGTTTTTAATGCAATTTAAAAATATCTAGTAATGTCAAATAGAATAAAGCTGTATTTTTTGTATAGAATACAGGTAGATGCACTTCTGATAACAGTGAACTCTAGTGCAGGCCAACTTTATAGACACCTGTTTTATTACGGTAGATATCATACAAGGAATTTAGCTTATTAGGTAGTTCAATTTTTTCGCTGAACAAGTATTATGTTTGAGGTTTGTAACACAATATTTTGTATCTGTATTTGTATAAAAGTCAAATTTTAAGCCTCAATAACTCAGTCTTTTCTGACTATTTAAAGTGTGAGCTACACAAGTTTCCAAGGAAAATGAGTATATCTTATCAAAATTTGTTTGAAATATTTGCAAACAGCGAAAATGGAGATTCATTTGTAGTTGCGGTAACAAACAAATACCCGAAACATATTAAGGATGAGCATACACAAAAGTTAAAAAACTTTTACTGCAACACAAAGAGATATTGGATGTCATGTAATAGAACCAAAGCGAATTTTTATATAAAGTATGCAGACTTTCTTAAAAAGGACTTTGAGCTATCACATGCTTTGAGCACGTTAGGTCACGAAAAGAACTGACTGATAAATTCTGTAGTACTGTTTTAAGTTTCTTAGATATCCAAAATAATGATGATATTTTTATAGAATTGTAGATTGTTGTTGATTTTTTAAAGAAATTACCTAATTTATTACTGTAACCTTTGAGAAAGACTGTTTATAAATTATGTTAAGAGATAAAAAAAACAGGTTTGTTCTGCGAAGTCAGCGTAAACGACCCATCTCTGATTTTGTTACGTTCAAAAACCATGAGCGGTAGTTGGCAAGAGACCGTTTGGCACACAGAGCTATGAAAAAAATTAGCCGACCACTTAAAGTCAAAATGGGCCTCGAAAAGCCCAGCCGAACATCCTAGGGTTAAACCTTTCTGAGTTGATAAAAAAAATTTCACGGAAAAAGAATCCATTTTTTCTCATCTTAATATTAAAAAATAATAATACCTTTGGGTTGGGTATCGAAAAAAAGGTTTTTACCTTCGATTTATTATAAAAAAAAAGTAATTCATGAATTTTTTCAGATTTTTTTGAGGTCATTTACCACTCGCCAATCGCAATTTTAATAAAAAAACTCGCATAATACATTTTTTCCTTTATAATTTTTTTTCATGACTTCTAAACTAAATTTTTTCTCGTCTTAATATTAAAAAATAATATCTTTGGGTTAGGTATCGAAAAAAAAGTTTTACCTTTCTTCTAAGTGTGAAAATTTTAAGAAATAGACAAAAAATTGCGTAATTTTTTCTTTTTTCGCTTTTTAACTTAAAAATATTAGGCAATTTTTTGTCCATTTCTTCCAATTTTCACACTTAGAAGAAAGGTAAAACTTTTTTTTCGATACCTAACCCAAAGATATTTAGTTTAGAAGTCATGAAAAAAAATTATAAAGGAAAAAATGTATTATGCTAGTTTTTTTATAAAAATTGCGATTGGCGAGTGTTAAATGACCTCAAAAAAATCTGAAAAAATTCATGAATTACTTTTTTTTTATAATAAATCGAATTTCGGTTTAAGGTTTGAATTTGAAGAACCTTTAAAAAAAATGAAACACCCTAATATACATACATACTATATGGTAAGAGGTTTCAATGCTTTATGCGTGCTTGCATTACTTGCACTTACTTTCTTCTAAGCTTTTTAAGTTTTTAAAAGGTTTGAAATAATAAATTACATTAAATGAGTATAAATACGAGAAAAACTAAAACATTAATTAAGTCAAAATGTTGTTTTATCTAGTTTCGGTCCATTTAATTTGGGGGGAGGGGCTGAAGCCCCCTAGCCCCCTCTGGATCCGTCACTGCTTACAGCTACGCCATTATATTATAGAGACAAAATAAATACATATATATGTAAATAGGTATGTACATGACAAATATTTAGCTGTTTGATATTTTTTTGGCAGATTAGTAATAATAATAATAATTAAATGAAAATTGAACTTACAGCCAGTTGGAAGTAATCAACGTTCATGTAAAATTTTAAAAGTTTATACGATGCGTTTTTATTTAACAAACTTTGATTACAAAGGAAAAAACAACAACTCTAGAATATAGGCATATGAGCCGCAGAAAGCAAAAGTGGTATAACTCAAAATTTCCGAAATGTGAGCTATATCCGTTTTCTAACTTGTTATGTTTATAATTATCTTTAGACAAAATGTTTTCACTTAAGTTCGTGTTATGGCCGCTAGAGAGCATCGTAAAGTTTTGGCTTGAAACAAATACAGTGGAATAACTATGCGCGAGCTACACCAAAAAAAAAGACCGTACTAAATTTGTAGAACTGCCTTCTTCCGATTTAGTGTAAAAATTTTCCTTAATCTAAGTTATTTTTCCTCATATTGATGAAAATATCGTCTCATTTAGTAATTGAGTCCTTTGAAATGAGTTCATGTTTCATTAAAGCAAGCCAACGCTCTTCCTCAAATATAGAATTTGTGGTTTTAGTAAAACTTTCCTTTGAAATAGTAAATTTTTCTTTGGGAAGAATTTTTGATGACAATTTGTTCCTCATTTGAGTAAAAACTTCCTCAATCTAATGGAATGTTTTGTTTAAGGAAAATCGTACTCAGTTTTAGTTAGTTTCTTCAAAAAATTTACTATAACGTAGGAAAATTTTCCTTAATAAATTAGTGGCAACACTCGCTGCTTTACTCGCTGAAATTAATATCTATTCTTCTCGTAAGTATTCTGTTTTTGCCTATAGATTTATAGTTCTCTACTTGTTTTTTAAATAAAAAAATAAAAAAATTAAAAAAAAAAAAAAATTATGTCGTCGCCGGGATTTGAACCGAAGCTATCCTGATCAGACAATGGCTGTTACATGCGCAGTTTAACAACATCATTTTAGTATGTCTTAAAAATGCTGTCGGTGGCTGAGTTGGGTAAGATGAGCATCTTTGAACAGTGGCATGGCGCGGAACACAGGTTCAATTCTCTGATCGGGGGTGACAGGTAAAAAAAAATTTAAGTTCTTCTTTGAAGTTTTAAAAACGTATTACAATTAAAATAAGAATGACTGACAATAAGTAACCAACAAATAAGAAAATTAACAAATTTTTTTTGAAAAAACGAATTTATTTTAAGTAAATTTCTTTCATTTAAGGATACCTACATCCTTAGAATAAGTAAAATTTTCCTCAGTTTTATAACCTTGTCCTCCCATTGAGTAAACTTTTCCTTATTTCAAAGCAGCAACATTTACTTGTACTAAGGAATCCAACTCACTTATTTTGAGGAACCCATGACTTAAGCTCGTATTGAAGGACATTTTTTCCTTACATTTAGGCATTTTTCCTTAAACGGAGTAAGTTTTTTTTTCGGTGTAGTGTTGGTTTTATTTCTTCCGTTGGAAGTACATTTGAGATTAAAATTACATAAGACCAACTGCAACTATTCGATAGAACACAACGAGCATATTGACGATGCTGTTGGTGTTTTTAATTTAATACACCTCTCCCCCATTTTACACACTACTTTTTTTACACGTTTTCGATCTTACACGGTTTTTAAAACCAAAAAATCTGCTAAAAATATTAATCATAAAGAACATTTTGACTTCACTCATACTTGACGTGACCAATTTTTTTTTTTGACTCAAAACGGGATGCAGCCTTTACATACATACTAAACTTGAATTATAAAGCATGGAAACACAGTATTGAAAAAACACTTTCAAATTAAAAAAATTAATTAATTTAAGCAGATTCGGAATGATATTTCTAAAAAGAAAAAGCATATTTAAGTAGCTAGACTGGAACATGAGATGAGAACTATAGTCTTAAGATTAAGATCAAATTTCAAATGAAATACAAAAAAAATACAACAAAATTTTGATTTACTTGCGCTGCAAAAGAAATAAAATTTATAAAAATAGGCGAATGTAATTTTATCCGGTTTGATATATTTCTCATAAAAGCAAATCTTCTTCAAAATGTTGGGCCTACTTTTTAAATAAGACGTGCAACAGAAACATTCCAATTTTCAATATAAATGACACACATTTTTATTAATATTTGAACGCGAGACGGGTAGCCACAGTTATTCGAGTCAGCTTGGGTAGCCATTCTCAGATTTCAACCAACGACTTAACACTTTGTTTTACGCATGAAGTACAGCTATTACATACAAATATAGCAAATATAGGTATCCTTACAATTACTTGTTTAATTAAAAAAACAAATCTTGTTTTGAAATGTTACATTTTGCATTTTCTTTGATAAATATTAGTAAATAATTCCTGAAAGTTTCGTTTGATTTGGTTAAGTATTAAAATTTTTACAGAATCAGACATGCGACAAAGGCAATCATTTGCTCGGTTATGCTCGCCACTGTAGATTTTAAAATTTATTAAAAAATTTTCTGAAAACGGGACTAAATGCTTGAAAACGGGACTGTCCAGTTCAAAACGGAACGTATGGTCACCTTACTCATACTTCACTTATAAGAAATTTTATTGAGAATCAGTACATACAGTCAAACAACAAAACGGTATATGAAATTGTTTGAGGTTATTTTCGATTAACACGGTTTTTCATATAAAAATTTTCGACTTACACGATTTTCTGAGGAACCTATCTTCCGTGTAAGTCGGGGGATAGGTGTACTGTATTCAGCAGCAGAGCACTCAACACCTGATCAGGCTGTGGAAAATACAAAAACCCGTTTCCTTACTAACAGTGAAATCAAGGCGAGAGTGGCAGATCCATAGATCCCCAGGCTCTAAAGCAGTGTAAGCCAAACCTACACAAAAGCATTTTACCAACGCTATGCATGCTATCAATGAGTGCATGAACTACACGAGCCCAGTGTGCCACACGGATGCGTTTTAGATCCGCTTCGTTTAGGATCCGCTCTTTCGTATTATTTATCCGAAACGGATTCCGATTCTGATACTATTCGTATGCGGAATCGTGTTGATTGGCCTCCAAACAGCGGGAAGGATCGTCCGCGTTGTCCGATCCGTTTCGAACTCGGAACGGACTTTATATAAGGATCCGTTTCGGATTGGTTTTTTGTTAATAAAACGGATCAGTTTCGGACTCGTTTTTCTAAATAAAACGGATTTTACTGTACCAAATAAACGCAATTAAAAAAACATTTTTCTGTTTTGATTATTTACTTTCCATTTCTTTTCTAATGCTGTTGTTGTTACTTATTGTTTATTAATGTAATTAATTAATACGTTTTTAAAATTTCAAAGGAGAAATTCAATTTTTTTTACCTGTCACCCGATCACAGAAATGAACCTGCGTCCTGCGTCATGCCACTGTTCAAAGATGCTCATCTTACCCAACTCAGCTACCGACAGCATTTTTAAGACATGCTAAAATGATGTCGTTAAACTGCGCATGTAACAACCATTGTCTAATCAGGGAAGCTCCTGGTTCAAATCCCGGCGACGACATAATTTTTTTTTTATTTTAATTTTTTATTTTTTAATTTGAAAGTATTTAAAAAAAAACTATGTATATTAGGGCGGATTAAATTGTATGGAGAAAAATTTTTTAGTCCGGAAACTCTACTGTTCTGAAAATTCGTGAAATTTTACACAAAAAAGTCCCCTACACCATATGGCTACAATGAATTTCGAGCTTGCAAGTATTTATTTGAAAATCTTTTATTTTGTATTATTTGCTAAGTCTATAGAAACAGTTTTATTTGCAAAAAAATCAAGTATTTTTTAAGCCAGGAAAAGGTATACGGGGGTTTTAGGGTAAGATTAATTCATTTTTACAGTGCACCACAGTACAATTTCAAGGCATTTTTATAAATTTTATTACACAGAAGCATTTATTTTTATTCTAATGTATAAAATATTTTTTTTTCTAACTTTTATCTCTTAAAATTAATAAAATAGCACTGAAAATATTTATTATAACATGAATTTCTTAATTTGCGGAAAAATCGTCGAGCATAGTGTGCTGAAACTATAAGCTTTGAGATCGGTTAACCAAAACCTGAAACATAAGCGTAGAAAGATTTGCTATTCTTTAAATTTTTTGAAGTAATTCACTGATTAAATGATTCCTTTGTTTTTCAGTTCATTATCTGTCATTAGTTTTATAAAAAAACTATACAGTGCAATATACCTCTTTAAGTCGAACCTCGATAAGTCGAAAACCTCTCAAACTCGAAAAAATGTTGTGTTCCCTTCTCTTCAAGCCATAAAACCTCCATTGCTCGAAATCTGACCCCTCTATAAGTCGAAATAATTAGTAAGTCCCTACAAGTAAATTCAGAACATATTTTTCCTCTATAGCTCGAAAAAATAAATTTTACCTCTGTATCTCGAACATAGCAATGTTTGATTTTACAACCTTTACAACTCGATTATTTGCAACGAATTACCTCTATAGCTCGAAGAAAAATAAGATCCCGGCTTTAAGAATATGCCGACAATGTATATTTTATAGAAATTACATAATGTTACGTATCATTTAACTTGCAAATAAAAATGTTTAATACCTCTTTAACTAGGATATTTATTTATTTCACATCTCTTGGAATAAATCTTAATCTCTACAAGTCGAACATTTCCTGACAAAAGTCCTCCATAAGTCGAAAACTCTATAACTCGAATTTTTTGTCGTCTCCCTTTAAGTTTGACTTACAGAGGTTCTACTATACATATATTAAATTTTCTTTGTATGTTAGAATTAGTTGAATAAATAACATATTTATTTGATATATAAAAGTTTCACTTCTACCGCGTGTGAACTGCACTGAACTGTGAACTGTGTTTTTTTTTCTTTGTTAAAGAATTTTAAAAAAGTAGTAATAAAACCAGTTTCAATATTTTGAACATTGATAATTTAAATGGAAGACGCAGCAACTTTATCTACGACATTGTCTTCAGAACCTGAGACATCACATGCCAATGCGTTATCACATATGCCAAATCAAAATATTTTCAATTTTGGCTTGTCTTCTGAAATGGATACCATTTGCTTGCCAACTTATCGTGCTGTTTTAAAACAATAATTTTTTTTATGCTGATCGTGCAAAGTTAAAAAACAAAATGTTTTCGTAGAAAAATTTTACTTCTAATGTAGCAGATAGGTTGCTTGAAATTTGGAGTCAATTAAACATTAAAATATATGACCGAAAATATATCGTGCAAAAACTAAATATTTTTATTAATAACTATCAGAAAGAAAACAGAACCAGAAATGAAAGCAAAACATATCAAAACTTTTTGGATTCTAACAAACAGATATTTTTTATTGGTCGTTGTAAATGTAATTTAAAGGTACATCGTTGCTCTTGTGGAGAAATACCTGAACATTTACAAGAGTTTATGTTTGATCAGTTCAATGAAAAAAACTTACAATTCCAGAACACCATGCACCTGTATCTGAGATTGTCACTACAACTATACCAACAAAAATTGATAGTACAAATGATGCATAATTTTAACCGACTCAATCTGAATTAGAAGATCACAATATGGATGTTGATGAGTCCGCATCTGTCCAACATGATAATTTTACTGCAACTGAACCGATACGTGGTCATTACACACAAAGGTACGATGCTTTCAATTTTGCCATGATGTGTGATCGACTCGGAATACCAGATAGAAAGGCAGCCTGTTTGGCTACAGCTCTTTTCAAAGATTTTAACGTACTAGATGGTCGTGGTGGAAATATTATAATGGATAGATCCAAAGTGGAAAGAGAAAAAATTAAATGTAGAGCAAAAGTATTGAGGAGAACATTCGATGCTTCGTCGGTAATTACATTTTACTTCGATGGCAGGAAAGATGATTCGCAAACAAGGGGAAAAATAGATAAAAGTTAGCATCCAAGAATGGTTAAAGAGCCCCATCTTGTTATTACTGGAGAGCCTGGATCGTCATTACTTGGTTAAATTAACTTAGAGGCTGAAAATGCAGAGACAAAAACAAGACAGTTAAGTGCTTTTTCTGTTAATTAAAATTTAAGTGTTGCTGATTTGATTGGTAAAAGTTGTGATGGAGAATGGTAACTGGTGTGGACAATGGTGTTATACAAAAGTTCGAACAGCATTTACAGAAACCGCTACACTGGTTTGTTTGTTTATTGCATTTCAACGAGCTACCATTACGTCATTTGTATGATGCATGAGAAAAATCAAAAACAACAGGTCCGACTATATCAACCGGAACATTATTAAAACAACTACAGGAATGTGAAAAAATAAAGGTATTGCATTACTTATCTGTAAAAGTTATTTATTCAAGTCTTCATTTTATCTTTTATAGGTAGTCTCAGATTTTGAATGTATTCCTTTGTGTATCACAAATAGACGATTTCAAGTCATTATCAAACGATGTTCAATATTTATATAGAATGGCACAAGCAGTGTCAGAAGGTAACTGTTCACGAGACTTGGCCAACCTAAAGGCAGGTCCGATCGTGCATTCCCGATGGATAACGAAAGCAAGTAGAATATTGCGTTTATATGTTACGAAAACTAAACCATCAGAAAATTTAAAAACATTAGCTATTAACATTATGCGAGTATACATTCCTATGTATTTTAATATAAAGCATTACAATTCGGTTGCTTATGGCAGTGTTTTGTTGTCAAAATTTATACGTTCCACTCAATATTTAAATGAATCATTGCGTGAGATTATTAATAAGGTGGTATTGAATAATGCGTAGTATGCGCATAGCGAAAATGTTCTACTATCAATGCTATTCGACGATCGAAAGGAAATATTGTACATTCGAGTTGACTTAAACGAGCCTTAAGAAAATATGTTAAATCAACCAACATTAATTTCGATCATACAGATTATGTTGATATGATTAATTTTAAGGATAAAAACATTCTTCATGAGCCACCTTTTACGAGAAACATCCCATACGATCATTTGCAGGACTATTTGGATTGTAAGGATGATAAAATTCCGTTACAAGATCCTAATATACCTTGCCATACTCAGGGAACAGAACGATTCGTTCAACTATGCAGCACGGTTTCGAAACGAGTAACTTATCAACATCGAGAAGGTGTTATGGCAGTCACAGTTCATAGCAGAGAAAAAGTACCGAGAATTGAAAGCAAAAAGATTTAAAACACATTGTAGAATAATGTTTTTTTTTAATTCTCTTAAATATTTTATTAATTTTAATATAAGATTTTCAAATAAAAACTTGCAAGCTCGAAATTCATTGTAGCCATATGGTGTAGTGGACTTTTTTGCATAAAATTTCACGAATTTTCAGAAAAATAGAGTTTCCGGACCACTTAAAAATTTGAGCCGCCCTAATGTACATATATATTGAAAATATCTTGAAAACTGGCTTTTATATTAATAATTAAAAACGAGTCCGGATAAAATCCGGTTTATTAAAAAAAACGGATCCATAACGGACTCGTTATTTATTATTGACATAAAAGGCAGTTTTCAAGATATTTTCAATTTAAAAAAAATAAAAAAAAATTATGGCGTCGCCGGAGTTTGAACCCCATTTTATTAACAAAAAAACCAATCCGAAACGGATCCGAATATGAAGTCCGTTCCGAGTTCGAAACGGATCCGACAACGCGGACGATTCTTCCCGCTGTTTGAAGGCGAATCACCCACGATTTCGCATCCGAATCGTATCAGAATCGGAATCTGGAACGGATCCGTTTTATTTACAAAAACCGACTTCGGAACGGATCCATTTTGTTCACCAAAAAGGAGTCCGGAACCGATCCGTATAAGAAGTCTGTTCCGAGTCCGTAAGGGATCCGAATTAGTTTAAAAAATGAGTCCGGCTCGCATCCGTTTTATTTTAAAAAACGAGTCCGTAACAGATCCGTTTTAGTTAAGAAAAACGAGTCCGGCTCGCATCCGTTTTATTTAAAAAAAGGAGTCCGTAACGGATCCGTTTTAGCTAAAAGAAACGATTCCGTAACGGATCCATTTATGAAGTCCATTCCGTATCTGTAACGGACCCGCATCCGTTTTTGTGCACATTGGGAGGAGAAATTAGGAAAGAACATAAAAAGATCTGATTTATTTTTTATTTCGTATTTCCCCTTGATATTGTTCAAAATCTCGATGAAATAAAATATAATGTCTCTAAGTATTGGATTTCCTAATTGTAGCTGTAATATGATGGCACAGCAAACATTGTACTTCTTTTTTTGCATTAAGAGAACAAAAACATTTTAACTCCCAATCTAATTGAAACATTTTTAATAATTTATTTTTACCATGTAAACACAAAAAAAAAACAGCTGAGGGACGTGTTGTTGCTTGCATGAGTTCTCGTGGCATAATGAATCGTATTTCGCTATGACGCAATATGTACATATACATACACGCAGCCTCTGCTTGCGTTTTGACGTTGCTCGCGAGCAACGTTTTGGTTACACTGCTCTAAAGCAAACCTAAAAATTTCTATATACAAACTTAGGTCTTCGTTAAAAAACAAAGAAGATGTGGAGGATTCAAAATATGTCTCAATACTCACCCCCGGAAATTAGGCTCGAAGTAATGAAAAAAATGCTGAGGCTTTTGCCAATTACTTAAGTACAGTTTTTCAACCTTTTCCAAATTTAAAATTATATTTTTAAATTTTTTATTCCATTTCCTGTTGAAAATACTATAAGGAAGTATCGAAAGGAATTGTATCGTTATTTTCTTAAGAATGTTTAAGGCTATATACTATACATATGTATAATGAGGAAATTTATGATCTCTACTGCAGTAGACCTTTTGTTTTTCTTGTTGGAATATTTTGCTAATTTCATTATATTGACCTTAATACACTATAATTTGAAATTGTCAACGCCACTACATGAGGACCGCTTTGAAAAAATAAATGAGAAAAAAAATATTAAATTAAATTTTTGGTCCATAGACGGATCTTCTTTTTCACTTCACAACCAATCAAATGAATTAAGAGAATGAAAAGTAGATTCTTAACAACAAAACAAGCAAGAAAAAATAAGTTACTATGGTCAACGAACACTTCATTATTATTCAAACAACGATTTCTGAAAAATGAACGCACAATAAATAGCCTTACTACCTGAATTGAATAAAATTTTTAAAGGCAAACGCCTGTACCGATCGTCGGTATGATATGAACAACACAGTGAATATGAACCTAAGCTTCAATAAGCATATTTTTGTCAATTGCTCGTTGACTTTATTTGCCAAGCACAGGGCCCGACGTACGTTTTGTGCCGCGACGCCTAGCTAAATAAAAAAAATTAAGGTTATAATTTTTTTTCACGGAATTTACAAACTGATAATTTTAAATACGTACACTCAGAACAAAAACCATCTTTAAAATTTAAAATTTGTCGAACAGATTTATCATGATAAAGAAATAACATGATACAAGATTTTGTCATTATGTTAAATTAACATTTCAAAATGTGAAAACAATAATTTTTATTCTGTCAAACTTACATGACATATAGTGAAATTAAATTTTCTTTTCATGTAAAATCAACATGAAAAATTATGAACTTTACATGGTTTGTCATGTGAAATTAACGAGAGCAAAATGTGAAATTTTTACATAAAACCCAAAATTCTGTTATATTGTAACAAAAAGTAAACTTCCTACTTCACCTGCAAATAATTTTTTTAAATAAAAATACGAGTTTCTTGTTTTATTTTTTTTTATTTACTTAAAGTAATAGTAATATTCAATACATTTTTACATAAAACAAAAAATATTAAACTAAACATTTTTTAAGCGTATTACTTTTTTTCCATTGCAAAGTACATGAACGTTTAATGGAGGCGAAGTAAATTCGTTTGGATTAGATACAGTTTCAGTTAACTTAAAAAAAAATAATTCAATGAAATCATACAAGTATTTGGCCTCTAATAAATATTTTAAATTCAGAACTTGATACAATTTAAAAAGAATATCGAAAGATTTTAAGAACGTAGGTACCTTATAAAGGATTGATTCGCTTAACACGCAGAAGCTATGAACCTTTGTCAAGTTTTCTCCAATAAACAAGATCAAAGTCTGTAATGTTGCATTTTTCTCGTAAGGTTGTGGTTTCAGGCGTTCGTACTTAAGTTGGTAATCATTCATGGACGAGCAATAAAGAACTGTTGCATTTTGCGCATTCATTATAGTTGGTTTCCAATTTTGAAGTTTACTTCCTGCAGTTTTTTTGATATTGAATTAACTGAAGGTTTTAAAACTGTATGTAACAGAAGTGAGAGTATGCCATCTTGGGAATCTGAAAATAATATACATATGTATGTGAACTATGGCTGTTATACGATGAAGATGTCACATTTTCACATAAACTTCACTTTGCCGCCAATGAGAAAGGTACGGTCTGAATTTTATTCTTGCCCCAAGAAACTTAGTTGGAAAACGCTCAGCTATTTCCTCATCTTTGGTTAGATAAAGATTTCCACGTCCATTTTGCAATCTAAATTAAGCACTGAACTTATTGTACGTTTATTTAAACTTTGATTTTCTCATTGTACTTACTTGTCACTTTTTTATACACAGCCTCTTCAAATCCCATTTGCTCGCATATAATTTTCTTTAATTCATCGCTTTCCTTCGTAGTTTTTTCAAATACCTCACTAGAAATTAGCACATAAATTACGCCTCCCGATTCCAGTGTATTTTCTATTTTTAAGTAACTATTTATTGATTTTAACTCACAAAAAATGTATTGATTCGGAAAGTGCAGATATTTTAATGAGAAAAAATTGACGCGTCGCAATCAAAACAAAGCCTATTTTGTCAACCTCAACATGAATATACAGTGGCTCCAACGCATAATCGGACAAAGCTTTACTTTTTTAAAAACTATATGAAAAATTACGAACCAATTGGAACTTCAAAAAAATTGGAATGCCATTCAATTCATCCTTAATCCTCTATTCATACAACAAAAAAATTTAAAAAAACCTAACCAAAAATTCTTTAGAAATTATAAAAAATGAATAACTCACTTTTACTTGCTCAACGAATAATCGGACAACATACCAAGTAGTGAAAAAATTGTCGATATTTTTTTTGCTAAAGGATTATTTTGAGTATTTTGTTTTACGTTGCATTACTTTGCACCTATTAGTTACATTCAGTGTTAGAAATTATATTAACCACATCGCGTATTATCAGTAATGGCCCCAAAAGGAAAGCAAGCATGCCCGCTTATTGTAAAATTACATATAGAGGGAAAACTGTCCACGAAATTTGTGAATTAGTTGGAAAAACTCATTCGGCTGTCCACGAAATCATAAAAAGGTACCGTGAAGACTTTAGATTGACTTGCAAGTCCAAAGATGAACAGGGAAAAAAGCTAAATAGAAGATGGTGAAATTTGCAAAAGAATACCTGCTCAAAACTGATGAATTTTGGAAAACCGTAAGCACTCATTTAATATGTTTACAATGTTGTTATTTCAACTTCATCTGAATAGAGGATCTTCAATATACAGAAAAAAGTTGAAATAACAACATTCAAAATTCATCATTTTTGAGCAGGTATTCGTTTGCAAATTTTACCGTCTTGATTGTGTTAATTGGGCTTATAAATGGCTTTTTTCTTGCAATTCTACCATGAAAATCGGTCTTATGTAACACACTACATACAGTGTTCAAGCATACATCCTTTACAAGACTATTATTCAGAGATATTTAATTTTTTTTGCAATCTTCTATTAAGCTTTTTTCCCTGTTCATCTTTGGGCTTGCAAGTCAATCTAAATTCTTCACGATACCTTTTTATGATTTCGTGGACAGTCGAATGAGTTTTTTCAACTAATTCACCAATTTCGAGGACAGTTTTCCCTCTATATGTAATTTTACAATAAGCTGGCATGCTTGCTTTCCTTTTGGAGCCATTACTGATAATACGCGTTGTGATTAATATAATTTCTAACACTAAATGTAACTAATAGGTGCAAAGTAATACAACGTAAAACAAAATACTCAAAATAATCCTTTAGCAAAAAAAATATCGACTATTTTTTCACTACTTGGTATGTTGTCCCATTATATGTTGAGCAAGTAAAAGTGAGTTATTCATTTTTTATAATTTCTAAAGAATTTTTGGTTAGGTTTTTTTAAATTTTTTTGTTGTTGTATGAATAGAGGATTAATGAAGAATTGAATGGCATTCCAATTTTTTTGAAGTTCCAATTGGTTCGTAATTTTTCATATAGTTTTTAAAAAAGTAAAGCTTTGTCCGATTATGCGTTGGAGCCACTGTATGTTTGTTTTAAAATTACACAGTGTAAAATTCATAGTACGATCATATTAAACTACGGCACAATAAGCCGATGTCTAGTAATATCAACAACGATCAAATATATTATTAACACTGTAATTTGGTTAAGCTGCTCGAAAACCAACAGATTGAGGTTATTAGAAAGATAACACTACGTACTATAATAATAAAAGGATACCCAAGCAATATCAACATTATATTCGTGTAAAACGAATTGCCTTACACTGAAACCTCGTAAATTATACATGAAATATTGAATAATAGCCAATTGATATTACTTATTACTTTTTCCAATCAAGTTATCATGTAGTTTTAACAATATGAATCAGGTATGGGCGATCATGTAAATTTATAAGTTTTGTATGGAAAAATTAACCGTGCTTATTTAACATGAGTCTTGTTATTTTTCTTCGACTACTTTTTTCTGAGTGTAGTTCTCACTTCTCAACTTCTTATTTTCTATAGGAATAAGAACATAACTCGACGAAATTACAGCACTTATTCCGCCTTGTTTCGGGTCCCTGCTCAAAAAGTATATGTACAAGTAAGACAGGAAACTTATTTACAAGCTACTGCATTGTAATACTGTCAAAGTGTATGTATGTATGTATATAATAAATAAAAAAAAATAAAAAATTAGTGTTAACAAATCTACATGAGGTGAATTATTTACAAGCTACTGCATTGTAATACTGTCAAAGTGTATGTATGTATGTATATAATAAATAAAAAAAAATAAAAAATTAGTGTTAACAAATCTACATGAGGTGAATACATTATAGCTTTTAAGTGATAACGCACACTCATATCATACACACACACAATTCGTAAAAAAATCATTATCTATTTATTATTACTGAATAAAACTATAAAGTTTGATGACACTGTTAGTTTGGGTTCAAGAGCGTATACACGGAGTGGGTTTTCGGTTTCATTACTTCCATACTTTGCGAAAGTTAAAGTTTTTTTTATAGAACCTTTTATAAACATATGAAGGGGAAGATTAAGGGTGATAGCGTAGCAAGAAATCAAATAAGGTTGACTGATTTCTTCATAGGACCAAATTACCAAACTTTGCGGAGAAAATTTTCCCCTGGCACAAAAAAAAGTAGGTTCAAAAGAAAAAATTGAAAACAAGCATAGACACATAATTCATAAATTAGTTCCAAAAACAGTCCCTAGTGAAATTTAAACTTAACAAAGATTTTGAAAACCTAGTACGAATTCACGGACGTCAGGGTTACCAAATCGTACAAAAGCAATTTCCGGCCTTCTCATATTATAATAATTTATGCTTAAATTATTAATATTGGTTAGCAATATTAATAAATCTAAAAATGGTAAGAAATTAAGTTTTTTTGTGGCACATAGTTCATTTCACAAAAATCGTCGAATTTCCGGCTTTTTCCGAAATTTTTAAATTCCTACCAGGCTCCCGGCTTTGAGATGACATTCCCGACCAGGCCAGCTAAATCTCGTTCACTTGGTAACCCTGACTGACTAAACTTTTAAAATTAGAACAGTTTTATAAATTTTGTAGAACATACACACATTTTTTGAAGTCTTTCTTTTTGAAAATTTTCAAATGTGATTGTTCATTGTAACGGTATAAGTTCCGAACATCTGGAAGCAGCTTCCAAGGGGAGTACGTCAGATGTGCTTCTTCGGAAGCATTTAATTCAAAATTCTATTTAATTTTAAAAAAAACTTCATTGCGCATGCTCTGGGTTTGAACCTAGACATTCCGTGCTGTTACATGTGCAGTTTAACGACATCAGCCAACCCTCTTATTATATTTATCAAAATTTAATTTTGACAGAAACAGATTGAAGTTTTAGTTTCATTTAAATTAATAATAAGAGAAGCTCAGTTGGTTAAGATATGTGCACATCAGAACACTGGCATAACGCAGGATGCCTAGGTTCGAGTCTGATCGGAGACAAATAAAAAGTGAGTTTTTTTTTTAATTTAAGCTCAATGTGGTACTGCTCAGCATCCAAGAAAGCGTATTTAATATGCTTCCAAAGATGTGCATCCCTGCAATGACATCGTGTGTTGAAAAAGATAAGAAGTGAGAAGCGCATTGGGAGCAGCTTCTGCTTCCCTTGATGCACATCCGACGCGCTTTGAACTAGCTTCCGTTTCCTGTTGGGTATATAAATTCAATATGTTTTTGTGCTCTATTTTGTGTTTTTTAAGGCATATTTGCGTGCGTATTTTGTACTTTTTTGGAGAATATTTAAGCGCTTAAAATCAGTTTTTTGGAGCTTAATTTTCTGAGCCCTGATAATTACTATTGTTACATACTAAGATATTCATCACCGCATCTGCTCAAAGGCCACTGATGATTTCACTTAGCAATAGATGAAACTAGTATGATTAGGGACACCAAAAAAGAGTCGCTATAACGGATAGTTAAAGTTGTGCTTCGGAGAATATTGTTTAAGAAACACCCTTCAAGTTTGTGTTTTTATTATGTGGTTTGAACCTAATATATTTGAAAAACAACATGATTCAAATGTTGGCCGCAAGACCTTCAGCAGTTCTTCTGCAATTCTTTAAAGATAATTTTCAATGAATTTATTGCTTAGTTTGTATTGCAACTCGACCATACTTAACGAAATTAAATTATACAATAAAATTTTAACGGCATTATGTCACACTATCTTGGAAGCCAATAAACATCACTATGTAAATTTAGGAATAAAATGTCTTATCGCGCAACAAAGCCTAAATTAAAATCGATACGTGTGTTTCGATGATACACGGACCTTAACACATCTATGTATGTATAACAGAATCAGTTTCTCAAATTTTTCTACTATCAGCAGGACGATTGTGACGACCATAATTTCATCTTAAAGCGCGAAACGTCACTACGTCAGGTTCACCATTTTCGGAAAAACTTTTAACAATTTCAATGCATAGTGCGGTAGCAAACAATCTATGGATTGCTCTTTAATAGATACATAGCTCTTTAGTATCGTATCGATACAAATATAAAACAATATTTTTGAAGTAAGTAGTTTACCTTCAGTGTCGTATCGAATTAAGACAATGCACACATTTTTTTTAAATACTTTTTCAAAAATTTAACATATTATTTGATGTACTTTTTAAATTAAGTCTCTTCACTTCAGCTATATGAAAAATGTTTTTCCGAAAAGTCGGCCTTTCTCTAGCACTTTTTATTTTTCATTTTCCGGATTTCTTGATGGGTTTGCTATCGTTTCTGCGATTTCAAATCTTAAAATAATTTAAAATGTTACTAAAATTTGATTTGGAACAGAAGCAATCAAAATAAGCACTATTAGATGTTTCTGTAAAAACAATAACTAATGCAGAAATTTCCTGCAGAATATGCTTACACAATACTTTACTACTGATGCTTTAAATGAGTACCACATATCGTCGGGGAAAGTGCAAATACGTGTAACTAGTATTGGATAATTCCAAGTATCTGACAAAAGTAGCCAATTTGAGATTTCGGCGGCAGTCCACGCAAGATCCTAATTGGCCGCCACCCCTTTGTCCCTGGGTGCGTTCGATCAATAGAAAGTAAAGAATCACCCAAAAACAATTCCGTACATCTACTGCACGCATGTGGCGATTCCGCGTATGTGATCAGGTGACATCGAAACATAACAAGTGTATTATTTAAAATTAAATAACCAAAAGATGAGAGTATGCTTAACCCGGGAACGTTATACTTCGTCGAATCGACGACGCGCTCTCACTCTTTCATCATTCACTTTGTTTATACCGCATATTATGCTTTAATTTTTTTAACAATGTTAATCTATGTATGTCGAGAAGTGTTGGCATGTCACATGGATTTTTAGGTTTACGACGGTCACACGTCGTAAACTGTCGTAAGTGTCACAAATGTCGCAAACTCCATATCAACCTCGATTTCACAACACTGAAATTGTTTGTTAAACAATTTGACCAACAAAACAATATACTATGGAACTTGAAAATGTTTGACAAACAATTTTATGAACTGAACCCCCCTTACATGTAATCATGAAATGTAATTGAAAATTCAAATGCAAGAAATTCCGTTTATTTGTCGTAAACTCAATGTTTGTCACAAAGGCTCGAAGGTTTACGAAGTTTACGACCTACAATCGTAAACGTCGTAAATATCGCGCGACATTTGTGACATGCCAACACTGATGTCGAGAGCTTGTCGTAAACGGACGTTCTTCGCATAAACAGCCACCAAACGTCAAATTCAGCAGTACAGCGTTGTCAAAACACAAATTTGAGTTTTGTAAGTCCTGCTCACAAAATAAGCTTAATGATTGATTTTTCTTTTTTTTATATTTTTTAATATGTAATATTGAAAGACTGTATGTGCACTAAGTCAAATTTGTTTTGTTGTTTTTCATACTATGAAAAAGTGCCCTTCAAAAAAATAACTAAAAAACGTTAGTAAAAATACTATTGATTTTAAGCCAAAAAAAAATGTATTTTTAAATTTTATTTTTTTGTTTGTTTCTGAGTAAATGAGTGAAAATGATATTTGTGAATTTTTAATTTGAAAAGTTTATCCGTAATAATTTTTTGATAAAACAAGTTCGGCGATCCGACGAAGTATAACGTTAACGTATGTAAAATAAGTACATATAGCGTTCCAGGATTAAGAACATTCTTGGGCATTAAAGAGTGAACAGTAAGATACTGGCTAGAGGAGAAACCAAATAAAACATTTACTCGAGCGCGTCAGATATTCATAGGGGATGTTAAGTGATCCCAAACGAAGCTCCCATTCATTAGACTGACTATTCGGATGTGACGCAAGCGAGTGGCCACCTTTCGAAAATGCAAAAAAAAACGTTATTTGTAGTTACTCGAGCGCCTCAGATTTTTATACAGACGATTCAGCTTGATGTCCTGGTCATGCTGTTCATAATCTGACGATTATCTGGAGGAGTTTGCTTAATCTGACCGTTTGAAATATTTTTTTTTTCATGATTTTTATTTTTTTCTTAAATCTGAAAAATTTTAAAAATCCCAGTCAGTGATGCAATTTGGGTTTTGTGAAAATGTACAGAATTGAGACTTGAAATGTAGTTTTAGAGGACTAATGTCCTTTTTGTCTTGAACACCCAATTTTACTTAGATTTATCTATAGTTTCTAAAAAAAAAATCTCATTTTGCCACCTGAAAAACTGTATCAAACTGACATATATTTCACATACATTAAATAACTAATTACAAAATGTTCACATTGCGATTATTTAAATTTATTAATCAACCTTCTTATTTTATACCAAAAATCGGTAATTGATAAATTTGAGACATTATCTTATTTTATAGTGGCAAGATAAATTTCGAAATTGGTAATAAGTACATATTGAATTTGTCTTTCCTCCTATGTTCCACATAGATTTTGAAGCAAACGAAAATAGTACCAAAAACGATGGGTTAACGGAAAACCGTACTATGGTATTTTAGCTATGAAAATAGTATCAATATACTATAATACCATCTTTGCCAACACTGGTGGGGACGGTGCGTGAGTTTGGGAGAGATAGGCACGGAGTGGGGAATACATAAGGTGACCATCCGTTCCGTATTTCCCGGCACAGTGTTGTATTTCAGTGTGATATTTCGGATTTTTTTTTTTAAGAAATACGGGACGTAAAAAAAAGAAGAATAATGAACAGCTAAAAAGAATAAGGAACAACTAAATTATTTGTATATTAAGTTTCTAAAAACCAAAAAATTTGGCTTGTGGAAATCGGCAGATTATATGTTTTCCGTTATCCTTGAATTATTTCCTTCAAAATAAAAAAAAGTTTGACCGCGCTCGAGTAAATCCAGGTAACGTTTTTTTTTTGTAAGTTTGTGACCCTGCCACTCCCTTGCGTCACGGTCAAATCGTCAGATTAGTGAAATGTAGACTCTTTAGCATGTAATTAACCCACCATATCTTAACCTGACGCGCTCGAGTAAATCCAGCTATCAATTTTTTTTAACTATTCTGACCGGCTCCCCTACACTCGCGGCACTATATAGAGGGCTAAGTCTTGGTAGAGGTACTTAACAAGGTGCAAGGTATCTCCCATATCTTAATCTGACGTGCTCGAGTAAATCCCGAAATCCCCACTTGGGCTCCCCTACTATTACGTAATCACTGCCGATTTGCAAGCTGTAAAATTGTGCTCATTTTTGACAGCCAATGCGTTGTATTACAAAACGAATTTGATGGTTCATAACTTTACAGTATGGGCACTAATAACGTGAAGTGTTATTGGTTTGATGAGACTACAACAGATTTAAAAGCATCAACGTTTGCCTCATTACTTGTCGATTATTTAAAGAAAATGATAGACGAAGATCCTAAAGATGTCATCATTTTCACTGATGGATGTACATCACAAAACAGAAATGCTCTGGTTTGAAATGCTCTTCTGCGATTGGATATGGAAAAAAACGTCATCATCACACAGAAATTTTTAGAGAAGGGTCATACTCAAATGGAGATGGATTCAGTGCACTCGATATTGAAAGAAAGTTAAAACATCGTGAAATATTTTTACCTAGTCAATAATCTTATGTTACCAAAGAAGCTAGACTAAATCTATCTCCATATGAGGTAGTTACGATAGACTACACTTTTTTTTAAGATTATAGAATTCAAAACAACCTTATTTACGATTCAATCCGCCCTGGTAGAGGGACTGCTGCAAAGTGTGTAGCTGATATCAGAGTTCTAAAGTACAATCTCAATGGTACAAGTGAATACAAACTTAACTAAAATGACGAATTTCAATCATTACCGAACAGAATTGAGCCATTTATTTCACCACAGCTATTTAATGATAGATTGACAGTCTCAAAATCAAAATATATATGAACATTTTCAACAATTAAATAATGTTATACCCATTGATTGCTATGTTCTATGTTCTTGCCTTATAAGGATAATTAATTTATATTTTATGAAACTAAAACTGTCATCACAAACCTTTAATTGTAATATATAATTTTTTTTGTGTTGCATAGCTGAAGAATCTCTTTGTTTATTTTATAAGTTTAAATGTGTAATACTGTTCCTAATAACGTAACTAAAAATGCTGATACAGGCTGAATAAAGTAAGAGTTAATTAATCTGCTTTATCTTATTATCAATTTTTGTATTTCTAAGAGATTTCGGAGAAAAAGATTTTTGAATTTATTTTATTGATTTTATTTTGTTCCTCTAAGATAGGGATGGCCAGCTGCGGTGCCCAAAAGTCGACAGCGCGCTGACGTTTACAACAAACATTTCGCGCTAGTATGTGTACAAATGTGTGAAGAAATTCCAGCGAAAAAAAAATGAAAATAAATGTGTTTTGTCTTTTCCAGGTATAGAAAAAAATGACCCAGTAGAAATTCCTGCATCACTGATGTTAATAAATGAAGATAAATGTTGGCATATAAAATAATTGTATTTTTATTTAACAACAAAATGAAAACATTTCATATATATTGTACATATTATGTATACATATGTATGTTATACAAACATATTAGCAGAGTCTACTTAAAATAAGACTTTCAATATCTGGTTCAATATTTTGTGATGACGCCAGACGCAATGTCGGTAACTATTTCTCCATGAAATTGAATTTTTTTACAACAATTAAATAATATTTCAATAATGCATGCTTCAAAAATTGCCTTTCGCATAAATAATGTTTTTGTTTGCATTTGTTTTGTTTTTGCACGCTTGATTCCGACTGGGTTTCTCGCATATTCAATTTGCATGCGAATCAGCGTATAGAAATCAACAACTGCACGGCGGGCCGAATGATGGCCCAAAACGGGCAATGTGACCGCGGGAGGGTAAACGGCCAACACTACTCTAAGAGATACAGATTTTGAACAGATTTTGCAAGACATATTTTCTTTTGTTGAATAAGTATAATTTTGTAACTTTGATTTCAATACCGCGGATCTTAATACATTAGGATCCATTTTTAAAAGTTGGTGGTCAAATAAAATCCTAAATATATTAGTTTATCAGGAATCTATTGTTATCAATACAATACAGTTAGAACCAGTTACCTATTGCTTAGGAGCCGGTTTGATCCGCGACCTGCACTGGCTAATCATTAAACTTTTCCTGCCGCAGCTGCTTGAATACAAGCGAGAATGAAGCACTCGAACACTTTCTTTGCAGCTGTCCAGCCTCAGGCTTAGATGTCTTGAAAAATGACATCAGCGAATTTGCCGAAATTGAAATCGGCTCTCTGCCAGTGATGGCATTTGGGTTTTGTGAAAATGTACTGAATCGAGACTTCAAATGTACTTTTTAGAACCCGAATGTACTTTTTTGTCTTGAACACCCAATTTTCCTACTATGCACCAAATTGTTCTAAAATTTACTATCAAAAAAAAAAAAAAAAGGTTCTCACTTTTCCCATCTCAAAAACCCTAGCAAAATGAGATATATTTCACATTAAATTAATTATAAAATCTACACATTGCGCGATTATTTTCATTTACTAAAAAAAACAAAAAAAAAAACGTAATTAATATAATATTATATACAGGTAATTACTATAAATCTACTCATTGCGGTTATTTTCATTTACTAAAAGACAAAAAAAACGTAAATATTATAAATTGTCCAAATGTACCGAAAATGTACTGAATAAGTGTTAAAAATTTGGCGAATGTACTGAAAATATCCCAAATGTACCGAATGTACTGAAAACTTGTCGAATGTACTGACAATGAATTTTCAGGACGCAAATGTACCGAAAAAAGAACAAATGTACCGAAAATGCCATTACTGCTCTCTGCTCTACTACCTTAATAAGGCTAACTGGATATAGATGTCTTAACATCCACCAATTCTTCAGGTCACCTTATGTGGTTTTAATACCGCATATTTTAATGCGGCACAATTAGTGATACTTATGGCTTCAAGCAGGGCTGGATTTAAATTTATGGTGCCCTAGGTTTTGTACAGAAAATGGTGCTTTAGTTTTTGATTTTATATTGAATTTTTATTTGAAGTAAAATAGTTACAATTTTTAATGTATACTTTATTGGCCGAAATACTGTTTCCTTGACTTTTAAATAGCAAAATCTTTGATAATATCGTCAAAATCGATAGTAGTAGATCACTTTCAATGCAAATTATTGATAATGCATCCAATCTATCCTGCTTCATCACAGTACGACAAGGATTTTTTAATCTCTTTAGTTATAAGAATGATCTTTCTGCCGTACAATTTGTAACCATCAAGCTCAAGAATATACGTAAAGCAATATCTACGTTTGGAAAGGCTGATCTTTATTTATCTTCACACATTATATTACATAAAATAGCTTGATTATTAAATTTTTGTAAAAAGTGTTTTTTTTTATTATGTGTACTCATAGTTCGCTTAAAAGAACAAAAAAAATTAGATTGCGATTATCGACAACATACAAATTTACGAGTCGATAAATTTTGAAAAAACTTAACATATTTTATTTATTTTTTATTTTGGATTATGTACAATAAATTAAATATGGATGCATTTAGTGCATTCGTAATAGTAAGAGATTCATTTTTATTTTAGTTGACTAGTACCATGCTATTTTCTTTTTTCATGATAAAACATATAATTTCAATATTTGGTGCCCCTCCGCGCTGATGCCCTAGGACTGTGCTTAGTGTGCCTACCTATAAATCCAGCCCTGGCTTCAAGCCTATTAGCCAAGCCACCACTCTAACCTATCCTTACCTCGTCACAATCAAAAACAAAACAACAACAAAATGTATGCAAATATGACCAAATAAATGAAAAAAGTGCAAAAAAAGGCTCACATGTGTGGTATCCGGTTGAAAACAATCGAATGATTGCAGTTCTATTTTTTATAAAAATTTTATGTTTTTAAAATATATATGGTAAAAATTTGCCTACACTGAAGGAAAAGAAAATTGATTTTTTACACATGTTTCAAACTTATTAACAAGGAAATTTATAAATTTAATAGGAAATAACTACAACGCTGGCAAACATTGAGTTTTTTATAGAAATGTAAGGACTGTCCCAGAAAAAACTTGCACTTTGTTTTTTAGTTATAAAAAAATACCCAGCAATTTTTTTGTTTTTTTTTATTTTTTTATTAATAATGGCTAGTCTTCAGAACATAAATATCTAAAAACTAATTAACAGTTTTGTTTTTTCTATAAAAATTTCTTACTTTTTTTTTAAGGCCCTTCATTAAATTTTGCACAGTTGTTTCATCGACAGTACGGTACGATCTTTTCCACTTAAGTCTGAAGTCTTGAAAATTTTTTGCAGTCCTGCCACTCTTTCGAAGATCTCTTTTCATTAGAGCCCAATTGGGCGAAGCTCTGGGCAGTTAGGCGGATTTGCTATTTTTGGTACAAAATTGATCTTTTTACTTGCATATCATTCCATCGTAGCTTTAGAGTAATGAGAGGTTGCTAAATCTGGCCAGAATATCACGGTACCCTCATGTGCACGAATAAATGGTAGAAGACGTTTTTCGAGGCACTCGTCTATATAAACTTTGGAATTGATTGTGCCTTGCGTAACAAAGAAGCTGCTTCTGAGGCAACAGGTGCATATGGCCTGCCAAACCATATATTGCTTCGGAAATTTCGAAATTTTTTTTTCTTTGAATTTACTAGGCACATTCCCCTTCTTCGGTGATGTATAATATTCGTGCCCAGGTAGCTGCTTAAAATCTGCTTTAACGTAAGTTTCGTCGTCCATAACACAGCAGTCAAATTTAGTCAGGTACCTTTCATACAATTTTCGGGCTCGCATCTGAGCAACCAACTGCTTTTCATCAGAACGGTCTGGTACTTTTTGAACTCTATATGTCTTCAGCTTACTTTTTTCCTTTATCCTTTGCACAGTAGATTTTGATGTACCTGCTCTATCCGCCATATCTCGCACTGAGGTTCTTCTTTGACAGTTCTTTCTGATGCACCAACTATTTTTGCTATAGCTGAATATTTTAACCCTGGATTTTGCAGGTATGTGGACAAAATCAGTTCGCGGACTTTTTCTTGCTTGTTAGACATCTTTGTCGTTAGAAGTGTTATACATCATATTAAACGTCACTTTATATAGAACAAATATTGTGTCTTTTTAGACCTATAAGATTATCAGGTAGAGTATAATCTTAAAAAATAAAAGTGCAAGTTTTTTCTGGGACAGTCCTTATTTAAAATTGATGTCGTATATTGGACGTTTCACTCAAGAGGGTCAAGACGAACGAGGTCTTAAAATGTTTGTCTCATGAAAGGCTTCTAAAAGCCGAGTGGCCCGTTCAGAAATTCGAAATGGCAGATCCTATATGTCGGCCGGAAGCCGGAGAAAAATCGAGTGTCCACACTCAAAAAAAAATCGTTTGCACAAATGATATAGATGGAACTACTTCAAGTGTTTGGGAAAATTGTTGTGGTAAATAATAATATTTTTGTAACAAACACTTTTTATTTTACTCACAGAAATGTCGAATTTATTTGTCATTAAAAAAATTTGTTCATGTCACCGATGAGATTTGAACCCAGATCTGCTATGTTATGCCACTGTTGAGAGATACGCACATCTTACCCCACTGAGCTACTCATATTATTAAATGTACTGCGCTGAACTTAAATTATATTACTACAGCACGGAATGCCCAGGTTCGAGCCACGCTGGATGCAAACAAAAAAGGTTTTTTTTTAAATAAGTGATTAATCGTTGTTGAAAAGAAGAAGTGTTTGAGACAAAAGACAAGTGTTTGTCGAAATACTTCCATAAATTGAATTGTTTAACTGAAATATTTTAATGATTTTTCATAAATTATTATATCTTTAGGAAGTAACATTTCATGAAATGTTTTTAAAATTTTCAATAGAAGTAATTGAATCACTTGACACTATTTATTTTTTACTTGTGTCAAATACATTGGTTTTTCTAATATTGTCCAGAAATACTTATAGTTTAAGGCAAGAGCTAAGTGTTTGATTGAAATAATAAGTGCTTATTTTAAACATTCTATAATTTGCCACAAACGCTTTCTAAACATTCCTTTTTTTGAGTGCAGCAATAAAAATAAAAAAAAAATAATCTAAAAATAAAAATTCACAACCGATCGGGTCGTTGCTTGGCTCAAATTGTAGCTCCTAAAAAGCTTTCGTGGTAGGTTGACAGGATCCAAGATGGCGGATCCA
The DNA here is from genome assembly GCA_963662105.1 of Meiosimyza platycephala. Taxonomy (NCBI): domain Eukaryota; kingdom Metazoa; phylum Arthropoda; class Insecta; order Diptera; family Lauxaniidae; genus Meiosimyza; species Meiosimyza platycephala. The sequence goes on from OY759211.1 coordinate 43,862,915, forward strand.
ATATGGCGTATCCAATATGGCGGTCAAATATTCAATATGGTGGCCAAATTTTGTAAAAATTTAAAAATAAAAATTCACAACCGATCGGGTCGTTTCTTGGCTCAAATTGTAGCTCCTAAAAAGCTTTCGTGGTAGGTTAACAGAATCCAAGATTGCGGATCCAATTTGGCGGTCAAATATTCAATATAGTGGCCAAATTTTTGAAAGTCAACCGATTTGCACCAAATTTGGTATACGGGAGTCTTGGGGAATACAGATCACGAATCCATGGTCAGATTTGACAAAATTAAGATGGCCGATCCAAGATGGCGGACGTATTTTTTAAAAATCAACAGATTTGTACCAAATTAGCTATACGGGGGATTTTAGGGTCGTCAATTACGAATCTGAGGCTATATTTCAAAAATTTTCAAGTTCAAAATGGTGGATGCAATATGACGGACGTATTGTTAAAAATCAACCGATTAGCACAAAATTTGGTAAACGTGGGTTTCTGGGATCGCTGATTACGAATCCAAGGTCAGAAATTAAAAATTCAAGACGGCGGCCCCAATATGTTGGATTAGGTTATTGAATTTCCGCGATAATATTATATGAATAAAAATTTCGTCAAAAGCGAGGCTCCACTCCGCTAGCGCTTCATCTGCCAAATTTCGATATCAAAAAAGTGCATCTAGTAGGTCACGAATGGGCCATAATTGGTCAGTTAGTCCGATTAATTGGTCAACAAAAGTAAAATTTTTAAAAATATTTTTAAAAATTTCAAGTTCATCTGAATATTTTGGCACGTTATCTGGACAATTCCGAAATAAAAATATGCCTCTAAATAGGTCGCTAATCGGTCATAATTGGTCAGTTAGTCCGAGTAACAGTAGCAAGAGTAACAAATGGCTTACGATGAGGAATAATGAAGTATTTGGTATTTGCGAACAAATTTAGCTGCAGTTGAAATGATCGTCAAATACTTTGGTCATCACAGAATAAAACAGTGTTAGTGTTTCTTATGTACTGGAAAAGTAATAACTAGGCCCAACGAGAGCCCTGATTTAAGGTCAGTACGGATCCTATTGTACATACATTTCGTCTACTTTGTCAATTTTGTTTCAAGCGTGGAATTGGTAATCGATTTATAAGCTAAAGTAGGGATAGCCAGCTGCGGTGCCCAAAAGTCGACAGCACGCTGACGTTTACAACAAACATTTCGCGATAGTAAGTGTGAAGGAATTCCAACAAAAAAAAAAAAAAATTACCCAGTAGAAATTCGTGCATCACTGATTTTAATAAATAAAGATAAATGTTGGCATATAAAATAATTGTATTTTTATTTAACAACAAAAAGAAAACATTTCATACATCTTATACATAAGAGTTTACTTAAAAATAAACTATTTTTCCATGAACTAACATTATTTTTCCATGAAAACGAATTTTTTTACAACAATTAAATTATACAAGTCAAGAATACTTGCTTAAAAATTGCCTTTCGCATAAATAATGTTTTTGTTTCAATTGTTTTGTTTTCGCACGTTTGATTCCGACTGGGTTTCGCGCATATTAAATTTTCAAGCGAATCAGCGCATAGAAATCAGCCACTGCACGGCGGGACGAATGATGGCCCGTTTCATTGAATGTGACCGCGGGAGGGTAAATGGCCAACACTAAGCTAAAGCATTACGGGCTACTAGGACCGTACGGGAAAATAGGAAGAAAAATGCCAAATAATGACAAATCATGAGATGAAGAAGAAATATCGTGGATTTTCGCGACCACCGTTTTGAGAAAAGTAATCAACGAATCAAATCAAAATGTTCAATACATTTATCACAACAATTCTAAGACAGAAAAGTCCGAAGTCGCCGTCAATCAGCCAAATCACATATGTTTTTCGTGGATAAAAATTACCAAGAAAGAATGATTAAATCAATATCTGGTACTTCTAGAATCCTTTTATAGTCTATAAGATATAATAAATTGGGACATTATATGATGAAAATAGAGAAACAGAGGCGATGCCAAGGAGAGGGCTGCAAAAAAAACTCACTTACTGAGTGTCTTAGGTCTTACCTAACGAAATAAGCTTGTTTTTTTTAGTATTTTACCATACTAATAAATTAAATTGTTTTTGTAAAAAAATATGTCTGCTCCTTTTCTTACCAATTCTTCCCAATGCAATGTCATATATACATACATATATACATTAGGGTGATTCAAATATTTTTTGTTTTGCTCCAAACAGGTTTAATAGCAGCAGGTACACGAAAGAAAAATTGTGGTACATTTACTCATCGAGCTTTTTAGTTATCCATACTTGTATTGGAAAAAATGCCTTACGAGTCATTTGCCCCTATATCTTTTGAAAATAAAACCTTACATAAATGGAACCTAGCCCATCGGAAAGAGCATAAAATTTTTTACAAATAAAAATAAAACAAAAAAAAATTTACTTTTTTATCATTTTTCGAAATATCTCTAAATTCTGAAAGCTAATAAGCTAACGAAACATTATCTTCACGAAAAAATAACATGATACTTTTTAATGATCTTTCTAATGGGGTTGATCCTGTTTGTGTAAGATATTTCTTTCGCGAGATATACAGGCAAATGTCTCGTAAAACATTTTTTCCCATACAAATCGCATGAAAAGCTAAAAAGCTCGATGACCTACCAGTAAATATTGTTATTAAGAGCTAAAATTGCAGCAGAATTCTTCTTTCGGGTACTTGCTACTATAACAAAAAAAAATTTGAATCACCCTAGTATACATATGAAGAGCTGAGATGCAAAACCCGCCAAGTCCAAAAAATAAAAATGTGTGATATTATAGGAGGGGACGGAAAAAATTTTTGTCTACAAGCCTACATACTTTAAATTGTAAAAAAAAAAATTTTCCCTTCACAAACTTTTAATTGCAAAAGTTTCTGATAAATTATTTTTATCAAAACCCGCCAAGTCCACATTTCTGAAAGTTAAAACCCGCCAAGTCCAATCTTTCATTAAAAAAGATTCGGCTTTTATAAATACAAATTGCTATTGATATTTTTCAAAATCCACCAAGTCCCGAGGTTTCACTTTCAAAACCCGCCAAGTCCATATTTTGCGTAACTATATAGTCAAATTCAGTGGTATACATTTGTTGCGTTTTTCTCCGTACGCAAAATATGGACTTGGCGGGTTTTGAATCTGAGCTCTTCATATAGGACAGGTTGGTTCATAAACATAATACATATATAAAATAAAATTATTTTCCTCCATATTCTTAATATTTGTCGTATTAGTAACTAGGTTTGGTATAGTGCTTCACCGAGACGAGAACGATACGATAATTCAAATATTATCGTATCGTCCTCGTAGTGGAGCTTATCGTCTCGTACTCGTTCTCGTTCTATAATTTTTTGACCTGTATCGTTATCGTATCGTTCTCGTCTCGTTATCGCCGATATTTCTCGGTTAATATCGTTTACATTTATACACTAAATACTAGCTGGACCAGTGGCTTTACCTGCGCACTACCCGTTTTTCCACCCCTCTTACACTTTACGCAGTCCTTACTGCAGACAATTGGATCCATAGACCGAATTTCTAAAATTGGTATAACTACCAAGAATAAAGGGTTTGCTTGTATTGGAGAAGGAAAGACCCATTATCCAACGCCGTAAAAGTGGCTCTATCGCATAATATAACAAGAATAAAGCCTGCTTGCTTTTACATTTAGGTAACTCTAAAAATGAAGTCGAAGAAGTATTATTTGAAGTATTATTTGCTACCACGGTCAAATGTGATGTGAATCCTCTAATTTTGTTTTGATTTAATTTTTTTAATTTTACGAACTTTTTTGTTCGTTTTCAGAAAAAAAATATTAACCTCGGTGTATGCACATACATGAGCTTATAAAAAATATAGTGCAAATGACGCTAACGTGTATGGTATATGCGCGTTCAACGTTCTAAATGGTTATCGGACGATAATCAAGTGTTTATCGTACGATAAACACTACAACGAGAAAAAATTTTTTTAATATCGTCTCGTTATCGTTCTCGTTCTCGGTCCCGATAACGATAACGAGAACGATATTTATCGGTTCTCGGTGAAGCCCTAGTTTGGTAATATGAACGCAAAAACCACTGGATTTCTGTGCTTTGGATTAAATTTGTTAAGTCGTGAGTGGATTTTCATAAGAAATTCCATGCAGAAGGTTCATCAGCCGATGCAGAAATAATACGAAAGGTGCGTTCCATTTTTCATTGTTATTTTCATATTATAAAGTACTTTTTGTAATTATAATTACTTGGCAACACTTTTTTATTCGCTCACTATTGACAGTCAATTTTTATTCTTTGTTCTTTGCACGTGTGTCGATAAACCTAATAATATTTAAATGAAACTTTAAATAAACTTTCAATTCACTGTGCGAATTATTTAAAAATCTCTTATAGTCATTTCATCCCGTTTAATTTTCTTTGTGGTTGATAGTTTAAATGAGGCTAATAATCGAAATAAGCATCAGTCGTCAGAATCGTAGTGAGGCTGGTTGTGAGACGGCAAAAATAAGAATTCCGCTCAATAACTTGGTAAGCCACAAGTAGAAAAATATAGTTTGACCAATGCTCCTCTACAACATCGATTTCATACCCGTATTGCAGGGTCGTCGCAGGCGGGGCGAAGGGGGATCAGTCGCACCCCAGAAATTTTGACAGAGGGGCAGTATATTCATTTTGACCCCCCCACTCAGAAATAAATTATATCATAATTCGATCAACATTTTTAGGACTCAGCAAATCTTTTTATTAATTTGATTATCTCACATCTTGAGTAAATCGAAATGTGACAAAATTAACATTTAAAAAAAACATGTGTGCAGTTCACAGGTGGTAGAAGTGAAACTGAAAAAGAATGAGACGAAAATGCTTTTTAAAATGATAAAAGTTGACGAGATCTAGAATAAGTACAGCAAGGCTTTGGTAGTTAACCCTTCTTTGCATGGTGATGAAAATTTCCATCATACCATTAAGTGTCATAGAAATTATTAAAAAAAGAGGTTTTTAATAAATTGGTCGTTATTGTAAGCTTTCTACATGACTGCTACATGCATTGGAACACAACTGTCAAAAGAAAATCAAACATTGCTGTGTCATTATCAAGATTGAACTTGAAATTACGCGGTTCGTTACGATTTGAATAAAAGTGCAATTTCCCGAATGTTTTTTAATTATTATTTTGAACTTTTTTTCATATTAAAATTCATAATCAGTGAAAATCAGTGTTTCTGTTATTTTCTATGCAAATGTGATGTAAATTTACATCATCATGCAGTTACATATCTTCAATTTATGAGGACGAAAGTCGGCCCGCCTCGTTTTGCGTCCACATACGCGGCAAGCCGCGTAATGAGCTATATTTGCTACTATTTATTATATATTAGTTTTTGTTATTAAATATAATTGAATTGAATTTTATTTTAAGAAAAGAAGAAAATTAACTAATTCTAAGTTGTGCCGAATTTTATTTCACGCTAATAAACTCAGTATACTTAAGTTATAAATTATGCCATCATAGAATCAAAACAGGTAAACGGCAACACTGTAGAGTAAGCTATCGGAACAGCTGTTCGTGGTGAAATAAATCTGCAACAACCAATGTCACCACGAGCGAAATGGAGCTAGGCAAACAAAGATTGCCGAAACATATAAGATCGACACTTTGGAAAATATGAGTCAGTCTTGAAGGAACCAGCTAAGGACACAGAGCTCAGAGGAAAGTGCACTCTGGCAAGCGACTTCTGAGTATTTGTAGTCATACAAAACAACTTATACTGCTAGCACTAGTCAAAGCAATATACGTTGGAGTTTTAGTAGTTGCTTTTATTTTTTTGTTGTTTCTAAGCGGTGGTTGGATGTGAGTAATCACGTGTTACTAGTGCTTTGCAAAGTAACGTACGATTACGCTCAACGCATAAATAAGTGCAGGTTCTCTTGAAAACGGTGGGTTTTGGCTGTGAGTAATCACGCCTTACTAGTGCTTCGCAAAGTAACGTACGATTACACTCAGCGCATAAGTTAGTGCAGGTTCTCTTGAAAGCGGTGGGTTTTGGCTGTGAGTAATCACGCGTTACTAGTGCTTCGCAAAGTAACGTACGATTACGCTCAGCGCCTAAGTAAGAGCAGGTTCTCTTTTAAAGTGATGGGCTTCGCTGTGAGTAATTATGCGTTACTAGTGCTTCGCATAATATCGATAAAAACTCTCAATTCACCAACGTCTTCCAATGACACGACTCGACTCGTAATATACATAAGTTTATGTGTAAATTTGCCTTTAAGTTTGTACCTGTGAACTGTGTTAATAAAAGTACTAATTAAAAAAATGTTGGTACATTTTTTTCCTATTTGGTACATTTTCTTACCAAATTTGGTACAAAAAAAAAAGGCAAGTGGCATCCATGGACACGAGTATGTATCACTATGCCACAAAGAGCAACTTTCTGCACTTCACAGTGGGTATTCAACTCTTGTACTGCAGGGTCAATGGGGTATTAGGGAGACGTAATTTTTTGCGACGAAACTCAAAACCATGTTATATTTTCACGACGGTCCTAATAAAGTTTGACGGTGACTGAATACAGCCCTGCACTAGAAGAGTAAAGTGTGCAAATTTGCCCGTTATGGTATGGGGATTCATACTCGTATCATAGGAAGACGTTGGTGAATTGACAAAGATGTAATACTTAAGAACTCTTTAAAACGAATTGAAAAAAAAGGCACAGAATTTCGGCTTGCATGTCACCTGCTGGTACCGGAAATTTGACTTTTATGGGAAATATCATAAGTATGGATATGTGTCTTCAGATTATAAGTGTCAATTTGTTGCAGAGTGCTGAAAATCTGGGCATGCAGAGAAATTTACGGTTTTACCAATATAAAAATCGAAAATACAAAGCGGTCATAGTTCAATTCTGGTTAATATAAAATGTGCCCTTATTTGATTGCACCGCCAGCATAGTCACCTGACTTAAATGTGCTTGTAAATTTATGGGCGATTTTGGAAAAAAATTTTCGAATACACAATATTTCAAACAAAAACGACCTAAAAAAGGCACTTTAAACTGAGTGGCGCTATAATTTGCCAGATAAAAATAAAAAATTTGCAGCTTCCATGCCAAACCGTCTTTAAGCTGTAGATGACTAAAGAGGCTACCACACTACATATTTAAAATTACAAAATCATTATATTAAACAATGTTTTTCAATTTATACCTGTCTGCATCAAATAAGCTGTGACATGAAATTTAGTAGTTCATTTCGATTTTTTATTATAAAAATTGCAGGTAATATTTTTTTACAATAAATAAACATTTTTTTTAAACTAAAATTTTTGTTCTTTCAAATGATATGAAAATTTTTTTTATATTCCACTTAGTTTCAAAGTTACAGAGCATTGAAGTTAAAAGTATGCACTGCATCAAATAAGCTGTGTGCCACTGTATGTCACGGCCCGCTTGAAAAAAATTTAATGAAAGGTCCGAGGACGAAGCAGTTTTTTATTGGATACTTTTTGGGACATCATCAGAAGTCAAACCGCGCAAATATCAAAATCGTAACTCGATATTTTTTTTAATACGGCCATTTTTACGATTTTTTAACGAAATTCCGAGATTTTCAAATTCTTTCGCTTTATATATATATACATATACACACAAATATGTATACGCACACACACACCCACACTCACACACATACACACACACATACCCATATATATATATACTTATATATAAATATTTATATGTATATGTACACTTTGTCAAGAAATTGTTGGCAAAATAAATTATGCAATACCATTTTCACTTTGTTATTGAATTAAAATAAGAAATACATATAATTTTTGAAAATTATTGTATTGTATTGCAAACACATGTGAATAATTTCTGTCTCTTTAAATTAAACATAAAAAATTAATCAAAATCAACAAAGGACATACTAAATATCTTCTCTCAGATGATTTTAATAGGCTTTTGTAATAATTTAAGAAGCCAGAAATCTCATAGATTTTATATACATACATAGTACATATATATGTCTGTACTTTAAAAATCAACCTGAAGGTACTGAAACGAAGGTACTATCACTTTCACGAATGATCTTTCAATGCTGTAGCGTCGCGACGCGTCGCCTACTCGTTTCATATTGCATATTTTTTCCTGCAAAGCTACATAAAGGGTGTTTTTTTTAGAGGTTTGTTTTTCGAATAGAGATAAAACTGGGATTTTGTGGTCAAATCTGGCAACTCTAATGTCATTTATATTCAGTTTGGTTTGCCATTTCATCATGAACAGGTTGACAAAAGAACAACGCTTGCAAATCGTGCAAATTTATTTCGAAAATAATGGTTCAGTTCGCGAAGTTTACCGCAAGCTCCGTCCATTTTATGGTCGACATAATCGTCCATCAGAGCAATTAATTCGGTTAACCATGGATCGTTTTCGCACTACGTTTACTCTATGTGATAATACGCATCCGCAGAGACGTCGAACAGTGCGCACCGAAGAAACAATTGCCGCTGTAGAGCAAAATGTTGAAGAGGACCCGAATGAATCGATTCGCCACCGTGCACAGCAATTGGAGCTTTGTCCATCAACTTTATGGAAGATTTTGCGCAAAGATCTTGGCTTCCGACCTTACAAGATCCAGCTTGTGCAAGAATTAAAGCCGCGAGACCATGCAATGCGTCGTGATTTTGGTGTATGGGCCGAAAATGAGATTGATCTCAATGCTGATTTTCATCGCAAAATTTTGTTCAGTGATGAGGCTCATTTTTGGTTGAATGGCTACGTCAACAAGCAAAATTGCCGCATTTGGAGTGAAGAGAATCCACATGAGACCCTTGAGACGCCATTACATCCACAAAAACTGACTGTTTGGTGTGCTCTATGGGCTGGTGGAGTCATTGGGCCATACTTCTTCCGAAATAATGCTGGAGAGTCAGTTACCGTTAATGGAGACCGGTATAGAGCCATGATAACCGACTATTTTGTTCCCGAATTGGATGGCATGAATGTGGATGAGTTGTGGTTCCAACAAGACGGCGCTACATGCCACACAGCGCGCGTCACAATCGATTTATTGAAGGAAACATTCGATGAGCGCATAATTTCGCGGAATGGACCTGTCAATTGGCCACCAAGATCGTGTGATTTGACACCATTGGATTATTTTCTTTGGGGATATGTGAAGTCGCTCGTCTACGCCAACAAACCAGAAACGTTAGGGGACTTGGAAGCCAACATTCGTGGCGTTATTGCCGACATACGGCCCCATATGCTCGAAAAAGTGGTTGAAAATTGGACCTCTAGAATTGGCTTTATTCGAGCCAGCCGCGGCGGCCACATGCCCGAAATCATATTTAAACATTAATGGCATAAAATTATCCTTCCAATAAAACCAAATTGATGGACATTAAAACGATTTTCTTGTGTTTTATTTCAATTCGAAGTTGTATACCTCTAAAAAAAACACCCTTTACATTCAAATGTTTACGTTTGAACATTTGGCAGTTAATAGCTACATCACTTGCGTATTTTTGAACTCTGTGTTCACTTTTCAGCATTAGAAGCATCATAATTTAACATTTTGTGTTTACTTTTAAACAAAACTTATTTAATACTGAACAAATTGTTTGTTTTCTTGTATTTTGTTCATAAAATTGCATATTGAGTGCGTAATTTTTTTTTTCTCCACATACTATATGTACGTGTACATAGTCTGCTTAAATATACATCAAAAATTACACTCTTTTATAGTGTATTTTTGCATGCATTTTTTACAGTGTAGGTGGTTCACTTTGGTGCAAATATCGTAAATGCCAAGGGGACTCCTCAACCTCATGCCGTAAATGTGAGGTGAATCTATGCCCAAAAACTGTTTTTTTAATTACCATAAGGAATAAAAGTGACCAACACAAATTTGATATTGAACTTATTTAGTACTGAGCTCAACAAATAGATTTGCATGATGATGGATATTTCCATCATACCGTTTTTTAATAATTTTATACCATTTATTTCAACTAGGATTTTTTTAAATATTTTTCCGTTAATCTAGAACAGAGATGCGCACAAAGATTTTTTCGCGAGCTGGTTACAACAACATCAGCTCTGGTGAAAAAACTCAAAAATGTTTTGGAAAAAAATTCGTAGTATTGAAAAATATTTTGCGAAAAAATTCCTAGTATTTATGAAAATTTTTAAATAGCTGTAGCAAGCTAATTGCATGGAAACAAAAACAAAAATCTCAAGCTCAAGCAGCAAATGAATTGAAAACAAAATCACAAAAACAATAAACTGCGTTGAAGACAAAACTACAAAAACAAAAACCATGCAACGATAGTGAACCGAGATTATTTAACTTGAGTAACGGCATGAGCTAAAGAAAAAATTACACTAGCTTGAGCTGTCTTACCAGTTTTTCAATAAATTTATTGTTTCAAAAAATCGTTTGTAGTTTTTATCATTTGAACAAAAAACAAAAAAATAAGCTTTTTCTACAACTTCAAGCAATTTTCTGTCGAACTACTTACTTATGTATATTTTTGAAAAACTTATTATTTAACAAAATCGTTTGTAGGTTTTTATCTTTTACACCCTAAAAAAAACGAAAATCACTACAAACAACTACACACATAATGCTACCAATTCACAAAAAAAAATGTTTTTTTTACTTCGGATGCCAAGTTCACATAGCTCGAAAAGATGGCATGAAAACTAGGGTCCGACCGAAGGCTTCGGCTTCGGCCACCTTCAGTCTAAAAATCGCACATTCGGCCTACCTTCGGCTTCGGCCTTTAAATGGCCGAAGGTTCGGCCGAAGCCGAAGGTTTGCAAATGAATGGAATTTCGAAGTAAAATTCTCCAATTTGAAAAACGATATATGCAAAAGTGAAATAGTTTGGAATAGAAAGTTTTTTAAACAAAAATAGCTCAGAATGTGATACTGTAAAGTTAATGTAAACGACATTAGTTGTGAAGTTAAAGCAATAACCACTACAAATATTGAAAATAATCTTTGGGAATCTCGTGACACAACGGCCATGCAGCCAAATAACTCATGCTGAGTTCCAAGTTTTAAGATAGAGTTTGAGATGCACATTAAAAAATCTATTATTATGAGGAATGGATGTATTTTTAGCAATTGGCATTCAAGTTCATTTTTGAAACTGAAAAAAAAGGACCAAAAAATTCTATCTGCCCCTCCGACTAACGTTGCAAGTGAACAATTGTTTAACGCTGCAGGTCAGCTTTATACCGACTCACGTTCAAATTTGCGTGGCGAAAACGTTGATAAACTTTTATTTTTAGCTTACATTAAAAAATTATTTGACTTTGAATATTAAAGTACCTTCAACTTTTATTATCATTATAAACTAATATTGTTTATGTTTGCTAATAGATTATAACCATATAATTTATTTTTTGTTACTTATACATCAGAGGTTTATCGTTTAATTTAAGTACGATGGACGTGTTTTCGATCGCCTCCGTGTTCATTTAATAACTCGAGAGGTAAAAAATAATTAAAAAAATATTAACGGTTGCGGAAGTGGGTGCTAATACAATTAATGCACTTTGCATTGATTTCTTGTGCGTTTGCAAATAGAAAGAACAAAGTTCACATGTATTTAAAAGTAATTCACCTCACTAAGTTACAAGTTTAGTGAGCAACAGCTTAGCAACATTACCTCTGCAACACGAAACCAGGGTAGAGCAACAATTTTCGGAATTGCAACAGCATCAACAGCAGCAGCAGTAACAGCAGAAACCACAACATAAACAGCAGTTGCTATTACAACAACAAAAACAACAACTTAGTCAAATACTTCAACACAGCCCACCACTTGGATTTAAAATCGGTATTTATATTTTTTCACCACGTATGTAATTGCGTTAGCTATGTTACGTTGTTACGATGAAATGTCTTTCAGCTACAGTTGAGCATTGTCAGATGTAAAATAAAATGAGGATAATTTTGTAAATTCGTGAAAAATTCAAGCATTAACAAATTTTTGTAATCTGGTAACAATATCAGCTGATCGTTTTGTTTATTATTGAATTGGTATCACTGATTCCAAATGTGCAAGGTAAAATAACAATGAAAATAGTTCAATTAAAAATAAGAAAGAAAGGCTTTTGTCTAAGGCGACTGGGTTACTAAACATTCCTTTTCTATTTTTTAAACTTTTAATATTTCGTTTGTCGCTTCGGCTTGCTTATTCACAGCATTTACAAACCTAACGGCAGCTCAAGAGCAAGTGAAGAAATTGACAGTTCATATGAACGAAATCGCAGCGTTGCGTTTTACAAAATGCCACTTTGCATAGATAATACTACGTTATTGAGTTACTCAACGTTCAGCGCAGGGTTGCGTTTTATGAAATGCCAATTTCAACAACGCAGCGCGAATTGGTGTGTCGTGATTTACAAAATGATGCCATTATTACACTTACCAGCTGAAAAGCAGTAAAGGTATTTCTGTAGTAAATACAGAAATAAAAAATGCTCTCGAAGAAAAAGGTTTCCATGCCAGAGCAGTTATTAACATTGTAAATAAAGATAGGGTTCCGCAACCTATGTTTAAGGCAGACTTGTGCGTAATCAATTACATATGGTAATTAATTATTCATGCAATTACAATTACTTGTAATTTGTAATTGAAATTTTTCAAGGTTAAGGAACGAAGAATTTTTAATTTGCTTTAATTTTTCTGATTTTTAAAGGTCTTTTCAACACAATGTACGTTATGTATGTCCAGTTTTTGAAGATCCAAAAGTTTAAAAGCATGCAGACACTACTTTCTAATAAATATTGATCTCTGCATTTTAACAATTCTTGCGCATTTATAGAGGCGAACATTTTTTATTAGGATTTTCATGTAATTAAAATGCAAAATGAATAAAAATTGGGGAAATATAAAGAATTAAAAAAGTTTCAAGTCAAAATATGTACATTAAACTCAGACAAATATGGGGAGAAATACGTCAAATGTCCTAGCGCGAGCGCTAAATTCTGTTATTTTCAACTCGTGCTGGTGGTACATAAATGTACCTAAAAAAATTTTCCGACACATCATTTCGATGTATTTTTTCCTCAGCTTTCCAATGGTTTTGTCAGATTTCCCGAAATTTTCCATTTTCCTGGTGAAAAATCACAAAACGTGTTATATCTTAAAAGCGGTATTTTTAATATTTTTTTTAATGCTTTTAATCGAAAGCTGAGGTTTTTTTACATTAAAAAAGTTATTTTCCAAAGAGTGGTTTTGCAGTTTGCTATGAGAAATACAGCGCGAAAGAGTATTTGTGCATGTATTTTGTTCCTGTAATTTTTTATATATACATATCTTGGTCAAAAGCCTAGAAAATAATTTGTTTTTTTTTCATATCTTTATTAATAAATAATATAATAATAATAAAGCTTAAAATGAAAATTATTTTTTGGTGACTATTGGTTATTTTATAAGTGAAAATTGTTATATTTTCTTCTGTAAAAGTTTTTACTTAATGAGATAGATGATGTTGTTTTCTTGAAACCAAATCCACAATATCGGGCTCTATATTCGGAAGTTTTAATCTTAGGTCTGCTTCTACATTAAGCTGGTTTCTGTACGTTGATTTTATGTATAATAGTACCGAAAAGCCTGTTTAAAAAAATACGTTGTACAAAACGGAATCAAGTTTTGGATGCCCTTATATGCAAGTGCAGAATAATCGAATTTTAAGAGTAACTAAAAGTTAGTTAGTTCAATTTTATTAAACTTTAGTTTCAAAGAAGTATCGCAAGAGATAGCCATGAGTATATCTTTCTCTAATGTCGATAATTGCTTAGCAATACTAACATCTGTGTTGAATGGATCCCTGATCCAGTCGTTGCCAGAATCAGCATAGGGAAAATACTTCCGGAAGCTGCTTTTTAGAGGCATTAAATGTTCGATAAAAAGCATGCGCGTTTAACTATCGAGCACTTTATTAGAAAATTCTATAAAATCGCTTTGTTGAAAAAGACTCATACACACACTTTTGAATGCGCTTTGACCATAATTCGTATTATTATAATCGCTTCTATTTTAAATAGCTAAACACCGTTGAGACTTGCGATTTAGCTTCTGTGTTAAAAATCACCAAAAAATAGAATTTGTTCTATTTCTCTGCGATAAATTTTCTAGTATCAATTTTGTACGCACTATTAACGTATAGGAAAAATATGGTCGATATCGCACATCCCAACTGTGTTTAGCTCTTAACTTCAATTTTAAATTTATTTGAAGCTGCACCTTGTAGGCTCAAATTAAAACTTACAAAAATTGATGATGTTGTCAAACAGTGGGAAGAGTGGAAACAGTTAGGTGCTGGGCATCCCGGGTTTGAACAAAAGTAAATACACATTTTGTTTTTTAAAAATATGTGCAATCATTCAAAAAGCCATGTCCATGTAAAATTTTTAATTAATTAGTTATTTAAATAAAGCGAAAAGTTTTATGATTTAAAATTATTGGTGTCAAAATTGTTTCACGGACCCCTAGAATGGCTTCGCGGACCCCCAGGGGTCTGCGGACCACAGTTTAAGAATCGCTGAATTACAAGATATACAAACACAAATGCATAAATACATATCCAGAGATACACATGTGGGTATTTCTACAGCTACGGACGTGACAAAGTCCAAAGAAATCTTTGTTGTAAACTTGGCTGATTGTGTAGTACTAGGGGAGGACTATATTTAGGAAAACAGGGTCGTTTGAGCATGCTGTTCCAGGATATTAGCCAATATAAAGCGATATGGACGTGACACAATATGGAAGTGCTTTTGTAGCGCATACTCAAATATGCGAATTTCAGCGAAATATGGTCTACAATTTTTTTTCCTAAAAATGGCAAAATAAGGCTGAATAAGGTTCGAGCAACTTTTGAATATAGGACATACGAAAACCAATGAAATTTTTGAATTCATGGGATATTCTGAATATTTTTCCATTTTTCAATCAAGTGTGGTGAAAAGTTAAGCAAACTGTAATAAGGTCATTTATACATGTCCAACAAGCATTAAACTTGGTGAAAAGCTAGAAATCTATCCTTCTTTTACATTCTCATATAAATCATATGCAATGACATAATTTTTTTTTGTTAATTTTATCGCTTGAAAGAAATTTTTTTTCAAATTTTAATAAATGTAATTGCTGAAAAATGTGTGATCAATTACATTTTCGTTTTAAATTACTTGGCAAAAGTAATAGATTACAACTTTCTAAAAGATTACATTTTCATGCATTACTAATCCAATTACAAAAGTAATTAGAATTGCATGTAATCGTAATTTTAAATTACATGTAATTGAAATTAATGTAATTGAAAAATTTCAATTACAATTACTTTTAATTTATATTTTGAATTAAAAGTAATGATTACTTGTAATTGTAATTGAAAGAAATGTAATTCAAAAATACCCAAGTCTGGTTTAAGGTAGACCTACTCCCAGATGCTGCCAAGCTCAATAAAAATGAAACGCATCCAATATATAAATTGCACCGAAAAATTTCTGTCGAGGAGCCCCACAAACGTAATGGGCCACACGGTGCGTTTTAAAGATTTTAAATGAAAATCATTTGTCACCGAAAATTTTCTTTTGGATATTGTTTGTTATTCCAAAAGAAACATTTTCGCGTGAAAATGAAAATCATTTAACGTAGAGATTTTTTTTTATCTCATTTTTAAAAAATATTAAATTTTTGTAACGTTTTTAGGTACATTTTTGATAAGAAAGGTAGGTAAATAATCATATATATATATATAAGAAAATGAAAATATATTTTACATAATTAATAATGAGTAGGAGAACCTTTTTGTTTCATAAATGATGAGAATCGGTTTGGCATGCTGCCTGCCAGGCGTGCACATTGGTCTGGAGTAATTTTATGCCAATTCTCTTGATTAACTTGCGACAAGCTGCTTTTCTCGCGGGTTTTCGTGCTGCTACGACCTGTTTGATTATGCCTTATAAGTTCTCTATAGAATTTAAGTCGGAACTTTGAGGTGGCCACTTCAGAGTCTTGGTGGATTGTGTGTCGAGCCAAGATTTGACAAGTGGAGATAAATGTTTTGGACCATTATCAAGCTGGAAAATCCATCTAAGCGGAAAATTTTTGGTGTAATCGGTGGCCAAATGTTCCCTTAGTATATTTTTATATAAAAAATTTGAGTGTGTGGATTGCCAGGGCAACAAACAAACAAACAAACAAAAAAAAAACAAGTCTTCGGTTCGCAAACGGAACACTCTTTCAAAGGCCAGAATTTTTGAAGTATGATTATTTAAAGCGATGAATCTAAGTTCAACGTACTTGGGAGCGATGTAGTACCTATGTGCAACATACTTCACTCAAAGAATAAATCGTATTCTAAAAGTCAGTCCTTTGAAAAAGTGTTCCGTTTGCGAACCGAAGACTTGTTTTGATGTTTTTTTTGTTTGTTTGTTTGTTTGTTGCCCTGGCAACCCATACAATCAAATTTTTAATATAGGAATATACTAAGGCAGAGATTCTTAAACTGTGGTCCGCGGACCCCTGGGGGTCCGTGAAGCCATTCCAGGGGTCCGCGACACAATTTTGACATCAAATAATTTTACATCATCGAACTTTTCGCTTTATTCAAATAACTCATTTATTAAAAATTATTTTTAAAAAAACAAAGTGTGCATTTACTTTTGTTCAAACCCGGAATGCCCAGCACCTAACTCTTGCCACTCTTTCCACTCTTTTACAACATCATCAATTTTTGTAAATTTCAGTTTGAATCTACAAGGTGCAGCTTCATATAAATTTAAAGTTTTTATCTTCAACTTTAAATTTATGTGAAGCCGAAGCGACTACAAAAAAAAAAAATGGATGCCTCACTGAAAGATTGGTATGCCATATCCAAAACAAAATGCGGAGAAATGTGGAGAGTGTGGGTCGCACGTGTAAAGCTGCCATCAAAAACAGAGGCTACAGCACTAGATCTCAATGATCTAAATGTTTTTGCATACCAAGTAGTCATCAAATGCAATTTTAACACGATATTTTCTCTTTTTTTCCAATTTGTGCCATTTATGTGTCCCGCTCATTTAATCGGTTTTTTTACATTTCGATAATTTTTTTTTTTTTTGTGAATGGATTATTAGTGAAGTTCATATTATTATTAAATATGAATATATATAATATATATATATAATATATCTTTGCAAAAAACCAAACACTTGTTGTTTGTTAATATTACTTACAATACTGTAGCATAACAAAGAAAATATCAAATAATGTGCCATTTATGTATCCATAGCTGTATATATATATATATGATTATTTACCTACCGTTTTTATCAAAAATGTACCTAAAAACGTAACAAAAATTTAATATTTTTTTAAAAATGAGATAAATAAAAATCTCTGCGTTACATGATTTTCATTTTCACGCGAAAATGTTTCTTTTGGAATAACAAACAATATCCAAAATAAAATTTTCGGTGACAAATGATTTTCATTTAAAATCTTTAAAACGCACCGTGGCCAATGCGTAAACTGCCAAGAGTCTGGCCATACTAAAACTTATTGTAATCTCCGTTCTGTATGCGTCGCAGGTGGTGAACTCAATCACAGCTCCTTATGTACCAAAAAAGTGGAAAATAGTTCAAGCTCCTAAAAATGTAGCAATTGCAATGGAAACCATACTGCTAACTATGGAGGCTGTCCTGTATATCAAAGCCTGAAACAGAGGGTAACTTTACTTAAACAAGCTGCTCGCAATCCGACTAAAAATGTATTTACCTTTGCCACTTCTGCCACCCAGTAGTTCTCTGCTGCTTCTGCCCCCCCAGCAGTCCTCTGCCAACCCTTATACACCAGCTATTTCTTATGCTAATGTTGTATAAACAGGCTTTCAAATACAACACCTAACACCACATGAACCAAACAATAACCTTGAGCTAATGATTTCTAATTTTACTCAAAGCCTATCACACTTCATGTTAGCCATGCAAAAATCTTTAGATCATATCGTTGAAATGCAAACCCAATTAATGACTGCTCTCCTTGCCAAGTTATAGATCTTATAAAGATTTGCGCAAGGAATGCAAACGGCGTAAGCCAACATAAACTAGAGATTTCAAATTTCTTGTCTCGGGAAGATGTAGATATAATGCTTCTATCCGAAACCCACTTAACAAATAAATATAGCTTTTCTATTCCAGGCTATATATTCTATAAAACCAATCACCCAGTCGGCAAAGCCCATCATTCTTGCTCAGGGGCTTATGCCCAGAACTATCTACAAGCCACTTCAATTATTTTGCAAAGTAATGGCAACGACCTTTCTTTATCTGCAGTTTACTGTCCTCCCCGCTTTGCTGTATGAGAGGCGCAGTTTATGGACTATTTTAAAACTTTAGGTGATAAATTTGTAGCAGCCGTTGACTATAACGCAAAACATATTTTCTGGGGCTCCCGCATTAATAATCCCAAAGATAATCAACTGTATAACACAATAAACAAAAATAGCAATCTGGGTGTTGCTTCTCCCTGAAAACCCACATATTGGCCAGCGGACCGCAACAAAATTCCTGACCTAATCGATTTTGCCGTCACCAAGGGTATTCGCAGAGATTTCATTTCTGTCAGTACAAGTTTTGAGTTATCATCTGATCATTCCCCTGTTTTCATACAAATTTTTCAAAAACCCAAGCATAGAGAGGTACCACCTACCCTTACAACTCCTCATACAAACTGGATTAATTACAAAAAATACATAGGCACACATATCCACACAAATTATACAATAGGATGTAAAGAGCATGATGATGATGCTGTTGAGGTTATAAATTCCATTTTAACTACAGCAGCAAAAAACTCTACGCCCAAAAATTCAACTAGAATAGATAGATTTTTAACAAATGGTGAAATAGAAAAATTAGTTTCGGATAAGAGAAGGCTTAAACGGGAATGGTAGAAATATAGGTCTCCAGCATCAAAAATACACTCTAAGAAAAAATTACTACTATACATAGTAGGAAACCGGTTACCTATATTAATACTAGTAAAATCGCACGAGTTGTGTAATGAAAATTTTTACACTATAAAACGTGTAAACTGAATTAAAGATTTAGTGTAAAAATCACACATAAAAATGTGTTTTTTTTGCTAAATAATTAGTAATTTCTAGCGCAGTGTGTTTTATTACACTATAAAACGTGTAAGCTGAATTACAGATTTGGTGTAAAAATCACACCTAAAAATGTGTTTATTTTCGCTAAACAATTAGTAATTTCCTGCGCAGTGTATTTTATTACACTATCAAATAGTGATTCAAACCTACGAAAAATAGTTTTGAAATAAAATTTATATTTTTATTTTGCAAAATTTTTTTTATTATATCATATTAAAAAACATTTATTTAATTTCATTTTAATGTAACTTATTTTTATAAATAAAAAAATTTATAAGAGATTAACAAAAACAAATAACAAAATGAGTATTATACATTAGAATATTTTGGAAACCACATGAACATACTAGACTGTGTCATTTCAAAGTTTTGGAGTTGGATTTTATTTTTTTTTGCCTATATTTTAGCTTGAGGAATAAAAATAGTTGTCGCAATATTTGAGCTTTCTATCACAAACCTGTAAACGGCGCGGACAGAGTTTATGTCCGATTTCGTTGAAATTTGAGGAAAAAAGCGACTTGCTAAAACGTAGAAAAAGTCGGCCTTAAGTTCGAAGATATAGGGTTTTAGGTATTTTATTTGTATGGGAGATGCCACCCACTGTTGTCAAACTACATCCACATTTTTCATCTAGCTGAAAATGTGGACAAAATACACCCAAAGGGGAGTTTTTTTTTTTTTTTTTTTTAAAAATTGTGGGTATTTTAGCCTATGTTTTAGCATTAAGTCCGAAGGGAACACTCCCAAAATTTCAGCTTTCTAGATCATACCTGTGGCTGGCGCATTCAGTTTGTTTCCAATTTAATTGACGACTTTTTACTAAAACGTAAAAAAAAATTACCATAGGTGCCAAGATATAGGGTTTTAAGTATTTTAGTTGTATGGGAGGTGTCACACCCTGATTTCAAACCACGCCCACATTTTTCGAGTGGCTGAAAGTGAGCAATTTACATCTCAATACCAAATTTGAAGCTAATAGCTTCCATAGGTTCCGAGATAGCGTTTAAGCGATTTTGTTATATGTATTAGAGCGTTTTAAGTGATTTTGTTATATTAGAGCTACCACGCCCCTTAATTAAATCCCGCTCACGTTTGCAGGGTGTTAAGAGAAGACAGTGTAGATACAAGTACCGAATTTCGAAACTGTAGCTGCCATAAGTAACAAGATATAGCGCTTTAGGTGCTTTATTTGTAAGGGAAGTGCCCCACCCTGTTATCAAATCACGCCCACATTCTTCGAGTGGCTAAGTACAAACTAAATACTTCCATATATTAAATTTTAAGCTTGTAGCTGCCATAGGTACCAATATATGGCACTTTAAGTGCTTTTGTTGTACGAGAGGTGCCACACCCCGTTTTCGAAACCCGCCCACATTTCACAAAGTGCTTCGTACAGACAGCATACACTGTCGATCATCAGGATAGAACCAACTGAATTTTATACAAAAAATCTCCATAAATTGTGAATGCAGAAACAATAAACACTCCAACTTTTCAGAAATATAAAAGCACTTGTAATGCACTACTTAAAGACTAAAAATCAATTTCCAATGCATTATAGCTGTACTTTTCTTTAATTGTTTCTAATCATGTATGAAATTCTTCTTTTTTTTTCTTGGTTCAGCAGAATAGAACCACTTTTTAATTGCTCTATAAATAAAACAAAAATAAATAGTTTGTATTAAAAAATTGATTTTATTGTAATTGTTTTATCTGAATATCACAGGCCGACAAAAATAAAAAACCAGAGACCAGACCTATCATATCCGAAGGACTTTGATACACTGAATCCGAGTCCGAGCTCATAATTTCTCCTATACGTCAGGTTTTCGAGATATTCTAACCTAAAAGTGCAAAAAACACGGTTTTTGGCTATATTTGAGGTTATTTCACATCGCAAATAAAATTGTTTTTCCAAAACTTGTTACGGCATATGAAGGTATTACTCTTACCCTTTAAAACCCATTTTAAATTTTGTCGATATCTCTTTTAATCACCGAAATATCATAAATTTAAATTTTCTATGCATCCTGCCCATACTAGAATTAATGTAGATCTGTATGTAGCCCTATGTAATAAATTTCAAGCTGAACCAAGAAAAAAAGAAGAATTTCATACATGATTAGAAACAATTAAAGAAAAGTACAGCTATAATGCATTGGAAATTGATTTTTTGTCTTTAAGTAGTGCATTACAAGTGCTTTTATATTTCTGAAAAGTTGGAGTGTTTATTGTTTCTGCATTCACAATTTATGGAGATTTTTTGTATAAAATTCAGTTGGTTCTATCCTGATGAACGACAGTGTATGCTGTCTGTACGAAGCACTTTGTAAAATGTGGCCGGGTTTCAAAAACGGAGTGTGGCACCTCTCGTACAACAAAAGCACTTAAAGTGCTATATCTTGGTACCTATGGCAGCTACAAGCTTAAAATTTAATATATGGAAGTATTTAGTTTGTACTTAGATACTCGAAGAATGTGGGCGTAGTTTGAAAACAGGGTGGGGCACTTCCCTTACAAATAAAGCACCTAAAGCGCTATATCTTGTTACTTATGGCAGCTACAGTTTCGAAATTCGGTACTTGTATCTATACTGTCTTCTCTTAACACCCTGCAAACGTGAGCGGGATTTAATTAAGGGGCGTGGTAGCTCTAATATAACAAAATCGCTTAAACGCTATCTCGGAACCTATGGAAGCTATTAGCTTCAAATTTGGTATTGAGATGTAAATTACTCACTTTCAGCCACTCGTGGGCGTGGTTTGAAATCAGGGTATGACACCTCCCATACAACTAAAATACTTAAAACCCTATATCTTGGCACCTATGGTAATTTTTTTTTACGTTTTAGTAAAAAGTCGTCAATTAAATTGGAAACAAACTGAATGCGCCAGCCACAGGTATGATCTAGAAAGCTGAAATTTTGGAAGTGTTCCCTTCGGATTTAATGCTAAAACATAGGCTAAAATGCCCACAATTAAAAAAAAAAAAAAAAACTCCCCTTTGGGTGTATTTTGTCCACATTTTCAGCTAGATTTTTATGTGGATGTAGTTTGACAACAATGGGTGGCATCTCCCATACAAATAAAATACCTAAAATCCTATATCTTTGCACCTAAGGCCGACTTTTTCTACGTGTTAGCAAGTCGCTTTTTTCGTCAAATTTCAACGAAACCGGACATAAACTCTGTCCGCGCCGTTTACAGGTTTGTGATAGAAAGCTCAAATATTGCGACAACTATTTTTATTCCTCAAGCTAAAATATAGGCAAAAAAAAAATAAAATCCAACTCCAAAACTTTGAAATGACACAGTCTAGAACATACACATAAACATAATCAACTAATTTATTAAAATTAAACTTAATAAGTATATTGCAGTACCTTTTACTTAAATCAATTCGCAAATTTTAATGAAAAGCACAACAACTCAACTGAGCACGCGACTATAACTGATCGTATTGTGACAAGCCTTTGCTAACACAAAATTTTTACACTCAATACCATAAAATGCACATATTGTGTGAATCCTCACAAAAATATCAGGAATGCAGCACAGCTACAATTAATGCACAAAAAAATGTGTAAATTCGCGCAAAAAAAAATGTAAATTCCCGATTATAAGGGAAAAACACACATTTATAGTAAATTTTGATATAAAACAATGTGTGTATTCACTATTAAATTTTTTTGTACACAAAATTATATGTACATATATTAACTACTAAAGGCTGTTTTTTTTATAGGTTTGTTTTTCGAATAGAGATAAAACTGGGATTTTGTGGTCAAATCTGGCAACTCTAATGTCATTTATATTCAGTTTGGTTTGCCATTTCATCATGAACAGGTTGACAAAAGAACAACGCGTCCAAATTGTGCAAATTTATTATAGTCACTAAAATTTCAACTTTATTTTCACTCAAAATTCACATGATTTTTGCAATTATGAAGTCAAGAAGGCCGCCTAGATCTTGTGATATCACACCTTAATTTTTTTTTTTGGGGTTATGTGAAGCCAAAAGTATGCGTCGATAAGCCAGCTACGATTCAATACTTCGAAGCCAACATTACTCGCGTAATTCGCGATATACCTTGAAAATTGGACCTCCATTTTAGACTACGTCCGAGCTAGCCGTGGCGTTCATATGCCAGAAGTCATATTTAAATTATAATGCCAGAAGATTATCTTTCGAATAAAGTAATTTTCATGTCTATTTAAAAAATTCATCTTTGTTTTATTCCATTTTAAAGTTCTATACCTCTAAAAAAAACACCCTATATTAAAATAGTAACTTTACTAATTTAATGTTTTATTTTTTAGAGTGTAAAACATAGGGAAGCCGAAAAGAAGATAAGAGCTGTTCTTTCTAGAGAACAAAATAATCACCATTATAGTTTTATTCAAAACCTTTCTCCAAACAAAACTAATAAATCGTTTCTTTGGAAGTCTAGCCGCGTATTTAGAAATCCTATTTAGACCGAGCCTCCCATAAGGGATAGAAATGGCGATTGGGCACGATATATTGAGGAAAACTCATATGTTTTTGCACAACATTTAAGCCTAATGTTTCAACTCAATTGTGTCTCAAACAATACTGATCTACCTCCGCAAATAAGTAACACTCAAAATATAAACATTCATATTACCCTAACTGAAGTCGCTAACGTCATAAAAAATAAACTTATTTGTAGAAAAGCACCTGGCCATGACTCCATTACTCCCATAATGCTCAAAAATTTACCCCAAACAGAAAAATATAGAAATTGAAGAATATTTTGATTATTTAAAATAATTTCAATTCAAGCTGTAACACAAAAGAATTTTTGTTTGAATCAGGCGCTCAGCAAATCAAACAAGATGAATACTATTTTTTTTATTTTTCAGTTTGAACTGAAAAACGCATCTAGTTGATCAAGGGGTCAAGGAGGATGAAGCCACCAACATAAATATTTTTGAATTTCCAAAGGTTCAAGCCCAAATAAAACTAGCACGTCGGCAGGGGCAGTGTATTTTGACATTTTTATTTACTTTCTTTGTTAATTTTAAAGAAAGTTTAATATTTTTGTCTTTCTAAATTTGATTTTCGTGTTTTTTTAAATGGCGAATCAGTGCTAGTGATTAAACTATTCTCATTTTATTTATTTAGGTATTAACTTGTGTTAACTAATGATTTGTTTCAAGTAAAACAAGTAAATATGAAAATATATGTAATTAATTTCGTTAGATTAAAACCCCCTTGGCAAAAAATTCTGGTTGCGAAAAATAGCAAAATATGAAACACATACAAGCAAACAACAGGAATATAATATGTGGCAATTTTCATCTGAATTTTTCGGCTGAAAAAACCAGTACAGTACTGGTTGGTAAAATATCTGATATGAGTTACGATTACTCCTACGATTAGTGTTAAAATGAATATAATTCAGAAGCTCTGGCGCAGCAAGCGACCCTGATACAAGCTGATGCAAGTAAATTATACCCGCAATATTTCTACGAGTGCTCAAAGACTGAATACGTAATAACTTTAAACGATCCTCATAAGGAGGAAGGTTTAAGAGGTCATTCCAATTTAAGCCCTTGAGAGCAAACCGAACAAAATTTTTTTGGATTTGTTCTACTCTATCTATATGTATATTGTAATATGGAGACCATACTTGGCTAGCATACTCTAAGTGAGGACGCACAATAGTATTGTATAAAGTTACTGTTACTAACGGGCTATTAAATTCTTTTGCCCACCGCTTTATAAATCCAAGTAATGACGAAGCCTTCTTACAGATTATATTAATGTGTTCATTAAACGTCAATTTAGCATCAACATGTATACCAAGGTCTTTGACTATATCGACACGACAGATTTTCATATCATTAATTGTATAATCAAATTCCACATTAATTTTCTTTCTAGAGAAGATCATAGTTTGGCATTTATCAGGATTTAAATGTAAGCTATTTTTAGAACACCAAACTTCAAATGATTTCAGGTCAGACTGTAGGGCAAAGTTGTCATTATCCACCTTCACAGTCCTGTAAATTTTCATATCATCAGCATATATAAGCAGATGAGAGTTTTTGATTATATGAGTAACATCATTGATAGCCAAAATAAACAGGAGCGGCCCCAGGTGACTTCCTTGCGGAACACCTGAAAACGCTGTAAAAGGAGAGGACAACACGCCTCGAAATCTTATTCTATAAGAACGATCAAATAAATAAGATTCAATCCATCTGACAAAATTTATAGGAAATCCTAGTTTATTTAATTTAAACAAAATCAAACTATGTGGTAATTTGTCAAATGCTTTACTAAAGTCTGTGTAGATACAGTCTACTTGCGACCCAGAAGCAATTGAACTTAAAGCAAAAGACGTAAAATCAAGAAGGTTAGAAACGGTAGATCTGCCATTAACAAAACCATGCTGACGAGTTGTTATGACTTCACTACAGCACACCTTAACTTGATCATAAATAATTCGCTCTAAAAGCTTTGGTATTGATGATAACTTGGCTATAGGCCTGTAATTAGAAACATAATTTTTTATCCTTTTTTAAAAATAGGACTTATAAAAGATTCCTTCCAAAATTTAGGAAAACAGCCATCATTAATAGATTTATTAAAAAGAAAACTGAGTGGTTTACTCAGGATAAGACTACAATTAATTAAAACTGTGGCTGGAATGCCGTCAGGCCCAGAACCAAAGTCATCATCAAGGGATGCAATATATTTTACTATAAGTTCAGGGGTAAAAGATATTGCACCAAATGGAACCTGAGAATCAGTATTCATATACTCAAAGTAGTTGACATCAGGGCTAAACACTTCAGTTGAAAAAGATTTTTTGAACAAATTAGCGAATAACCCAGCTATAATTTGGGGATCGCTGGTGAGCCCGTCGACAGTCTTGAATTCTGATGGAAAACCATCCGACTTTTTTTTAGAGTTTATGAATCCCCAAAAATTTTTGGGGTCATGAAGAATATTGAGCTTCATTTTATTCAGACATCCAGAATAAGCTGATTCGAGCCTAAATTCTTGGAAAAGCTGCAGATAAGCCTCCAGGTCAATGCGGTCCTGACTACAAACGTATTTATTCCATGCCCTATTGCGGCCGTTACGTATTTTCTTCAAATCCTTAGTGTACCAGGGGTACGAGGAATCATTAACATACCGCAGAGTATATGGCACTGATAAAGATATTGCCGAAAAAAGTTCTTTATAAAAATAATTTACGCATTCATCTAAGACGTTATTATTAAAAAATTCTAACCAAATGTTAAATCTATCGTTTAGGATATTATTCAATTTCAAGAAGTCAGCTTTCTTGAAATTAAATTCAAAGAATCTGCTAGAAGAATTGGCAGTCACTATGTTATCTCTATCCGATTGGTACAACACACTCAGAGGTGGATGGTACGCATCAACCGCAGATAAAGCATGAGGAGCATTTTGCACAACAACATTGCTACTTTCTGTAGTCAAGACTAAGTCCAGTTGTCGATTGTGGGAATTTTTAATACAACTAACTTGTTGTAAATTAGACAGGATTTCGTCAACAAAAATTTGTTCTTGTCGAGTTATTGGACTAGATACAAAATAATATGTACCGTTGTCCGAAATATTCCATTTTAAGTCAGGCAAATTAAAGTCACCTAACAATAAAATATCGTCATTGGTATAAAGTTTATCTATGACAAATTCTACGGCCCTCGAAAGGTGCTCGTAGACTTCTGTGCTACTATTAGGAGGAATGTAGGCGTTAAGGATGTACAAATTGGACTTAGAAAAATTACCTTAACACATAAAAGTTCAATACTAGCAGCACAGGGAATATCAATTAAAGAACTAGTATGACTATTTTTTTTAGCAATTAATACATATACCCCCTCCAACAGGAGACTAGTCGTCCATATATCTGTCTCTTCTAAAAACATTAAAGCTATTATCAAACAGTTCCTGATTAAGAAAAGAGCTGTTAAGCCAAGTCTCGGTAAAAATTATAATATCTTCAGAAAAGTTCTGAGTAGATAAAAAAATGTCATGCGCTTTTGAACGCATACCCCTTACATTTTGGTAGTAAAGGGATAAACGATTTAGTTTTTTGGTCCAGAACGAACGTTTTGGACAGCCTTGTTTTTTTTAGATTGAAACTCAGACTTAAAGATATTATTAACCCACATCTTCGAATTATAAACAGCAGCAAAATGACAGAAAGCCACTGTAATTTTAAAAGATGAATATGTAGGTTTGTTACCGATTTTCCTACAGGAAATAAAAGCGTCAGCAGGACTGACATTTTGTTGCCTTATGAATTCCCTAACAGTATCAGCTATTGTGTCAGGGTGTAAACGGGAGATAAAAATGGATCTAGGTTTAGGCATAGCTTTCAAAAAAATAGGAACAGTAGATCTTATAGCAAGGGGACTATTATATACTGGACTAAGATTAGTGGCGTTAAATGCTTCAGGTAAAGTTTCTAGGGGAGGATTTGGCGAAACTCTTTCAGGGATATTGGCTTTGCAGTTCGGTTTTTTAGTTGGCTTGGTCTTCTTCTTTGGATTTTTTTTCTTCCTAAGTGAATTAGCTTGTTTGGTGCTATTTGAAGTCGAGGGAGTGGATGCAGAAGCGGTAGGGACATCAACCGAAAATTACGCGGGATCGGTTGCAAATTTGTTCTTTTGGAGAAGTCAAAATAAAAATCCTGCTTCTGGATTTGCTGGTTGCTTGGTAGCAATAAAAATTAATTTTCTCAAATGCATCTCAAATGCAAAATAATAATTATTTAAAAATGAAAATAAAAAATGGCGGAACATATTCAAAAAACTTGATATACATAAATTAAAATAAATAAAATAGAAAACCCTAATAAAATACAAAATGGCAGAGCAGAGCGCCATTGTTAAAATCCTCAATGCGCAAATAAGCCAAAATCACATTTCCCCTGGTTGTAAGACAGTAAAGCTGTCGCTCGCCACGTAGAAGTTCGATCCAATTATCGACATTTGCCGGAATATTGTTCTTTTATATATACTTCTTTGTTTTGGAGAAATCAAAATAAAAATCCTGCTTCTGGATTTGCTGGTTGCTTGGTAGCAATAAAAATTAATTTTCTCAAATGCAAAATAATTAATTATTTGTAAAATGTAAATAAAAAATGGCGGAAGATATTCAAAAAACTTCATATAAATTAAAATAAATAAATTATAAAATCCTAATAAAATACAAAATGGCAGAGCAGAGCGCCATTGTTAAAATCCCCAATGCGCAAATAAGCCAAAATCACATTTCCCCTGGTTGTAAGACAGTAAAGCTGTCGCTCGCCGCGTAGAAGTACGATCCAATTATCGACATTTGCCGGAATATTGTTCTTTTATATATACTTCTTTGTTCGAGTTCCAGAACCAAATGATGTAACTTATCTTGGCATTCACTTAGATCAAAAGAATAAATAATAAAAAGAGATTTCATGGATAAGTCTATGCAAAAAAAGTTGCGACGTTGAGGAGGAATACTGAGATGGTCGAAAACTTCGCCGTGAAATCAAGATCCACAGGAGAATTTTTACTCAAAAAAGTAGTCGAATACGTCATAGTACGGCGAAATTGAAAAAGGAGAATTAACTAAACTCGTTTTTATTTTCGTTCGTATAGAAATTTCATTTCATATGTTAAGAATTGTCTATCTATATATCTATTGTTTTGAAACCTTCATTTGAGAAAATTCATTTATATTGCTACCAAGCAACCAGCAAATCCAGAAGGAGGATTTTTATTTTGACTTCTCCAAAATAACAAATTTGCAACCGATCCCGCGTCTTTTGCGTTGGTGCCTTTTTTAATCAGAAAAATTCAGTTGAAAAATGGCAAATATTATATTCCTGTTGTTTGCTTGTATGTGTTTCACATTTTGCTATTTGTCGCAACCAGAATTTTTAACCAAGGGGGTTTTTAATCTAACGAAATTAATCACTTATATTTTCATATTTTCTTGTTTTACTTGAAACAAATCATTAGTTAACATAACTTAATACCTAACTAGATTAAATTAGAATAGTTTAATCACTTGCACTGATTCGGCATTTAAAAAACCACGAAAATCAAATTTTGAAATACCAAAAAATTAAACTTTCTTTAAAATTAACAAAGAAACTAATTAAAAATGTTTAAATACACTGCCACTGCCAACGTGTTAGTTTTATTTGGGCTTAAGTCCTTGAAAATTCAAAAATATTTATGTTGGGGGCTTCAGCCTCCTTGATCCCTTGTTCAACTTCAAGCGTTTTTCAGTTCAAACTGAAAAATAAAAATAATATTCATCTTGTTTGATTTGCTGAGCGCCTGCTTCAAACAAAAATTCTTTTGTCTTGCAATCATATTACAAATTTCAAAATATTCTTCAATTTCTATATTTTTCAACATATTAATGAAAATAATAATAAAGGTTACATTAATTTGTCCTATCAAAATTTGACAGCGAAATCTGGCTCCATTGCTGTCAAAAAATTTTTCTACTCAATTTATTTGCTTATATTTTGCATTGGATTTTGACAACTGCGGAACCAGATGTAGCTGTTAAATTTTGATAGGACAAATTAATACAATTTCTTAACATATAAAATGAAATTTCTATACGAACGAAAATAAAAACGAGTTTAGTTAATTCTCCTTTTTCAATTTCGCCGTACTATGACGTATTCGACTACTTTTTTGAGTAAAAATTCTCCTGTAGATCTTGATTTCACGGCGAAGTTTTCGACCATCTCAGTATTCCATCCATGAAATCTCTTTTTATTATTTATTCTCTTTGGTGACATTCATATCTGTTGACAATAATTTGTTTATGTTGATAAGTTTTTGTTTCACGAGCGTGTACACTCAGAAAAAAAACATTGTTATCCGAAGAATTTTTGTATTCTTGAAAAATTGTGAGCTAAAAATTGTTGACTTAACAAAAATTTCTTCGAGCAAAAACTCGTTTTTGATTTTTTAAGAATCAAACTATCAATTTAAAAATAAAGTTCTTATAAAAACAATTTTTATTTTCTTAAACATTTTTAAAAACGGAAAATTGTTGGCCCAATAATAAAATTTTTATGCTAAGTATTTTTGTGATCGTATTGGCCTTTAAAAATGCAATTGTTAATTCAACAATAAGCTCTTCAGTTTACATTTATTATCAAGAATAAAAACAGTTGGCATAACAATGAAAAAAGTGAACGTTTTTGATTTCAAAAACTAATTCTCGGACTAAGAAATAAAATTCTTGCCACAACAATTTATTCTTAAAGTTGTGAAAAACTGACTGTAAATCTGTCACTTTAGCAAAAATAATAACTTCGAAAAAACAATAAACATACACTTTTTCCCATCTACAATGGAAAAAGAAAGTGTTTTTAGCGTTATATAAGAAAATGATATCTCCCGAAATTTGTCCCGGTAATTATAACTTTTTTATTATATCATGATAAGCTCACTGATAACATTCTTTTTTAGATTCAAGACACTTTTTCTTCTTCAGTTTATTACATACGCTCATACTACCGCCAAGGATAAGCAAAAAATGTAAACCGTTCATTTCTGATGAAGATAAACTCAAACTCCAAGCTGTCTCTGAAAAGCTAAAGTTGCAGCCAAAAACTTTTGTGGCTGGAGAGTCTTTAGAAAGTTTTAAAGAATTTTTAAATCAACAACTCGTTCTTGAGGCAACAATTTATTTTTTCGAAGTGTTGACAATTTTTATATTTAAGCCAACAATAAAAATGTTTACTTTACAGCTAACATTTTAATTGTAAAGATAAGAATTTAAGTTATTGAGTTCATTTTAACCTACGGAAATTGTTGGGCCAAAGTATAAAATTGTTGGAATTACAACTTTTTTTCTGAGTGTATGTTTACATAGGTCACAGGGGCAGAGTGTTAGGGGCAAAGCGGTAGTTTTTATCACTTCCCAAGTAGCATTCTTTGCAAAGAAATCTCTAAATGCGTAATTACAGCGCTTCTACAGCCGTATAGAGCTACATTTGGACGACCATTCATCACACACAAAAAATACGATTTAAAACAAATGTGTAAATATCATTTTTTATTTATTGCAGTTCGTATACCGCTTTACCCCACTCGAGGGGCAAAGCGGTAGAAACGTACTTTTCTTTTGCATCGTATAATAAACATCTTCTGTTGAGAAAATAATGAGCCTAATTACCTTAATAGATTCAATATGGAGCGAACTAAGAACTTACATGTTTAAATGTGCGAAACAAATTTTTTTTTTTTAAAACTTTGTTTACCCGTTGACCCCACCTTCCCCTATATATATTTTTATGATTATTTAAGAAATAATAAAAGTTATTTGCGACGCTGACCATAATTTTGTCTCTATTATCAGGCTCCACTCCGCTAACACCCCATCTGGCGAATTTTGATAAAAAAAGTGCATCTAATAGGTCACTAATTGGTGATAATTGGTCAGTTAGTCTGATTAATTGGGCAGCAAAAGTAAATTTTTTACAAATATTTTTATAAATTTCAAGGTCATCAGCGAATTTCGAAATAGAACAAGTGCCTTTAATAGGTCGCGAATTAGTCATAATTGGTCAGTTAGTTCGATTAATTGTTAAGCACGAGAAAATTTTAAAATTTTTTTTAATAATTTCAAGGTCATCTGCATATTTTGGCTCCCCATCTAGCGAACTTTAAAATAAAAGCATATGCATCTAATAGGTCACTAGGCTACTGCATTGTTGAATGTTTAAATAATTTTAAGGCTATTTTTATACCTTGCACAGAGGGTATATTCACTTTGCCATTCCGTGTGTAACGCATAGAAGGGGGCATGGCAGGTATAGAAAAGTATATACAGTGCATTCGCGGTACCGTGAACTAATTAAAACTAAGGTTGCTCACGGTAGCGAAATTGTTCACGTTAGCGAATATGAAATTTTAAACCAAAATTTATGCAGCGCAGTCGCTGTAACGTATTTTGCATCAAATTTTTATTCTTCATATCATTTGTAACAACCAAAACTTTAAAGGAAACAAAAAACTTCTTCATAAACTAAAAAAAATTAACATAAAAATACATAAACAGCCTATTGCGTGGTTGAGTTATGTCTTGCTACTCGGTAGTCAATCAGTGATGGCATTTGGGTTTTGTGAAAATGTACTGAATCGAGACTTCAAATGTACTTTTTAGAGCCCGAATGTACTTTTTTTGTCTTGAACCACCCAATTTTCCTACTATGCACCAAATTGTTCTAAAATTTACTATCAAAAAAAAAAAAAAAAGGTTCTCACTTTTCCCATCTCAAAAACCCTAGCAAAATGAGATATATTTCACATTAAATTAATTATAAAATCTACACATTGCGCGACTATTTTCATTTACTAAAAAAAAACAAAAAAAAAAATACGTAATTAATATAATATTATATACAGGTAATTACTATAAATCTACTCATTGCGGTAATTTTCATTTCCTAAAAGACAAAAAAAACGTAAATATTATAAATTGTCCAAATGTACCGAAAATGTACTGAATATGTGTTAAAAATTTGGCGAATGTACTGAAAATATCCCAAATGTACCGAATGTACTGAAAACTTGTCGAATGTACTGACAATGAATTTTCAGGACGCAAATGTACCGAAAAAAGTACAAATGTACCAAAAATGCCATCACTGTAGTCAATACAAAATTTATTTCGATCACGATACCGCGTTGTTCACGTTAGACGGTGGTCACAATACCGCGACTGCACTGTATATTCTTGATCAGCGTCACCATCTGAGTCGATTTAGCTATTACCGTCTGTCTGTTGAAATCACGTTTTCAATGAAATTTGGCACACAAGTCACTCCCTACAAGCTGTTTGCTCATGAAAAGCGAAATCGGGTTCATGGACACGCCTACCGCCCATACTCTGTGCATATAAGGTCAAGCTTATTTCCAAAAAACTTCTAGCGATTTTATGGTGCTCATGTGACAAAATTAGGATTGGATTAAGGTTTTAAGCTTCCTAAGGCTCTTAAAAGGGCTCTTAAAAGGGCACTGCCTTAAATTTTAACTTTTATAACGCGATAGCTCGTAAACAAGATATTGTGATGAAATTTGGTGAACAGACACAGATCACATATATCTTGAATTGCACCCAAAGTGGGCGAAAGTAAAAATGTGGGCGTGACATTCATCAACAATTGAAAATTTTGATTCCGTATAACTCGAAATTGGCACACACGGTTTTCATAAAAAATTTTTGGAATGATACCACTGAAAGCAGTTACCAATACAAGCTACGTCAGTATACTGGAAAATATTTCCCGAATACGATTCTGATGAAATTTCATATACGACCTGGAATTGATCCAAAATGATCACAAAAAAAATGTCAGCCTTATACCTTTGTAGACTACTGAGATATTTACTGGGTGTTTTTTTACCATTGGGCAGCCGTTGTAACTATTTTTTTATTTTTAGTTAAATCACGAAAATTCATTCCGTTGCCTCATTTGCCGATTGTGGTGATGGACACATGGACACTTCGCTCACCGAAGTTAGTGACGAAGAAGACTTTGATGACAATCTTATGAACCTCAAAGAAAATAATGACTTGAGTTTTAATACAACTATACATACAGTGGCTCACAGCTTAAAGTATGCAGTGCATACTTTTAACTTCAACACTCTATAATTTTGAAACTAATCGGAATATACATTTGAAAGAGCACAAATTCTAGTTTTAAAAAAATGTTTATTTTTTGTTAAAAAATATTACCTGGAATTTTTATAATAGATAATCGAAATATGCTATTAAATTTCATGTCACAGCTTATTATATGCAGATGTGTTTAAACAATAAAAACACTGTCAAAAGTAATAATTTTGTAATTTTAAATATGCAGTGTGGTAGCCTCTTTGGTCAACTACAGGTTAAAGACGGTATGGCATCGAAGCTGCAAATTTTTTATTGATATCTGGCGAATTATAGCGCCGCTCAATTCTAAGTGCCTTTTTTAGGTCGTTTTTGTTTGAAATGTTGTGTTTTCGGATATTTGTTTTGCAAAATGGCCCATAAATTTACAACCACATTAAGGTCTGACGACTATGCTCACGATGCCATCAAATCCGGGCTCTAGTATATTTACCAGGATTGAACTACGCCCGCTTTGTGTTTTTTGTCTTTACCTTGGTATAACCGGAAATATGTCTGTATGAACAGATTTTCGGCACTCTGCAACGAATTGACACTTATAATCTGAAGACACATATTCATGCTCATGGTATTTCCTATAAAATCCAAATTTCCGATACCAGCAGCTGACATGCAAGCCCAAACCGAAAATGTTTTTAACTAGCGAGTTGTTCACAAAATGCCGTTCATCAGTCAAAGTGCGATTAACCGTCTGATTTTCGCCAAAGAAAATGTTTTGAAAACCCCTGAGTACTGGAGTTCGGTAATATTCTTGGATGAATTAAAATTCAACTTATTTGACTCAGATGGCATGTCGCGAAAGCTTAATACAAAATACAACAGGGAAAACCTAAACGCAATATAAAACCTGTTGGTGGCAACGCCATATGGTTTGGGCTGCATGTCAGCTGCTGGTATCGGAAATTTGGTTTTTATCACTCAGAAAAAAAAATTGTAATTCCAACAATTTTATACTTTGGCCCAACAATTTCCGTAGGTTAAAATGAACTCAATAACTTAAATTCTTATCTTAACAATAAAAAATGTTAGCTGTAAAGTAAACATTTTTATTGTTGGCTTATACATATATAAAAATTGTCAACACTTCGAAAAAATAAATTGTTGTCTCAAGAACGAGTTGTTGATTTAAAAATTCTTTAAAACTTTCTGAAGACTCTCCAGCCACAAAAGTTTTTGGCTGCAACTTTAGCTTTTCAGAGACAGCTTGGAGTTTGAGTTTATCTTCATCAGAAATGAACGGTTTACATTTTTTGCTTATCCTTGGCGGTAGTATGAGCGTATGTAATAAACTGAAGAAGAAAAAGTGTCTTGAATCTAAAAAAGAATGTTATCAGTGAGCTTATCATGATATAATAAAAAAGTTATAATTACCGGGACAAATTTCGGGAGATATCATTTTCTTATATAACGCTAAAAACACTTTCTTTTTCCATTGTAGATGGGAAAAAGTGTATGTTTATTGTTTTTTCGAAGTTATTATTTTTGCTAAAGTGACAGATTTACAGTCAGTTTTTCACAACTTTAAGAATAAATTGTTGTGGCAAGAATTTTATTTCTTAGTCCGAGAATTAGTTTTTGAAATCAAAAACGTTCACTTTTTTCATTGTTATGCCAACTGTTTTTATTCTTGATAATAAATGTAAACTGAAGAGCTTATTGTTGAATTAACAATTGCATTTTTAAAGGCCAATACGATCACAAAAATACTTAGCATAAAAATTTTATTATTGGGCCAACAATTTTCCGTTTTTAAAAATGTTTAAGAAAATAAAAATAGTTTTTATAAGAACTTTATTTTTAAATTGATAGTTTGATTCTTAAAAAATCAAAAACGAGTTTTTGCTCGGAGAAATTTTTGTTAAGTCAACAATTTTTAGCTCACAATTTTTCAAGAATACAAAAATTCACCGGATAACAATGTTTTTTTTTCTGAGTGATAGGAAATATCATGAGTATGAATATTTGTCATCTTCTGTTCATACAGACATATTTCCGGTTATACCAAGATAAAGACCAGAAACACAAAGCGGGCGTACTTCAATCCTGGTACATATACAAGTGCCCGGATTTGATGGCATCGCCAGCATAGTCGTCAGGCCCTAATGTGGTTGTAAATTTATGGACGATTTTGGAAAAAAATATCCGAAAACCATATATGTATGTAATACTTCTATATTGCTACTAACCTAACTGCTCAGTGTGTTTGAATTTCGAAATTATTATTGACATATCTCAAAGCTATAGTTTGTTTTGCGCTTGCGCAAGTTTTGTATGTGTTGGTTTTTAGAAATATTTGTAAACAACAATTCAATAAATCTGAAATATTTATAAACAAAATGTTTTAAATGTCAAATAATTTCAGGGGCAGTGCAGAAAAAAATTAGATCTAATGAAGAAAACTAAATTTTTTTAATTAGAAAAAATTTATAATAAAAAAAAATCAACCGCTTCTGTGTTTCATCAAAATCAATTGTCAATTTTGAGTCATGCGCAGTAGAATTATGGCATTGAACATCTTAAAAGTGCGTGAACAGAAATTGACTATATGTAGTAGCAATATAGAAGTATTACATTCATATATGCCGAAAACACAACATTTAAAAAAAACGACCTAAAAAAGGCACTTAAAATTGAGGGGCGCTATAATTCGCCAGATACCAATGAAAAATTTGCAGCTTCGATGCCAAACCGTCTTTAACCTGTAGTTGAGCAAAAAGGCTACCACACTGCATATTTAAAATTACAAAATTATTACTTTTGACAGTATTTTACTATTTTAAACACATCTGCATATAATAAGCTGTGACATGAAATTCAGTAGTACATATGTTTCGATTTCCTATTATAAAAATTCCAGGTAATATTTTTTAAGCAAAAAATAAACATTTTTTTAAAACTAGAATTTGTGCTCTTTCAATTGATATCAAAATTTTTTGTATATTCCGATTAGTTTCAAAATTATAGAGTGTGGAAGTTAAAAGTATGCACTGCATACTTTAAGCTGTAAGCCTCTGTAGCTATGGACTTGATCAATGTCTTCTAGATAATGGTGAGGATAACGTGCTATCGTCTGCTGCACCGAAGCATTTTCGACAGAAAACAATTATTCTCACCTCCCAGTAATAAAATAAACCAAGCGTATTCGATAAATTACCAATTGACGATAAAAATATATTAGTCTTAAATTTATTAATTCAAAATATTGTGCGATGATCGTAGATATTTTTTTCAATTCAGATGAATATTAACGACCCAATTGTGGAAACGTTTTATTGATGATGAAGTTCTGAATCATATTTCCTTGTTTACCAATCAATGTGCAAATGAATCCAATACTGCAGGTTTTGTGACCAGATCGGACGAAATACAAACGTTCATTTGCATATTCTATATTACCGGCGACGATCGTTTTGCAAACATCCCCTCATATTAGGCAACTGGAAAATCTGTTTTTGTAATTGGTAAAAATAATAATTACACCAACAGTAACAATTTTTTTTTCGTAGCCCCTTACACGGGGCTAGTGTGGACAACCATTGATTTTACTAGGGGCTAATGTGGACACCAATAGGAACTTAATAATTGAAACAGAAACTTAAAAAGAGTTCAAATATACATACATATATATATTTTTTTTTTAAGAGAATAATACAGTTCAATAAAAATTAAAAAAAAAAAACTTGAAAAAATGTATGTCAAATTTGATATACTGTAGATCGAGATGTTCCCGGCAATTGTTGTGGTTGTGTCATCTTTACCACTATTTAAAGCGAATGTTTCTTGGAGGTGCATTTTTTTCTTTTAAGAGGTTCTTCGTTTGTCTTTTCAGGTGTTTCGGGGCTTGTGTGGATTTCTCCACATAAGCCTCATTTCAACTGTCCACACTAGCCCCTTTGTATGTATGTATGTATTTATTCTATGATAAATTCAATATTTACAAGTAAATTACAATGTTTGAGATTTAATCTTATAGATATTTCAACAAATAAATTCAAAGCTTAACATTTGTAAAGATAATCACTTAAAATAATATAATTTATAGGTAAAAAGATAGTAAAAACCTATATTAATATCACAAATTATAAATAAGGGGATGTTTTCAGATCAGACTCTTCAGGTCCTCTATATTAATAGAGAACGAAACTTCTGTCTATGACAAACTCCGCAAGAGAGCATGGTTTGAAATCCTTCATCTGTGAGAGAATGACAAGGCCAAATCGTTTAACGTATTTAATATAATTTTTAGGTGAGTCATCGAATGTAACTCTGACGTCGGAAATCTATTCGGCAGATTTAAAATAGTCTTGTTTTGGATAACTTGCAGACGTTTTAAGTGCGTTTTTGCACATTTGATCCAAACGGGGCAGGCATAAGTAAGAATGGGTCTAATACACATTTTATAAAGCAACATTTTGTTCTTTATAATTAATTTCGACTTTTTATTTAAAAGAAAATAAAAAGGTTGCTTTGACACAGACGTTCTCTAAGTGCGGTTTAAATAACAATTTTTCGTCAAGAGCAACTCCTAAATACTTGACCGATTTTGAAAGCGGTATTACATTGGCTTGAACTGAAAATGGTCTAGTAGGAACTCGCTTCGGGGACTTATTAAATGGAAATATAATAGCTTGGGTTTTTCCTTCATTAACCTTTACTTTCCATTTATCAAAAAATGTTGTTGCCAAAGACAAGGCTATCTGCATTTTGTTGATAATTGCATTTGAGACCTTGCTAGACGTGATCAAAGCGCTATCATCAGCATAAAGTGCTAAATCTATGTTAGAAGATGACTTAAAATCAGAAGTATATATGGAATATAAAATTGGTGATAAAGCGGAACCTTGTGGTACTCCTGCAGTAATTTGTCTTTCTGTGGAATTGAAACCTTCAATGTGCCCTATAAAGACCCATTAGTAAGGAAACCTCTAGTAATCTTTATTAAATACAAGGGACATTGTAGCGTGCTTAATTTATACAGAAGACCGTTGTGCCATAAAGAGTCAAAGGCTTTTTCAATATCTAAAAATACCACACCAGTGGAATACTTTTTTTGTTTATTCGCCTTAATAATGTTAACTACTCTTTCGATCTGATGAGTCGTACTATGTTCAGCTTTAAAACCAAATTGAAACCTGTTTATAACATTGTTTTCATCAGTAAACTTTTTAAGCCTATCAAGAATAATTTTCTCAAAAATTTTTTCCAGACAGCTCAACAAACTGATAGGTCGATAGCTTGAGGGTAATTTCGGATCTTTGTTCTGTTTCAAGATCGGCACAGCTTTAGCTTTTTTAAAACATTGCGGGAAATAGCAAAAACGCAGA
Organism: Meiosimyza platycephala; assembly: GCA_963662105.1. NCBI lineage: Eukaryota > Metazoa > Arthropoda > Insecta > Diptera > Lauxaniidae > Meiosimyza > Meiosimyza platycephala. The sequence goes on from OY759211.1 coordinate 43,902,163, forward strand.
CAAAAATTAAAGATTCTTTTTAAAATATTTAAGGCAGATTCAGGAACATTTTTAAGAATTAATTGTTAATTTGATCGAAACCAGGGGTTTTGCGATTTTTTTGTTTATTTATAAGACACATTATTTCTGCAACATCTGTTAAAGTTTCTAAATCTTCATTTAGTGAATTATTTGCATCTAGTTGACTTATGAACAAATTGACCACCCTATCAATGTTATGTAATACAATAGATGACGTTGAGTGAGCTTTTGAGAATTGATCAGCTAAAGCGTTTGCCTTTTCCGCTTGGCTACTGATTTCACAATTATCCACAATTAAAGTCGGAATGGTTTTTTTTGAAATTTTCTTCTATACATATTTCTTGAGGAAATAATTGAAATACATAGATCTGACAAGTATAAGGAGTTTGGCCTACGTTTTTTGTATGAAACCTGTTCTAATCTAGCCTTCTCTATAATAGTAAGAAAATCATTAATTTGAGATTCAATAGTAGAAAGCGAGGGTTCTTCATTTAATAAAACAGAGGATACAATTTTTTCGTTTATTACGAACCTAAAATTCTCCCAATTAGTATTTTGGTAATCAGGATAATACTCTTCTGACTCAAATATGTGCTCATTAATGTGAAACGTAATTGGAGCATGATCAGAGTTCAACTCACAAGCAATACCATTTAAATTAGAAAAATTCATAGAGGAGTTTGACAAAAGCAGGTCTACAGTAGAGGAGTGTCGATAGCTTAAATTTTGAGGCATTCTAGTAGGACTTAATGGATAGTAAATAAAATAATTAGAAATATTTTGATGGTCAAACAAAACTCGTCCGGACCGATTTATGTTTCTGCAATTCCAGCTGGTATGATGTGCATTCAGATCGCCAAGAAGGAAAAAATCGTTACTGGCCGACGTAAGGAGACTTAAGTCGCTTTGAAAGTCGTTACTGTACCAATAGGCAGAAATAAAAACTACATTTTTGTTGTTGATTTTCACAGTAATACTAATATTTTCAATGATTTTGGTTGGAAATGACTTCTGTGAGCTATGGTCGATACCACAACGGATAGCAATCGCAACACCACCACCGAATGACTCTCTGTCTTTTCTAAAAATTTTATATCCAGGAAGACTGAATTTATGATGAGATTTTAAAAATGTTTTATTTAGTAAGACAATTTCAACAGATTTTTTTATTAAAAAACGGTAAAGCTGAGTTGAAGAATCAACTGTTGTAATGCCTTGGCAATTCAAATGCATTATTTGAAGACTGCATAATTTTTTTAAATTATATCGCATATTTCAGCATACCCATAATAACATTGAGTTGCTCCAATTTTGAATTACATTTGCGAAGATCTGTTACTGCTTTTGTAAATATTTGAAAAAGCACCTCAATCGAAAATAGGTCACAGTTTACCTCTTGAAGAGTTGGTTTTAACGACTTGACGGCAGCTGCATAACTTCCACTGGTTTGAGCTGTGTATGGACGAATGGCAATAGTTTCAGCGTTAATTGAAGGGAATTCAAGGTTATCAAATTGAGTTGACCTAGGTGTAGCCTTACTCCGCTTAGTAGTTATACGGCTTCTCAGTTCGAGATACTAAGCACGACAGGGACACTTAGGATCATCCGCCCTGTGGTTAAATGGTTTTTTATTGCTCTTAATACAATTCGAGCATTTAAATACCAAATTACTACTGTTTGGGGCTGATTTTAACTTACAATTATCGAAGTCGTGATGCAGCCCACAAGCCAAACCTAATTGCGAACAATGACAGTTTGAATAGCCATGTCCAAACATGGAACATTTGGTGCATAAGATAGGCCTCTTTTCGCCTTACCATTGCTGTTTGGTATTTACTGCTCAATGAAATAAAGCGGAGAAAATAAAAAAAAAAGTTAAACTATGTATTAACGTATAGTACGAGTAGTATTCAGAGACTGACTAGCCCCTTTGTGTTTTCTTACACAAAATCATTTTTTTAAACTTACGGTAAACTATTAAAAAAAATTTCAATTAATTGAATAAACACTTGCTTAAGTTGTATTATATATTTACACTTAAGCAAAATAATAAGTAATTTCTGAGTATCACAGAAATTGAGAAAAAACAAAAAATTTACTTTTTGCTGCCCAAAACATGTCTGGTCTCGTTACTATGAAACGGTGAACTGTATACCAACGAATTTTTTTTGTGGTGATGGAGACTGCAAAGGACTACTTAAAAAAAGTTCAATGGAAAACATGGATTCAAAACGGCGCGAGTATTTGAAATTGTCCACACTAGCCCCTCTCTCCCCTATATCCCATACGCTGGAGCATCAATCAATGAACAAGAAAATACAAATCACGGTGAATGCGTAGAAAGTGCACTGCTTGTACGGAAAATTAAACAATATGTATTTCATCTTGCCGTCGTTCTCCTATCGTCATCCCAATGGTCAAGGCTCTTGGTGATCATCCTAAACCATTATCTAATGTAGCGATGGCCAACTGCGGTGCCCAAAAGTCCACAGCGCGCTGACGTTTACAACAAACATTTCGCGCTAGTATGTGTACAAATGTGTGGAGGAATTCCAACGAAAAAAAAACATGAGTATAAATGTGTTTTGTCTTTGCCAGGTAAAGAAAACATTACCCAGTAAAAATTCGTGCATCACTGATATTAATAAATAAAGATAAATGTTGGCATATAAAATAATTGTATTTTTATTTAACAACAGTTTTATCATTTCAACTTTTGGTACCTCCTCCTCTTCAGATACAGAATTTACAGCTATTAATATGCACTTTTTTATAAGGTCTACATTTGAAGGAGCTGTGTTGGCACAAACCATCTCAAGGGTAATATGATTACTGGCACGTAGTGCACCATTCAAATTGGAAGACTCTGTTTCCTACACTTGTAAAAAAATGTGATTATTTTACTATTTATATTTAAATTAAAAATTTATAACTAACATATGTATGTATGTCGGTCATTCTTTTATTAAACGCACACTTTGTATTTTTTGACGTTTTTAAACATTTTTTGAAACCAAATATCTCAAAAACTATAGGAGATAGGATGAAAAACCATTTAATAATTTTTGTTTAGAAATAGTATAACTTTATAAAAAAAATTAAAAAAATTTAAATAAATTTGTTTGAACATTAATTTTTTTAATTAAAAAAATGTTTATGAAAGTTGATTTTATCGACTGATTTTTATTATAATTAAACATTATTTAATTAAACTTTTTTTTTACTTATTGATCAATGCTATTTTTTATTCAACAAACATGACAAAGATAACAAATTGAACAATTTTAACCTGGTAATTAATTGGCGACATGTTTCGGCAGTTACCAATAACCTCATCAGACCAGTTTTGTTTAATGCTGCTCATGGACTCGAAAGCCTGACCGTTCATGCATTGCAATTGCATATTCAGCGACGGCCGCTTAAACAGTTGAGCTACTGAGGAACTGCCCTTGAAGGTGTACAGAGTGCGTATATTAATTACATTTGTTATCTTTTTGTCACTTTCTCGCTTGTTGCCATAGCCGTTAGACCGTCAGCCTAAAGTCATGCTATGATTTATTTATCGAAATTGTGGTGTTGCCAGCCACATATTTTTGAAATTGGCGTGTTCTCCATATGGTTAAGAAAGTTGATTTTATCGACTGATTTTTTATTATAGTTAAACATTATTTTAATCGAACTTACAGTCATTCAGCAAAGACCAATATTGTAAATTTTTACTTATTGGTCAATGATATTCAGCAAACATGACAAAGACAACAAATTTAACAATTTTAACCTGGTAATTGGTGACATGTTTCGGCTATTACCAATAGCCTCATCAGACCAGTTTTGGTTAATGCTGTACATGGACTCGAACCTCTGACCGTTCATGCATTGCAATTGCGTATTCTGCGACGGCCGCTCTAACACTTGAGCTACTGAGGAACTGTCCTTGAGGTGTACATAATGCGTATATTAAATTTGTTATCCTTTTGTCACTTTCTCGCTTGTTGTCTTTGCTGAATGTTCGATTAAAATAATGTTTAATTATGATCTTATATATATTAATGTCATATGAAAGTAATTCTCCTCGCTATGGCAAGGCTTTGGTAGTTGATCAGTGCTCGCAGCTGATAATTTCAGTACCCTCTGCTCGATGACTACTTTAATTTGATATATAATTTATTGCTGTAGCTATTTTAGGGTTCGTATTTTATTTTCACTTAAGTCAAATTTCATTTTGAAATAGGCCGAGTAAGGGTTAAAGATAAAAATTTTAAAAAATTTTTTAAATATTTTTATCCTGTTTTGAACCGATTTGGGGGGCGTCGCATTTGATTTTCGCAAAAAACACAAATACGAACCACCCTAATGTACATACATTTCCATTACAGATATTTTTGACGGATAAATTTTTGTAAACAGCTTTGCGTTCTTCTCCCTTGTAGCGGCTGTACTTAGCTATATGAACTTGGCACCCGAAGTCAAAAAAAAATTTTTTTTTGTGATATGGTAGCATTTTATATGTAGTTGTTTGTAGTAAATCTCTTTTCGTTTGTAGTTAAACCGTTTTCGAGAAAACGAACCCCGCTTTCGAAATTCCAAAAACTGAAAATGCAGTTTTATTCGGAATCGTTTGTAGTTGTTTGTAGGGATTTTTTTTTAGGATGCAAGAGATAAAAAGCTACAAACGACTTTTTTGACAGAAAATTGCTTAAAGTTGTAGAAAAAGCTTAATTTTTTGTTTTTTGTTCAAAGGCTAAAAAGTTACAAATGATTTTTTGAAACAATAAATTTATTGACAATCTTGTCAGACAGTTCAATTAAATAAAGTTAATAGCTACAGAAAAAGCATTTTCCTACATTTGTAGTTCAAAGAATAAGAAATTAGAACCATTTTTAATAGGTGGTAACTCTTGAAAAAACTGCTTTAACACAAATGTAAGTACTCAGCATGATTTAAAATTGTTTTTAGTTGTAGAAAACGCTTTTACATTCGTTTATAGGTCGAATGATAAAAATAATTGTTGTTAAATATGCAAATTTTTGGTATTACAAAAATACTTGAAAAAAATATAAAACAGCCCACCCTGTTGCTCAATTCAATTAGAATATTTCTTATTGAAAGAGAGAGCAACGTTTTTTTCCTTTTCTTTACAACGCTACAAGCGTATCGTTTTTCGTAGACCGTTTGTCAATTCTTATTTGGTTGCTATGCCTTTTTTTTCTATTTAAAAAAAAACGTTACAAGCAAAATTTTCAAAAATAAAAAAAATTACTAGAAATAAAAGTATGCAGATCGACTAAGAATCGTTTGTAGTCGTAGAAAAAAATATATTTTTTGTTTGTAGTTCAAAGACTCAAAAGCTACAGATGATTTTATTGAAATATTAAAATTATTGAAAATCGAAGTATGCAGTTCGATTAAGATTCGTTTGTAGTCGTAGAAAAATTATTTTTTTTCGTTTGTAGTTCGAAGACTCAAAAGCTACAAATGAGTTTATTGAAATAATAATATAATTGAAAATCAAAGATTCGATATAGAATCGTTTGTAGTCGTAGAAAAAAATGTTTTTTTCGTTTGTAGTTCAAAGACTCAAAAGCTACAAACGATTTTATTGAAATAATAAAATTAATGAAAATCAAAGTATGCAGTTCGATTTTGAATCGTTTGTAGTCGTAGAAAAATGTATTTTTTTGTTTGTAGTTCAAAGACTCAAAAGCTACAAACGATTTTATTAAAATAAAAAAATTATTGAAATAATAAAATAATTGAAAATCGAAGTATACAGTTCGATTTAGATTCGTTTTTAGTCGTAGAAAAATGTATTTTTTTCGTTTGTAGTTCAAAGACTCAAAAGCTACAAACGATTTTATTGAAATAATAAAATTAATGAAAATCAAAGTATGCAGTTCGATTTTGAATCGTTTGTAGTCGTAGAAAAATGTATTTTTTTGTTTGTAGTTCAAAGACTCAAAAGTTACTGACGATTTTATTGAAATATTAAAATTATTGAAAATCGAAGTATGCAGTTCGATTTAGATTCGTTTGTAGTCGTAGAAAATTTTTTTTTTTTCGTTTGTAGTTCAAAGACTCAAAAGCTACATACGATTTTATTGAAATAATAAAATTATTGAAAATCAAAGTATGCAGTTTGATTTAGAATCGTTTGTAGTCGTAGACAAAAGTATTTTTTTCGTTTGTAGTTCAAAGACTCAAAAGCTACAAACGATTTTATTGAAATAATAAAATCGTTTTACAAACGATTCTAAATCGCATTCTTTGATTTTCAATTATAATATTATTTCAATAAAATCGTTTGTAGCTTTTGAGTCTTTGAACTACAAACGAAAAAAATACTTTTTTCTACGACTACAAACTATTCTAAATCGAGCTGCATTCTTTGATTTTCAATAATTTTATTATTTCAATAAAATCGTTTTTAGCTTTTGAGTCTTTGAACTACAAACGAAAAAAATATTTTTTTCTACGACTACAAACGATTTTTAGTCGATCTGCATACTTTGATTTCCAGTAATTTTTTTATTTCAATAAAATCGTTTGTAGCTTTTGAGTCTTTGAACTACAAACAAAAAAAAATACATTTTTCTACGACTAAAAACGACTCAAAATCGAATCGCATTCTTTGATTTTCAATTATATTATTATTTGAATAAAATCGTTTTTAGCTTTTGAGTCATTGAACTACATACGAAAAAAATTCATTTTTCTACGATACAAACGAATCTAAATCGAACTAAATACTTCGATTTTCAATAATTTTATTACTTCAATAAAATCGTTTGTAGATTTTGAAAATACATTTTTCTACGACTACAAACGATTCTAAATGGAACTGCATACTTTGATTTTCATTAATTTTATTATTTCAATAAAATCGTATGTACTTTTGAGTCTTTGAACTACAAACGAAAAAATACCTTTTTCTACGACTAAAAACGATTCAAAATCGAACTGCTTACTTTGATTTTTATTAATTTTATTATTTCAATAAAACCGTTTGTAGCTTTTGAGTCTTTGAACTACAAACGGAAAAAATACTTTTGTCTACGACTACAAACGATTCTAAATCGAACTGCATACTTTGATTTTCATTAATTTTATTATTTCAATAAAATTGTTTGTAGCTTTTGAGTCTTTGAACCACAAACGAAAAAAATACTTTTGTCTACGACTACAAACGATTCTAAATCAAACTGCATACTTTAATTTTCATTAATTTTAATATTTCAATTAAATCGTTTGTAGCTTTTGAGTCTTTGAACTACAAACGGAAAAAATACTTTTGTCTACGACTACAAACGATTCTAAATCGAACAGCATACTTTAATTTTCAATAATTTTATTGTTTCAATAAAATCGTTTGTAGCTTTTGAGTCTTTGAACTACAAACGAAAAAAATACATTTTTCTACGACTACAAAGGATTCAAAATTGAACTGCATACTTTGAGTTTCATTAATTTTATTATTTCAATAAAATCGTTTGTAGCTTTTGAGTCTTTGAACTACAAACGAAAAAAATACTTTTTCCTACGACTACAAACGATTCTAAATCGAATCGCAACCTTTGATTTTCAATTATATTATTATTTCAATAAAATCGTTTGTAGCTTTTGAGTCTTTGAACTACAAACAAAAAAAATACATTTTTCTACGACTAAAAACGAATCTAAATCGAACTGTATACTTCGATTTTCAATTATTTTATTATTTCAATAATTTTTTTATTTTAATAAAATCGTTTGTAGCTTTTGAGTCTTTGAACTACAAACAAAAAAATACATTTTTCTACGACTACAAACTATTCAAAATCGAACTGCATACTTTTATTTTCATTAATTTTATTATTTCAATAAAATCGTTTGTAGCTTTTGAGCCTTTGAACTACAAACGAAAAAAATAATTTTTTTCTACGACTACAAACGATTCTAAATCGAATCGCATTCTTTGATTTTCAAATATATTATTATTTCAATAAAATCATTTGTAGCTTTTGAGACTTTGAACTACAAACGAAAAAAAATAGTTTGTCTACGACTACAAACGAATCTAAATCGAACTGCATACGTCGATTTTCAATAATTTTAATATTTCATTAAAATCGTCTGTAGCTTTTGAGTCTTTGAACTACAAACAAAAAAATACATTTTTCTACGACTACAAACGATTCTTAGTCGATCTGCATACTTTTATTTGCAGTAATTTTTTTCATTTTTGAAAATTTTGCTTGTAACGTTTTTTTTTAAATAGAAAAAAAGGCATATCAACCAAATGAGAATTGACAAACGGTCTACGAGAAGCGGTACGCTTGTAGCGTTGTAAAGAAAAGGAAAAAAACGTTGCTCTCTCTCTCTCAATAAGAAATACTCTAATTGAATTGAGCAACAGGGTGGACTGTTTTATATTTTTTTCAAGTATTTTTGTAATCGTTTGTAGCTTTTTATCTCTTGTATCCTAAAAAAAAGAAAAAATCACTAGAAACAACTACATACGATTCCGAATAAAACTGCATTTTCAGTTTTTGGAATTTCGAAAGTGGGGTGCTATCTTTTTTTCAAAGTTCGTTTTCTCGAAAACGGTTTAACTACAAACGAAAAGAGATTTACTACAAACAACTACAAATAAAACGCTACCATATCACAAAAAAAAAATTTTTTTTTTACTTCGGGTGAAAATTCACATAACTGCTGTACTTTTCACTATGGTTAGTCTCATAGTGTCATATTATAACTCTTGTAAAAAATGTGTACAAACATAAATATTATTTCCTATTCTAAATGGAAGTGTGATGAATATGATCTTTTTGTAGTTTGCCTAGTCGAGGACATTTCTTTTTTTTTCAAATGAGCACTGCTGCTACTATTACTAAAACTGCGAAAGCATCGCATGGCTGCACAAAAAATTTTTAAACTCAAAATTCATCAACAAAAATTAAAAGTAAAACTATTTTTCCATGAAAATAAATTGTTTTACAACAATTAAATACTATAAGTCAATAATACATGCTTAAAAAATTGCCTTTCGCATAAATAATGTTTTTGTTTGCATTTGTTTTGTTTTTGCACGTTTGATTCCAACTGGGTTTCTTGCATATTAAATTTTCAATCGAATAAGTGCATAGAAATCAGCAACTGCACGGCGCACAGTGGATGGATTTGTATGGAACGGCGGCCATAAATAGTAATAATTGCGCTACACTCTTGAAATTTGGTAAAGATGTTTGAAATGTAAAAATAGGAAAAATTTGTGAATATGAGTAAAATCCGTCCACGGACACACCTACCTCCCATACAAAGTTGGGATGTGGTTGAGACCTTTTTCCAAAATGGGTATCAATTCCCTTTAACTTGGCAATGCTGATTTCAAAAATGTTACTAATTCTGCGACATCTTTTATAGTTTTCAAGTTATTAGAGAAAAACCAAAAAAGGTGACCATTAAAGTAGTAATAGCGCTAGAGTCTTGAAATTTGGCACAGACGTTTTTTGGATTAAAACAACAAAAAGTTATGAATATAAAAAAATCGGTTCAAGGACACGCCTACCTCCCATACAAAGTTGGGATGTGGTTGAGACATTTTTTCAAAATGGGTATAAATTCCTTTTAACTTGGCAATGCTGATTTCAAAAAAATTACTAATCTTGCGATATCTTTTATAGTTTTCAAGTTATTAAATAAAAATACAAAAAGGCCAGTAGTAGCGTTAGAGTTTTGAAATTTATATTTATATCTACAGGAAAATAAATATATAATAAGAATAATAAAAATAATAATAATAAAAAAAATAATGATAATAATAAAAATTTTCATAATCGGACTTAAGCCCCATATGCTGCATCTGCCGTAGTAAAGCTACGTTATATTCAGGTATAAAAAGGGCGAACCCCAAGGGGAATAGATAAAGAAAAAATAGCCCTTTTCAATTCCGTTCTACTTAAAAGAACTTCTTTCAAAATTTAAGCAACTTATTTCACACTGTAAGCTTTTACAATCAATAAAATTATTGTAAAGCGTTGCAAAATCTGAAGAAATAAAAATATTTTTTTCTTCAAATGTTGCAGTAGAAAAATAATCATAAAAAAAAAAGTTCTGAAAAAAGCAGCCGAAACCTTGGATTTTGGTTAACCACATTACATATCAAAAAATTTCCGAAATCCGGGGATATACTCTTTTTTTCTGACAAAGTTTGCCAATTTTCTCAATTATGACTTTTTCAGCCCAAATTTTAAAAAATCAGCATAATTCACGCATAGAATACAAAAGCTCAAGCAAACATTTTTTGAAAAGTATGATCCATGAACTTTATGACAATATACAATATCGGTATATTTCAATGCAAATATGTAAATTAATAAGAGCATTTCATAAAAGTCAGTATTTTTTGTTCCTTCTAAAACTGCATTAGGAAAAACTTGATAAAAAAAAAATTGTGAAAAAAAGCAGCTGAATCTTTGTCTTTTAGCTAACCATACTTTCTCACATTACATATAAAAAAATTTCCGAAATCCGGAGATATATGTACTTTTTTTTCTTTTAAAATTTGCAAATTTTCCACTTTTATCATTTTTCAATATAATTTTTAAAAAGTCCGTACAATTCATATAAAGACGATAAATGAAAATTAAATTGATTTTTATAAAGTAAAAACAATATACTTTCCGCCAATATACTGCATTATAGCATTTTGTTTCAAACAAGTTAACTAGAGCGCTTTATCCAACAATCGCTTTTATAAAAAGTTTCATAGAACATTTTTGGTGTACAAACTTCAACTTTGAACCCACTGTGTCACTTAACTCAAAATAAATTGAAAATTTTTATAGTTTTTTTTTTTTCATTCCCTAAGTATTCTCTGACGATTGTCTTAAACATTTTTTTAATCCCTAGCACTTTCAAATTCTTCCTATTTATGGCCACAAAAATCCACTGTGGCGTCCACTGGACGAATGATGGCACGTTTCATAGATTGTGACCGCGGGAGGGTAAATGGCCAACCCTCCTCTACTCATTACACGACGTTGCAAAATTAAGACTCCACAGAATCTACGAGAATCAATATTAACTAAATAAATCTTGAGAGCTGTGGTATCACTATGGACCAAAGTGTCTATGTGGGGCTTTTAATTCACCACTATAACCTAACCTAGGGATGGCCAGCTGCGGTGACCAAAAGTCGACAGCGCGCTGACGTTTACAACAAACATTTCGCACTAGTATGTGTACAAATGTGTGAATAAATTCCAGCGACAAAAAAAATGAAAATAAATGTGCTTTGTCATTTCCACGTATAGAAAAATGACCCAGTAGAAATTCCTGCATCACTGATGTTAATAAATAAAGATAAATGTTGGCATATAAAATAATTGTAGTTTTATTTAACAACAAAATGAAAACATTTCATAAATCTTATACATATTATGTATACATATGTATGTATGTTATACAAACATATTAACAGAGTTTACTTAAAATAAGACTTTCAATATCTGGTTCAATATTTTGTGATGACGCCAGACGCAATATCGGTGACTATTTTTCCATGAAATTGAATTTTTTTACGACAATTGAATAATATTTCAATAATACATGCATAAAAAATTGCCATTCGCATAAATAATGTTTTTGTTCGCATTTGTTTGGTTTTTGTACGTTTGATTCCGACTGGGTTTCTCGCATATTCAATTTTCATGCGAATCAGCGCATAGAAATCAGCAACTGTACGGCTGATCGAATGATGGCCCGCAACGGGCAATGTGACCGCGGGAGGGTAAATGGCCAACACGAACCTAACCTACTGATATTTTAAGAAATCATCGTAACCCGAATTTAAAAAAAAAGTTTGTTTTAAGTTAAAGGAAAAAAAATTTTGTTTTAAGTTTAAGGAAAAAAAATATAACTTCAAAAAACAATTTTTTTACAAAATTCAGGCTCCAACGCTCTATAGGTCAAATAGCACATTTTGCTGGCCAAAACTCAATTTATACAAGTATTAATATTTAATTTTTGTTGTTGTAGTGTAACGGAGAATACTTCAAAACAAACAAAAATGAATTTTGTTTTTGGAAAAAATAACTTACCGCTTTTCAGCGAAAAGCTGGTGCATTTGCATTCTACTGAGATAGCGCAAACAAGTGGTGATTTTAATTCTTTTTTAACTATTGAGAAGTAATTTAAGTAAATATTTTTTTTTCTAAAATAAAAATGGATAAAATGATGATGATGGTTTATAATGTAATTTAGTTTAAAACATTTAAGTTTATTTTGGTTTTCTGTGGAAAAATCTAAAATTCAAATGAGACCCTGATTTTTAAAACTTTCTTTATATATGAACCTTGTCTAAGTTTTTAAAATTTTTTTGGGATTTGTTAATCTTAAGAAACCCAAAATTAGTTAGATGGTGCTATTTTTAATGTTATTTACAAATTTGGAGTTGCGATTTTTTGCGTTTTTTTTTTAAATGAATTTTTTTCTTCTGTTGTTCCGATTTATGCGAAGTCTGGTTGAAAAAGAGGCAGTTTTAAATTATTTATTGAAAATACTCAGGATGCTTCTAGTCCAAGCTATTTGCGGCAGATTGCGCATAATTTTTGCATTAGAGTTTACGAAAAATACGAAAAATGGGTAAAAAGCCACAGGAAGTTGTCTGTTTTCCAACAGCAAAGTATTCATTGGGTTAGACGCGAAATATTGGTAAAAAAGCAAAAACCTGACACAAAATTCTCATTCATTCAAAGGATTTAGTACTTCCTGTTTAGTTCTTCTCTTATTTTAATAATTATGAGATTTAAAAAAAAGTAGTCCGTGCCATTTTTGACCCTTCCTTTAGTCTAGAGTCAACATAGAAAAGACATTTCCAGTTGATCACCATGATAATATAGCCGTTATTAATTTTGGCCATCAAAAAGTGCTATTTGACCTATAGTGCGAGTTTGTTGACATTTCGGCTAACTTTAATTAAAAAAGAAAAAAAATTGTCCATTTCCAACGAGATTTCCGCTCTCTAGTAATTGAACCAAAAAACTCATGGAACTACTGTGCGTAGGTGTTTCACTTGAAACTTAAATGGTAGCATTAGTCAGATATTTTAGTAGCTCAAGCCCTTGCAATATAACTCAGTAACACACTTCATAAGAAAATGGTTAGTTTCCAAGCGTGCTTGTCGAAGATACCCTTCTTAATGACTCACTTAACTTCATATTAATTGCAGAAAGCAATAAGAAAACCAAAAAGTTGCAGATATTGCGTTGAGATGAGGGAAGGCAAGTTATCAAAATGTACATGTGTATTTAGTTGTTAATTTTTAATTGATTGACTGCATCTGTGTAAGAAGTTCAATCTACAGTTTGTCTCTCTGCTAAGTTACATTTGTTAAATGTTTGCCCGTATTGTAATTAATGTTCATAAACTCACAGTCAAATGGAGCTATCGCTGATTGTGTGATATGTAGTTGTTCAAATTTTTAACTCTTCAGTATACTGAAATTGTTTTGATCCAAACGCATCACTTATTTTAAGACGGGGCTAAGTGTAGTTTTGTGCTAACGTAGGTTTTTATTGGGGGCGCATACATACTTGTATTAGTGCCCGTCTGATTCCAGTATCCAGTATCCGAGTGTGTGTGACTATCCGTGTATGAAGCATCTCTACTGTGTAGAAGCAACATCTGTGAATTTGTCACTTTTTCAAAAGAAATTGTATTTTTCTTTTGTTGTATACATTGATTCTGATGTACTTGAGTTGCATGCGTAATATTCCTTCTTTTTATGATTATTATTATAACTAATTTTTTTTATTAAAGACAATTATTAAACGCTCTTTAAAAAGTATTGGGACATAATGCATTTTTAAAATAGATTTACTATTTCTTGTTTAAACAAACACTCATTTTTCTACAAATTTTTATTTCCGAATTATACATATGTATGAGCAATTGTTAAATTTTAATTGTTTTAGATAAGTAGCAGTAGAACTTATAATTTTTTTTTTAAGTTACTTGATCAGTTATTAAATAATTTTGATTCAAAATTTCATGAACTTTACATATATGAAATAAGATGACAAGAAATTAACACAAAACACACACGGCGCCCAAATAACACGAAAGATGAAAGCAAACTGAGATAAATAACCCCTAGCAATCCACAACACAATTGAGATGTCCACATCCAATTCTGCCGACAACATCCCGTAAATCGTTTTATATGTATAAGTATGCGCCAGTATTTAGAGAGTATTTTGAGTTTATCCTCAAAAACATCCACCAAATACGACAGCGGTATGCAACACATGTTATACGTACTCTCAGCAACATTCCATTTTACTTACATTTTCCCTTTATTCACTTTTCTTTTCATATTCCAACAAGCAATTGGAATCTTTCACAGACTTGGGTCTGGCAACAGTCTAGGGTTACCACGTCTTAATTTAGAAAAATGTAGATATCTTGGTTTTGAAATAAGAAAATGATATGCGGTTTACGGCATTCTTTTAAGCAAATAAAAATAGTACATTAAAATATTGTAAAACGGGATCGGAGATATAGAGAAAAATCTTTTGTAAACAATGTTTTCCCATACAAATCGTATGGAAAAGAATAAAGCTCGATGAGCCACCAGTAAATATTAATATTATGAGCTCAAGTTGCACCAGAATTTTTCTATCGCGTACCTGCTACTATTAAACCTGTTTGAAATAAAAATAAAAATTTGAATCACCCTAATGTACATACTTTGTTTAACATCGAAATATGAAACGGTGTAAAAACGCCAATTTCACTTCAAAGAGAAAGTCGGCCCAACTCGGCAACAGTGATGCCAGTTTGAGGGAAATTTCCCGATTTGCGGGAAATTTCAAGTCAAAATAAAGCTAAAAGGGCAAAGCGAATATTTTCAGCTCTTCAAAGAATAAAAGGGAATTTTAATAAAATCCACACATTTTACGAAATTTTGAAGAAAAAAATATTATTGTAGTACTGTATGGTAGGAAATTATTGTCGGAGAAAATTGCCTAAGGTTGTACACTGTTTCTCTACATCAAATGATATCTCGTTTGCCTTTAACCGTTTCGACCTCCCCCCCCCCCCATAACCAGCTGCCAGCAAAATATTTTCTCTTAATTTCCAGCTTATTACTAGAGCCTTCAAAAATTGTTAAGCCAAACTGCCGAAAATTGTTGTTTACTTGTTAAGAAAAAAGGTGAAAAAATTGTTAAAAAATTGTTAAGGAAAATGGGGAAAAATTGTTAAAATTTTTGAAATAATTAAAAATATTTTTAAGAATATCTTGAAAAATATATAAAAAGTTCAAGGAATCATAAATCAATCAAAGGATAGAAAAAAGGCAGATCGATTTTAATTTTTAAAACCAACGCATGCTACGCGCCAGCGCGTACTATTTTCAATCATTGAAACAATTGCGTGAGCAAAAAAATAAAGCAAATAAAAAATTGAATGTCAGTAAAACGCCAAAAATTGTTAAATTTTATATGGCGATTCTAGAAAACGCAAAAAATTGTTGTTTTTTCGAAAATTGGCGAAAATTGGTTATAATTGTTGTTTTAACAATATTTGAAGGCTCTACTTATTACCAACTTTGGGCAGTTGTCTCTTGTCCAAAACATCTTTCATAACATCATAAAAATTCTACATACATCATCCTCGCATTATCAAAGGATTTATCCCAGTCGAATTCTAAAATCTTCAGTATATCCGTATCACAAAAGATAACCGGTCATAACCTCCATGGTCATAATCCCTAAAACCATTTTGGGCCTTATGTACGTTTTTTTCGGTCATAGTCCCCTTATTTTTCGAGAGAATTTTTATGGGAAAATTTGATGGCTTGTTGAGGGAAAAAACTTTTTTCTTTCTCTAAATTGTTGGAAATATTTGAATGAACTACTGGCGTCACGCTCGGCAAGAGCTCAAAATGTTATTTTTGAACCGGGAATATTAAAGAACGAGACTCCCAGTTTTTTCCCTGTATTAATTTCTTGCTGTACGAACCTTAGAGCCAGTGAGATTTACGAATTGAATCCCATTGGGTTTTATTTATGATGTGCTTCGGCTTTAACAACGAAACAGAAATGCCTCCTGCTCATTCATTTGTATTTTATTTGTATTTGTTAATATATTTTTTTCCTTTACCCATTTCCAACCGGTGTTCGATTAATCGAACGTGAAATTTGTCTATTTTCAATAATTTTTTAGCTATTCAAAAATAATATTTAGCACCCCCGCACCCTCACCCTCTGGGGGGGTGGTTAAAAAATACCTTGCCAATAGATCTTTCTTGTAAATTATATAAAATTATATTAAAAAAAAAGAAATGATGAGGTCTTATATCCAAAAGACCAAACTATCTTTTGCAATCAAAAAATCAACACCTAGCAACACCTGGGGCCTTACTCTGTACTGCGATTCCAAAGGCAATGCGATTCGAAAGACAGATGCGATTCGAAAATAAATTGGCACTTTGTAAGTTGTTCGCATAAGAGGCAACGTTGCCAACAATCCTAAATTTTGGTAGAAGCTTGGCATCACTTCCGTAAAAATGTCAAAAAATGTAAACAAAATAAAATGATATATATATATTTGAAATTAAATTTGAGCTTAATATAATGGATTCGATCGCGTTGTGGCTTGCAAAAAAATGCAAGCGAAGAGACCGTTCTAATGTGATGGGGCTCAATTATAAGAGGTAAGGATAAACATTTGTATACTGTAGGTACATTATACTTATTAACCATTTTCTAGTTTTCTACAAAATTTTCGGCTCAGTAAGGAAGCATTTATGTACGTTCTTAACAGCATTGGAATGGAGTTAAAAGTTGCACAGAGGTCCATCGACTACCCAAGTAGAAATTTGTGACTGTTACGGTCACAAAGCTTGCGTGCGAGTCACAATGTGGTTATTGTGGCTAAATTTTGTGTAGATAAAGTAACTTTTCCGAACATTAACTGCCAAAATACTGAAAAACGCAATTTGACTTTATGGTAACATTTCAGTAACTTTTGTGTACTAAATTGATCCTATTTAGGACAAATTTTAGTTACAATAACTACACAGTTCTCTTCAAAAGTTACCTGACCGTAACCACGATATTAAAGACACAATGTCAGTAAATGTGATCGAAATATGTGACCATATCGGTTCAATTACCATAAGTACTCAAATTTAGTTGCTATCGTTACATATGTAATCGTAGAGTCACACTACGTACTTTGTGTAGTTAGAGACACATTTCGGTCACATTTCGGTCACATTTGCGTACTTAACGGAACAATAGCTGTAGTTTTACTTTCGAGTAACACTACGTACTTTGTGTAGTTAGAGACACTTTTTTGGTCACATTTGTGTATGTATCGTAAAATATACACTCACGGTCAAAAAAAACGCAGACTTGAATTTTGTAAGAAGTTTTACATTTTGATGCGTAAAATAATATCTACTCTTGTTTAACGGTTTTAAGTTTGTTAGATACTGTTAATAGGGACAACTTTTGAGTATTTTCAAAACTGTCCACTTAACAATAATAAATTCTAGGAACCTTTTCCAAATAAACACATAATTGCTAGTTTTATGATCAGAAATTACAACTTATTTATATGAAAAAATACATTGTTTTTTGTAGTTTTTTTTACGCATTTTTAATTTCTCACATATCCTTTAATTATTTATTATTTAATTATTTTAAATAATACGGTAAAATTGATTTTAATACCGCGTAGGACCTATTTTTGCCTTGATGACGCTTTCCATTCGAAAAGGCATGCTCTCATAGAGTTTCCGTATTAATTCCATTAAAATATCGTTGTACCAAGTGAATTCAATTATTTCCTTTAACTTTGGAATATTATAAGGGTTTTGTTGGCGCACTTTGCGTTTTAAAATGGCCCAAACATTCACAATGGGATTGAGGTCGGGGCTGTTACCGGGCCATGGACTGACTCAATTCTAAAAAAGTCCTTATATTCCATTACCTATGCAAAAATAAATAGTTTATTGTTGTAAATCTATCAAAAAAAAATGTAAAAAATAATTATTGTGAGTGGGACACTTACCAATTTTGAGCGATGACAAGGTGCAGAATCGTCTTGAAATATGACTTTTGTTTTGGTCACATGGGGGCATTAACAAGATGTGGGGTGGGAGAGATTCTTCTTCCGGAAGGTTATGTGAACTCCGCAACTTATATATCGTGAAAAACGGCGTTTTACCTAGCATCGCCCGACTAAGCGAGCACGTAGCAAAAGTCATATTTCAAAACGATTCTTTCCTTGTCATCGATCGGATGCAGCAGCAGTTCATTTAATTTCAAAATAAACTGCTGCTTAAACTTCTGCTTGCGAAAAATGAAACAGTCGCAGTAGAAGTTGAAGCAGAAAATTCTCGCTGAGAAACTGCAAAGCAACTTGTGCTTGCAAAAATATAAAAGTCGAAGTCATAGCAGAAGCAGAAAATTGTATTTGACAAACTGCAAAGCACTTCGGAAATCAACACCTTCGGCAATTTTCGAACGAGCAACAGCTCGTTTTCACCTTTCGTAAGTTAAAGCAGAATCAGTGTTTTTAAAAGTCGCAGTAGGCTGTTTGGTGCTGATTCTTTCTAATTACACTGGCCTTCAAAACAATAAAACTTTTTTGTACGTTCCAAATAAATGATCATCTTACTGATTTGGTGTCGCTATATGCACACCAAAATTAAAAATTTGCTCTTATTTGTAAGACATATGGAATTGAATGTGTCGAAATTGTCAACTATAGGTAACTTTTTCATTGTCCATTTATTTGTGGGACACCAAATTTTTCCGACTATATTTAACTATATAGTTGACAATCCCACATATTTTGAAAATAAGGGCTTACTGAAAATTTTGTTGGCATATTATGATTTATTAAAAAGGCAAAAACGTTGTAGATCAGTGTTGATCTTTTCGGTTTTTTGAATTGGTCGCGGTGGATTTTGAATTTGTCGCTTTGAAGCAAACTTATTATTTATTTTCATTTGGTCGCTTGTAAGTCACAGATCACATTTTTTTAGTATTTTACTTATATTGATTTTTTTTTTTGTATAATGACCTCGAATAAACAAAATGAAATTTGGAAGTTTTTCGAAAATAGTGAAGACGAGGGTTTGGCTATCTGCAAAACTTGTAAAAACAAACTCAAAAACAATAGAATTTCGAATTTAAAAACACACTTAATAAAAGTGCATAACATAAATACTCTGTCCAGCAACGAACCGTCCGAAAGAGCATCTGTAAGTTCTTCTTCGAAAATTATACGCAAAAAAAGATAAAAATTGAAATCAACAAAAAACAGTTACTCAGATCTTACATTGGACTTGTCACTTGTCACTGTATTCCTTTCAACGTCTTAAATTCGCCTAATATGAGGAACATTCTGGATCCCATTTGTGAAGGTCTAAGAGCTGCCGACGGAAAACAGATATGTTTAAATGCTGCAAACTGCAAAACAACTTTGCAACTAGTTGCAAACAATGTGAGAAGTGAAATTACCAATGAAGTAAAAAATAGATTAGTGTCATTAAAAATAGACAGTGCTACGCGGTTATGTCGAAGCATTTTTGGTATTAGTGCACAATTTATATGTGACGTACAAATAAAATCACGTATACTAGGAGTGGTAGAATTGAAGGGTATAGGGTCCAGCACAGCAAAGAACCTAGCCATCGAAATAATAAAAATATTGAAAAAATATGACATCCATTTAAAACAAATAGTATCAGTTACATCAGATAACGGTGCAAACATGATAAAAGCAACTAATATACTATCTCATGTTTCTGAAGAAGAAATCGAAGAAAATGAAACAGATTACGCGAATGACAGTTACATGAAAAAAATTGAAATGGTAGAAAAAATGCCAGACATGTTCTTGGGTAACATTCAAGTTTGTCGCTGTGCTGCTCACACAGCTCAACTTTGTGCTCTCGATGTGACGAAAAGCTCAGACATTATAAATTATCTGTTAACCAGTCGCAATTTGACGAAATATATAAGGAAGACCTCAAACGGATATCGCGAAATCTTCGAATTAAAGAAATTGAAGATGTCTCAACTAGACTGCCCAACAAGATGGGGATCAACCTTCATAATGGTGGATAATTTAAAATTAGCGAAAGACGTATTAATCAAAATCGAGTCAGTTAAAAACAAAACCCAGGACGAAAACTTTCAAATAGATGACTCGTTTTGGGAATTTATCGATAGCTATTGCATTGTGTTTGGTCCTTTGCAAAAAACGATCAAAAAATTTCAAGAAGAGCAATTGCACTATGGAAACTTTTATGCACAGTGGCTAAAATGCAAAATATGTACGGAAAAAATTGTTAAAGACTCAAATCAAACTTTGACTACAACAATTGGAAACATGATTTTGCAGTGCTTTGAAAAAAGAACGGTCTCATTAATGCAAAATAAGGGCTTAATGAATGGCATGCTTGTTTTTGGACCCTCGATTTAATCACACCTTAACAACTTTACAAAAAATTGATTCAGTGAATTATTTAAAAAAGATGTGGGATCGAATTATCGAAATAAGCCCCGGCGGCACTGCATGTTCAACACCGAATTCCAGAACACATCAATCAATTAACAATTTTTTTGACGTGGAAGATGAATATTTGAATGAATTTCTAGCCCAAAGAATTCAAGCAAACGATGGTAATACAATCGACGTATACACCAAAATCGAAAATCTTCAAATTCCATTCCTTAGAAGTGATACAGATGTGCTAACGTTTTGGAAGGAAAAGCAATATACTGATCCAGAGTTATATGCGTTGAGTAATGTTTGCTTTGCAATACCTCCCACACAGGTAACTTTATTCCACCTGTATTGTATATTTAGTTATCTTCCTGTTTGTCTTTTTGTACCTTTGTAAGCAATGCAAGTCTACGCCAATACAAGAATGTAGATTTGGCATTGTATGTAATAAAAAGTGAATGGCAAACAGGGCAATTCATCTAGTTGGAAAAATAGAACAGCTAAAAATTTCATAACTTTCTAATTACAACAGGTGACGATTGAACGCGCCTTTTCTACATTGAAGCTAGTGCTAACTGATTATCGAAATCGTTTAAGTCAGGAAGCACTAGAAAACATATTGCTCGTAAAGCTAAATCCAAACTTCATCGAAGCTGCCATTGATACTTTGCCACTATTCCAAGATCAAGATGAATAATTTAAAATTTTCACATTTAATACATTTTTTAATAAATCTGAAATATCCTCTTTATATTTTTTTTTATAATAAATTGAATACAATTATTATTTTATAATAAAAACAAACTTAAAAAATTTATTCAGTTTTGCTTCCCACATGAAAACGTTCAAAAGTAAGATCAAAACAAAAAATGAAAAAGGAAAAAGCATTAGACTGCTACTATTGAAAGTCTGATGCTGCTTCAACTTACGAAAGGTGAAAACGAGCTGTTGCTTCAACTTGCATTTTCGTCAACAGTTTCAGTCAATCAAAACGAAAATTGCCGAAGGTGTTGATTTCCGAAGTGCTTTGTCAACGACAATTTTCTGCTTCTGCTATGACTTCGACTTTTATATTTTTGCAAGCACAAGTTGCTTTGCAGTTTCTCAGCGAGAAGTTTCTGCTTCAACTTCTACTGCGACTGTTTCATTTTTCGCAAGCACAAGTTGAAGCAAAATAGAAGTACTGAAAAATATCATAAGTTTTTAAACGCTGGATTTATAATTGTAAATAATATCTAAAAAATATTATTACATAAATTTATGGCTCAAATTACTTCAATAAGGTTGTAATCTTACATTTAAAACACCTAGTAAATGTTATAAGATCATTCCAGCATTTTAAAAAGAATTTGATTAATAAAAAATTTTTCAATTTTTTTTAATTTGTTAATAAATATGGGATATTTTTTAAGCGCATAAGTTTTTTGTTCAACAGAATATTAATATTTACAGTAAAAATGAGCTTCGTTTTAATTTCTATGCATAATATGCGGAATGATATTAGTATACAAAGTTGGGTAATACAATTTATAAGAAGTAAATTAGTATAAGTCATAATATTATACATATGTACATATTAATGCTTCTAACCATTGTATTCATTTATATTTAGAATGCTAATACAGTGATAAAAGTAACTTAAAAGTAACATATTTCCCACACATTTCAGTTTTAATAACCCACGCAATAACTACTAAGTGTGGTTACAAAGCCATAACATATTCAGTCATATAAACTACACATATCCCGAATGTCTCCATATCCTCACTCGGTCACGGATAAGTAACGGTTACGTAACATATCGCACTCGGTATAGTTATCTACACAAATACTCAACCCAAACAAACCGAATGTGTGGTAACAATAACGTAACGCCAACTGAAATTTCTTCTTGGGTATTCCAGCCATAGTAAAACTTTCCGCAACGTTGGAGTTTTAGGCTCAGGGTAGTTATCAGCACCAAATTGGATAGGACCGTCAGGTAGGGCTAGCTCAACAAGCTATGTCGAGTTGTTTGTTCGAAGTATGATGTGCCATTGAAAAGATACTTTGCATTAAGCACATAGTTTTAGAATGTCCGAGAGCGAAAAAAGAATTTCAAACTGCCGTGGACTTGTGCTACCATTTTTACCAGCAGTTTCCTTGTAAATATGAAAATTTTGTAATTAAAACCATATAATAATATATTTATCATGAATACTTACATTTCAATATTAATTTTCTTCAATGCGTAAGCCAAATTGCTGTCGAAGAAAATTTACGAAAATCGAACGGTGTCAAATTCGTTTTCGCATTGCCAAGTGCTGAAAATACGATAACGAGTAGTCGAAAAATTCAAATGCGAATATCGCATTGTAGAGTACGATTCGATTGAAATTCTTTTCGAATCGCATTGCAGAGTAAGGCCCCTGGATTGCTCAAATTCGAGTTAAAGTAAACTAGTGTGTAGCATACATATCTGCTCGTCTTTGCTATCCACCGCAAAGCGCTGGCGTTTACTCGTTGTGGTTGCAACAACGAGTACGACGCCCGAAAAATCATTCGTCATCTTAAGACTAATCCCGAACTCAGCGAACCCTCCCGCAGCAATAAAACATTTTACGAATAAAACAACATAAATGCACAAACACTCAACAGTTTTAACGCACAGCAGTAAAATACAACAGTTGACAACAATCATCACTCACATCAAATAGAAATTAACAACCTATAGATAATATCAAATTTATACATTCAACAAGCACCCGAAATACCAAATCAACAAGAAACAACCAACATCTACAAACAACAACTCAACGTTGGACTCCAAACAAAACAACACGTATTGTATACATCACATTTGTATTATATTAAAAAATTGAGTTTAAAGTGTTTCAACTTTTATGTCAGCCCCCGAATAAACATAAAATCATACCATAAAATCCAATACAAATGAAACATATCGTAACAGAAGTGAATAGACATGATTTTTTCACGAAAAAACAATTGTGTATTGATTTTTTGTGATTTAAGATGACTTAGAAAATACATACTTAGTAATAAAATTGTAAAAATAATAAGTATTTGATTAGTAATAGAAGTAAGAAAATAAAATAATCAATTTTCTTAGAAAAGTTCGAAACAATGCGAGTGCATATGTTTGTCATATTTCTCGCATATCCAAATTTTTTGCCAAAGCCTTTTAACTGGCATCGATGATATTTGCCTTCTTGTTAACGGATGACGAGGTGTCCACCAACCACGTTTGGTAAATTGCGCGATCTTTCAAACTTCAGGTCATCATCGGTTAACAGGAAAGACTCAGTAACGGACATCTTGAATTGCTTCTAGCAAGCGTTTACAATAGTTCACAACAGAAGAAATCAGGTTGTTTATGCAAAGTGTCCAGTACCATTTCTTTCCACGGATGTTTTTTTTCTACTCTTTATTTATTTATTGTATCTCTTTAAATCAAAGACTAACAATAAGTTATAGGCTCTTGTTTCTAATAAAAACTATTACAAATTATAAATTATATACAAATTGATATATGTATTATAATAAATAACTAAAAGTGCAGCGGGACTCCAAAAATTTTAGCTGGTCTGAAAGCAGATTTTACAAACATCAGTTCTGTTTACTGCAATTGCGGTAGATGAGAATGGGATAACCCGTTGGAGCAGTGGCGTGGCGAAAGGTTCATGACAACCCATCTATAGTGCAGTTCACGACTATTGCGTCTCTTCTGATCCATTTACAGCCGAGACGAGCTAGGTCCCGCTCCATCACGTTGGGGGGAACTAGTGCCACGAAAACAACTTCAAGGCGGTAGCGGAGATGGGCTGGATCCCGGTCTAGCACCCATAAGCGGTCTAAGAGCTGCAGCTGAGACGAGCTAGGTCCCGGTCCGCGCCAAACAGCTGGTGGTGATGGGTTGACGAGGTTGGTTTTCTTTTTGTTTTTATTTATTATGATTAGAAGACAGTGCCCGAGACGATCTAGGTCCCGGTACAGAGTCCCCATCTGATCAAAATGTAAGTCGATGAACCAGCTGAATTTTGGTTGTGATATTACAGGACTCATCTGGGGTGTCTATTTTCAACACCCGCTCTGTCAGCTCTCTTTAGTAGCGAAAATGGCAATGTGTTACAGAGAGTCCTGGCCAATTGACTAACATGACCTTGTAATTTTGATTTGTATTTATGTTTTAGCCTTTCAAACTCAACTTTTACCATTGGGATGTGCAGATCTCATAAACCAAAGAGCTCCTGTAATAGTTCTTAATATTTTAGATTGAGCCCTTTGTAGAATTTTAATGTTTGATGCACTTGCATTACCATACAATTGTATACCATATGTCCAAATTGGCTTTATGACTTGGTTGTAAAGGAGAACTTTATACTCTAAACTTAGTGGGGAGTTTCTGTTTATAAGCCAATGCAAACTAGCAGCCAAGTCAAACGTTTGTCCAAATGAATGCCAAGGTATGTGACATTATCTTTTTGTGGAATAACGATTCCATTAAGAAATATTGCTGGAGAGAGACTTTTGTTGAGAGTAAAAGTAACATGGAGACATTTTTGTTCATTGACTTTTATTCGCCATTGTGACAACCAACTCTCGACTGACGACAAGTGGGATTGAAGCTGAAATGTTGCTGTTACAGCATTTTTATGACGACTCAAAATTGCTGTATCGTCAGTAGAGGTAACTAAATGGTCATTTGTGGGAATATCTGATGTGAATAAAACATACAAAAAGGAACCCAAGACACTGCCCTTCGGTACTCCTGCTCTAATAGGAAAATCAGATGTAGCAGAGGTTTTATGTTTAACTCTGAAAAGCCTATTTGCCAAATAAGACTCTAATACGTTATGAACATTTTGGGGTAAAAGCAACCTTATTTTATAAATAAGCCCATCATGCCATAATCTATCGAATGCCATCAAGAAACATAGCAGAGCAGTACTCACGGTGCTCGAATGCTTTCCTTATTTCATTAGTTATACGGTTTACCTGTTCAATAGTTCCATGTTTTACCCTAAATCCAAACTGATGAGAAGGGATAAGATTTTGTTCTTGTGAGAATGGCATCAATTTTGCTAGCAACAGTTTTTCAAAAAATTTTGAAAGACAAGGAAGCAGACTAATGGGTCTATATGAAGATGCTAAGGTAGGGTCTTTACCAGGCTTTTGAACTATTATAATTAGAGACTTTTTCCAATCAGAAGGGTAATGCCCAAACGCTATTATAGCAGAAGGCTTGAGAAGGTAGCTTTATAAGCATAATGGGTGTAATGCGATCAAGTCCAGGAGATTTTTTACTAACTAATTTATTTTTGATAAAACTTGCAACCTCGCTTTGAGTTATGCTTGTGCCAATAGACTGTGTGTTTAGAGTTTGCTGGGGTAGACATAGACCACCAATGGCGGGATTTGGTTGAAAAACCTGGCTTAAATGATCTGCAAAGACGTTAGCTTTATCGCTTCGAGCTAGTGCTTCACCGAGAGCAAGGCGAGGCGGGATTCGAGTTGTTCTCGCTCTCGCCTCGTTTTATAAATTTGAGCCTCGCCTCGTTCTCGGCCGAGAACTTGCCATCACATATCCCGCCTCGCCTCGCCTCGCCTCGGTAAAAAGCGCGGTTTTTATAAAAATGAAAAAAATTATACATGTATCAGGCCTGCGTATGTACATTCAACTAGCAAAGCCCGACAAGCGTTGCTACGCCTCAAGAAATTAAATAACATATGTGTTTTTTTTTTGGGTGGATTGAATAATATATGATGATTGGTGAGATACGATCAATTTAATTCTTTTCTTATATGGGACGGCGTGGCATTGCCTATTTTTTCCAAATCAATCTAAACTGCGAACCTTTTACAAACTATGACAATTGTATGTACCAAATCTTATCCATCTACGTCATATAGTTGCTGAGATATAAAAAAAAGTTGTATTCACCTGTGTCAAGTAGTTGATAACACTGGTCAACAATGGTTTTGTTGACCTGGATGTCTCTGCGGATTTCTATAATTTCAGGTACTCAGATTACGAATATATTCATAAAAGTACTGAATTGGCTCTAGTTTCTAAGATATTGATGTATTTTTCTATAGATATATGAAACAAAGTCGGATTAGTTACACTCTATATAACTCAAGAACGGCTGGACCGATTTTAATGGTCTCAAATTTTTTGGATTTGTCTCCGCCCCGAGAATGACATTGGCTACAAAAATTTTATTTAGGTAAATATTTAGGGTGGCCCTTATACAAAACTTTTTTAAAATGAATGATCTTTAATTTGTTGGATTTGTCTTCGCCCCATGAGTATAAATGTGTTTTGTCTTTTTCACGTAAAGAAAACACTACCCAGTAGAAATTCATGCATCACTGATGTAAATAAATAAATAAACTGCGGAAGCATTGCATGGCTACACAAAAAATTATTAAGCTCAAAATTCATCAATAAAAACAAAAGGTATTAAACGTGCAAAACAAAACAAATGTGCGCAAATGAGTTGCGCGATGACAGTTGTGAAAATTTCAGGTCAAAGACATTATTTCTGCAAAAGGCAATTTTTTACGCATGTATTATTGACTTGTAAAAAAATGAGAGACTAAAAAAACTGCTCTTTTGTGCATCATTCATGTAAAAAGAACTCATATTCACTGGAAAAAAGTCTTAATTCTCGGAAAAGTACCTTTTGTTTTTATTGATGAATTTTGAGCTTAATAATTTTTTGCACCTCGCCTCGCCTCGCCTCGTCGAAACCTCGCCTCGCCTCGGTAAAAAGCGAGGTTTTTGTAAAAATGAAAAAAATTATAAATGTATCAAGCCTGCATATGTACATTCAACTAGCAAAGCCCGACAAGCGTTGCTACGCCTCAAGAAATGAAATAACATATGTGTTTTTTTTTTGGGTGGATTGAATAATATATGATGATTGGTGAGATACGATCAATTTAATTCTTTTCTTATATGGGACGGCATGGCATTTCCCATTTTTTCCAAATCAAACTAAACTACGAACCATTTACAAACTATGACAATTATATGTATCAAATCTTATCCATATACGTCATATAGTTACTGAAGATATAAAAAAAGTTTTATTCACCTGTGTCCAGGCCCGGTTTACCTTAGAGACACACTAGGCCAGTGCCTAGGGCGGCACGATTTTAGGGGCGGAAAATATTGGGAACTTTTAAATTTTTGTTTTTGTAATTTTTTAAATTTATTTACACAGGGGAAAAAAAGTGCAAATACTGGGATTGTGTGCACTAAATTACCTAAAAATGTTAACAAGAAAAAAAAAGCAGGTCCTCACTTTTGATATTACAAAATTTTTTTTCAATATTTACTAGTGAAGATGGGCGGCAATTTCTGACTGGCCTAAGGGCGGCAGATTTCTAAATCCGGGCCTGCCTGTGTCAAGTAGTTGATAACACTGGTCAACAGTGGTTTTGTTGGCCTGGATGTCTCTGCGGATTTCTATAAATTCAGGTACCTAGATTACGAATATATTCATGAAAGTACTAAATTGGCTCTAGTTTTTAAGATATTGATGTATTTATCTATAAATATATGAAACAAAGTCGGGTTAGTTACACTTTGTATAACTCAAGAACGGCTGGACCGATTTTAATGGTCTCAAATTTTTTGGATTTGTCTCCGCCCCGAGAATGACATTGGCTACAAAAATTTTATTTAGGGTAAATAATAAACTTTTTTAAAATTAAGATCTTTGATTTGTTGGATTTGTCTTCGCCACAAAAATAATAAAGGCTATAAAAATTTTATTAAGGGTGCATATTTAGGGTGGCCTTAATACAAAAATAATTTTAAAATAGCATTTTCGCAAAGACTACGTGATCGATTCGCATAGAATTTACACCGCGTGTCTTTTATATCAAAAATCATAGCTTAAGCTATAAAACTTTTTCTTAAGGTACATATTTAGGGTGGTCCTCACACAAAAATATTTTTAAAATAACATTTTCACAAGGACCACGTATTCGAATAACATGAAATTTACACCATGCGTCTTTTAAAGCAAGAAGCATAGCTTAGACTAGGGTTGGTCATGTACCCACCCGCGGTCACGAGCTATGAAACGTGCTATCATTCGTCCCACCGTGCAGTTGCTGATTTCTATGCGCTGGTTCGTTTGAAAAATGAAATATGCAAGAGACCCAGCAGGAGTTAAACGTGCAAAACAAAACAAATGTGCGCAAATGAGTTGCGCGATGACAGTTGTTAAAATTTCAGGTCAAAGACATTATTTCTGCAAAAGGCAATTTTTTACGCATGTATTATTGACTTGTAAAAAAATGAGAGACTAAAAAAACTGCTCTTTTGTGCATCATTCATGTAAAAAGAACTCATATTCACTGGAAAAAAGTTTTAATTGGCAAATTTATTTTTCCACCTCGCCTCGTTCTCGCCTCGTAGAACGAGGCTGCCTCACAGCCTCGGTGAAGCACTACTTCGAGCCCAGTACCCTCTAGGGTCTTTAATTGGTGGCTCTGGCTCAGTGGGAGTTTTCAGACTACGGTTAGCTTTCCAAAGAGATGAGCGTTTTGTTCCATTTGGGGAGAGTTTTTGATTTCTCCCCTTTTCACTGAAAAGTGTCAGTTTAAGATTCTTTACAGCCTGGTTGAGCCTAGTTTTACTAGCTAAAGATCGTTGCTGTTGCCATTCCCTTCTTAGTCTTCGTTTTTCTAGCACTAATCCTTCAATTTCAGCATTTGTGACAAAATTGGCTACATTCCGATTTTTTTTATATTTAGGAGTAGAGTTTTCTGCTGCTGTTGTTATAATAGAGTTCAAAATAGCAACAGCGTCATCCATCCTTACATTCAAATAATTATATTATAATAATAATAATTATAATTTGTATGAATATGTGTGCTTATGTACTTTTTATACTTAAGCCAGTTTGTGAAAGGTGTTGTGAGACAATGAGTGTCATCAATCCTTTTAGGCTCTTCAAGTATGTGGATTACAACAGGGGAGTGATCAGAGGACAACTCGAAGCTTGTGTATACAGAAATGTACTCCCTACGCACTCCTTTCGTGAAAGCAAAATCAATGAGATCAGGCGTTTTGTTTATGTCCGTTGGCCAATATGTTGGTTGCCCAGGAGAAGTAACATCGAAGTTATTATTAATAATGGCATTATAAAGTTGTTTACCTTTATGGTTACTTATGCGAGATCCCCAGAACGTATGCTTTGCATTGTAGTCCCCAGCTACAACAAACTTATCGCCTAAAGTTTTAAAAAAAATCAATAGACTGAGCTTCAGTGACAGTAAAACGAGGTGGTCAATATATTGCCGTCAAAGTTAGATCTTTACCATGACTTTGTAGACAAATTGAAGTCGCTTGAATATAATTGGTTTCATAAGACCCGAAAAAATTATGTTTTAATCTCTGACGAATTAGAATTCCAGTGCCACCGTGTGCTTTGCCATGAGGGTGGTTGGTTTTGTAAAATGTATAGCCAGGAATGGTGAAAAAATTTTTATTAGTTAAGTGGGTTTCTGACAGGAGCATCACATCAACGTTCTCTTGGTAGAGAAAGTTCGAAATTTCTAACTTATGTTGGCCAACACCGTTTGAGTTCCATGCGCATATCTTAATGACACTCATTTTTTAATCAAAAAAGCCGTCATTAATTGGGTTTGCATTTGAACTATTCTATCAAAAGATTTTGCATTGCTAGCATGAATTGTGACAAGCTCTGGGTAAGGTTAGATATTAATATCTCCAGGTTGTTATTTGTTGGTAAGGGAATCTTCTGTTCCATAGCGGTACCTTGTAACGAAGTTTTCCGAGGTAAGCGTCAGGCGGTTGTCCAGGATTATTTTCCTATTGGGTTTCGTTACAAAACATTTATTTTCGTTGTATTATTATTTCTTTATTTGTTATACTTATAATAATTTATATATATATGTTCTTAAATATATTTTCTATACAAACTACTGCTGTAAACAATATTATAGTTCTCAAATGTATGACTATATGCTGTCGGTTTGAAGGCGCGTTGTCGTATATTAACGTGGAGTCACCTAGAATGTCTACCAAGTCGTTAATATCGACGAAGAACGATGTGCATGTATGAAGCACAAGTTGTAACCTCGATGGCGCGTTGTCGTATATTTACGTCGAGTCACCTAAAATGTCTACCAAGTCGTAAATATCGACGAAGAACGATGTGCATGTATGAAGCACAAGTTGTAAGCTCGACGGCGCGTTGTCGTATATTAACGTGGAGTCACCTAAAATGTCTACCAAGTCGTTAATATCGATGAAGAACGATGTGCATGAAGCACAAGTTGTAAACTCGATGGCGCGTTGTCGTATATTTACGTGGAGTCACCTAGAATGTCTACCAAGTCGTAAATATCGACGAAGAACGATGTGCATGTATGAAGCACAAGTAGTAAGCTCGACGGCGCGTTGTCGTATATTAACGTGGAGTCACCTAGAATGTCTACCAAGTCGTTAATATCGACGAAGAACGATGTGCATGTATGAAGCACAAGTTGTAAACTCGATGGCGCGTTGTCGTATATTAACGTGGAGTCACCTAGAATGTCTACCAAGTCGTTAATATCGACGAAGAACGATGTGCATGTATGAAGCACAAGTTGTAAACTCGATGGCGCGTTGTCGTATATTAACGTGGAGTCACCTAGAATGTCTACCAAGTCGTTAATATCGACGAAGAACGATGTGCATGTATGAAGCACAAGTTGTAATCTCGACGGCGCGTTGTCGTATATTTACGTGGAGTCACCTAGAATGTCTACCAAGTCGTAAATATCGACGAAGAACGATGCGAAAGGTCTGAGCGCACTATGCAGACTAACTGCTGAGTGACGACGCGATGTCTATATTAACGTGGAGTCACCTCGAATGTCTACCAAGTCGTTAATATGGACGAAGAACGAGGCGAAAGGTCTGAGTGCACGATGCAGACTAACTGCTGAGTGGCGTCACGATGTCTATATTAACATGAAGTCACCTAGAATGTCTCCCAAGTTGTTAATATGGACGAAGAACGATGCGCATAGCTGGAGCACACACCACAGACTGCCCAGGTGACTGTCTTGATGCTGAATTTATGTTTATTCATACCATCCGATCGGTTGCGTAGT
The DNA here is from genome assembly GCA_963662105.1 of Meiosimyza platycephala. Classification (NCBI taxonomy): domain Eukaryota; kingdom Metazoa; phylum Arthropoda; class Insecta; order Diptera; family Lauxaniidae; genus Meiosimyza; species Meiosimyza platycephala. The sequence continues at coordinate 43,933,841 of OY759211.1, forward strand.
CAAGTCGTTGTTTAGCTCGTCTTAGTGTTTGATGTTGTAGTCGCTCCTGTTGTGGTCGCTTGTTGTTTTGTGTATGATCACTTGGCAGTTGCGCTGTTTGATGTTGTAATCACTTATGTTGTATTGTAGGTACGCCGTGTTGCGTCTTGAGATTTTGTAGTCGTTGATGTTTTTTTGCATTGATTTTTAAGCTCTTCTTATTCTTTTATAGTTTTTTTTATAACTAATTTTTGTTGATAAAATTAATATTTAATGATAAAAATAAAAAAAATAAGCTTAGATTTAGGAATTCATTTTGTAGTTTCTTAAAAGTAGACTTAGGTGGTAACAAAAAAAATAGGATTTTATTATATACATATATTTAAATAATTTGCCTAAGTTTCTTATATGTGCGTGATTTTTATTGGCTGGGTAAAAATCAACGTCACAACCTGACCTTAATGCACTAGCAAAAGACACACCTGGAATAATTGGACTTGGAGTAAAATTCAGAGGAGCAGAGGGGACTGTTTTTCTTTGCAAAGTTTGCCTTTGTTTTAAATTTTTGTAGACTGGGCAGCCTCTATAATTTGCCGTATGATTTCCTTGGCAATTAATATATTTTTTTAAATTAGAATCATCGTTCTTTTTTTTATCACATTGAGAGCTGTGGTGAAGTTCACCACATGCGACACACACAGTAAGATTTTGTGTGTCCATATTCTTGACAGTTTGAACATTGAACCGGAACATTACGTTTGTAAGGCTCTTCAACAGAGATTCTACGATGCAATAAATATTGCAGTTTATAGATCGGATGGATCTCATTTTTCTTAAGCTTTGCAGCATCTGCTAAGAGGTCCACTTTGAACATGGGTTGTGGAACTCTATCTTTGTTGACAATATTAATGACTGCCCTAGCATGAAAGCCTTTCTCGCCCCGAGCATTTTTTATTTCTTCAGTATCTACATCGGACTCAATGCCTTTTACCACGACTGTAAGCCCTTTACTGCTTTTAAGTTGGTAAGTGTAATAATTTTTACCATTAGACTCAAAGTCTCTAACAATAGTACGATAATTATTTTCAGTTTTAATCTGAATTTTAGTTTCATGTATGTTGCCCCTTGTTAAAGGCACAACATAAAAATTATCATTGCCTATTAGTTTAGCAATATTAGAAACAATAACATTTGAGCTATGCTCACGCAAATATCTTGGCGGAGGTTTGAGCTCTTTACGTAAATGGTTGCTACTTGAGCCAGTATCTTACTTACTTACTTACTTGGGTGGCCATAACAACCCGTTACCGGGTTACGGCCGACCTCAAAGGCTCTCTCCAGGCGCCTCTGCTTCGCGCGCGCCTTCTCCAATCAGGCACACCAAGCGTGGATAGGGTTTCTTCGGCTTGGTCTTTCCATCGGAGGCATGGTCTTCCTCTCCGTCGTCGCCCAGCGGCTTCCGCATCAAACACCTTTTTCGCCGGAGCTTCTTCGTCCATACGCACAACATGTCCCAGCCAGCGCAGACGTAGGATAGTGATGCGCTTGACTATGTCGATGTCATTGTAGAGCTCGTACAGTTCATGGTTCATTCGAATACGGTAGTCGTCGCCGACGCGAACAGGACCGAAGATTTTGCGAAGAATTTTTCTCTCAAACACCCCAAGTGTGGCTGCATCGGTCTGCGACACAACCCATGCTTCTGCACCGTAGAGTAGCACGGGTAAGATGAGCGTCTTATAGAGTGTCAGTTTTGTCGGGCGAGAGAGGTCTCTACTACTCAATTGCTTACTGAGACCGTAGTAACACCTATTAGCAAGAGTGAGTCTTCGCTTTATCTCCAAGCTGATATCGTTTTGAGTATTCACGGCGGTGCCAAGGTAGGTGAATTCCTTGACAACTTCGAAAGTATAGCTGTTCGCAGCAATGTTGGATCCAATGCGCCGCGTCTCCCTGCTTGTGGACAGCATATACTTTGTTTTGCCCTCGTTCACCGTCAAACCCACCTTCGCTGATTCTTTTTCGATAGCAGAAAATGCAGCAGTAACATCTCGCTTACAACGTCCAATGATATCAATATCATCGGCATATGCAAGGAGCTGGACACTTTTGTAGAAAATAGTGCCATTACGATGAACACTGGCTTTTCGCAACACCCCTTCTATCAAAAAGTTGAAGAGGTTGCAGGATAGTGGATCGCCTTGTCTGAAACCTCGTTCGGTATCAAATGGTTCGGAGAGGTCCGTTCCTACCCTGACGGAGCTGGATGTGTTGCTCAACGTCATTCTGCAAAGCCGCACTAGCTTCGCAGGTATACCGAACTCAGACATGGTGGCATACAGGCAATCCCGTATCGGGCTATCGAAAGCAGCCTTAAAATCGATAAAAAGATGATGGGTATCGATCTGTTTTTCGTGGGTTTTTTCCAGGATTTGACGTAGTGTGAAGATCTGGTCTATGGTGGACTTACCAGGTCTAAAGCCGCACTGATAAGGCCCAATCAGTGTGTTGGCGAACGGCTTAAGTCTTTCACACAGTACGGTCGACAGGACCTTGTATGAGATGGCAAGAAGACTGATTCCCCGGTAGTTTGCGCAAATTGTAGGGTCACCTTTCTTCAGTATAGGACAAAGGACACTGAGATTCCAATCGTCGGGTATGCTTTCTGCTAGCCATATTTTGCAGATGAGTTGATGCATGCACCCTATCAGCTCATCGCCACCGGTCTTGAACAATTCAGCAGGCAGGCCGTCAGCACCGGCCGCTTTGTTGTTCTTAAGTCGCTGTATCGCAACTCGTACCGCGTCATGGCTAGGTGGTGGTACGTCCACACCATCGTCGTTGATTGGTGGCATCGGGTTAGTTTCTCCAAAGGCGGGATTGGTGGAGTCATCGCCAGCAAGCAGCTTGGAAAAGTGTTCCCTCCATAATCTCAGTGTACCTTGCGTATCCGTAACCAGATTTCCGTGTTCATCTTTACAGGTAGATGCTCCGGGCTTGAAACCTTGGGTCAGACGCTTGACTTGTTGGTAAAATTTTCGAGCATCATTCCTGCCTCGTAGCACTTCGAGTTTCTCACGCTCACGCCTTTCCTGCTCTCGTTTCTTGCGTCTGAAAAGGCGCCTCTCTTCCTTTCTCTTTTCCCGGTAGTTTTCGCGTACGGCTCGCGTTGCGGCTGACTGCAGTGTTCTTTTGTATGCGGCGTTTTTCACTGCAGTAGCTTCGCGACACTCCTGGTCATACCATTGATTTCGCGGAGGTGGGCGTCGGAAACCAATTACTTCCTCAGCAGCAGAGCGCATGGAGCGGGAAATATGCGCCCAAAGTCCACCGGCATCATCGGGTAGAGAGTCAGGTTGAAGGAGCAGTTCTGAGAGGTGAGCGGAATAGGCTTCGGCCGTCCGATGTGATTGCAGTTTAGCGACGTCCAGCTTTCGTTGCATACCAGAGCGTACATCCTTTGCATTGCACAGCCGCATGCGTATCTTGGCTGCAACAAGATAGTGATCGGAGTCAATATTGACTCCACGGAACGTACGAACGTCTAGCACGCTGGAAGCATGCCTTCCGTCGATCACAACATGATCGATTTGGTTTTGTGTTTTCTGATCAGGGGACAGCCAAGTGGCCTTGTGGATGTCGAGGTGTTGAAATCTGGTGCTACTTACTACCATGTTTCGCGCCGCGGCGAAGTCAATCAGCCGTAGACCGTTGTTTGAGGTGGTCTCATGGAGGCTGAACTGACCGACAGTGGGGCCAAATATACCTTCTCTTCCGACCTTTCCGTTGAAATCCCCGAGTACAATCTTAACATCGTGGGCCGGGCAGCGGTCATATACTTCCTCGAGTCTCGCGTAGAAGGCATCTTTGACAACATCGTCCTTTTCCTCCGTCGGGGCGTGCGCGCAAATCAAGCTGATGTTAAAGAATCGAGCTTTGACGCGGATCGTAGCCAACCTTTCGTTCACAGGTGTAAACCTGGAGATATGGTGGCGAAGTCTCTTGCTTACAACGAATCCGCATCCTAATTCGCGCCTCTCCGCATGGCAGCTGTAGTAGATATCGCAACTTGTTTGGTTAGAGCAACCTTGTCCTATCCATCTTATTTCCTGGATGGCGGTGATATCAGCCTTAATTTTTTTGAGGGCATCCGCCAATTCGATAGAGGCACCTTCCCTATTGAGGATCCGGATATTCCAGGTGCATATCCTTAAATCATAGATCATAGCCATAGATTGAGCCAGTATCGCTATCGTTAATATCAGCTAAACTTGCAAATCTATTTCCACTCAATGGCAGGGAAGGGGTTTTGGTATCATTGATTTTATTAAGCTTGGCTTTTTTTGTATTTGAGTTTTGAAGGCTTCCTCTCCTCTTTATAACATTCACGTAGCGGTCCATACCTATCTGTATTCCCGATTTTTTGTTATTTGAATCGACTAATGCATTCACTAGAGATCCGCTGTTAGAAGTCAAGTTACTCGAAAAACAAGTTATATTTTTTGTGGGCGTCGAGAAGACGTTTAATGGTGTAGTTACTTTTAGTGTAGATAATGAAGCTGGTACTTTAAAAACAGAACCTTTACTTGCGTTTAATGGATTTGATTCAGTTACGTTGTCAGTTATATTAATGTATGCATTTCTGCCGTTTTCACTCACTACCGACGCCTGCGGCATGCGCGGTTAATTTTCTTTATTTTGTTCTTTATTTGTTTTTTGCAGTCTGGCCACCTTATTTATGAACAGATGGAAAATTGTTCATATGTTGTACAGTGCTTGAACAGTAGTTACGTACAGTATCTGAACCGAACGTACAGTACGCAAAATAGCAAAATTACGTTGTGTGTGTGCAAATCACTTATGTATAAGTATGTGTTGTAGATTATGTTTTTGTTTATTTATTTATTATTTTTTTTATTTTATCCCACACGCGAGAACTGCCGGAATTGCAAAAAGTTAGAAGCACGATTACAAAACTAACAATACGCGTTATTTTTACCGGGAAACTTAAGTTAAATTAGATTAAATCGGACTTTAACTAAATATTTTTGCGGAGCGAAAAATCTTTGTTACGACCACTTGCAAGGGTTGCAGATGTTGACTCGATAATTTTGAATGACGTTGTCCTGGAGATTAACGCCGCTCATCCCTTTGTTATAGCTGCGAAGCACAGCGGACTGATCCACGTTGACAAATTTACCTTTTTTACTGGGCCTTTTTTTTAAAAACTTTAGAACAGGGTGGGGTGGCAGAATCTAATCGTATTTTCCAACAAGTGAACTGATTCTCAGTCGTACACTTAATCATGTGTGTCTCGAGGTTATTCCTTGTCGGCTTTTATATTAGGAATACCCCAGCTACACGATTACAGCGAATTGTTCCAGAATAGTGATAGCAAGCACAGGAGATGATAAGATGAGAAGAAGTTGTCGCAAAATACCACGTGACGCATGGGGACCACGACGTTCCTTAGTGAACGGAGTACGACTCGGTGTTGTATTCATCGGATTGTCTACAGTAAGGAATGAACAAGAACAAATTGCCGGTAAACGAACGGAGGCTCTGCCCAGAGCCAAAAAGATTTCAAAATATGATAAGCACGCACAAAACACCTCTAATCCTGTGAAAACACAATAGAAATGACAGAAACGATGTCACTTGGGGGAAAATTTGAAATGTATTTGTATTAGATTTTATGGTATGGGACAAGCGCCAATATTCGATTAATCGAACATCTAATTTTTTAACATAACGGGAAAACGGGTGGGGGTAGAATATTTTTGATGACGGATTTGGAATCAGGGAGCCTTAATTACTGTAGAAATATACTTTATATCAAAAAATTCAACAATTTTTGCAGCGCGGTTGGATATGAGTTAAATTCATAAAATTATTTGAATATAACAAAATTAAAATAAATAAATTGAAATTAAAAAAGAAAAATTGGTATTTCGGCAACTATTTATAAATTCAATACTAATTGTAAATAAAAAAAAGGAGAAAAATCCTGCGGAGAATTATTCTACCAAGCAACCAGCATGTCCAAAACCTTGATTATTTATTTTGACTTCTTTCAAACCGCGTTATTCGAATTGTTGTTTTTTTTTGCATTTGTTACTGTTTTTTTTGTCACCCCGTCACCCTGTTAAAGGTGTAAAAAGAAAATGGGTGTGCCAGGCCCTCTCAAACTGATCAAGTGAAACCATTCATATGAAAATATATTATTAACATAATATTAGGAGTTCTCGTAAGGTTTCAGAGTTTTTGAGTATGTGGAATCATAAAATATTTTGAGTTGAAAATGAAATGGGTACCCCATCACACACAGAAGGGTTAACGAAAATAGTGGACGCAATTTGGTTTATTATTATCCCCTGTATGTATAGTTTGCGTCCATTGCGGACGCTTAGTGGAAGTTTTGTAAATTCGATGTAGTAATTCGCGTCCACCTTATTTTATTGGTTAAATATAAAAAATATAAGCGAATTCATAATTAATATCATTCCTTTTTTCAATATAAAAGTCTAGAAACAGCTATGTATCCTAAAATTCACATAAAACAATTAAAAACTTACCATCGAACACGCCACTGCACATTATTTTTTATCTAAATATCCCGCGCGTACGCACCCCTTGATGAACAGCCGAGACTAAATTTTTTTTTTAAACGGGATTGGTTTGGCGCAAGGACCTTTTGTCCATATGTACGTGCCTCTTATACATTGAGGTACTAGCGGTAATGACTTTTCGTTTGATTGGTGTGTTAGTTTACTTATTTTCGAGGATTTTAAAAGGGAGATCCGTAAAATGGACGCGAATTGGGCGATGGACGCGAACAGGCGAACTGACGCTAACACCTTTTGTTTTTTTTTGATTTTTTTATATGTTATTCCTCAATCAATCGTAATGCTAGATACGTGTTGCAGCATCGTGTTTTGCTTGTTTACTGCACACGCACAGTGGATGGATTTGTATGGAACGGTGGCCATAAATAGTAATAATTGCGCTACACTCTTGAAATTTGATACATATGTTTCAAATGTAAAAATAGGAAAAATTTGTGAATATGAGTAAAATTGGTCTACGGACACGCCTACCTCCCATACTAAGTTGGGATGTGGTTGAGACCTTTTTCAAAATGGGTATCAATTCCCTTTAACTTGGCAATGCTGATTTTAAAAATATTACTAATTTTGCGATATCTTTTATAGTTTTCAAGTTATAAGAGAAAAATAAAAAAAGGTGGCCATTAACAGTAGTAATAGCGCTAGAGTATTCAAATTCGGCACAAACGTTTTTTTTTGGGTTAAAACAACAAAAACTTATGAATATAAAAAAAATCGGTTCAAGGACACGCCTACCTCCCATACAAAGTTGGGATGTGGTTGAGACCTTTTTTCAAAATGGGTATCAATTCCCTTTAACTTGGCATTGCTGATTTCAAAAAATTACTAATTTTGCGATATCTTCTATAGTTTTCAAGTTATTAGAGAAAAATCAAAATAAAGGTGGCAGTAGTAATAGCGTTAGGGTCTTGAAATTTGGCACATACGTTTTTTAGGTTAAAACAACAAAAACTTGTGAATATATAATAAACACCACATTTGAAAACTAGATACAGAATATAAAAAACGAAGTTCTTTGAAAATAGAGAAAACAGTAAAGCTACTGATTTTGTTAGATTTATATTTTTTGTCTCGGTTTATTCTAATTTGGCTGATAACAGGATTAGAAGAAATCAGCAAGTAATATAAAATATCTTCGTTGTTTGCTTTTTTAGAGCAACACCTGCTGTTGTGCAAATATTAATAACAAATGCAGTATTCAGTCGTAATGACTTTTGAAATACTCTACGCTTAGTTTTTAATGCAAACCCAATTAAACATAAGATAAATTTATTGGAAATAAAATAACAATTATAAATAAAAACATAAAAATTTTTAATATATTTACTGGAAAATACATAATTAGAATAATAAAAATAATAATAATAAAAAAATAATGATAATAATAAAAATGTTCATAATCGGACTTAAGCCCCATAGACTGCATCTGCCATACCTTCACTACGATGTATTCAGGTATAAAAAGGGCGGAACCCAAGGGGGATAGAAAGAGAAAAAATATTCGAACTTACAGTCATTAAGCAAAGACCAATATTGTAAACTTTTACTTATTGATCAATGCTATTTTTCAACAAACATGACAAAGATAACAAATGGAACAAGAGCGGCCGTCGCAAAATATGCAATTGCAATGCATGAACGGTCAGGGGTTCGAGTCCATGTACAGAATTAACCAAACTGGTCTGATGAGGCTATTGGTAATAGCCGAAACATGTCACCAATTACCAGGTTAAAATTGTTCCATTTGTTATCTTTGTCATGTTTGTTGAAAAATAGCATTGATCAATAAGTAAAAATTTACAATATTGGTCTTTGCTTAATGACTGTAAGTTCGATTAAATAATGTTTAATTATAAAAAAAATAATCAGTCGCTAAAATCAACTTTTCTTAAAACCATATGGAGAACACGCCGAATTTCAAAAATATGTGGCTGGCAACACCACAATTTCGAAAAAAAAAACATAGCATGACTTTAGGCCGACGGTCTAACGGCTATGGCAGCAAGCGAGAAAGTGACAAAAGATGACAAATGGAATATGCGCACTCTGTACACCTCACGACAAGTACCTCAGTAGCTCAAGTGTTAGAGCGGCCGTCGCAAAATATGCAATTGCAATGCATGAACGGTCAGGGGTTCGAGTCCATGTACAGAATTAACCAAACTGGTCTGATGAGGCTATTGGTAATAGCCGAAACATGTCACCAATTACCTGGTTAAAATTGTTCCATTTGTTATCTTTGTCATGTTTGTTGAAAAATAGCATTGATCAATAAGTAAAAATTTACAATATTGGTCTTTGCTTAATGACTGTAAGTTCGATTAAATAATGTTTAATTATAAAAAAAATAACCAGTCGCTAAAATCAACTTTTCTTAAAACTAAATTGATTTTTATAAATTGGAAACAATGTGCTTTCCTCCAATATGCTACATTGTAGCACTTTGCTTCAAACAAGTTAACTAGAGCGCTTTATCCAACAAGCGCTTTTATAAAAAGTTTCATAGAACATTTTTGGTATACAAAGTTCAACTTTGAGCCCTAACTAAACTCAAAACAAATTTAAAACTTTTATAGTTTTTTTTTCATTCCCTAAGTATTCTCTGACGATTGTTTTAAAAATTTTTTCAATCCCGAGCACTTTCAAAATCTTCCTATTTATGGCCACAAAAATCCACTGTGACACGTGGCAAATGTCGCCGCAACCTCAGTACTGTATGTAGTTATGGTACAGAAAAGACACGAGCGGAAGAAAAGTAAAATTTAATTTTTTGTACAAGATATGTCCCATCACTATATCAAATTTTTATATTTGTTAATAAAGTTAACATAATTTTCATTATTTCCAATTTCCATTTTCCTTCCCTCTTTTTTCGCTCCACGCAAACCTTCTTACTCGCATGTTTCCAACGAACTGACACAGTAAATGTAGTAAACAATGATACACACGAAGCAGCGGTTGCGGCAACCGACCAAAAATATCAAAATCTTTTGATATTTCTGGCAACGGTAGCGGCAACACGAAAATTAATGGGCAACACAGCTACACACGAAGCAACGGTTGCCTCGTGTGTATCTAGCATAAGAAGGCATGTGCTTTCATATCGAAATTCCCGCCTTAACTTTGGCAACTACGATTTTTTTTACTGATGACGCGCATCATGTTTTTTCAACAAAAAATTCGACAAAAAAATTTTTTTTTGTTTTATTTTTGTAATGTCTAAATAAAGTCTAATTGTATGAATTGTATCATATTTTCCAAAGTTATGTCGGGAATTAAAAAAAAACCAAAAAAGAATTTTATGTCGAATTTATATGTTGAAAAAACATCATTAGTTAAAAATTCGTAGTTTCTAAAGTTATGGCGGGAATTGCATTCTTAGGATTGATTGAAGAATAACATTAAAAAATAAAAAAAACGAAAGGTGTTATTTTGAAAATATTTTGAGAAAAATTTTTTTAATTAAAAAAATTAATGTTTAAACAAATTTACTTAAATTTTTTCATTTTTTTTATAAAGTGATAGTATTTCTAAACAAAATGATTAAATAGTTTTTCATCCTATCTCCTATAGTTTTTGAGATATTTGGTTTCAAAAAATGTTCAAAAACGTAAAAAAAACGATGTGTGCGTTTATTAAAAGAATGGCCGACATATGTAACATACATATGTACATGCTAATAATATCTACTATAAATTTTTACAAATTGATCAATGGTTTTTTATTCAACAAACATTTTTTTCATTCTTTTGTTTTCATTTTGTCATGTTCATATAACTTAATGAAGTAACAAAAAAAAAAATAAATTAGAAAATATATACAGATAAAATACAAATGAATGAGCAGAGCGCATATTTGCATCATTCGATTCGTAAATCTCACTGGCTCTAAGGTTCGCACAACAAGAAATAAATTAATATGTGCAGGGAAAATACTGGGAGTCTCGTTCTTTAATATGCATTTTCTTCTTTATTTCCAGTTGATTTGATTGAACTTTTTTTGTCTTAGCTAGATTTGTACGCTATGGAAGAACAGATGTCGCACATTGCAATTAGATGTAGACACAAACCTAAAATAACACTAGTTTACAAATAATTAAAAAAATTTTTGAACTTTAGGTGCCACTATTCATTACCTATGTAAAATCGGCTGCTGATTCCGAAAATCAAATTATTTTTTTTTCTTTCACGTCGTTTTCGAGATACCGGTCACTTTCGGTTTTTGGACCAAAAAAAAAAGTTGGTTCAACTTAATTACAAATGTCTCAAGAAACAATGTCTATATATAAACTTATTATATGTCAAATTAAAGGTAATTAAATTTCCTAGAATTATTATCCACATTGATTTTTCGTTGGCATGCTAGTTTCGGAAAAATAAATTGATTTATAAAAAAAAATTATTTTTTTTTTCGAAAAAATGAGAAAAAAGTAAAAATCAACTGCAAATTTTTAAAAGAAAAAAAATTGGAAAAATCATTTTGTTTTTTTATATCATAGTCTATATATTTATGAAGAAAGTAAGATTTTATTTATGAAAATCGATAAAGAAATGGAAAAGTTATATAAAATTGAATAAAAAATGCCCGATTTGGATTTTGCCTATTTTTCCGTTTTTTTATGAGGGTAAGAATTTTTCTAACCCCAAAATGCAAATTTTTTAATGAAATTTTGTTATGTAGAAACTGGTATACGCTAGAAATTAAAATGTTGGGTTCACCCCCCGAAGTTTGCAAAAACCACCATAACGGACCCAAATTCCCATTTTGGGGCGTGGGCCAGTACCGTAAGAATTTTAAACACCATCATCGTGCTCAGCATCCTCGAAAACGGGAGGTGACAAATATTTTACCGGTAGGATACGCGGAATATGTGATTTCGTCATTTTTGTCCATTTTCAGGGGTGGGGTCAACTCCATAAGAATTTTGAATACTGCTATCGTATTCAGCATCTTCGAAAACGAAGGATGACAAGTGCTTAACTGACGGAATATGCGATTTCTCTATTTTGGGAGCGGCTTTTGGCCATTTTGGGGTGGGGTCAACTCTAAAAGAATTTTGAAAACTGCCATCGTGTTCAGCATCCTCGAAAACGGGGGGCGGATTTGGTCTGGTTGCTGCTTAAAATATTTGTATTTTTCAAGGTTTTTTCCGACTCGCAGAATCTACTTTAAGCCCGTTCTGCGGAGTTACAAATAGATAAATTAAAATCTTTTTTTTCTTGATTATCAAATTTTACTAAAATGTACGAAATTTTTCCAAACAAATTATGTACTAACAAAAACAAACAAAAAACAAAAAGATCCTCACTTTTCCCATCTCAAAAACCCTAGCAAAATGAGATATATTTCATATTAAATTACAAAATCTACATATTTATTTAAAAAAGGTCATTATTATAAATTGTCCACATGTACTAAAAATGTGCTTAAAATTCGCCAATTTTACTAAAAATGCTGCAAATGTACCGAACGTACTGAAAACTTGTGCAATGTAGTGACATCGATTTTTCAGGTCGCAGATGTACCGAAAAAAGTACAAATGTACCGAAAATGACATCACTAGCACGTACCACTATCTAAATAACAAAATTTCATTAAAAAATTTAGATTTTAGGTTTAGAGAAATTCTTACCCACATAAAAAAACGGAAAAATAGGCAAAAATTAAATTCGGCCATTTTTTATTCAATTTTATATGACTTTTCCATTTCTAATCGATTTTTATAAATAGTATCTTATTTTCTTCGTAAATATTTAGACTACGATATAAAAAAATAAAATCATTTTCTTTTATAAATTTGCAGTTGATTTTGACTTTTTTTTCATTTTTTCGAAAAAAAATAAAAATATATTTTTAGAAATACATAAATTTATTTCACAGAAACTAACAAGCCAACCAAAAAGTAATGTGAGCATTATTTATAGGAAATTTAATTACCTATAATCTGATTTATAGTAAATTTATATATAGATATTGGTTCTTGAGATATTTGTAATTAAGTGAAACCAATTGTTTTTTTTCATCCAAAAACCGAAAATGACCGATATCTCGAAAATGACGTGAAAGAAAAAGAAAATAATAAGATTTTTAGAATCAGTAGCCGTTTTTAGATATGCAATGAATAACGGTATTCAAAGTTCATTTTGACTGTAGGCTAGTGTAATCAAATAAATATGGCAACTTCGCTTGTATTTTGCTCTGAAGTTTTAATGCGACAAATTAAGGAGGCAGGTCCAGTCATGATTTTTGAGCAATCGATTTTTTTAAAGTATAATATCTTAAAAATATATCCTGAAAATTTGAAGTCAATCCGACAATTACTTTTGGAGTTATTCGTCAATAACCAAAGGGCTCTCGGTGGTAAGAGTACCGAGTGTAAAACTTTAAATGCGTTTTTCTCAAAACTATGTTTTCGGAACCGGTGAGCACTGTAACTCGAAAACGACAGGATATATTTCAATGAATTTTACACAGTTTTTGAAAAACATCAAAATCTAGTGCTTGATCGAAGGATTTTTTTTTTTAAATAGATTTTTTATGAATAAATATATATAAAAAACTGTTGGTTTTTTACCGAAAATCTGGAGGTAAATGTTCCTGAAGCCGCCATTATGTTGATTTTTTAAAAAAAAAAACCTTCGATCAGGCTCTAGATTATTTATATAACTAACTAATTTTTCTTATCCGATTGATTTTAGATGATTTTCCAAGGATTTGTGATGGTCACCGCAAGACACTATGTATGGGACAGGGTCCAACACAACCAGCTATAACTTTTTTTATTTTTAATATTTTTTTTTTAAACTTTCGTCAAGTCAAGTTGAAACATTATGTAATAATACTACATTGTCACTTTTATTTAATAAATTAAACTAATACAAAATAAAAATTATTGAAAATGCCCTAATTTTCACGGCCATGACTGGACCTGCCCCCTTAATTCAACCATTACTTTGCAGACGATTTCAGTTCAATTAGCTTTTGTTATTCGTGTACTTTACGTAAATATTGTGTGTACTATACAATAGATGCGATATGGAAACTACTGTTGGTATAGTTAAACGAAGTGCAGCTTGGAATTTTTTTGAAGATACCGGTGAACTTCAATGCAGTCTTTTGAAAGTACAGTGGCTCACAGCTTATTTCATGCAGTGCATACTTTTAACTGTAATGCTCCATAATTTCGAAACTAAGTGAAATATGAAAAAAATTTTGATATCATTTGAAGAACAAAAATTGTAGTTTAAAAAAATGTTAATTTATTGTTAAAAAATATTACCTGGAATTTTTATAATAGAAAAATACACCTAAATTTCATGTCACAGCTTATTTCATGCAGATATGTATAAATTGAAAAAACATTGCTTAAAATAATGATTTCATAATTTTAAATATGTAGTATGGTAGCCTTTTTGGTCAACTACAGTTTAAGGACGGTTTGTCGTCGAAGCTACAAATTTTTTATTGGTATCTGGCGAATTATAGCGCCACTCAATTTTAAGTGCCTTTTTTAGGTCGTTTTTGTTTAAAATGTTGTGTATTCGGAAATTTTTTTTCAAAATGTACACTCCCGCTCAACTGAATAGGTTCAACATGTTTCTCGTATTTTAGCCTGTATCCCTTAATTTCTCTTATAGGTACACTTAGTTTTTTTATTACTTTTAAAAGATCATTTGTTTATATGTAATTCAAGAGAAAAAATTAACGGGAAAAATCTACATTTATTTTGTTGTTTTGCTTTGATTTGAATCTGCCAATAATGCATAGTAATTTTTTGGCTCATCTGAATAGGTTCAGTAGCAAAAGTTTTGATTGGTGTAAAAGTGCGTAGTCAAATCGATGCAGTTATTTTGAATTTCACATTTGCAATTCATTTTCTGCATTAGCTTAGTGTTGATTAAGTTAGCGTATAAGCCGGGGGTTGCTGGTTCGCGCCCGCTTCATGCAACTTTTTTTTTTACTTTTTTTTAAATTTTTTTTACTTTATTTTTATTTTTTTTTCACTCATTGTGAAAAACTGCGAAAATGGTTTTTCTTATTTCAGGTGAACTACCATCTGGAAAGATTTTATCCAAATCGGAGATATCGCAACCTGGTGGTCTCCTTGTTATTATGTCTTAAAAATGATGTCAGTAGCTGAGTTGGTTAAGATGAGCGTCTTTGAACAGTGGCATGGCGCAGGACACAGGTTCAATTCTGTGATCGGGTGACAGGTAAAAAAAATCTAAGTTCTCCGTTGAAGTTTTAAAAACGTATTACATATATATTATAAATTAATGATAAGTTATTACAACAGCATTAGAAAAATAGATGGAAAGTAAAAAATCAAAAAAAAAAAATGTTTGCGTTAACCAATTTTTTTAATTGCGTTAATTTTATACAGTAAATCCGTTTTATTTAGAAAAACGAGTCCGAAACGGATCCGACGACGCGGACCATCCTTCCCGCTGTTTGGAGGCGAATTGCCCACGATAACGGATTCGAATCGGATAAATAATACGAAGAAGCGGATCCGAAACTGATACGTTAGGCATACTGGGATGCTGATATAATTGGAGTTGTTTAAACATTTTTGATTATTCTGAATGCTTTTATTTTGCAGAAAAAATCTGAGCACTGGAGAGCACATGTGGATACATGTTGATCACATGTAGCTTTAGGTAGCTCTAGAACCCTTAAGTTTACAGCAATCGCGACCAAATTTTTTTTTTGTTTAACTCTTTATTCCTCTTAAAAATAATAAAATATAAGAACATTATTTAAAATTACTTTTAAGTCATATAATGAAAAAGATAAATGTATCCACATTTGCATGTTCAAAAATTAAATGTTCAAAATAATATTTTTAATAATTAGTGCCAACGCCATAGACTTTAATGACATTGTTGAATCGTCTGCGCATGCTTTCAGCCACTGTATATTATACTGCCTCAAAATCGTATGGGAAGGTTAAATGCCTTCAAAATTCTCGTTCTCAGGCCTGAAAATATATCTTGAGCCCAAGAAGACCTTTTGCCAAAATTTCACCCAAATAATTATGTAGCCAGTGAAGAAATGGGGCACTGTCCTGTGGTCGGATGAGACCAAATTTTACCGTGGCTGTGGTACTCAACGTGTGCGGTTAAAAAAGATTGTATTTGGTCTCATCTGATAACAGGATATTGCCCCATTTCTTCACTGGCTACATAACATGCTCCTCAGCGAAAAGTAACCTTTTACTGACGTCCTGTTTGGACAGGGAAGGTACTTTTCTGGATGTATTTGCTTTTAAATTATTATTAATTAGCCTTTTCCGAATAGTCGAAGTGCTGGTATTCATGAAAAGAACTGCTTTACTTCATTGGAAGATGCAAAGGGGATCTGTCTCACAAATCTCAACATAGTCCTCTCAAGAATTGGCGATATTTTTGATTTTTGTCCACGAGTTTCCTTCTGTGGCGAATATTTTATTGCTCTTTCTACCATTCTCTTGGAGCAGTTCAACGTACTGGCAATTTCTCGTTATAAAAATCCGTTATCGTGAAGGTTTTTTATATCTCTACGAAGCCGGACGCTGGAATGTCGTCCTCTCCCAATTCTGAATCACTAATTGCATTATTTGGTTATTTTTTCAAATTATAATCTTAAGTCTGATTGTGATAATGCTGCTGAGTATTTGTTTGTATCCATTTTGAGTAAAACAAATAAAATTTTGATGGGAAGTGTGTACAGGCCTAACCGTTGTGTTGACATTACTTCACTCTTAAACTTAATTGAATGTAAATCCCTTAGTCATTCTGACATTGTAATTGGAGGGGACTTCAATAGTAATTTACTGATGGAAGTTCACTTAAGTAATAATATGCAGGCTCTAGGCTTAGTTCCCGTTAACAGCATGCAACCAACTCACTACACTAATTCATCAAATACACTACTCGATGTATTTTACGTAAATGATCAATCCAAAATTTTGCTATATGACCAAATATCAATACCTATCTTTTCCAGGCATGATTTGATCTTCCTCACATATAACTTTCAGCTTAACAGTACTCTTCAATCGGATTGCTATCGTGACTTCAACTATTCACTTCTTAACACTGAAATACGAAGTATAGATTGGAATTCAATCTACATGATTCCCTCAGCTGATGACCAATTATCATTCCTGCGAAACAATGTGAATAAGCTTTTCAATAAATTTGTTCCAGTCAGAAAAATAACTCTAAAGCCAAAACAACATCCATGGTTTTCCAACAAAATAAAATATTTAATATTGCAGCGTAACAATGGTTTCAATCGTAGGTAAACTTACAAAACATCTGAGCTTTATGATGAGTTCAAAAATCTTCGCAAAAAGGTTGTTAAAGAAATTAGTTTAGCCAAAACCAATTACTATGACGAAAAGTTTCGTAGTGCTATTGGAAGTAAGCAGACTTGGAAGGAAATCCGAAACATTGGTATAAGCAAAAATATCTGTAGCAATTGTGATGTTGATGTAAATGCGCTGAATAATAATTTTGTTATTATCCCCTTGCCAACAGTAAATACAAGATTTTATGAAAATGCAACCAGTTTAATAAATAATAATATTGTGTTTAACTTTATTTGCGTTAATCAACTGGATGTCCTTGAGAGTTTCCTATCTATCAAGTCGAATGCTGTGGGAATTGATGAAATTCATCCCATGTTTATAAAAGCTTTGCTACCGGTACTACTACTCTATTTAACTTACATTTTTAATAGTGTGATAACCACCTCGTGTTTTCCTAAGGCATAGAAAAAGGCCAAGATAATTCCTGTACCTAAATCATGCAATGAATATCGACCCATTGCCATACTGTCTTACATTTCTAAGGCATTGGAATTGATTATGCACAAGCAAATCACCAAATTTTAAACGATAATTCATTGATAACTGAAAGACAATCGGGTTTCAGAGCTAAGCGAAGTTGCACAACAACGTTAATTGATGTTTCTGAGGACATACGACTTGCACTAGATCATAATAAAGTCAGTTTTCTAGTCCTCCTTGACCACTCGAAGGCACTTTGACACTGTTGACCATAGTACTTTGATACTCAAATATGTATAACTTTTCTTCTACTGCAGTTAAGTTGATATCAACGTACCTATCTGAATCAGATAATCTGATAGATGCCTAGCTGTCTCCTTAATGAATCTAATGTTTTCCTTTCTTCCTGTTCATAGAGGTGTGCCACAGGGCTCGGTGTTAGGACCTTTACTCTTTTCTATATATGTTAATGATCTTCCACATGCTTTGAGTAATTGTAATGTCCATATGTATGCCGGTGATGTCCAATTGTATGTAAGCTATACTCATGATGAAATATATACTTGTGTGCATAATCTTAATAAAAATCTTAAATCTGTTCAATATTGGGCTTCTAGAAATGGATTGTGCTTAAACCCAAAGAAGTCAAAGTGTATTGTTATAGCAAAAAAAGTTATTGCCTATCAAACTTTACCAAAGCTTGAACTTAATAACAGCCACATTGAATTTGTGGACACAGCAAAAAATTTGGGCGTAATATTTAATAGAACACTGACGTGGAACAACCATATTTCTGGTAGCATTGGTAAAGTTTATGGTAGGCTTCGAACATTATGGGCAACGCAATATTATACACCTCTACATATAAGAATACTCCTGGTTAAAACTTATCTTGCTCCAATAGTACTATATGGGAGTGAAATTTTTACCAATTGTGACTCAGAAAGTAAAAGGAAACTTAATGTTTTATTTGACAATATTGCACGATATGTGTTTTGCTTGAAGCGGTATGATCATGTCTCGCAATATGCTAACCTTTGCTATGTATGCTTAGCAACTATAATTTTACTCGTTGAGCTTTCGATTTTGTTTTTGTTTTCCCATACAATCGTTGTTAGCTAAAGATATCTAGCAGAGGATGGCGAATAAAACTCAGCTATTAGCTGTGTCTGTTTACTAAAGCTCTGCACCAATGCATTCCCTTCTTCGTCTACAGTACGACACCCTTCTTCTTTGAACACTGCGCAAAGAAGTATATGTATGTTAAAGAACTACATTCCGAGCAATGTCGATAACTGGAACGTACTTCTACGTGGCGAACGAGAGAATTACGGTTTTAGAATCAGGGGAAATGTGATTTTGGTTTATTTGCGCATTGGGGATTTTAACAATGACGTACAATTCCCTCTGCTCTGCCATTTTGTATTTTATTAGGATTTTCTATTTTATTTATTTTAATTTATATTCCGTCGTTTTTTATTTACATTTTACATTTTTATACATACATATTTGTTAAAAATAAAATTTGACAATGTTTCATAAACCTAGATTCTGTAGCTCAAGCAGTGATGGCATTTGGGTTTTGTGAAAATGTACTGAATCGAGACTTGAAATGTACTTTTTAGAGGCCGAATGTACTTTTTGGCGTGAACATCACATTTTACTAAAATGTACGAACTTTTTGTAAAATTTTCTCAATAACTAAAAAAAAAAAAAGGTCCTCACTTTTGGCATCCCAAAAACCCTAGGAAAATGAGATATACATATATGAAATTAAATTACAAATACTAAAACTACACGTTGCAATTCTTTATTAAAAATAAAGGGAATTATTTTATATCTTCACGTTGCAATTATTTTCATTTAATTAAACCGAAAACAGGTAATTATTATAAATTGTTCAAATGTACCGAAAATGTACTGAAAATTCGCCGAATGTACTAAAAATGCGGCAAATGTACCGAATGTACTGAAAACTTGTTAAATGTACTGACGACGGTTTTTCAGGACGCAAATGTACCGAAAAAAATACAAATGTACCGAAAATGCCATCACTGAGCTCAAGGAGCTAGTGGCGAATGCAGGGTACATAGGCATATAAGCTTAATGAATAAAATAGTAAGATTGTACATGGGGACTAATACATATAAATTAATTACAGAACTTAAGTATAATTTGAAATAAATAAATAAGCACATTTGTTAAAAATTAAAAGAGGAACAAAAATTATTAGAAGCCGTAACATTTTTTATAAGTTATATTTGGATTGTATCAATTGGATCGTAATTAAATTTAAATTTGTTGCTTTCTTTCAGCCGAAAAATTCAGACGAAAATTGGCATATTTGTTTGCGTTAACCAAATTTTTTTTATACAGTAAAATCCGTTTTATTTAGAAAAACGAGTCCGAAACGGATCGAAACGGATTCGTTTTATTAACAAAAAACGAATCCGAAACGGATCCTTATATGAAGTCCGTTCCAAGTTCAAAACGGATCCCACAACAGAGACGATCCTTCCCGCTGTTTGGAGACGAATCACCCACTATTTCGCATTCGAATCGTATCAGAAACGGATTCCGTTTCGGATAAATAATACCAAGAAGCGGATCCGTGCGGCACACTGGGTAATGACTAGGGTTTAACCAACATTTTATTTTCAGCTATTAGTTAGCCTTTATCCCCCGATTTTCATTGGATAGTCATTAGTTAACCAAGAGCTGATTGTCAAAAAATAGAATCCAGATTATTTTTGTGAAAATTCTAAAAATTTTTTCAAACGTAGAAAATTTTGAGTCTGATGAATATTATTTCGCCACAGGCTGCATGCAACGAATGAATGAAGATATTTTTGGTGTATCACAACCAGTGATGTACCGGTGAGAAAAAACACAATTTGCTCAGCAAATATTTTGGGTTTTTATCGGGTTTTTGCTAAAATGGTTTTTGCTCAATGCAATAATGGGTTTTTTAATTTTTTTGCTCTATTGAACTTAAGAATCCTCAGATTTCTACCTATCTATGAAGCAGCTATTTCATAGCGTCATTTCATATGAATGCACGCAATGTGTGCACAACGTGTTACGGTATCATCATGGTATTGTTTACTGGGTATTGTAAATGTCAAAATGAGCGGTCTTTTAGGGTCCATACACGTCCAGATTTTTCATCAGACTTTGATAGGTCTGATGAAAAATCTGAACGTCTGAGGGCAAGTCGCAGTACATTCGACAAGTTTTCAGTACATTCGGTACATTTGGGGCATTTTCAGTACATTCGCCAAATTTTTAGCACATTTTCAGTACATTTTCGGTACCTTTGGACAATTTATAATATTTACCTTTTTTTTGGTTTTTAGTAAATGAAAATAACCGCAATGAGTAGATTTATAGTAATTACCTGTATATAATATCATTACCCTATTATATTAATTACGTTTTTTTCTTAGTAAATGAAAATAATCGCGCAAAGTGTAGATATTGTAATTAATTTAATGTGAAATATGTCTAATTTTGCTAGGATTTTTGAGATGGGAAAAGTGAGGACCTTTTTTTTTTTTTTTGATAGTCAATTTTAGAACAATTTCGTGCAAAATTGGGTGTTCAAGACAAAAAAGTACATTCGGGATCTAAAAAGTACATTTGAAGTCTCGATTCAGTACATTTTCACAAAACCCAAATGCCATCACTGGCAAGTCGTACGAAAAAATCCTACCATATGACGCGAACGTACGTGTCGGTCGGACGGTAGACAGAATGAAAAATCTGAACGTGTATGGGCCCTATTTGTATTTATAAAAATTAACGCTAAAAATTGAAAAGCTGAAAGTGTTGCCCTATTGGAAGCCGAGTTGCATAGTAGCACACTCCATCCAAAAGAAGCACCACGCACCATTTACTTGTGAAGCCAATCAACTTAGCAGCAAAGAAGCTTGATCCAACTTGGATGCGACTTGTATGCAAATGAATCTATGGACGCAAGTGATGTAATGGTGGAGTTCGGAAAATATCAAAGTCGTGAAGGACTTTGCGGACCCCATTTCATATGGAAAGCTGCCGAAAGAAAAGCGCAACTATACCGTCACTGAGCTGGTGTGTTTAGCCGGAGTGCTTGCGATCAAAAAGTATCGTCCCTATATCGAAGGACACGAATTCAAGGTTGTGACGGACCATGCTAGCCTGAACTGGCTCATGAGTCAAAAAGATTTGAACGGAAGAATGGCCAGATGGGCACTTAGACTTCAAGGCTTTAATTTTACGATTGAACACAGAAAAGGCAGTGAAAACGTAGTGGCCGATGCACTATCGCGTTCCTTTTAGAATGGTGTTTTGATTGAAGAGGTTAATATTGAAGTTTTACCATTCATTGACTTGAATTCAGTATTAAGAGAAAAATTTGAAAAATCTGAAATGCCCGACTATAAAGTTATAGATAAATACATCTATCATAGAGTTGAATTTTCTAGAGGCGATTCTGAAGAATCTGACTTATGGAAATTATTAGTACCAATAGAGTTACGCAAAGAAGTTCTTTATGCAGCTCACGATACTGCATCTTCTGCTCACGGCAGTATCGCTAAAGTTTTAGAGCGTGTTCGTAGCTTCTTTTATTGGCCTGGAGCAGTTGTAGATATTAAAAACTATTTTCTAAATTGTGACTTGTGTAAGACTTCTGAACGCCCACGTATAGTCTGAGAGCACCAATGGGGAATATGGTATGTAGCGAAAGACTCTTTCAAAGGATATACCTTGACCTAATTGGACCGTTTCCAAGATCTAAGAAAGGAAATATGTATAGGTATTCTTATTGCTCTTGACCACTTTTGCAAGTTTCCATTTTTAAAGCCCGTAAACGAGTTAATTTCCTGCAACATAATTGATTTTCTCAAATCAGAGCTATTTGATTGTTTTGGTGTTCCAGAGACCATTGTCACTCATAATGAGTCTCAGTTCAAAAGTAAAGACTTTGAAAATTTTTTAGAGAAGTATGGTGTCAAACACATCTGCACTGCGGTATACAGTCCGCAGTCGAATGCTTCAGAACGTGTGAACCGTTCGATAAACGAAGCCTTGCGCTTATTCGTTCGTAAAGATCAAAAAGATTGGGAAAAGTCCGTACCAGGTTCTTATGGGCCAACAAATGATGACACATGGAAATGATTATGCCATTTTGAGAAACCTAAAAATTTTGTCTGAAAATGATGCAAAAGTCGAAAAAGCTGACAAGTTCGCAATTATTCGCGATTCCATACAAGAAAAACTGAAAGCCGCATTTAACAAAAATGAGCAAATTTATAACCTAAGGGCGAGAATGAGAAAGTTTAGTGTAGGTCAAGAGGTAATTCGCAGAAACTTCGCGCAAAGCAGCATGGTGAAAAGTTTCAACGCCAAACTAGCTCCTACCGGTATAAAATCGGCGGTCAAAAAAACTTTAGGTAATGTCTATTATGAACTTGAAGACCTTGAAGGAAAATCTGTAGGCGTCTACCACGCCAAAGATATTTGGTACAAATAAGGAAAATTCTGACAATTCTTTTCATCTATCTGTTTTCTTGTTAAGTTTAGCGTAAAACCCATTTTTTTTAAAGAGATATCACCTTTTTCAGTTCCAATTCATGTGGAAAATCATGAATTGTACACCATGTCACAAAATTCTACGTACGATCCAATTTTTGCTTATTTTCATCGATTTTTTGAACTTTTACTTAATTTTTTTAAATAAAAGGTTAATCTGCCTTATTTTGTGCACAAATATATAAAAATTTATTGTGATCATGTTTAAATTAGTTAGTATTCAACACAACACTTAAATACGACTGCGCGCAATGTGAACAAAAGTGTACGTACAGCGCTGATGACAGATGATTGCTGAATGCAACCTGCAGTTGTGAATGTTATTTACCGTTATTCGAGCAATTGTGATTTCTTCAGTCCTTAGCAAGCGAAAGAAGAGTACATACGCCATTAAAATTTTATTATTTTTGCTAAAATTATGTCAGGCATATTTATTGTTTCGTACGTAGGCTTTTGTTAACATAGCTTTTAAGTATATTTATGTTTTTATACTGAACTTTCTGTTATTTGGGCTGAATCCGTTTAAGTTTTTACTTATTGTCATAAAAATGGTATAAAATAAACATTTGACATAAAAAAATATACAGTCTCATTAATATATATTAAGATATTCTCAAAAACTCACCCGTACGTAGAGTTTTGTGACATGGTGTATCTGTTTTGTGAGGGAGATATCGTACACATACCAGAAAGAATAAAATAAAAACAAGCTGTGCTTGCTTACTCGCCAAAAACTCGTGTCAGCTTACTTCCAAACGTAGTTAAATATGAGCGTAAAAATGAGAGAAATCAGCCAATCAAAAATTTAAATAAAAAAAAAAAACTTTGATTTGCTAAAGAAATTATTTTTTTGGATTAATTTTAAACCATTCTTCTTGATTATAAATGGACCGATTTGAAACTTTTTCATGTGTTTAGGAAAAAATTTAGTTAGCAAAAAATACTGAATAAATATCGAAAATATCATATGATCGACAAGTAAAAATTACAGGGCAAACTCTAAAATCTTCAAATTTATCACATAATAATACATTTATTTTATGATTCGATATTACTTTTTTGTTATTAGCATTGTACAAATACAACATAAAATGTAGATATATGGTTAGAAGAAGAAAACTGTGTGAGTGTTGCCAGACTAACTCTCTGTCTAATGATATGTTAAAAAGTATGGTTGAAAAATAGCATAATTGTAAGAAAATATAATAGAATTCGCAGTTATAAAATATTTTGGAGTAAATTTTACATTTTACAGTGTGTAGACTGTAATATTTCATTTATGCTTAAAACAATTATTACAGTGTATACACTGTAATATTTCATTGACACTCAAATCAATTGTTATAGTTTTTCGCTTACTATCACTTCATTACAGTGTAAAACTGCTATTATTATCGGAAACCCAATGAATTTTTACAGATTTTTTTTCCGTGTACAACTTCCTCTGGAAGAAATCTTTCTTTGGAACCGAACTTTCAACAGAACAACAAGCCTTGCTCCATAAAAAATAACCTCGGAAAACTTAATTACGTTTCGATAATAACTTCTTAAATCGCGTTTTTTTAAAGAGTTGCAGCTGTGCAAAAAAAAGTAAAATATTGATTAATTTTGCGCATTAAAATATTTGTAGTACGAAATATTGTTTTCACGTCCGCAAAAAATTTTTTGAGCATCAGCGCAGCGCTTTAGCGTGTACAGAATTGCAGTCCCATTTACCAGCAGCTCTACTTTCATGCTCACTCGTAGACCCTTTTTCTAAAGGTAAAAAAGTTATTTATTTTGGTGTAAGCCTAAAGTTGACGTGATAATATTGTTTATCTGTAAACATTAACACGTAAACTTATGCAAACGGCAACACTTAAATTCAACTCGTCAGTTTGTGATCCCACAACTTATCACATTAAACAATGCTCGACACTCGAAGCTGATATGTGTTGCCGTCCCTGTCGCTCTACTGGGAAAGATCCCTGACATTGAATCACGGTCATTGCCAAAATACATATTCAATTACAACGGCAGAATAACTCGTTATCGATCCACCAGAGCAAACAGAACTCTTATTTTCTACTTAAAATTAACTTAAAAGTATTCTTAAAATTAAATTAAATTATTCTTACAACTAATGAAATAAATGAAAGCTAAAAGCATAAAGTGCAAGAGCGTTTAAGTTAAATTCTCACAAGGAGAAAATTTGAAGCTTCCCAGAAGCAGACAACAACAACACCATCATCATCCCCACAAGCGCATCACCCCCAGTGAAGCACCTACAAGCGGAGCAACAACAGCACCACCATTGTCGCAGCACCAGCATCGTCACCACAATAACAACGCAACCACCGATCACCATCCTCTTAAAAGATTAAAACAGGTATTTCCTTTCCATTTTAAACCCAAAAAAAGGAAGTTTAGCGCCTCGCCTAAACACTTGGTCCTTCGGCCTTCTTTGAGCCTGCACCTATATTTGGAGTGGTGCGTATCCCGAAAAATTTCAAAAAAGTCTCGAATTTTTTTCCAAGTACCGTTTCGCAAGGTACAGTTCTCGGTCACGTGTTAAAATTTCTCGAAGTCTCTCGGAACTTAGTCCCGTTATTAACCACGAATTTTTGCTGTTATTTTATCGTACGATTTTGCTCGGCACCGTTGCCTAACAAGTTTTGTTGTAACTTTAATTATCGTTCGACTTTTCGATTTTTCGACCGTTGTCACAAAGTGTTTGCTCAGCAACATTTGACGCCTGATTTTTTTTTCATCGCTTTGATTCGTTTTTGGCACAGCTACGCTTAACCAAATTTGTTCAAGTTTTAGAAGTTTCCCTCCTCGCTTGAATTTTTTTCGAATTATTTTTCAATTTTGTTGGAAAATGGATAAAACAATTCTTTCAAATTTTGTTCGTAGTGCAAACGATTTAATTGAGTTCGAGATAACTTACGCTGAAACTCAATTGGCTGACCAAAATATTCATGTCCTTGGAGTTTCCAAGACTGAAATAACCCAATTATGGGCGAAGGTCACAGATTCATACGATTCCCTCGGAGCTAATATCGAGCTCGAAAAAACTAAGGAAGCAGATGATTCAGACAAAAAAGAAACAGTTGACTCAAGTAAATTGAAAATTAAATTTCAGCAGACTTTCTCGTCATATGTTAGATGTCTGTCCTCAGTCAACAAACAAATAGAAAGTTTAAAATCAAGCGATATTTCCAATCAACAAAAATTTTTCAACGACAGAAGTCCCTCGATACACATACCCCCGTGTGACACTCAGGTGTTTAGTGTTGACTATATTTCATGGCCCACTTTTCGCGATATTTTCACTGCAATTTACGTGAAAAATTCCCGTTTATGTCAAGTCGAAAAGCTGTACCACCTGTTGCAAAAAACAAATGGTGAAGCTCACGACATAGTGAAAAAAGTACCTCTCACGAATGATGGCTTTGACATAGCGTGGAATAATTTAAAATCTCAATATGAGAATAAACGCATTCTAATTCACCAACAATTAAGAATTCTTTTCAATCTTCCTACTTGCTTTCAAGAATCAGGAAGTTCAATCAAAAAACTCCAACGTGAAATAAAAATGGCATTTCTGCACTACAATTATACAAAATTGATATCAGTAATTGGGACGCGATATTTGTATACCAATGCTCAGTACGTCTTCCTGAGTATACCCTCTCTCTATGGGAACAATCAATATCCCATAAAATCCCCAAATGGCAAGATTTTGATACTTTTTTGACAGACAAATTTCGAACCCTAGAAACTGTCTCTGATATCAAGACACCCGTTTTATATCAGCCCAACACATCGCAGCCAATTATTCAAAAACAGCAGAAATCAGTTCGCTCTTTTCACAATGATGTTGAACAGGCCCGTGCGCAGAAATCATCCATGGGGGGGTTTTAACCCAGCAGTTCCCAGAAAAAAAAATTTTTCATGCAATTTTGGAAAATTGTCTAAAAAACAATGCATTTTGCTAAAAAAAAATATAAAAAAAAAAATTTGATTTTGTTTATTGAAAATATTTACACCAAAAAATTCAAAAATGTCATCACCGACTACTTTGGTTGTTGGTAAAAAAATAGCGATCTGCAGAGTTCAAACATTGTATGAAATTTCATACGCTGGGTATTGCTGGGTTAACTCGGATATTTCATGTCAGGTTGTAAAGTTCGTTAAATAAGTATTTTTGACTACAAAGCATACAAAAAAACACAAAAATGCAAAAACTGTTTTATGAATAAATATGTATATATGCTTATGTGTGTATAGTTTATGCATATGTACGAAATATCTCAAAAACTATACACGGTTCGCTTGAAGCAAGATCAAGATCCATAAAATTGTCAACCAAATCTGACAATGCACAATTATTATTTAGTGTTCAGAAATCCTAAAAACATGATTCATAAAATCGCACCTGATCATTTACTGGTTTTATGGCCATTTTAAAGTAAACGCTTTTACCGATAATATTAATAAAATTATGAAGGAAACCGTGTAGTTTTTGATGCTTTTAAGAACAAGTGAAATGTAGTTTGAGTCGCTGAATACGATGAAGTCACTTATTTTTGCAATTATGTAAACGCTTTTGTGTTATTCACCATTTTTCATGGGAAAAACCGATACAAAATAAAATTTTTTTTTGTCGGTCAAAAAAGTAGTGAAAATAAAATTTTTTTTACTCTCTTTTATGGGATTAGAAAGTATTTTTGACTACTCAGCCCACGAAGAAAAAAAAATAAAAAAATTTTTATATATGTTATGTTATTCATCATTTTCCATCGAAAAGAATTGAAAATTAAAAAAAAAATTCTTTTGGGCCTTAAAACTGGTGAAAAATATTTTAAATTATAATTTTGTTTTATAGATTTTTGAAGTATTTTTGACTACAAAGCTCAACAAAAAACAATAAATAAAAAAACTTTTATATTTATTGTGTTATTCACAGTTTATCATGAAAAAAAAAAAAATTTCAAAAACTCTTTTGGACCTAAAAACTAATCAAAAATAATTTTTATATATTTTTGTTTTATGAGTTTTAAAAGTATTTTTGATACAAAGTCCACAAAGAAAAGCAAAATAAAAAAATTTATATTTTTAATGACTTATTCTCAATTTTTTCTAGAACGAATTTTTATCAATATTATCGGTAAAAGTGTTTACCTTAAAATGGCCATAAAATCGAGTAAGTAATTAGGTACGATTTTGCGAATCATGTTTTTGGAATCTTAGAACACTAAATAATAATTGTGCATTGTCAGATTTGGTTGAAAATTTTATGGATCTTGATCTTGCTTCAAGCGAACCGTTTATAGGAGATAGGATAAAAATTACGGAATCTTTTTTGTTAAGAAATGCATACTATAACTTAAAAAAAAAAATTAAAAAGATTTAAATAAATTTGTTGAAACAATAATTTTTTTGTTTAAGAAAATTTTTCTCGAAACAACTTTAATAGAACATCTTGTTTTTTAATGATTTTCTAATGGGTTATTCCTCAATCAAACCTAAGAATGCATATACTTTCATATCGAAATTCCTGACATAACTTTGGAAAATATCATAAAATTCATACCTTTTTCTACACATACATACATATGTACATATCGCTCATTTACTTCAAGACTGGCATAACTCAAAAAACGTGTTTTTTGAGTTAATGATGTACCATTTTATGTTTTATTTTGTGTGAAAAAATCAGAAAAGTATCCCATAAACTTGCTTTGTGAGAAGAGTTTATGTAGACATACTTTTCATCATTTTCATATAAAAAGTAACTTATTGAAAACTTTAAATGCGTTTTTCACCCACTTTGTGTTTTTTGAGTTATGCCACTCTTGAAGTAAATGAGCGATATGTGAGTTTTTTTTATATTCATAACTTTTTGGTTTTTCATTTTAATAAGAACATATTGTCAATAAAAGTCTTTATAAAAAAATTTCCAATGGGGGGGGTTAGAACCTCCAACCCCCTCCTCCTTTGCGCACGGGCCTGATGTTGAAGCTTCTCAATGCAGATTATGCAAACAAACACATCCTCTTCGCGCATGCAATTTCTGAAACTGAGCGTGCAAGAAAGATTTTCGATTGTCAAAAAATATAATTCCTGTATTAACAGCTTGACATCTTCTCACGAGTTAAGAGATTGTAAGAGCTCATATACATGCTCTAAGTGCAAAAAGCAACATAACACGCTCTTGCACAGGGAAACGAGTCAAATTAACCCTCAATATAACAATACAAATTTTTCGAATAAATTTGAAAACCAGAGTAAAAGCGATAATAGCAATGCTCAAACTTATGCATCTACCATACAGTCCACTCCCGAAGATCTGACTACGTCAGAAAAACATTCTAGTTAACGGAGTGATTGTTGTTGCCAGTCTCATTATTTTTTGTTTTGCAAATACCGTACTTAGTTGTTGCGTAAAGCTGTATTTTGCTGTGATCAGTGCAGTTGCTATTTTAGTTGCTACTATACGACGCATGATCTTCGTTTTTTTTGCTGACAAAAGTTGCGACAAATACCTATATATATCTCAAATATGTTTCACAGTCCATCGAAAAAAACAAGTACTTCTAATACACCCCTCAGCGGTATCGAGACTCGCAGTGTTACTGCGGCCCGTAATGCTAACAGTGTTTTAGCTAACAATAATGTACTTCAAACTCCTGGCATTACCCAAAATGATCACGCTAGTTCCGATCTTATGCAACATGTTGATAATATTCAACAAAATGCTTCTGCTTCTGGTTTTTCCGGTGATATAAATTATACTTCATGCAATGAAGTCAACCGAATTACCAATGGCATTAACCAAAATGTTCACGCTAGTTCCGATCGTATGCAAAATGTTGGTGATATTCATCAAAATCCTTCTGCTTCTGGTTTTTTCGGTGATTCAAATTATACTTCAAATAATGAAGTCAACCCAAATACCAGTGGTATCCATAGCCCTGTAGGAAATGCAGCTGCTGTAAATGTTACGTTGACACAGGATCAATTTATTCATTTGATAGGAGGTTTGCAAGTTCGACAAGAAAGCAGAGCCACTTTTAGCTCTTGTAGTGCTCGCTTTAGTGGCGGACGCAGTACCACAAAAGTTGATGATTTCATCGCAAATGTGTGTCTGAAAATGTTTCAGACACACATGCTTTGTTAAGCTTACCACTTTTGCTAGAAGGCTACGCTTCATCATGGTGGCAAGGTGTCAAAAGTGAAGCCAGAACATTTAATACGGCTTTAGATTTGCTCAGACAGGCATTTTCACCACCAAAGCCAGATTGGGGTATTTTTGCCGAAATTAGTCAGGATAGACAAAAGGTATCTGAATCAACAGATAGTTTCGTTTGCAAAAAGCGACGACTATTTGCGCAGTTATCCGAAAAGCTATCAGAAAACACTATGCTAAATATTATTTTTTCCCAATTGCTACTATCAATACGAGAGAAAATCGCTCGTGAAAGCATTAATAGTTTCCAAGCTTTGCTACAAAAAGCGAGAGAAGTCGAAATGCTAATAAATGAAAACAAAGATTTTAAAGAAAAACGCTTTGAATCATTGCAAAAATCCGATGAGTTTACTCAAAAACCTACTGCTCTTTGTTCTTTTTGCAGAAAGAAAAATCATACGGCTGAAACATGTTATAAAAAAATTGAAGCTGATCGGAAAGGAAAAACGCAAGAAACGAGTCTTAATTGTTATGGCTGTGGTGCTACCGGCTACTACAGATCAAATTGTCCGAACTGTAACTCCAAAAATCCTTTAACAAGCCCAGAAAAAATTGATTTTAATGCTGTGCACACAACTCTCGTTGGACGAAATGTCCCTACAGTAAATGTAAATATCAACGGCTTAAAAGGAGAAGCTTACTTTTATACAGCAGCACGCACAAGCGTTGCTGGCTATCGTTTATTTCAGCAATTAAAGCAAAAGAATATGGAGTTTCAAGAAGTATCTGCGGAAATAACACTGGCCGATGGTATTCCGCGAAAAGAAAAGTATTTGCTACGATAGTGCATATCCTAATTGGAAAACGGCTAAAACGCATAAGATTTATATGCTTGCCAAAGGCACGTGATAATCGAACTCTTATTGGCATTGATTTTCTGGAGCAGACCGGCATTGTAATGGATCTGGCTCAACGAACTTGGCATTTCAAGGATAATCCCAATACAATTTTTGAATTCAAAATGCACAAGCCCGAATTGTCACAATCGCTACCACTAACACAAGCAAATATTGTGGAACATAATGCAATGAACGATTTTCTATCCTGGTTCGAGAAATCAAATCAAAACGGCGGAGTTACTCCTAAAAATTCCGTACCTCCAGCTGCCGAAGAATATTCACCGGGTGGAATTGACAAAATTTTTGAAAATTGTCTTCCAGTGAATTTTCAAACCTCAGAGGAGTGTGATTTGTTTCCACCATTAAAAAAACTAAAATTTCCAAAAGCTGGTGATGCAAACACTGAAACTTCAATTCATTTAAATTGTTTCGATGTTAAGATACGAATTAATGAAGGGTCAAATCTTGAAGTGTCCCAAAAGAAAATTTTGGAAAATCTTCTCCGTAAAGTAAAAGTTGTATTTGAAGATAGCGGTGAACCAATTCCTCATGTCGAACATTTCATCAACACTGGTAGTCATGAGCCGATTTCTTGTCCGCCGTATCGACTATCACCAGTTATGAAGGAAAAATTACATATTGAATTGAAGGATATGTTGAAAAATAAAATAATTGAAGAAAAAGAATCGCCATGGGCATTCCCAGTGGTCCTTATTCCAAAAAAAATGGGTAACGTACGAGTTTGTGTGGATTATAGACGTCTTAACGCGATAACGACAACAGATAAATATCCGCTGCCACGTATGGATGACTTACTGCATGCAGCAAAAGCAACGCCGTTTATGTCAACAATCGATTTGAAGGCCGGATACTAGCAAATAAAAATGGCAGAGAGAGACAAAATAAAAACCGCATTTACTACGCCCTTTGGAATTTATGTATTCAATCGAATGCCATTCGGTCTTAAAAACGCGCCAGTTACATTCCAAAGAATGGTAGATAAGTTTCGAGCTGGACTTCCTAACATCATAATTTTGGCATATTTGGACGATATAATAATATGTTCTAAAAATTTTGAAACGCACATTAAAGAGTTGCGTCAAACTTTCAAAAGAATAAAAATTTTTGGGCTACAGCTCAATCGCGAGAAATGTCACTTTTGTAGACCAGAAGTTAAATATTTTGGTCACATACTGACGCCTAACGGGCTGAAGCCCGATCTAGAAAAAACATAGGCAATTTTACAACGAATTAGGCCGAAAAATCTGAAACAGTTAATATCATTTTTTCAAACGTGTTCTTGGTATAGACGTTTTATACCAAATTTTGCTGATATTTCGAAGCCGTTATCACGCCTAACAAAAAAAAGTGCGCAGTGGAAATGGTTATCCGAGCATCAGGCAGCATTTGATAACCTAAAAAGTATCCTAGCTTCATCACCAATATTACAACAGGTTGATGAAAGTAAGTCATTTTTATTAAGGACAGATGCAAGCAATTATGCGCTCGGGGCAGTTCTATTGCAGGGGGAGAAAGATGATGAGCACCCAATTGAATATGCAAGTCGTCTTCTATTGCCTGCAGAGCGAAATTACTCCACAACAAAACGTGAAGCACTTGCCGTTATATGGGCTGTACAAAGGTTTCGTGGTTATATTGAAGGCTCGGAGTTAACCGTGCTGACAGACCATCAACCATTGAAGTGGTTATTTAGTTTGAAGTCACCCACAGGTCGCCGTGCACGATGGGCTCTCCAGCTTCAAAATTATAATATAAAGTTTGGCTATACACCTGGAAAGCAAAACGTCGTGGCAGATACGTTATCACGCCCACCATGTTCATTTGAAAGTCACAACCAACTGGTTTGTGAATGTCTTGCAATAGAAATTGATTTTCCCAGAAAAGGTGCTAATGAAATGCGACAAGCACAGCTTGAAGACATGGAAATCAATAAAATAATCAAGTCTTTTGAATCAGATGATGATGATGTCATAAGATATACTAACCGCGGTTACATGATGATAGATGGCGTATTATATAGATACTGTTCAGAAGAAGATTCTGAAAATGGTCAATTGGTGGTGCCCAAATCTATGCGGAACACAATATTATCTAAATTTCATGAGGATGCTACAGCAGGTCATTATGGCATTGACAGGACAATATGTCGTATCACTCCACATTATTACTGGTCAGGAATGCGCTCGGAAATAGCAAATCAAGTAAAAGCATGTATAGTATGTCAAAAATATAAGCCAACAAACTTAAAACCAGCAGGACTTCTGCAAACTGTTTCTAGCAATCAGCGCTTTGAAACTATAGCTATTGATTTAGTTGGTCCCTTGCCACGTACAAATCAAGGTCAGCAATGGATACTTGTGATTGAAGACATTTGCAGTAGATAGGTAGAGCTATTTTCAATGAAAGATGGCACAGCCGAAAATTGTGCTGTTATTATATTAAATGAGATCGTTTTAAGATATGGCGTACCAAGGCGAATACATACAGATAATGGATGCCAATTTATCTCCGCAATTATGCAAAAGCTTATATATTGCCTAGGCATACAACAAACTTTTACACCTATTTACCACCCAGAAGCAAATCCTGTAGAGAGAAAAAATCGTGATTTAAAAACCCAATTAGCTAGCTACGTTGAAAAAGAACATACTTCGTGGGCATTAAAACTTCCAATGATAAGATTTGCAATGAATAGCGTAAAATGCAGCAGCATAGGCGTTTGGTCGAGAGCTTAGAAGTTCGTTGGAAGCACATTACGATCTGAAGGCTGTCGTTCAATCAGAAAATTTTATACCGCAGTTAACTCCACATCTACTGAGACTAGCAGATACATTAAAGTTAGCGAAAGAAGCAGAAGAAAAAATGCAAGACAAAAACAAAGAATATGCTGATAAAAACAGAAGACCACAAATTAAATTTAATGTTGGAGACAGAGTACTTGTTGCAACACATATAGTAAGCAATGCTTCTAAAAATATATCTTCGAAGCTTGCTCCTCGCAGAGATGGCCCCTACAGAATTTTGAATAGAAAAGGTGCAGCTTGTTTCATCATAGCGTCTGAAGAGCATCCAGACATCCCAATAGCAACACTTCATGCATCTGCACTGACACAGTACAACGGTCCAGATAACTTACCAATTCATCCTATGAAACGTCGAGGTCGGCCTAAACAAAAAGCCGTAGAAGACTTAGCTTATGCCGATCTGAATGCAACACAACAGACAAGAGATAGTCAACAGAACAACAATCTCCAGATGACGACATCCCGAGTATTGCGTCCCAGGAAAGCAACAAAAGATTAGTAGCGCTGCCATTTATTGTCGGGACGACTTCTATGGCAGAGGGGGAGATTGTAGCGATCGACAATAACAATATTGTATTTCATTACTTAATAATAATATAATATTGTATTTCATTACTTAACATTTTTTTTTCATCTTATAAATTTCAATTTCTTTATTTAATTCATTAAACTCTTTTCATAGATTCATTCATTCAAAACTAATTTTGTATTTTTGGTTATAATATTTAACCCAAGACTGTAATGATCGAATGTACATAGTCAAATTCTTGTTTAAAGCACATATCTCTGTTGTGCTCTCTCTTCATTTTTCATATTTTGTCATTACACATTTTATTCGAAATTAGAAACGTGTTATTTTGTTATTGTAACTTTCGAAAATGAAGATTATTTGTTTCGAAGAAAGGGCAGGCATAAAACTTGTAAAATCATTTTGATCATTCGGCTGCATACCTTATGAGAATAAAGTTCTACATTAAACGAATTCCCAGTTTTTTTTTATTACTTTGGCGACACAATAACAAAACAACCCACTAAACACCTGAAGACGGGATACCGACTCTGGTGGAAGTAAGGTTATAAAATAAATAAAACAAAAAAAGAACACCTAGAACACAAACAACGACGCTTGCTCGTCGAGTTTGGATCAGGTGGTGAACAATCAATCAAATATACTGATATAACGATATAATAAAACATAAAAAATATTATATGAAAAGTTTCATGCTTCACTACTAATTTTTCTTAAATTTTGATTAATATTTACAATAATTTCGAGTTTCGTTTTTTCCGTGTACTGCGACAAAAAATGTGCTACTTGGCACAGCTCTCATCGATATTTACCACTTAGGCACGACATATAAAGCTCGCGCTTTAATTAACCCAACGTCGGAGTGCACTTTTGTGTCAGAACTTATTCAACGAATACTTAAACTTCCCACTAAACCGATTTCAGCACAAGTCACAGAACTTAATGGAGCTGTAAGCATCAAGCCGTCTATGATGTCATCATTTTACATCGGTTCTCCGCTTTACCGAGATAATCCAGTAGAAGTAATGGCTTTCGTGGTGCCAAAAGTTACTGAAAAATTACCATCTCTTACTTTTGATATATCTCAATTTGCAAATATGCCCACTTTCAAATTTGCTGATCCGAACTTTAATCGAAGCTCTTCCATAGATTTTCTCATTGGAGGAGATATATACCCCTTAATTCTACTTGGTGGAGTTCAAAATAATATTTTTGGAACCCTTGTAGCCCAAGAAACAATTTTTGGGTGAATCCTCACAGGACCCGTACCAACGCAGCAAAAAATGCCTGCTCAAACAACTATTGTCTCACATTTCACAAAAATATCTCTGAATGAGCAACTCCGCAATCTCCAAAGCAGACAAAATTTTTGAAGAAATTTTCACCAAAACTACTAAAAGGAAATCAAATGGCAGATATATTGTCGATTTACCATTCAAATTAGAATTTCAAAATTCGCTGGCTCTCGGCCAATCAAAATTCATTGCTCGAAGTCAATTTCTTCGTAATGAAAAACTACTCCTCAAAAAGCCTGATATTAAGACTCAATATGACGTCATATTAGAATATCTGGAGCTTGACCACATGGTCAAAATTGAATCTCAAAACTTTCAAGAAAATAGTTCACACTACCTCCCTCACCATGCCGGGCTTAAGCCAGACAGCATGAGCACGAACATGAGGACTGCTTTCAACGCTTCTTGTCCAACATCAAACACAAAGAGTTTATACGATGCTCTATATACTGGTCCAGTACTACAAAAACCACCATGCACATGGAAAACTTTTGTTGCCAATAGAGTTACAACTATTCTAAGCAAAGTTAGCATCGAAAGCATGTCGACGTACACTACAATCCCGCCGAACTAGCAACCCGGGGGCTGCATCCTTCGGACTCGAAAAATAGTAAGCTTTGGTGGAATGGGCCTTCGTGGCGAAAACTTCAAAAATCTCAGTGGCCACAAAGTGCTCTATCAGTACAACCGGATACTACGCTGGAAATCAAGCCAATCAAATCTTTTTTCACTAGCTCGGCGGCGAATGAAAACCTTCTAGAACGTTTCTCTTTGTTGCCCAAAGCACTGCGAGTCATTGCATATATTTTTCAATTTTATCACCAAACTCGACAACATAAAAAATTAAATTATTCTTTTTCGTCAAAAAATATTTCTTCTGAGGAACTCAAATTTGTGAAAATGAGGCTCATCAAAGTCATCAGTCGTTTAGCTCGCCTGCTGGTAGATTTTATTCACCATATTTCTCTTCACGGTGAAAATCAGCTAGTTCTTCGACTACTCCGCCTTGAGTTCTGGATACTTAAGTTAGAAATCTCATAAAAACTTGTATTCATAATTGCAAAATGTTTGTAATTAGCAAAAACCGGTATCAAGGCCAAATTATGGCAGCGTTACCTCCCGAAAGATTCTGTCGCCGATGAAAGGACGAATACTTAAAAGAGTTTCTAAAGCGTACCAAGTGGAAAGTCTCAATGGATCTCAAAACCTCTGTGTCCCACAGAATAAGGATTAGGACGGATTTCCCAAATCTACTATGGCAGCGATGGACGAGTTCGTGTAGCAGAGCTCAAAACTCAATTGGAAGAAATTACTAAAAATTAATTTGCACTTTCTCATAAAAATTTCATTCTCACTATAAATTCTCCCTAAAATAATTCTCAAACATGAATTTAAACCACCTCTCAATTTTAAATTCATCAATTCGGTTAATCATTCTTCATTTTTATTATCATATATTTTTATCATAATTTTTCAATAAAATTAAATCCACTTTAATTTCCTCCTTTGCACTCATTTTAATGAATTTGCTATTTTATATAAATAAAATTAAAATTTATACTAAGCCTAGCAAAAAATAAATTGTAAAACTTTTCTTCTAAATTGAATTTGAAACCATTGAACTGTATAATATTAAAATTTTTAAAACAAAAAATTATAAAATATTTAATATTTGTATCTTCTTCAGTATTTTGTATTTATATTTTCATATTTCATATTTTCTCGTAAACACCCGCGTCTGCCCGCTTCTCTTGTTGCAGATACTGCAAGGCGGGCAGTATGTTTACGTGTAAACATTAACACGTAAACTTGTGCAAACGGCAACACTTAAATTAAACTCGTCAGTTTGTGATCCCAAAACTTATCACATTAAACAACGCTCGACACTCGAAGCTGATATGTGTTGCCGTCCCTAGCTTCCCAGAAGCAGACAACAACAACACCATCATCATCGCCACAAGCGCATCACCCCCAGTGAAGCTCCTACAGGCGGAGCAACAACGGCACCACCATCTTCGCATTACCAGCTCGTCACCATAACAACAACGTAACCACCGCAGAACCAGCTATCACCATCCTCTTAAAGGATTAAAACAGGTATTTCCTTTCCATTTTAAACCCAAAAAAAGGAAGTTTAGCGCCCCGCCTAAGCAAATATCGTTAGGGTCCTAACGCGAAGTTTTAATTTTGCAAGTCCACATTGGAAAAGTTGGCCTCAGACTCATATTCCAACATTGATTTTACTGCATGCGCAGATTATGATTTTAGCCTCAACTTTAAGAATATACATGATACAACATACATACACCCAGTTAGAAGCTCCCAGTATTCAGTGCACCAAACTTACACAATGCAAACCAACTTCATCGAGAAACCGAGCACCGTGGAAAGCTAAGAGAAGTTCAATGAAATTTTAATTTAAAATTTTCTATTTGATATCTACACATTTACATAATCTAATTAAACAGACTAAGTAAATGTTCATCTAAAATTTTAAATTAAAGACTTAACTAAATATAAAATCGTTAACACTGGCTTAAAAGATTTTTATGTTTGGTGGTGATTAAGTGATTAATTAATTAACCTCGATTTACTTAATATACTTGTGGTATGGCTCAAATATTTCAAACTTAAACTATTTTGATTTATAAGTTACAAAACAAAGAAAATTTTAAAATTATACTTTTCATATAAATTTTTGGGCATATTTTTCTTGCCACGTCTGTGTTTCATAAAAAGATACCTACTTTTTATCAATGAAAGACGACATAAAAAAATAGTAAATTTAAAGACTTTGTTTTTTGAAACAAAACAAAGAAAAGAATTAAGAAATAAAATAAAAAGAGAACATAGAATCATAATTTAAGTAGGGTCAGTTCGCCTGTTCGCGTCCATCGCCCAATTCGCGTCCATTTTACGGATCTCCCTTTTAAAATCCTCGAAAATAAGTAAACTAACACACTACCGCTAGTACCTCAATATATAAAAGGCACGTACATATGGACAAAAGGTCCTTGCGCCAAACCAATCCCGTTTAAAAAAAATATTTAGTCTCGGCTGTTCATCAAGGGGTGCGTACGCGCGGGATATTTAGATAAAAAACAGTGTGCAGTGGTGTGTTCGATGGTAAGTTTTTAATTGTTTTATGTGAATTTTAGGATACATAGCTGTTTCTAGACTTTTATATTGAAAAAAGGAATGATATTAATTATGAATTCGCTTATATTTTCTATATTTAACCAATAAAATAAGGTGGACGCGAATTACTACATCGAATTTACAAAACTTCCAGAAAGCGTCCGCAATGGACGCAAACTATACCTACAGGGGATAATAATAAACCAAATTGCGTCCACTATTTTTGTTAACCCTTCTGTGTGTGACGTGGTACCCGGGTACCCATTTCATTTTCAACTCAAAATATTTTATGGTTCCACATACTCTACAACTCTGAAACCTTACGAGAAATAAATTACATTTGAAAAAAAAAGACAAATAAAGTTATGAAAATTCATTGAAAACTTTGCATAAAGATAGAGCATATGGAAAGATGGGTTTGATTGTTCATTACAAACTGGATTGAAGCAACTTGTACAGGATTTCCTAGTTTTTCTGCATTTCTTTCGTAGTTGCTTGCATACGTAACAACTTCCCATAATTGCAATGCGGCCACTTTCATCTCGATTATGGTCGTGGGAGTTCTCATTGTTCAATTGGATTACTCGTCCTAGTACGTCCTTTAGTCCTGATCGAGTGGAAGGCTTCGAATATATGATTGGATTTTCAGCAGGTCGTTTTATGTTTGCCTTACAAAGCTTAAAACCTAGATCTTTCAAAAATTATGAATCTTCGTCAATACATTCATATCCATCTTCGTCATCAGACGGAATAAATCCTTCGTTATTGCTTTCAATTTCACACAATATTTCTTCAATTTCAGCTGCATTGAATCTATTAAACCGTACTCTGTTCAAATTTGGAGCCATATTTTCCCAGAAACTTTTGGAATGATAGAAAACACTTTACTTTAATGCGATCACACAAAAATAAGAATAAAACTCACAAGTTCAAAGTCAACATCAAAGTGCAAAGCGTTACTGTGGGAAGTTATTCTCGAGTGACTTTGTGTTATGCATCATAAAATGATGTAAAATGTTATGAAAAGGGGAATCCCCGAATGTATATTAATGTTAACGAGACATGTGAAAATAAAAGTTTAGCTCAATGTCGTTATTTTGTACAGTACGAACGAAAAAGTTTGAAATTTTCATACAATTTGTATGGGGGTACACAGGTAACTTATTTTTAATCAAGGCTGATCTTTAGCAATAATAATATACCTTGTGATTTTAGAGTAAAATTAACAGAACTGATTACTGTTTATTCTTAAAGGTGTAATCATTATTTCTTACCTAATTTTAAGTTCAGTCAATGTTGAGAAGAATTATTTTTATTTTTTTAAAGTGATGTTTTTAATGATAATAATGTTGAT
Organism: Meiosimyza platycephala; assembly: GCA_963662105.1. NCBI lineage: Eukaryota > Metazoa > Arthropoda > Insecta > Diptera > Lauxaniidae > Meiosimyza > Meiosimyza platycephala. Next base: position 43,974,005 of record OY759211.1, read on the forward strand.
ATTTAATATTTATATTCTTAAATAAAGAAATTGTTAAAATACAATCTTTCTTTACAAATTCTTAAAAATATCACCCCTATATTCCTTTTCTAAGCTGGTGGACGCTAAATGGTCCACGGGTGGACGCAATTTGGATTTTGCGGACGCGAAGTGGGTAAAACGCCTAATTCTGAAGTTTTTCTATTTAAAAAAAAACACAAGATGTTTCGAACCAAACTGAAAGTTAATCTTAAAATAGACTATATAATGAACACATTACATTAATTTTTCATAGAAATTAGTGCTGGGATATTTTTATTATCGCCGTCAAACTTGCCAACTGCACTAAATGGACGCGAACAGGCGAAATGACCCTATGCAGATTAACATTTTTTTTTGATACGAAATACCATAATAGCTAAAGCATAATAGTCTCCACAATGTCTCCACAAGTACATCAAGCCTGCTGTCATCGTGGGAGATAAAAGTGAGTAATTTTTTTTTGTTTTGGTTTATTTTGTTTTGGTTAAATTTATTCTTTTATTTTGCATTTTATTTTCATTTGCACCTACAGTATCTACGCATTGAATTACGGACGATGGAAAAATTTTGCAAATTTTATATTAAGTATCGAATAAAATTAAAACCACGCAATTTTTTAATTATTTTGTTATTGAAACATGTATTAGGGGTATTAACCGTTATTATAAAACCTAAATTTGGTATCTACACAACGGCTATGTGAATGTGGCAGCTGCCAAATTAGTATGTATCAAAATAATGTTGTTATTGAAATTTGATATAATTGATCATTTGAGCACTTTTCTCTTTTGGGTTTTGTTTTTTGTATGTGTTATGATTCTTAACATATTCAGAGCACAAGGTGAAGAAAAGTCACTTGATAATTTGTTCAAAATTACACCAATATGCTACCAAAGCAGCCATTTTATAAGCGAGAACCGTTATTTTGAAAAACCGACACTATGGGTAAAATAAAGGATATTTATGATGATCAAAGGTCACGGGTGGCTGTTGAAAAGGTCAAGCTACACCCCAATATCTAAAATTATTGCAATATCGAAGTCCTCTGTGATCAACATCGATAAAAAAGTGAATATTTCTACTGTTTTTTAAATGTTCCCCTAAATAATCGTCAAAATTGTCCAAGAAGACAAAACAAAACTTCAAAAGAATTGTGCAGAAAACCATAATGGAACGAAGTGCATCAACGATATCAGTACTGAACGACCTCAACTAAACTGGAGTCGACATTTCGATCAATACATTGTAACGCCGATTTAAGGAAAATGGCTTGATATGCCCACGTCCTGCAAAAAAGCTAAAACTTACAAATGCTGTGTGCAAACGGAGGCTGTTTTGGGCTTAGATTCCGCGTAACACTCTCAACGACTACTGGAATATAGTGACGTAAAATTCTCAGAAAGTTTCTTTTGAATAATTTCTTATGTTTTTATTTTTTTAAAGGTTATTTTAAGTGATGATTGCCTGCTGGAAGCAGTATCCCAAAGGGTCAGACTTGTTGGCAGAAGGCCTCAAGAGAGATACTCAGCCAGCTGTCTAGTTCCAGCTACGAAAAACCTACCGTCTGTTGTGATTTGGAGCCTCATAACCTCTGAAGGATCAGGGCTGATATAGTTTTTTGATAAAACAAGCTCCGAACAGTACATTAACATTTTGAAAAATATTTTGCTGCCCTACATCGAGGATAAATACATATTCATACAAGATGGAGCTCCTCGCCATACGTCAAGAGCCAGTATGAATATCCTGAACTCTTCAAATTTAGAAGTTTTGCCATAATCGGGCAATTCGCCGGACTAAAATGCAATTGAGAACTGCTGGTTTCATTTTAATTCACTGGTGTATAAACGACGAAATAATACCATGGCTCAATTAAGGGAAAATATTTCTGATGTGTGGAATAATGACCCATCTTTAAAAGAAATGATAATTAATTGTATATAAAGTATGCCGATCAGAATAAATGAAGTGCTTAACTCTAGAGGTGGAAACACTAAACATTAATTTTTTTTTTTAAAGACTATACGAAAATATCCAGAACACATGTTTCAAAAAAAAACAAAAAAAAATTCATGGTACTTATTTTATTTGAGGAACACTGAGAATTTTTTTATACAATATATATAAATAAAATGCATTGCCAAGAGAGTGCATTAAATTATTGAATATTTGTGGTTTTGCCAGTAAAACCGAAAACGATAATTTCATTCTCTAATTTAAAAACGTAGTTAGATTTCTTTAAGACATTATTATATACTTATTTATTAAGCTAAAAAGCTATCAAATTTACAGATATAAATCATTTTACAGAGCTGTAAAAGTCTGTACCTATTGAAATTTTGGTTTTATTCAGTGAATTCATAAAATTTGAGAACATTTTGGATAACTTTTGGTTAGCTTTAAAAAATTTCAAATACCATGTATATTGGTTTGAACAACCTAAAATTATTTTATATGCTACTGTTTATTTTTTTGGTTGTTCACAAAACCACGAAACTGAAATAGTGTTTAGGTTAAGTTTGATGAATTAAATTGTTTAATTTTTAAAATTTGAATACAATTAAAAATTAGGATGCAAAAATTTTGTACTTATAAAATGAAGCACTAAATTTTTTTTTTTTATCCACGAAACGTAAGTGAAGGTTTAGGAAGTATAGTGGGCTAGCATACCGATTTCCTGGAGAGGTTAGCAGGTAGGGAGGGTTGAGATGAAGGACAGATTCCACCTAACGTTCCTTCTAAAGGTTGCTCGAGCACACATAGACCCCCAATATTTAGCTTCTGGTAATCATATTGAAATTTCGATTTCATTTTATTTTTTTTTGAAATGAGTGAGCGGTAACTTTCGGTTTTCTTAATAGTCGATTTTAGTAAACATCATACTCTGCATACAATTTTAATATGTGTGACCTTCCGTCCGTGTCCAAACGCCATGCCCCACCCCAACTACTGAGCTACGAACCATGAAAAATCGTTATGCAGAACCGGTTAGTAGGCTGCGGGCCTTAAAGAGACAGGATCGTTATAGACCAAGAGCCAGCGACGAACAGACCTTCGTCATTTTATAAAAGCTAAAACTTTCTCAGTGTATGTCACTAATAGAGGTAACAACGATCCCCGACTATGAAGTTTGAATAACGGTTACTTTGGAAGATATCAGGTAGCAAAGGTGTAAAAAATTGCATCTAACTTTCGTCATTTTATAAAAGCTGAATTTTATATATGTTGCTTGAGGAGCTATCAAAAGATGTTTTTCCCAGTTGGCAGACACTTCCGATGGTTATTATAGCCTGCCAGACACCTTAACCCTAGGATGTTCAGCTACTTGTGAGGCGGTTAGTGAACCTGCTGGGCCACGCGAGGCCCATATGCCATGGCCCAGGTCTGTTATATTTTTGTCCAGCCTGTTGTGCCGCAGGTGGCTGAAATTGGTTATAGGTGTTGTGCATGGCTCTAGCTATTTGTATATATACATATTACATACAATTTATTGCATAGGCCAACATACAGATCTACATTAATTTTAGTATGGCAGGATGCATAGGAAATTTAAATTTATGATATTTCAGTGATTAAAAGAGATATTGACAATATTTAAAATGGGTTTTGAAGGGTAAGAGTAATTCTTTCAGATGCCGAAACTAATTTAGGAAAAACTATTTTATTCGCGATGTAAAATAACCTCAAATATAGCCAAAAACAGTGTTTTTTGCACTTTTAGGTTAGAATATCTCGAAAACCTGACGTACAGTAAAAATTGAGCTCAGATTCGGATTCAGCGCATCAAAGTTCTTCGGATATGATAGGTCTCTGGTTTTGGACTTTTTTCTACTTTTGTCGGCCTGTGTAATTGGCTGGCGGTGAACATTGCAAATCATTTTTCTATTTTCTATGTGAGTGGTCATCAATCGCGACGTCAGATTGTGAGTAACAAACGACATTTGTTCGTTTTGCATGATGGTACGATCGCCTTGTAGATAATAAATGGTACCAAGCCAGTAACATCCAAAATATTATAAAATATGGCTAGTGGTCAACAGTTTGGGTCGCACTTGCAAGAGTAGCTGCTAAGCATCAGGTCCATCGTATCAAAACCAGCTTCTCTTCGTTGTAATGCAACATTTGATACCGCTAATTTTTGTAGGTGTCGACGTCGGATGTTTTATACTCGGTGGACAGCAGAACACAACAAAACTTGTTCACTATAATAGCCAAGCAATGTCTCTTCCAACGGATGATTTCGGGATATTCCAAACTACTCCGGTAAAAACCGTTTGTTGTAGAGTGGCCACAATTACGAATCTCAATGTATGCAATTCTTCAGCCAAGTCCAATGAAATGAATAAATTATCTCAATAAATTGCACGCAAGTTTGATAAAATTTTTATGTTAACGATAACTCGTTTTCCTTGCTCCACATCTCAGGCGTCGCCAGCTAATTTTCGGTGTAGATCTCAACTTTCAGTGGATAATAGCTCACAAATTCACCTTAATGTGTTGCAACATGTTTGGTGTATCAGCTTTTATATATATGCCATACGTTTAAGAGCTGGGCCTCGCGAGGCCCAGCAGGTTCACATATGATGTTACTACATAAACGGAACAGGTTTGTTCTGTGAAGTCAGCTTAAACGACCCATCTCTGGTTTCGTTACGTTCAGAAACCATGAGCGGTAGTTGGCAAGAGACCGTTTGGCACTCAGAGCTATGAAAAAAATTTTCCGACCACTTAAAGCCAAAATGGGCCTCGAAAAGCCCAGCCGCACATCCTAGGGTTAAAGGTCAACAGTGTAGTTACATGGTAGAAAGTGTTCTACAATAAATATCGATAATTTTTTTTTAAATGAGTGGCAACCCATGTTTAGGGCAGGATTCAACAATGCAACATCACATATTATATTTAGGCCTCTTCGAGCTCTATCGTTCTTGATTTTTTAGGGATCAAACTCATGAATCAATAAATACAAGATTACGACATCAGACGAACAAAATTGGAAATCTTCTGCGCATGTACGTCACTGGTGCCCATACTTTTGACTGATATTTTTCAGTTGCTTAGCAACTACTTTATAAATAAAAGAAAAATTAAAAACTTGTTCATTATTGTTTACTCCCTGTTTACACACGGAAATTATTTTCTGAAATTCTTCGAGTTTTATGGTATAAGGGGAAAAACGAAAGGCACAAGTTTAGAATTTGTCGTACTCGGAAATTATTTTTCGTTGCGCTTGCGGTGAAGTAAAAAATAACATAACTTCGGATCAAAATTTTGAGAATAATAAATATTAATACACATATGGATAAGTAGTTTACAAATGAAGAAAAAAGCCAATAAAAAATTAATAACATTAGTACAGCAGCACATTTCTTCTTTTCTTATAAAAAAAAAATTCTGCTATGATTTTCAATAAATTTTTGAAGTATGGAATTTCATTTTCAGTTTTTAACAGTTTTGCTGTTATTGTTTTAATTACACTACTCGACAAGTTTTTGCAAAATATAATATTATTGCAGCATAAGACAACAACACAACGTTACTAGAATATGTCCCAATATAAACTTTCCACTTACTTACTTACTTGGGTGGCCATAACAACCCGTTACCGGGTTACGGCCGACCTCAAAAGCTCTCTCCAGGCGCCTCTGCTTCGCGCGCGCCTTCTCCAATCAGGCACACCAAGCGTGGATAGGGTTTCTTCGGCTTGGTCTTTCCATCGGAGGCATGGTCTTCCTCTCCGTCATCGCCCAGCGGCTTCCGCATCAAACACCTTTTTCGCCGGAGCTTCTTCGTCCATACGCACAACATGTCCCAGCCAGCGCAGACGTAGGATAGTGATGCGCTTGACTATGTCGATGTCATTGTAGAGCTCGTACAGTTCATGGTTCATTCGAATACGGTAGTCGTCGCCGACGCGAACAGGACCGAAGATTTTGCGAAGAATTTTTCTCTCAAACACCCCAAGTGTGGCTGCATCGGTCTGCGACACAACCCATGCTTCTGCACCGTAGAGTAGCACGGGTAAGATGAGCGTCTTGTAGAGTGTCAGTTTTGTCGGGCGAGAGAGGTCTCTACTACTCAATTGCTTACTGAGACCGTAGTAACACCTATTAGCAAGAGTGAGTCTTCGCTTTATCTCCAAGCTGATATCGTTTTGAGTATTCACGGCGGTGCCAAGGTAGGTGAATTCCTTGACAACTTCGAAAGTATAGCTGTTCGCAGCAATGTTGGATCCAATGCGCCGCGTCTCCCTGCTTGTGGACAGCATATACTTTGTTTTGCCCTCGTTCACCGTCAAACCCACCTTCGCTGATTCTTTTTCGATAGCAGAAAATGCAGCAGTAACATCTCGCTTACAACGTCCAATGATATCAATATCATCGGCATATGCAAGGAGCTGGACACTTTTGTAGAAAATAGTGCCATTACGATGAACACTGGCTTTTCGCAACACCCCTTCTATCAAAAAGTTGAAAAGGTTGCAGGATAGTGGATCGCCTTGTCTGAAACCTCGTTCGGTATCAAATGGTTCGGAGAGGTCCGTTCCTACCCTGACGGAGCTGGATGTGTTGCTCAACGTCATTCTGCAAAGCCGCACTAGCTTCGCAGGTATACCGAACTCAGACATGGTGGCATACAGGCAATCCCGTATCGGGCTATCGAAAGCAGCCTTAAAATCGATAAAAAGATGATGGGTATCGATCTGTTTTTCGTGGGTTTTTTCCAGGATTTGACGTAGTGTGAAAATCTGGTCTATGGTGGACTTACCAGGTCTAAAGCCGCACTGATAAGGCCCAATCAGTGTGTTGGCGAACGGCTTAAGTCTTTCACACAGTACGGTCGACAGGACCTTGTATGAGATGGCTTTCCAAACGTAAGAAAAATAGGACGTCCTCATGTAGAGCCGCAAGAACTAGAGCACCAACAATACGAATCGATCACGAACAGTTTTTAAATTATACCGATTTTTAATGCACACAATCGCGACTAACACTTTTTAAATAATTTTTTAAATTATAACGTTTTTAATGTAAATAACACTACTCGACAAGAAAAATTGCCGCAAATACAAACCACTATTCCTATAGGAAAATTTCCCGCTGAATCCGAAACTCGTAGTGGTTTTGCTGGATCAGGTCTGGTTTTCGAGATAAAGGGCAAAAACATGCACTGTCCCGGGAGGTAACGCCATATAGGCTCGATTTAAAACGCTATTTTACATGATACTCATTCAAAAGTTTTCGTTTCCTAAAAGAAGAGATCACGACAAAAATTGAATGAAGTAATATATGTCACAGAAGCACCACTAGTTTGGTCGCTACGGCTAAAAACAGGTCAACAAAAATGCAATTTTTCGCAACTTTTTAAAAAAAATTCAACTTTGGCACCTTATAACTCGAAAAAAATCTTTTCACCTGAAAAAGTTAGCTATCTTATCTTGTAGTATGTTGAAATATAAAAACTTTATGTATAATATGTTTATATTTTGGTTTCATTTCAGAAAAGTTATTTTAAAAAAAACTAAAACAATGTAAGAGTCAATTTCATACATTTTTGTTTAAACAGTTGGCATTTTATTAAAATTTATTTGAAAAAAAGGGTTTTTGCCCTTTATCTCGAAAACCAAACCTGATCCAGCAAAACCACTATGATTTTCGGATTCAGCGGGAAATTTTTCAATAGGAATGGTGGTTGTTTTTTGCCGCAATAATATTATATTTTGCAAAAATTTGTCGAGTAGTGTAATTAAAACAATAACAGCACAACTGTTAAAAACTGAAAATGAAATTCCATACTTCAAAAATTTATTGAAAATCAAAGCAGATTTTTTTTTTTATAAGAAAAGAAGAAATGTGCTGCTGTACTAATGTTATTAATTTTTCATTGGCTTTTTTCTTCATTTGTAAACTACTTATCCATATGTGTATTAATATTTATTTTTCTAAAAATTTTGATCCGAAGTTATGTTATTTTTTACTTCACCGCAAGCGCAATGAAAAATAATTTCCGAGTACGACAAATTCTAAACTTGTGCCTTTCGTTTTTCCCCTTATACCATGTTTTGTCAAAAATGTTTTGTGTAATTCTAGTTTAGGCACATGAACCTAAACTAGTGTTCTTTAGAGGAATTGTGTAGTGAAACCTTTAAGCACTTTAACCTGAAGATCTCGTGTAATGGAGAAGCAAGTCAAAAACGGTTTATTGAATTTCAAATTACATCTGATTTTTTGGTTAAAATATTCAAGTTTATATACAAATAAAATGCTTAACAATAATTATTAAAAATAACAACAAAATATGAAAAGTACAATAAAAACAAATAAACGAAATATTGCTTAGCAAGCAATCAGGAACTAAATAATTATTAAACTATGTCATGTTAAGTGCAACTATGTCAGTCGTTGCTCTACTAAGGTAGTAAGTGCAACTCAGCAGAATGTTTGAACAATTTGTTCACTATGTTACACTCAACTAAAAATGTTAATGAATTTAAATTAATTTTAATTTTAATATTTTGAAACCAAATTGATAACTTAACTAAATGTTGGAGTTTAATTCCCAACATTCTCCCTCCTGTTGGGCGTATATTCGACCAACCTCTAAACGATTACTGCGAATTTGTTATTTTGCTGGCGAGGTAATGGTACTGGAGCAATTGGTTGATCGGTTGCGTTGACTGTGACTTCATGATCGTGGCTGGAAATCTCAATATTGCTGCATTTGGCTTTGGATATTGGATTTTGTCGTTGGCATTTGATTTTTGATGCGCAAAATATTAATAATGCCAAAGAAATTGACAGAGCAACATAACTAACAGTATGTTGGTGTATACTGTTTGACCGCAACTGTGTTGGAAGGTAGACAAATTGTTCGTCGTTTAATTTGTGTTGTAGTGCAGTGAGTTGATCCAATTGTGTCTCTATCTTGGTATCAGTTGTGTTAAATATTGTTTTTCTTTCCTTCGGAGATGTGATGGACAGAATGTTGCCAAATCGTGGGAATGAAATTGTAACTGTGTTGGAAACTGCATAGTGACCGTGTAACATGATTTCTCTATTTTTAATGGTACATGTTGGATGTAGTGCGAGTAGTCCTGATCCATATAATGTGAATTGAGTGAGTTCGGAACCACAAACTGCTGTCATTTCGTAATCCTTGATCGATGTGTAGATCCATTTATTCGGATCCTTTAATTGTTGTAGGATAAGGTTTCCTTCAATTCGTGAAACATGGCAATTTGGAGATATTTTGTTGTTGAATAATTGAATTTCGCAGGCATGCTGTGATGATTCTTTGCTGAATTTAATTTGTTTGGTTGAGCAGATGTATATTTCTTCTCTGGTCACAGAATACTCGTATAGTTCTTCGCTGGTAAATGGAATATATTGATCACGATGCATGTTTACAGCGAGAAATGCTATTTCTGTACGTATAGCTACCATGGTTTCATTAATTATAGTAGGAATGGGAATCAATTTAAACAAGTTGAAGTGTTGTTGGTCTACTAAAGGTATTTCCATAAGGAATAAAACATGATGACTACTTATTGCTGCCTTAACGTTCATAATCTTATAAATTTCAATAACATTTTCTTCTGCAATCGGCAAGGATCGTGATGGTGGAAGATGGGTCCTGATGTAAATAATTTGACTTCTTAGTTGTTGAGCTGAGAGCAGCACTGGACTAATTTTTCATGATGTGTGTCTGTGAGTACATTTAGAATTTCAGACTGTGTACATTGAAGGTTTCCTGTTATTAGTGATAGTTCTGCGGCTAAAGATAACAAAAGTTGTGTCACTCGAATTTGCTCTGTATCTTGTCCAATTCTTTTTGTGAATTCATCAATTTGCCGTTGAAAATGTGTCATTCTAGATTGAGTTTGAATTTCATCCCGTTTGATGATATTGAGTGTAGAATCAATAATTGATGTTTGGTTTTGAAGGAGGTTTATTGCGTGGTTGTCGTTATCCTTCAATTGAATAATGGTATTTGACATTTCCTCTGCGTAATCTGAATCTAATACTCCAAATAATGAGCGTGCCATGTTTCCTATAAAATTGACTGGAGCTCGTTTATGGCGTTTTGTTGACATTAATAATTTATCCTGAAGCAGTTCATTACTTGCATGCTCAAAATGTGAGATAAGGGAATCGCAAGCTGATTGTTGCTGCCATTCCTTACACAATTGCTGAAGGGCTATGGTTCCATTATGAAGAGCATCCATTTCTGTCGAAAAAGGTTTAAGATCGTAATAGACTATCATTTTCCATTCAGCTGTCGCAATTTTTGTGGATCCAATTGACTCAAAGAATATGCCAAGATTGCTGCCAAACTTAGTTACATTTATTGGATTACATAGCGCCAGAGGTAACAACATCAGGGCCATGATAATCGTTAGTAAAATCGGGCTTGCGGTTGTTCGGACTCTTTTTTTTGGTGATGTATTTGTCATGTCATCTTGACAGGGATCTGGATCTGCATGCGGTCGTCTTAGTGCTTGTTGCGAGACTTTTTCTTCGTTTGCTGGAAATAGTGGAACTAATCTAGTTATTGGGCGTTTGATGGTTCCTGTTGATGTTTTAACATCCACTACACGCACTATTCCATCATCTCCCTTGTACACCTTAAGGATTCGTCCTAAGGGCCATTGAAGCGGGGGTATGTTGTCCTCCTTGATGATGACCATAGTATCTTCCTTGATGTTTTTGCAAATATCTTTCCATTTATTTCGGTGTTGGAGTTCAGTCAAATACTCACTATTCCAGCGTCTCCAAAACTCTTGCTTAACATGTTGTACTAGTTCCTATCTGGTCAACGTGTTCATCTTGATTTCCGTGAGCTTTGGATTTATTGAAGTTGTAAGTGGTTCTCCAATAAGAAAATGACCAGGAGTAAGGGCTGCAAGATAATTTGGATTGGATGACATTGGTGTTATTGGCCTTGAATTAAGTATTGCTTCCACTTCAACTATTACTGTTTCCAATTCTTCATAGGTCAAAGAAGCGGTTGATACGCTGCGGATCAAAAGATGTTTAGCTAATTTGACTGCTGCCTCCCAAAGTCCTCCAAAATGTGGCGCTCTAGGTGGAATGAAGTTGAAAGTCATACTTCTTTCGCTGCATTCCTTTATAATATTGTCCTGTGCTGATTTTGAGTGAATTATTTCTGTTAATTCACTTAGTTTATTGCTGGCACCAACGAAGTTTGTGGCATTATCACAGTATAAATTCTGGCAATGCCCTCGTCGGCCAATAAATCTTTTGAGCGATCCAATAAATGCATTGGTTGTGAGATCGCTGACAATTTCTAGATGAACTGCCTTTGTAGCAAAACAGCAGTACACTGCAATGTACTCTTTTTGAGGCCGTTTTCCTCGTACTCCTGCATTTAAGAATGGACGAGCAGGTTGAACTCGTGTGGCTGGAAGATTTCCCATAAGTTGTTGAAAGGTTACAGGTTTACTTCTAGTGCATCTGACGCAATGTTGAACTATTGAACGCGCCATTATTTTTCCTTTAATTGGCCAAAATTGTAATCTTACTTGGGCCAATAACGTCTGTGGTCCACAATGCATGTGCCTTACGTGTAAATTTTGCATGATACACTTTGTAATTATGTCATTGTAAGGAAGCAGCATAGGATGTTTAGCATTGTAAGATAGACTTGATGAGTGTAATCGTCTTCCGACTCGTAATAACCCATTGTCATCTATAAAAGGGCTCAAACTTATTAAAGTGCTGTTTTTGTTCAATGTTCCATTGCTAGTTATCTGGTGCATTTCTTCCTTAAATTCGGTTTGTTGCACAGACTTTATAATAATATTCAGTGCAGATTCTGGTTCGATTGCGCTTAGAACCAAAAATGACTGTTTATTGTTTGGATCCCTTACGTGTTGGATAAATCTGAGAACATATCCAACAATTCGCTTTAATTTTGTGAACGAATTTCCTGATCTGATATTGTAAATGATGCCTGCACTGTTTGGTATACTGGCTGCAACTGCGACAATTGGTTTCTGCTGCCTGCGTTCCGTGCCACATTCAATTGCTAAATTGTGATCAAATGGTCTTGGCCATTGTGCTTCGTTTCCGCTTAAAAATAATGGACCATAAAACCACATAGTTTTATCATGTATATGTTCAGGAGTAAGTCCCCGTGATACGATATCGGCTGGATTTTCTTTGGTCCCTACATGCCGCCATTGTCCTGTTGTGGTGCTTTCCTGAATCTTAGCCACTCTATTTGCTACGAATGTGTGAAACAAACTTGTTTTGGAATTGATCCAGGATAATACTATTGAGGAATCTGTCCAAAAGAATGATGAATTATTTTCCAATTTCAAGTCTTTGCGTACTCTTGTTGTGAATTGTGCACCAAGAAGTGCTGCACACAACTCTAGCCGTGGTAGAGTTTGTTTTTTCAATGGAGCAACACGACTTTTTGAACATAAAAGTCTTACGATGACGGTGTTGTTCTTGCACAATGTTCTTATGTAAATTGCCGCACCATATGCCTTTTCTGATGCGTCGACAAAAGTATGAAGCTGAATAGATTCGGATTTTTCTTGGCTAAAAACATGCCGCTCTATTTTCGTATTGTTGAGAGTTCTCAGTCCTTCTCTGAATTTTAGCCATGTCGTACTTAAGTCTCCTGGCAGTTCATCATCCCAGTTAAGTTGGAGTTGCCATAGTTGTTGAATGAATATTTTTGCTGACACAACAACTGGGCCTACCAATCCTAACGTATCGAAAATCTTTGCGAGGTCTGATATTACTGTGCGTTTTGTGACTCTCGAATTGTCCAAACTGCCTGTTTTTATACAAAAAACGTCTGATTTTGGCATCCATGTGAGTCCAAGTGTTTTTATTGATGTTTCTTCAAAATCCAGGTTGACTTCTTGGTCTTCTACTGGTATCACTTGAAGTAATTGAGGATGGTTGGCACACCATTTGCGCAATTTAAGCCCTGCACTACCCAGGAGCTGTGTTAGCTGTTGCTGCATTTCTATGGCTGTACTGAGGTTGTCTGCACCACTAAGGCCATCGTCAACATAAAAATCTTCATGCAAAACTTGCGCTCCCAATGGGTAAGTAGCTCAATTCTTTTCTGCAAGTTGTTGCAAGCATTTGGTCGCTAAATATGGAGCAGCTGAAGTTCCATATGTGACAGTTTTCAGTTTGTATATTTTTAATGGATCGTTCTGTGACGTTCTCCAAAAAATTAATTGAAACCTTTGATCGGCCTTGTCGATCATAATTTGCGTATACATTTTCTCCACGTCAGTCGTGAAAACATATTTGGGTAATCGAAAACGAAGCAGTATTGTAAATAGTTCACTCTGAACTGTAGGACCAGTGTGCAATAGGTCATTCAATGATCGCCCGGATGACGATTTTGCTGATGCGTCAAACACAACGCGTAGCTTTGTAGTGCTGCTGTCCGGCTTAAGTACATAGTGATGAGGAATAAAGTATTGTGGACACATAATTTCTTCTGAATTGATATTAATCATGTGTCATAAGTCTTCATATTGTGTCATGAAGTTAATGTACTCTTGTTTGATGAATGGTACCCTTTCTAGCCGTTTTTCTAACGAAAGGAACCTGCGGAGAGCTTGAGTTCTTGAGTCTCCTAATGCTGATGGGTTTTCTTGAAATGGCAGTTGAACCACAAATCGTCCATCATCATTTCTTTTTGTTGTATTAATTAAGTAATTTTCGCACTGTTTATCATTATGCGACAGGTTAGGCCCAGAATCTTCAGGTTCGTCTAACTTCCAAAAATTTTGTAGCAAGTTGTCTATTCTTTCTCCATCTAGAACTGCACATACTGCCTTGTCAACTTGCTGACGACTGATCTTGCCGCCGACTACCCATCCAAGTGCTGTGTTTTGTAAAGTGGGTAGCTCTGTAGATAAATGAATTTGACCACTTTTTCATAAGTCAAAGTATAGTTCTGCACCAAGTAAAATGTCTACTCGTCCTGGTTGGCCGAATGTTGGATCTGCCAACAAAATGTTGTCAGGAATGTGCCATTTTGTAGTGTTTACTTTGCATGCTGGTTGTGCTGGCACGATTTGAGGCAAAACATAAGCTTCCATTGTTCTTGTGTACGAGCTTTTAATTGATTCCAAGTTGAGTGTTATTCGTTGGGAACAATTTTGAAATCTTTTCCCTATACCTTCAATGCATAATGACGTACGAGCTGGTTTTACCATTAGTTTTCGTACCAACTGTTCTGTTACCAGATTTACTTGGGAGCCTGAGTCTAAAATTGCTCTCACTTCGCAGCAAGTCCCGTTCTGCGCTGTCACTTTTACTTTGGCTGTGGCAAGCATTACATAACTCTGTTGGTTTATTGTTTGTTCAACTTTTGATGTTATAAGTGCCACTGAATTTCCCATAGGATCCTGCTTTGTATGCGCCTTCCCTGGCTGTGTGGCCTCTGTATTACCATCCTTTAGTGGTGTTGTAAACTGCTTCAGGTCTAAGTGTAGCAAAGTGTTATGTCTTTTTTGGTATTTGAAACAGCTTCTTGAAGAACAGTTTTTCGCAGAATGGCCAACCTTAAGGCAATTAACGCATCTTTTTGATTGTTGTATTGAATTAAGTCGTTGGTTGGCAGTCATTTTCAGAAACATTTCACAACTGAAAATTGGATGATTTTGCTTGCATGCTGGGCAAGTCGTCGTATGACTGTTTTTTGTAAACGTAGTCAATGATTTTGCTGTACCGAAATTTGGATTAGCATGAGTTGACGATTGGTTGCTTCCCAGAGTTTCTAGCGTTTGAAACCGATTTTCTAGAAAATGCAGAAATATATGAATTGTCTGCAGTTCTTTGGGATTTTCTAGGGCCTGCTCATACAATATGTGAGTATGACGATCCAACTTCTTTACCAATATGTGAAGTAAAAGTTGATCCCAGGAATCTGTCCTGATGCCTATATTGTTGATGGCCAATAAATTTTCCTGAATACAATCGTGGAAGTTTTTAATGGCTTTAGCGTCAGAGGTTGTTGTTGGATGGTCAACTAATTTTTGAATAAGTACCGATACAAGGACCCTTTTGTTGTTGAATCTCTCTTGCATCAATCTCCATGCTGTTGAGTAATTGGCTTCGCTCAACGTGAGATGTCGTATTAAAATCTCTGCTTCCCCTGAAATATTCGTCTTCAGGTACCACATTTTTTGTATGTCTGGCAGCTCCTGTTCATGAATAATTTTCGTAAATAAATCAGAAAATTGCTGCCAAGTTGCATAATTGCCGTCAAACTTTGGTATTGTCACTTTTGAGAGTTGAAGGCTGAGGCTGTTATTTGTAGCCGCACCTTGCTGCCGCCTAGTGACGTTCTGTTTTGCGGAAGTAGCCCGCTGATCTTGAACCTCTTGTTCCAGTGTTATGTAAGCCTCAAGATCATAACCATATTTCTGCAGATCATCGCTCTGCTCGTAAATGGTTAGATGAATGTTTTCTATTTGAAGCCACAAATTGTTCAGTGACTCCAAGTAACGATTTTGCTCGGTTATGGGCTTGGTGGATATGTTTGACAAGAGACGTTGCAGTGACTCTTGTAACCCCTTTTGCCTTTTTACCATCGCAATAATTTTGTCATCAGCATTCATTTGAGCTTTTGATGAATCCGTTCTCATGGTCGTGAATCTGTCATCAGAGTTGTTTTGAGCAGTCGATATGCCAGTATTCTTTTGGTTCTGCTGCGAGGATCCTGGCGTGTCTATCAGCGATTGTATAGCCTTGTCAAATATTTCTTCATACTGCTTACTCAACTCGACAATTTTTTCGTAGTAGCCAGTCGTGAAATATTCATGATGGTTCGGAACTCCTTGTAGTGACCGAATCTGATCATCTGTGGCTTCAAATTGTTGGAAAGCACTCTGCAATCGCGGATATTTTTCTTCCTGTCAGCAGGATCTTTCTTGTAATTTGCGATGATTTTCTGTATCTCGCCTCCGGTTGAAGTTTGCTCGGCGACTAACGCTTCCATTTCGTCAGAATTGTTGACTGCCAACTCCTGCTCCAGCGGTTGATTGTAAGTTGCTGTGTTGTGGCTACTATGTCAACTTTGAAATAATCCTCACTGGAATGTCCTGATGCGACTCTATTTCTGGCTCGGACCGTCGGGTTCTGGCTCCTGCTCCAGTGGTTGATTGTACTGTATTGTGGCTGCTGTGTCCACTAAATAATCCTAGCTGGAATGTCCTGATGCGACTCTATTCCTGGCTCAGACCGTCGGGTTCTGGCTCCTGCTCCAGTGGTTGATTGTACTGTGTTGTGGCTGCTGTGTCCACTAAATAATCCTAGCTGGAATGTCCTGATGTGACTCTATTCCTGGCTCGGACCGTCGGGGTCACCAAATGTTTTGTCAAAAATGTTTTGTGTAATTCTAGTTTAGGCACATGAACCTAAACTAGTGTTCTTTAGAGGAATTGTGTAGTGGAACCTTCAAGCACTTTAACCTGAAGATCTCGTGTAATGGAGAAGCAAGTCAAAAACGGTTTATTGAATTTCAAATTGCATCTGATTTTTTGGTTAAAATATTCAAGTTTATATACAAATAAAATGCTTAACAATAAAATATGAAAAGTACAATAAAAACAAATAAACGAAATATTGCTTAGCAAGCAATCAGGAACTAAATAATTATTAAACTATGTCATGTTAAGTGCAACTATGTCAGTCGTTGCTCTACTAAGGTAGTAAGTGCAACTCAGCAGAATGTTTGAACAATTTGTTCACTATGTTACACTCAACTAAAAATGTTAATGAATTTAAATTAATTTTAATTTTAATATTTTGAAACCAAATTGATAACTTAACTAAGTGTTGGAGTTTAATTCCCAACATACCATAAAACTCGAAGAATTTCAGCAAATAATTTCCGTGTGTAAACAGGGAGTAAACAATAATGAACAATATTTTAATTTTTCTTTTATTTATAAAGTAGTTGCTAAGCAACTGAAAAATATCAGTCAAAAGTATGGGCACCAGTGACGTACATGCGCAGAAGATTTCCAATTTTGTTCGTCTGATGTCGTAATCTTGTATTTATTGATTCATGAGTTTGATTCCTAAAAAATCAAGAACGATAGAGCTCGAAGAGGCCTAAATATAATATGTGATGTTGCATTGTTGAATCCTGCCCTAAACATGGGTTGCCACTCATTTAAAAAAAAATTATCGATATTTATTGTAGAACACTTTCTACCATGTAACTACAATGTCGACCTTTAAGATGTCTGACAGGCTATAATAACCATCGGAAGTGCCGGCCAACTGGGAAAAACATCTTTTGATAGCTCCTCAAGCAACATATATAAAATTCAGCTTTTATAAAATGACGAAAGTTAGATGCAATTTTTTACACCTTTGCTACCTGATATCTTCCAAAGTAACCGTTATTCAAACTTCATAGTCGGGGATCGTTGTTACCTCTATTAGTGACATACACTGAGAAAGTTTTAGCTTTTATAAAATGACGAAGGTCTGTTCGTCGCTGGCTCTTGTTCTATAACGATCCTGTCTCTTTAACGAGGCCCGCAGCCTACTAACCGGTTCTGCATAACGATTTTTCATGGTTCGTAGCTCAGTAGTTGGGGTGGGGTATGACGTTTGGACACGGACGGAAGGTCACACATATTAAAATTGTATGCAGAGTATGATGTTTACTAAAATCGACTATTAAGAAAACCGAAAATTACCGCTCACTCATTTCAAAAAAAAAATAAAATTAAATCGAAATTTCAATATGATTACCAGAAGCTAAATATTGGGGGTCTATGTGTGCTCGAGCAACCTTTAGAAGGAACGTTAGGTGGAATCTGTCCTTCATCTCAACCCTCCCTACCTGCTAACCTCTCCAGGAAATCGGTATGCTAGCCCACTATACTTCCTAAACCTTCACTTACGTTTTGTGGATAAACAAAAAAAAATTTAGTGCTTCATTTTATAAGTACAAAATTTATTGCATCCTAATTTTTAATTGTATTCAAATTTTAAAAATTAAACAATTTAATTCATCAAACTTAACCTAAACACTATTTCAGTTTCGTGGTTTTGTGAACAACCAAAAAAAATATACAGTTGTAATATATGTACATGGTATTTGAAATTTTTTAAAGCTAACCAAAAGTTATCCAAAATGTTCTCAAATTTTATGAATTCACTGAATAAAACAAAATTTCAATAGGTACAGACTTTTACAGCTCTGTAAAATGATTTATATCTGTAAATTTGCATAGCTTTTTAGCTTAATAACTAAGTATATAATGATGTCTTAAAGAAATCTAACTACGTTTTTAAATTAGTGAATGAAATTATCGTTTCCTGTTTTACTGGCAGGAATGATGCTCGAAAATTTTTCCAACAAGTCAAGCGTCTGACCCAAGGTTTCAAGCCCGGAGCATCTACCTTTTCCAAGCTGCTTGCTGGCGATGACTCCACCAATCCCGCCTTTGGAGAAATTAACCCGATGCCACCAATCAACGATGATGGTGTGGACCAGAGAACTGCATTGAGTAGCTCACTGAAGGTTATGAGCCACTTCCAAAAATATGAGACGTGAGTGTGCATATTGCATGCAATAATGAGTGTGAATCTGAGTTGCGCTCACTAATAGTGAATGCATAGATAGCATGCAGCTCATGAATGTGAGCTGCTTAATAGCTCTAGTCTCATGAATGTGAATGCCTGAAAAGCTCACTCACATGCAGTCAGCATTCATGAATCAGTGAATGGCTTGAGCCACTTAAGTGGAACTGTGTCAAGAACAAAATTTTTATTTGCTCCAATCGATAGGGAAAGTTCGAAAATGGCCTTTGGACATCACTTTGAGAGGCTCAGGACCCTGGAAAGAACCGTTTTTGTCCAGAAAATGGGTCCCGGACCATGGTACCTGTTTTTGACCCATTTTTGAAAAAATTTTTTTCTGTTCCAATCGATGGGGAAAGGTCGAAAATGGACTGTAGACATCACTTGGAGTATCTCCGGACCCTGGAAATGACCGTTTTTGACCCATTTTTGGGAAAATTTGTTTTTGCTCCAATCGAAGGGGAAACGTCGAAAATAGATTTTGAACATTTTGGAGTACCTCCGGACCCTGGAAACGACGGTTTTTGACCCATTTTCGAAAAATTTTTTTTTGCTTCAATCGATGGGGAAAGGTCGAAAATGGATTTTCAACATCACTTGGAGTACCTCCGGACCCTGGAAGGACCGTTTTTAACCCATTTTCGGAAAAAATTTTTTTTGCTTCAATCGATGGAGAAAGGTTGAAAATGGATTTTGAACATCACTTGGAGTACCTCCGGACCCTGGAAAAGACCGTTTTTAACCCATTTTCGGAAAATCTTTTTTTTGCTCCAATCGAAGGGCAAAGGTTGAAAATGGATTTTGAACATCACTTGGAGTACCTCCGGACCCTGGAAAAAACCGATTTTGACCCATTTTCGAGAAAAAAATTTTGATTTTTCAAACGAAAGATAGCTGAAAAATATTTTTGGACATCACTAAGGAAGGCTCGGGACCCTGGAAAGAACCCTTTTTGACCCGAAAATGTGTGCCTGGGCCATGGTACCCGTTTTGACCCATTTTCAAGAAAAAAATTTTGTTTTTTCAAACGAAAGATAGCTCAAAAATATTTTTGGACATCAGACTATTTTCTACAAAAGTGTCCAGCTCCTTGCATATGCCGATGATATTGATATCATTGGAGCGAGATGTTACTGCTTCGTTTTCTGCTATCGAAAAAGAGTCAGCGAAGGTGGGTTTGACGGTGAACGAGGGCAAAATAAAGTATATGCTGTTCACAAGCAGGGAGACGCGGCGCATTGGATTGAACATTACTGCGAACAGCTATACTTTCGAAGTTGTCAAGGAATTCACCTATCTTGGCACCGCCGTGAACACCCAAAACGATATCAGCGTGGATATAAAGCGAAGACTCACTTTTGCTACTAGGTGTTACTACGGTCTCAGTAAGCAATTGAGTAGTAGAGACCTCTCTCGCCCGACAAAACTGACACTCTACAAGACGCTCATCTAACCCATACTACTCTACGGTGCAGAAGCATGGGTTGTGTCGCAAACCGATGCAGCCACACTTGGGGTGTTTGAGAGAAAAATTCTTCGCAAAATCTTCGGTCCTGTTCGCGTCGGCGACGACCACCGTATTCGAATGAACCATGAACTCTACGATGACATTGACATAGTCAAGCGCATCACTATCCAACGTCTGCGCTGGCTGGGACATGTTGTGCGTATGGACGAAGAAGCTCCGGCGAAAAAGGTGTTTGAAACGGAAGCCGCTGGGCGACGACGGAGAGGAAGACCATGCCTCCGATGGAAAGACCAAGCTGAGGAAACCCTATCTACGCTTGGTGTGACTGATTGGAGAAGGCGCGCGTGAAGCAGAGGTGCCTGGAGAGAGCTTTTGAGATCGGCCGTAACCCGTTAACGGGTTGTTATGACCACCCAAGTAAGTAAGTAAGTTTTACTGGCAATACCACTAATATTCAATAATGTTATGCACTCTCTTGGCAATGCATTTTATTTATATATATGGTATGTAGGTGCAAATGAAAATTAAATGCAAAATAAAAGAATAAATTTAACCAAAACAAAATAAACCAATACAAAAAAAAAATTACTCACTTTGATCTCCCACGATGACAGCAGGCCTGATGTACTTGTGCTATAACTATTATAGTATTTCGTATCAAAAAAAAATGTTAATCTACATACTTAAATTATGATTCTATGTTCTCTCTTTATTTTATTTCTTAATTCTTTTTTTTGTTTTGTTTCAAAAAACAGTGAGAGAGAGGGAGAGCAAAGTCTTTAAATTTACTATTTTTTTATAATGTAATATTTTTTTTTTTCGTCTTTCATTGATAAAAAGTAGGTATCTTTTTATGAAACACAGACGTGGCAAGAAAAATATGCCCAAAAATTTATATGAAAAGTCTAATTTTGAAATGTTCTTTGTTTTGTAACTTATAAATCCAAATAGTTT
This sequence comes from Meiosimyza platycephala, assembly GCA_963662105.1. Taxonomy (NCBI): domain Eukaryota; kingdom Metazoa; phylum Arthropoda; class Insecta; order Diptera; family Lauxaniidae; genus Meiosimyza; species Meiosimyza platycephala. Next base: position 43,995,053 of record OY759211.1, read on the forward strand.
AAGTTTGAAATATTTGAGCCATACCACAAGTATATTAAGTAAATCGAGGTTAATTAATTAACCATTTAATCACCACCAAACATAAAAATCTTTTAAGCCAGTGTTTACGATTTTAGATTTAGTTAAGTCTTTAATTTCAAATTTTAGATGAACATTTACTAAATCTGTTTAATTAGATTATGTAAATGTGTAGATTTCAAATAGAAAATTGCGCATGCAATGTCGCAATATGAGTCTGAGGCCAATTTTTCCAATGTGGACTTGCAAAGTTATAACTCCGCGTTAGGACCCTAACGATATTATCCCGTCAACTTTAGGCTTACACCAAAGTAAATAACTTTTTTACCTTTAGAAAAAGGGTCCACGAGTGAGCATAAGAGTAGAGCTGCTGGTAAATGGGGCTGCAATTCTGTACACGCTAAAGCACTGCGCTGATGCTCAAAAAATTTTTGCGTACGTGAAAAAATATTTTCGTACTACAAATATTTGCAAAATTAATCAAAATTTTATTTTTTTTTGCACAGCTGCTACTCTTTAAAAAACGCGACTTAAGAAGTTATTATCGAAACGTAATTAATTTATTTGTGTTTTTGGAACAATGCAAAATTTAATAATTATTTTACAGAGCTATTTGTTCAGTATAAATTCGCTCCTCGTTTTAATCCGATTTTAATAGTGTAAACGCTAAATTAAGTTTCAATAAATTGCGATAGAGACGCACAAGTGGGTTTTAAGCCAAATTTAATTGTCAGTCGGCAGATTTTGTGCCCTTAGTGGCAAAAAAAAAAAATAAATAAATAAAAAACGGATAGGCAAAGTGCTAACATACAAACAAGTGCGCCTACCAATACCAATGTGTCGCCCTCCAACATCCAACCGATCGCTCTCGCGCAAAAGCATACACTCCATGTACAGTGTACACACACACCAACAATTACTAAAATGCACCCAAGAACCAGCTGCATCTAATCGAGCGTGTCCTCTCACTGCTACTTCACCATGGAGTGTACACTGCAGCTCTCATTTGATACCCCAGCAGGAAAATATGTCAACTATGACAAATTTAACTCCCCATCAGGAAAATGATGCGAAAACAGCAAGTATAAAATTTCTAATACTTTTAACCAAAAAAGAACTTATAACACCGACACTAACACCAAGGTGGAAACTTCAGCAATCCAGACTGGAATGGAGCGCTATATTAAAATCAAGCGAAAGCTAAGTCCATCAAAGGGTAATGCAAATAATTCAAGAAAGATGTATAAAGTAAGTGAATGCGAGCAAATTTCTAACAACCCACTTGGCAAAAATCGTTATGCTTTGCTTGATAACGACCAATCCGTACTCAATAACGACAACATGAGTGAATCAAGCAATAAAACACTTAAACCTCCCCCCATATACTTGCGTGAACGCAGTTCAAATTCACTTGTCTGCAACTTGGTTTCACTTATTGGAAAAGATGCCTTTCATATAATTCCTCTAACGAAAGGCAATGTTTCCGAAACCAAAATACAAATTTACACAGAAAAAAATTATAGAACAATTGCGACTTACCTTAATAAAAATCAAAAAAGTTTCTACACCTACCAACTTAAAAGTAGCAAAGGTCTAACAGTCATATTAAAGGGCATAGAACCCGACGTGGAACATAATGAAATAAAAGAAGCTCTTACTCATGCCGGATTTAATCCTAAATCAATTTTCAACATAAGGAACAAAAATAAAGTCTTTTTCGTGTAGAACTTGAACCAGATGCCCGAAAATTGCAAAAAAATGAGGTACATCCTATTTATAATTTGCGCTACCTAATAAATCGCAGAATATCCGTTGAGGAACCCCATAAGCGAATGGGACCTGTGCAGTGCACAAACTGCCAGGAGGTTGGCCACACCAAATCATATTGTACTCTTCGTACAATTTGTGTTGCTTGTGGCGACTTTCACTCTTCGTCCGCATGTTCTACCGACAAAAAAGACGCTAATACAAAAAAATGCAATAACTGCGGCGGAAACCATACAGCTAACTACAGGGGATACCCAGTATACGCTGAATTAAAAAACAAAATGCGCTTATGTAGGGAAATAGTTCGAAGTCCACCTACCCAAGTCATGCAGACTTTCACAAATAGCATTGTACCTACCAACTTGCCCAATACATCGGCCCAGACCTATGCTAACGTGCTTAAATCTAGCCAGGATAAGCCTGCTAATACCACAAGTAACTCTCAAAATTTTGGAACCATGCTTATGACGCTCACTCAATGCATGACTCAGTACATGACAACAATGCAGGCAATGATGCACGAAATGATGAACAATCAAAATCAACTTATGAAAGTTTTGATTGGAAACAAATGAACACTCTTAAAATCTGTCATTGGAATGCGAACGGCGTAAGCCAACACAAATTAGAAATTAAAATATTTCTTTACAACAACGAAATTTATATTTTACTTATTTCTGAAACACATCATACCCTCATGCACAATTTTAAAATTGAAGGGTATAGATTCTACAAAACCTGTCACCCTGATGGTAAAGCGGGAGGAGGAACAGGAATACTCATTAAAAACCGAATTAAGCACTACGCATTTGAGCAGTATGAGAGGGACTACCTACAAGCTACTTCGATTTGCTTACAATGTTGGGGCGACAAAATAACAGTCTCAGCTGTATATTGTCCGCCAAGATATAAGATCACGACAACCCAGTTTGACCACTTTTTTAAAACACTAGGATCAAAATTCATAGCTGCTGGTGACTATAATGCGAAGCATAATCACTGGGGCTCTCGACTTGTCAACCCAAAAGGTAAAGCACTATGGCTTTCATTAACCAATCGCCGCAATGGGCTGGATTATGTATCCACTGGTCATCCAATTTATTGGCCGTCAGACCCTAAAAAGATTCCAGATCTTATGGACTTCGCAATTACAAAAGGAATTAATAAGAGGCAAATTTCAGCAGATTCATGTTTTGACTAGAGCTCTGACCATTCCCCTGTAATTATGAAACTGCATAAATGTGTAGAGCTGCTGCAGTCACCCAATGGGCTTACAAAAAATAAAACAAATTGGCTCATATACAAAAAATTATTTCAGTAGCCTTCTTTCTGATAATGTAAGCCTTAAAGATTCCGAGGAGCTGGAATCGGCCATACAGCTATTAAACAGCATGCTAGTATCAGCTGCTCTTCATGCAACTCCTGTGCACTCAGTAACAACCCATAAAAGGCAACGCCTCAACTCTTCTCACATAGAACGTTTAGTGATGGAAAAAAGACGACTCAGGCATCAATGGCAAGAGGTTAGGTCACCCACACTTAAACATAAATTAACACTAGCCAAAATTGAACTAAGAAAGGCTCTACGAGAAGAGTCTGAAAGAGGTATAGACACATATATTAAAAAGCTGAGCCCTTTACAGTCATGCAACTACTCCTTATGGAAGGCCATCAGAGGTATGAAAAAACCCACTGACTTAGATTCCCCTATTAGACTAAGCAATGGTCACTGGGCTAGAAGCAATGAAGAAAAAGGCCAAGCTTTTGTTCACCACCTTAAGCATGTATTTCAGCCAAATCCTCCGCGCAACAGCTTCAAAATACCGCAAGAATCTCAAAATATGAGACAAATTCGGTTGCGCTTCACAACTAAAGACGTTGAATCTTTAATACAAACGCCACTTAACAAGAAGAAAGCACCTGGTCATAAACTAATAACTGCTAATATGCTTATTGAATTACCTTGCTGTACAGTCAGATATTTAACCATAATTTTCAATGGTATTACTCGATTGGGCCACTACCCAGAAATGTGGAAGATGTCTCAAATTACAATGATTCCTAAACCTGGGAAAAATCCCACACAAGTTGCATCCTACCGGCCAATTAGCTTGCTGCCCACCACATCAAAACTCTTCGAAAAGCTGCTACTTTCGAAAATTATGCCCCACGTAAACCAAATGAGTATAATACCCCAACACCAATTTGGCTTCCGCAAAAAAAATGGAACTATCGAGCAAGTTCACAGGATAGTAGCACAAATTAGAAAGACATACGAAGATAAAAAATATTGCTCTGCAGTGTTCTTTGATGTAGCGCAAGCTTTTGACAAGGTGTGGCACGAAAGACTTTTACACAAAATAAAAAAATTACTCCCTAAAAATACACACCCTTTACTAGGGTCCTACCTTACAGGGTGAAAGTTCCGTGTAAAATGTAAAAATTACATTTCAGATGATGTGGAAATTTTTGCTGACGTGCCACAAGGTAGTGTCCTTGGCCCAATTCTTTACCTTTTATACACTTATGACTTGCAAACAAACAACTCTATGCTTACATCTACTTTTCCTGATGACACTGCAATTTTGTCTTGTAACGCAGACCCTAATAGTGCGTCACATACCCTCGCTGAACATATGCGCCTAGTTGAAACATGGCTTCTAAACTGGCGAATAAATGTAAACGAGCAAAAAAGCACACATGTAACTTTTACACTTAATAAAAAGACTTGCGCCACAGTTCACCTAAACAACACGGGAATACCTCAGAGCACTGAAGTTAAATACTTAGGTATGCACCTCGATAGACGGCTTACTGGGAAAGCTCATATTGAAAAGAAACAAATTCAAATGAAGTTGAAAGCATCAAGCATTAATTGGCTTTTACATATATGTACATTCAAAACTCAGCCTTGAATATAAAGTTCTCTTGTACAAAGCTATTATTATACCTATATGGTCATACGGAATCCATTAAGCAGATACAGGAAATCAAAAAGCAATCATATCAACAAAAACTGCAGCAACATCCAAACACACTGGCTAGGAACCTACTCCTAACATCGAATTGATCTCGACTGAAGAGACAAGATTTACCACTCCTGTAGTCACTATGTACACGAATACTGGCAGCTCCTTCAACAACTAAAGCAGTCTTGATATGAAGAAAAAAACAACATTTCTAAGCATTGGCTTAGAAAAGTTCAACGTTATTTTAGTTTCTTAAGATTTATACAGTTATCGTTAGTCTCCAAGCGAGTTGGTACAATAAATTAATAAAAAGTTTAAAAAAAAAAAAATTGTTCAGTAGTTTTAGTGTAAAAAACAACAAAAAAATTACAAACGCAAAATGCATCAAAAGGAACAAAAAATGGGCAACGAGCCCAAAGAACGGGTGGCGACCCATATTTAGGACAGGCTTTGGCAAGGCAACCCTACATATTGTGGTTAAGCTCATCGAGCTCTATTATTTGACATACATTTCAAGCTGTAATCTTATACACTTCTTATTAAAAAAAAATGGCTCAAAAAAGGGGTGGAAACCCATATTTAGGACAGGCTTTGGCAAGGCAACCCTATATATTGTGTTTAAGCTCATCGAGCTCTATCATTTGACATACATTTCAAGCTGTAATCTTATACACCCGACTTTTCTACAGCCGGCTCTTGGGCTATGTTGAAAGTTCGGTTCCAAAGAAAGATCTCTTCCAGAGGAAGTTGTACCAACATTTTTCTCACAAAACACGTTTTCTCCAATCTCAACATGACATCTAGTTGTCAAGTACTATGTCACCCAGTGCTATCTAGATTTACAGAATTTTGTATAGAAGCAGCCAGATTGGTGTCACTAGAAGAAATTTCCTTTATTGCAAATGCACATAATTCGTCCTGAAACTTTTTACTTAACATGTAGTTTTTGTATAATGAAAGGATGTTAGGTAAAAGAAAATAAGGAAATTCAACGACATTAGTTGTGCCTGTTTACTTTCGTAGTTAAATTTGTAAGTAAATCCGTAAGTAAATAATTTGAGCGAGTAAAGCGCAATTGTCCTCACAAAGATAAAAATGTGTCAATAACGAAAATTATATTGTGTATTAGGATTTTTCGATTTTCAAAACAAATTTTAATTCGCTACAAACTTTTTGTTGATTTGTATGGCTGTATAGTCCTTTCAGTACATAAACTAGAAGGTGAATTGATGAATTGGTTACCAGTACTTGAACTAGAACCACTAAATTGGAATTGATTCAAAGCCGTAAATTTCTGTAGCTAGAATGAATTTTATTGATTTAAGTTTCTTTTTATATAATGAAAGTGCTTAATAAAAAGTGCAAGTAATACAAAAAACAAATTAAACAAATTAAACAAAAGGTGCAATTGGTAAAATGCAATTATACAAAAAGGTGCAAAATATAAAAACTATGAATTATGCAAAATTAATAAATTAAATAAATGAATGGTGCATTGACTTAAAATAATAAAATAAATGTAAAACTGCAAAGTATGCAGTTATGGTACGGTCAATGCGCTACGCAGTACATTGACCATACATCAGCTCTGGTTACAATTTAAAACTAAAAATAAGCAGTTCTGATAATCTGAACGCTACCTAGTGCATTGACCGTAAGCTAAACGAAATATGCAACATAATTATGTGATTGCACATTCTCCCGCGCGTTGACTGGTATTCTGGTCAACCATGTTCTCAATTTCTGTAACGATGAATTGTGTTTGCTGTTGACGAGGTTGTGGAATAGGCGTACAATTTTGCCTTGGTTTTTATTACGTCATTCGCTTTCGTAGTCGCCAAACAATTATAACTCCTAAGATGAATGATAAGAGTAGAGCTAAGTAGCTGACGACATGATGATGAATGCTGTTTTCAGAAACCGTAGTAGGTAGTGTTGTGAGTCCTTGTTCTTGGAGTGCCGAAAGTTGTACTTGAAGGTTTCTAAGTGAGTCCAGATGTGTGTTGTTAAAGGCTGATGTTGGTGCTAATGCTGTTTCATCAGAACTGGCCATTATAGAGATATTTCCAAATCTGGTGTACGAAGATCTCAGTGAACTGGTGGTGAATTGAGTTCCTTGAATGGTGACAAGATTGTTTCTTATTACACAATTTTCGTCAATTGATATCAGTCCAGATTCAGTAAGTTCAACTTGGAGCGTTTCTTCTTTACACAACAATTCACAACAATAAGCCTGAGATCCGGCATGGTATTTTGCCTTTGTGTTGGAGCAAATATAACGCATATCAATGACTTTTTTACACTCGTTCAGTTCTGTTGTTGTAATTGGAAAGTACTGGTCTCTGTGTCTATTTATGGCCATAATTTCAATTGATGTGTCAATTATGATAAGAGTGTCATTTATGATCGCAGGAAAAGGTATTATACGAAACAGATCAAACGATTCTTGTTGTATTAGCGGAAATTTGATCTCAAATATGAGGTGATCATCAGTTGCTCCTCCCTTGGCTGTTAGAATTTTGTAAAAAGGAAGCAAATCGTCCTGCTCCAATGGTAATCTTTGTGACGATGATAAATGTTTTTTGATGTTTACAATTTCCCTTCTGAATTGATTAGGTGGCAGTAATAACGGACTGATGGTCCCATAATGTGCATCGGTTAAGGTGTTAAGTATAGTATGTTCAATGCGCTGTAACCTTGATGCAATAAGTGATAGTTGCATAGTCAGTGTAGTAAAAATTTCAAATATCCTGGCCTTTTCGGATTCTTCTCCAACACGGGAGATGATTTTATTAATTGTGTTTGAAAAGTGGCTACCTGTTCTCTCATATCAAGTTCATCGTGTTTGATTATATTTATCGTAGAATCTATGATGGAGGTTTGATTTCTTAGCATGGTCAGTAAATGCGCCGCATTGTTATTAACCTTATCAATTGTCCTGGATATTTCTTCTGCATAATCAGAATCCAATAGTCCAAACAGTGAATGTGCCACATTACCGATTATGTTGATTGCTCCCCATGCAACTCGATGCCTTGAAATTAAGTTAGTACTTGATTGTAGCTCATCATTGGTGTTGTGAAAGTGCCTTACTAATACATTACATGATGCCTTTTGTGGTAGCTGATTGCATAGGTACTGAAGTGCGATTGTGCCATTTGCAAACGTTTCTAGCTCTAATCGAATCGGCTTCAAGTCATAATATACTATGATTTTTCATTCATTTGTCATTAGATGTGAAGATCCGAGATGTTCTAAGTAGATGCCTGGATTGTTGCTAAAATGTGTAATGTTTATTAAAGATGGGGCTGCCCAAATTAGTGGTAGCATTAGTAATGATAACACAACTGTAGTCATTAGACGACTGCCTGATGCCCTTCTGCGTTTTATTTGAGGTTGTTGAAGTATTTCTGCCGAATTGCTGTGATTTGACAAAGGTGTTTCATCCTTAGAGTCAAGTTCTAATGGTAATGATGTCTCCTGTGTAGCATCAGTCTCGATCGGTAATGGTGCTAGACTTCGAACTGGACGTTTCCAAACTCCTGTTGTTGTTTTGACGTCGGCTACGCGGACAAATTCATCATTTCCCGCATATATTTTAATGATTCTCCCAAGTGGCCATTTCAGAGCGGGCGTATTTTCTTCTTTGATAATGACCATGTCACCGTTTTTTATGTTGTGACATTGTGTCTTCCACTTGTGTCTACATTGAAGCTGATTTAAGTATTCTATAGACCATCGTGTCCAAAATTCTTGTTTCAAGTGAGAGACCAGCCGCCATCTTGACAAAAGTGTTGATTTTGTAGGTAACGAAGCTGCATCCCTTTGTGCTGTAAGTGGTTCTCCAATGAGAAAGTGGCCTGGTGTTAATGCCGTGAGATCATTTGGATTTGAAGACATTGGAGTAATTGGGCGCGAATTAAGTATTGCTTCAATCTCAATTATAACTGTTTCCAGTTCTTCGTATGTGAGTGACGCCGTTGAAACACTTCTAAGTAGCAAATGTTTTGCCGATTTTACGGCAGCTTCTCATAAGCCGCCAAAGGTTGGTGATCTTGGTGGAATAAACTTGAAGTTAATTCCCTTGTCGGTACTGGTCTTGATTATCTTTTCTCGAGCTGAATCGGAATGGATCACATCACTGAAGTCTTGTAGTTGCCTTTTGGCACCGACAAAATTTGTGGCGTTGTCGCAGAATATGTTTTTACATCGACCTCGCCGACTGATGAACCTTTTTAATGCTCCTATGAAAGCTTCTGTGGTTAGATCACTGACCAATTCTAAGTGCACTGCCTTGGTGGCAAAACACTACAAGATAAGCCTTGTGTGGCCTTTTTCCTCGAATCTTATAGTGAACCCAGAAGGGGCCACAATAATCAACGCCAGAATTAATAAATGGTCGCGCTGATGTAACTCTTTCGGTTGGAAGATTGCCCATTATCTGATTCATTAATGCTGGATTTGCCTTGGCGCAACGCACACAATTGTTTGCTATGTTTGGTGCATAGGTTTTTCCCTTTATTTGGCAAAATTTTTGTCTTATGATTGCAAGTAAAGCTTCTGGTCCACAATGTTTGTTATTGTCGTGTTCCCTTTTGAATAAAAGTTTTACTAATGGGTCATTATATGGTAACAGCAGAGGATGTTTTGCATCATAGGCAAGCTCGGTAGATTGAAGACGACCACCAACGCGTAATATGCCATCTTTATCCAGGAAAGGTGCCAAGGTGGTTAGTGAGCTGGACTTACAGATGTCCTTGTGATTTTTTAGTTGTTTTATCTCTTCAAAGAATTCTGATTGTTGGATTGTTTTTACGATGACCTTCAGCGCGGCGTTTAGTTCCTCTGTCGTTAGTGACTCTTGTTTAGAGGATGATCCAGGAGTATGCTTAATCACATTGATAAAGCGTAGTGTATAGCCAATCACTCTCAAAAGAAATCGAATAGAATTGCGATGATTCACATTATATATCATATGTTGTAGACCATTATCCTCTGATGCAAAGGCTGTTGTTTGGTGAACCTTTTTCTTTTCTAAATCTGATGATATTGAAACCGTCCATGGGTTTGGTCATAATGAATCCTTTCCGTGAAGGTATAAAGGTCCATAAAACCAAATTGAACATGCCATCAGTTTCCTTGGAGATATTCCCCTAGATAGAACATCTGCAGGGTTGTCCTTTGATCTAACATGGCGCCATTGCTCCTTTTGTGATAATTTTTGTATCTTTGCCACTCTGTTCTCCACAAAGGTGTGAAATGTTGATGCTGATGAATTTATCCCTAATAGCATAATTTCAGAATCCATCCAGAGGATGGCGGCAGTATTATTTAAGTTCAAATCTTTCTGAATTTTTGTGGTCAGTTCTGCTCCCAGAAGCACTGCACATAACTCGAGTCGTGGCAAAGTCTGTTTTTTGATGGGTGCTACGCGAGACTTTGCGCACAGAAGATTTACCCGAATAACTCCATGCTGGGATGTTGAACGTAGATATACAGCTGCGCCATATGCCTTTTCAGATGCATCTACGAATCTGAACTGTGTTTATCGTTTCCTTGCTGAAGATGTGTCTCGAAAATGTTGAATTGTTTAACGATTTTACGTCATTTCTGAACTCAGTCACTTTTTTCAAATTCTTCTGACAGCTTGTCGTCCCAAGCAAAGTTAGTTTGCCAGAATTTTTGTATGAATATCTTTGCTGTTACAACTGCAGGTCCGGGAATTCCCAAAGGATCAAAGGATTCGCTTCGTGAAAATATTTGTTGTAATAACCTTTGTCCTTATGCAGAACTGGTCAGTTTTTGGTAGCCACGTCAACCCCAGAGTCTTGATTGATGGAGATTCATCGTCTGTAAAGTCCAAGTTGACCTCCTGGTCCTGAAGTGGAATGCCTTGTAATAGTTGAGGGTGATTTGCACACCACCTTCGAGGCTTAAGTCCCGCCTCGTTTAGGCATATCTTCAGCTGTGCTTGCTTTTCAATTGCTGTTGCAAGGGTGTCAGAGCCGGTGAGTCCGTCCGTCCGTGAGTCCGTCATCTGCATAGAAGTCATCATGTAGAGCCTACGCCCCCAATGGATATTTACAATTTATTGCCAACACTTTGTAGCCAAATATGGTGCTGAGCTTGTTCTGTATGTTACAGTGTTCATACAAAATATTTTTATTTCTTCGGATGGATGATTCCTCCAAAATATTAACTGATATTTGCGATCACTTTGATTGATGAGTATTTGTCTGTACATTTTTTCGATGTCAGTGGAAAATACATATTTGTGTAGACGGAATCGCAGAATTGTGATGAGTTCACTTTGCACTGTAAGTCCTGTATGTAGGATGTCGTTAAGTGATAATCCGGACGATGACTTTGTTGATGCATCCAACACCACACGTAGTTTAGTTGTAGTGCTATCCGGCTTTAGCACACAATGATGGGGAATGAAATAATTTGATTCTAGAATTTCATGAGGGTGTATTTCCGTCATGTGTCCTAAGCTTTCATATTCCTTCATGAAGTTTATATAATCTGTCTTTAAACTTTGATTTTTATCCAGACGTCTTTCTAAGGCGAGAAATCTGTTATAAGCCATATTCCTTGAATCACCTAATGTTACAAGATTTTCTGCAAATGGTAGCTTGACAATAAATCGGCCTTCACTTGATCGCTCTACATTTTGTATAAAATGAGTTTCGCAAATTTTTTCCTTTGGGCTTAGTGGGTTTTGAGTATCCTGCGACTCTTCTAGTTTCCAAAAGCGTTCGAGTAGTTGATTAGTGGACTCGTCATCATTACTGTATACACCGCAAGTAGCATTTCCTTATCGTGAGTGATCTACTATTCCGCTGACCACCCAACCAAAAACCGTGTTTTGTAGAGTTGGTAGATGATCTTCCAATTGAATTTGTCCATGTAGGAGCAGTTTGTGATAAAACGCTGCTCCTAGAAGAACGTCGATTTTTTCAGACTTGTTGGCCAAGCTGCTACATCGAAGTCCTGAGTTGGCTGAGCAGCTACTATATGCGGTAGCACAAATGCTTCAAACCTCGAGGAGAATTTTCCTATTTTTGACTGTATTATGACGTTTACGCGGCGTGTAGAATTGCGCGTTCTGCGACCTATCCCTTCAATGCAAATCGATGTATTTGTTGTAGAGATGGCTAAACGTTTGACGAGTTGCTCCGAAATAACGTTGATTTGTGAGCCAGAATCTAAAAGGGCTCTTATCTCATCACTTCGTCCATTGTTTGCCTTTATAATTATTTTGGCTGTGGCAAGAAATACATAGTTTTACTTGCTATGTTCAAGATTTGATGCTGCTAGTGTTGCTGCTGGTTTTGGTTCATCTGTGTTAGTTAGTGATTTGTTTGCAGAAGATGCCTGTCCCCATACTCCTTCTAGGTGGAGAAGAGTGTTGTGCCTTTGCTTGCATTTGCTGCAGCTACGTGATAGACACGTTTTTGCACTATGTCCTGACTTGAGGCAATTTACACATCGCTTCTGATTTTGAATCCATTTCAGGCGTTCCGCTGCGGAAAGTTTAATGAATCTTTCGCAATAAAACAGGGAGTTTTTCCTTGCTTGCACAATACACAATTATGTTCCTTTTGAGATGTCAGCATTGATGTTGAAGTTTTTGTGGCATTAACTTTATTCTTTATTATTATGTAAAGGTCCCCAAGAACTTGTGTTTATGCCCATGTTGTTAAGAGCAAGTAAACTTTCAAGAATGCAATCATGAAAGCTTTTTATTGATTTAGCGTCAGGACTTATGTTCGATTGGTCAGTTAACCTTTGCAATAGTACGTGTGCAAGTACTCTTTTATTGTCAAAACGGTCTTGCAATAATTTCCAAGCTGTTGTGTAGTTCTCTGCAGTCAAGCTCAGGTGTCTAATAAGCCGCTCAGCTTCGCCAGTTATGTTATCCTTTAGGTACCACATTTTTTGAGCTTCAGGTAATGCTTGCTCATGAATCATTTTTTGAAAAATATCAAAAAATTGTTGCCATTTTAAATAGTTTCCATCAAATGAAGGAATAGTTACTTTCGGCAGATGAAGTGCTAATTGTTCCCTTGCATTATGGCTTTGAACGGACATATCACTATTGTTTTCTAAAGTGTTACGTTGTTCAAAAATTTGCGCTTCCAAATCTATGTATGCGTTCATATTGTATCCTTTTGCTTCAGGGTCGTCACAGTTCTCCCAAATGCTGAAGTGCAATTCCTCGATTTGTTGCCAGAGCTCATTGATACTTTTCAAACTGCGATCTTGTCCGATATCTGGGTTGCTGGTAAGCATGGCTAGTACCCGTTTCAGTGTATCCATGACAGCTGCTTGCCTTCTGATCATGGCAATACTTTTGTTGTGTGACTCAGAAGTAGCCCCAGACTTTTGATCTCTAGCAATGCGAGTGGCTTGTAGTTTAACGTTTGTCTGCTGTGACGGTGCTGGCGTTTCTATGAGTGATTGTATGGCCTTGTCCAAAGATTTCAACTTACTGCTTACTTAATTCGCAAATTTTTTCATAGTAGCCCGTTGTGAAGTACTCATGATGGTTCGAAACTTCTTGCAGTGACCGAATCTGATCATCAGTATCTTCAAATCGTTGGAAGGCGCTCTGCAAACGCTGCTTACGGTCTTCAAAATAGGTAATATTTTTCTTCCTCTCAGCAGGATCTTTCTTGTAGTTTGCGATGATCTTTTGAATCTCGCCTCCAATTGACGTTTGCTCAGCTGCTAATGCTTCCATTGTTGACTGCCGACTTTAATTAATGTTGACGTTTGAAAACTTTCGAAAATGTTTTGTGTTAAAAATGTTGACACTGGCTCCTGCACCAGAATGTTTTATGTTACTGTACTGATGATGTTATCTGGCTCCTGCACCAGAATGTTGTATGTTGCTTTATTGTAGCTGCTGCGTCCACTTTATGATGATCCTAGCTTGAATATGTCCTGGCTCGGACCGTCGGGGTCACCAAATGTTGATTTGTATGGCTGTATAGTCCATCTAGTACATAAACTAGAAGGTGAAATGATGAATTGGTTACAAGTACTTGAACTAGAACCACTAAATTAGAATTGATTCAAAGCCGTAAATTTCTGTAGCTAGAATGAATTTTATTGATTTAAGTTTCTTTTTATATAATGAAAGTGCTTAATAAAAAGTGCAAGTAATACAAAAAACAAATTAAACAAAATGTGCAATTGGTAAAATGCAATTATACAAAAAGGTGCAAAATATAAAAACTGTGAATTATGCAAAATTAATAAATTAAATAAATGAATGGTGCATTGACTTAAAATAATAAAATAAATGTAAAACTGCAAAGTATGCAGCTATGGTACGGTCAATGCGCTACGCAGTACATTGACCATGCATCAGCTCTGGTAACAATAAATTTAAGAACTAAAAATAAGCAGTTCTGATAATCTGAACGCTACGTAGTGCATTGACCGTAAGCTAAACGAAATATGCAACATAATTATGGAATTGCACACTTTTTATTTTGATTAAGTTAAGCAATTTTATGCATCTATTTAAACAATATATGTAGGTATTATTCAGACTCGTGCGCAAGGGGGATTTTGGAGGTTCAAACCCGCCCCCCCCCATTGGAAATTTTTTTACATAGACTTTTATTGACAATATGTTCTTACTTAAAAGAAAAAGCAAAAATACTTGCCACTCCCAAAAATTAAAAATTTTATGAAAATAAAATAAACCCACATACATACATATGTATGTATAGAAAAAGGTATAATAAATGATACACTTAAAAATTTACTTCTGTATATACTTTTCAAATGATACCCATTTTGTTGAGATCTGTTATAAAGTTTCAGTCTCTGACTACTACTCGTAGCGATCGGTCGTGTTTTTTCTTGGCTGCCGTGCGTACTATACGTTAATACATAGTTTATCTTTCTTTTTTTTTTATTTTCTCCGCTTTATTTCATTGAGCTGTAAATACCAAACAGCAATGGTAAGGAGAAAAAGAGGCGGCAAGCTAAGGCCGCCGAAGAGTATTGCTAGCACTTCGCAAGTGCAAACTAGTTTAAAGCGAACAAACCGGTTTAGTGAATTTAACGAAATTCTCGACGCTGAAATGGATGTTGTCACTGCTGATGACAACGATGATGCTGTTAATGCTGAAGCCTTCAAGGTCCCTCCTAATGTTGTGGACATCATACATCAATTTGTTGATGTTATGAAGCTTTTCGACGATGGAAAATATAATTTTAAGAGACTGTCCATTGAAACAAAGATTTTTTCGAGTTCCTTAATTGATCATGCTGCCTGCATTAAAAAACTGCAAGAATTGAAATTTAAGTTCTTTACCCACCCTGTAAGAGACGGTTCTTTTTATAAACTTGTAGTTTTTGGACTGCCAAAACTATCGCTTAGCATGATTTCCGAAGACCTTAAAGAAAATTACAACATTGACATCAAATATATAAAAGAAATAGAAACAAAACGCTCAAATGTTAATGACGCTATTTATATGATTGAGATCGACAGGAATATTGTTCCCAAAAGTCAAATCACGAAAATAAGGTTCCTTTGTGGTGTTTCTGTGCAATGGAGAAAACCCTCGAATAAAAGGTACGGTCCTACGTTTTGCACCAAATGTTCTATGTTTGGACATGGCTCTTCAAACTGTCATCGTTCGCAGTTATGTTTGGCGTGTGGGCTGAATCACGACTTCGATAATTGTAAGTTAAAATCAGCCCCAAACATTAGTAATTTGGTATTTAAGTGCTCGAATTGTATTAAGAGCAATAAAAAACCATTTAACCACAGGGCGGACGATCCTAAGTGTCCCTGTCGTGCTGAGTATCTCGAACTGAGAAGCCGTATAACTACTAAGCGGAGTAAGGCTACACCTAGGTCAACTCATATTGAAAACCTTTAATTCCCTTCAATTAACGCTGAAACTATTGCCATTCGTCCATACCCAGCTCAAACCAGTGGAAGTTATGCAGATGCCGTCAAGTCCAAGTCCAACTCTTCAAGAGGTAAACTGTGACCTATTTTCGATTGAGGTACTTTTTCAAATATTTACATAAATCGGTCCGGACGAGTTTTGTTTGATCATCAAAATATTTCTAATTATTTTATTTACTATCCGTTAAGTCCTACTAGAATGCCTCAAAATTTAAGCTATCGACACTCCTCTACTGTAGACCTGCTTTTGTCAAACTCCTCTATGAATTTTTCTAATTTAAATGTTTTTGCTTGTGAGTTGAACTCTGATCATGCTCCAATTACGTTTCACATTAATGAGCACATATTTGAGTCAGAAGAGTATTATCCTGATTACCAAAATACTAATTGGGAGAATTTTAGGTGCGTAATAAACGAAAAAATTGTATCCTCTGTTTTATTAAATGAAGAACCCTCGCTTTCTACTATTGAATCTCAAATTAATGATTTTCTTACAATTATAGAGAAGGCTAGATTAGAACAGGTTTCATACAAAAAACGTAGGCCAAACTCCTTATACTTGTCAGATCTATGTATTTCAGTTATTTCCTCAAGAAATATGTATAGAAGAAAATTTCAAAGAAGTGGCAATATAAGAGAAAAAAACTGCTATCTCGCAATAATCAAACTATTAAATCAACTGATCTCTTTTCACATAAATAAACTGAGGAATGAGCAGTGGTCTAACTTTTTATCGTCCCTTAAAGTTGAAAACTCAAAGAGAAAAAAATTGCTATCTCGCAATAATCAAACAATTAAATCAACTGATCTCTTTTCACATAAATAAACTGAGGAATGAGCAGTGGTCTAACTTTTTATCTTCCCTTAAAGTTGGCAACTCAAACTTCTGGAAAGTGCAAAGCGTTACTGTGGGAAGTTATTCTCGAGTGACTTTGTGTTATGCATCATAAAATGATGTAAAATGTTATGAAAAGGGGAATCCCCGAATGTATATTAATGTTAACGAGACATGTGAAAATAAAAGTTTAGCTCAATGTCGTTATTTTGTACAGTACGAACGAAAAAGTTTGAAATTTTCATACAATTTGTATGGGGGTACACAGGTAACTTATTTTTAATCAAGGCTGATCTTAAGCAATAATAATATGCCTTGTGATTTTAGAGTAAAATTAACAGAACTGATTACTGTTTATTCTTAAAGGTGTAATCATTATTTCTTACCTAATTTTAAGTTCAGTCAATGTTGAGAAGAATTATTTTTATTTTTTTAAAGTGATGTTTTTAATGATAATAATGTTGATATTTAATATTTATATTCTTAAATAAAGAAATTGTTAAAATACAATCTTTCTTTACAAATTCTTAAAAATATCACCCCTATATTCCTTTTCTAAGCTGGTGGACGCTAAATGGTCCACGGGTGGACGCAATTTGGATTTTGCGGACGCGAAGTAGGTAAAACGCCTAATTCTGAAGTTTTTCTATTTAAAAAAAAAACACAAGATGTTTCGAACCAAACTGAAAGTTAATCTTAAAATAGACTATATAATGAACACATTACATAAATTTTTCATAGAAATTAGTGCTGGGATATTTTTATTATCGCTGTCAAACTTGCCAACTGCACTAAATGGACGCGAACAGGCGAAATGACCCTATGCAGATTAACATTTTTTTTGATACGAAATACCATAATAGCTAAAGCATAATAGTCTCCACAATGTCTCCACAAGTACATCAAGCCTGCTGTCATCGTGGGAGATAAAAGTGAGTAATTTTTTTTTGTTTTGGTTTATTTTGTTTTGGTTAAATTTATTCTTTTATTTTGCATTTTATTTTCATTTGCACCTACAGTATCTACGCATTGAATTACGGACGATGGAAAAATTTTGCAAATTTTATATTAAGTATCAAATAAAATTAAAACCACGCAATTTTTTAATTATTTTTTTATTGAAACATGTATTAGGGGTATTAACCGTTATTATAAAACCTAAATTTGGTATCTACACAACGGCTATGTGAATGTGGCAGCTGCCAAATTAGTATGTATCAAAATAATGTTGTTATTGAAATTTGATATAATTGATCATTTGAGCACTTTTCTCTTTTGGGTTTTGTTTTTTGTATGTGTTATGATTCTTAACATATTCAGAGCACAAGGTGAAGAAAAGTCACTTGATAATTTGTTCAAAATTACACCAATATGCTACCAAAGCAGCCATTTTATAAGCGAGAACCGTTATTTTGAAAAACCGACACTATGGGTAAAATAAAGGATATTTATGATGATCAAAGGTCACGGGTGGCTGTTAAAAAGGTCAAGCTACACCCCAATATCTAAAATTATTGCAATATCGAAGTCCTCTGTGATCAACATCGATAAAAGTGTGAATATTTCTACTGTTTTTTAAATGTTCCCCTAAATAATCGTCAAAATTGTCCTAGACAAAACAAAACTTCAAAAGAATTGTGCAGAAAACCATAATGGAACGAAGTGCATCAACGATATCAGTACTGAACGACCTCAACTAAACTGGAGTCGACATTTCGATCAATACATTGTAACGCCGATTTAAGGAAAATGGCTTGATATGCCCACGTCCTGCAAAAAAGCTAAAACTTACAAATGCTGTGTGCAAACGGAGGCTGTTTTGGGCTCAGATTCCGCGTAACACTCTCAACGACTACTGGAATATAGTGACTTACTTTAATTCAGTTAAATTCAGTGACGTCAACGTAAAATTCTCAGAAAGTTTCTTTTGAATAATTTCTTATGTTTTTATTTTTTTAAAGGTTATTTTAAGTGATGATTGCCTGCTGGAAGCAGTATCCCAAAGGGTCAGACTTGTTGGCAGAAGGCCTCAAGAGAGATACTCAGCCAGCTGTCTAGTTCCAGCTACGAAAAACCTACCGTCTGTTGTGATTTGGAGCCTCATAACCTCTGAAGGATCAGGGCTGATATAGTTTTTTGATAAAACAAGCTCCGAACAGTACATTAACATTTTGAAAAATATTTTGCTGCCCTACATCGAGGATAAATACATATTCATACAAGATGGAGCTCCTCGCCATACGTCCAGAGCCAGTATGAATATCCTGAACTCTTCAAATTTAGAAGTTTTGCCATAATCGGGCAATTCGCCGGACTAAAATGCAATTGAGAACTGCTGGTTTCATTTTAATTCACTGGTGTATAAACGACGAAATAATACCATGGCTCAATTAAGGGAAAATATTTCTGATGTGTGGAATAATGACCCATCTTTAAAAGAAATGATAATTAATTGTATATAAAGTATGCCGATCAGAATAAATGAAGTGCTTAACTCTAGAGGTGGAAACATTAAACATAAAATTTTTTTTTTTAAAGACTATACGAAAATATCCAGAACACATGTTTCAAAAAAAAACAAAAAAAAAATTCATGGTACTTATTTTATTTGAGGAACACTGAGAATTTTTTTATACCATATATATAAATAAAAAGCATTGCCAAGAGAGTGCATTAAATTATTGAATATTTGTGGTTTTGCCAGTAAAACCGAAAACGATAATTTCATTCTCTAATTTAAAAACGTAGTTAGATTTCTTTAAGACATTATTATATACTTATTTATTAAGCTAAAAAGCTATCAAATTTACAGATATAAATCATTTTACAGAGCTGTAAAAGTCTGTACCTATTGAAATTTTGGTTTTATTCAGTGAATTCATAAAATTTGAGAACATTTTGGATAACTTTTGGTTAGCTTTAAAAAATTTCAAATACCATGTATATTGGTTTGAACAACCTAAAATTATTTTATATGCTACTGTTTATTTTTTTGGTTGTTCACAAAACCACGAAACTGAAATAGTGTTTAGGTTAAGTTTGATGAATTAAATTGTTTAATTTTTAAAATTTGAATACAATTAAAAATTAGGATGCAAAAATTTTGTACTTATAAAATGAAGCACTAAATTTTTTTTTGTTTATCCACGAAACGTAAGTGAAGGTTTAGGAAGTATAGTGGGCTAGCATACCGATTTCCTGGAGAGGTTAGCAGGTAGGGAGGGTTGAGATGAAGGACAGATTCCACCTAACGTTCCTTCTAAAGGTTGCTCGAGCACACATAGACCCCCAATATTTAGCTTCTGGTAATCATATTGAAATTTCGATTTCATTTTATTTTTTTTTGAAATGAGTGAGCGGTAACTTTCGGTTTTCTTAATAGTCGATTTTAGTAAACATCATACTCTGCATACAATTTTAATATGTGTGACCTTCCGTCCGTGTCCAAACGTCATACCCCACCCCAACTACTGAGCTACGAACCATGAAAAATAGTTATGCAGAACCGGTTAGTAGGCTGCGGGCCTCGTTAAAGAGGCAGGATCGTTATAGACCAAGAGCCAGCGACGAACAGACCTTCGTCATTTTATAAAAGCTAAAATTTTCTCAGTGTATGTCAAAAATAGAGGTAACAACGATCCCCGACTATGAAGTTTGAATAACGGTTACTTTGGAAGATATCAGGTAGCAAAGGTGTAAAAAATTGCATCTAACTTTCGTCATTTTATAAAAGCTGAATTTTATATATGTTGCTTGAGGAGCTATCAAAAGATGTTTTTCCCAGTTGGCAGACACTTCCGATGGTTATTATAGCCTGCCAGACACCTTAACCCTAGGATGTTCAGCTACTTGTGAGGCGGTTAGTGAACCTGCTGGGCCACGCGAGGCCCATATGCCATGGCCCAGGTCTGTTATATTTTTGTCCAGCCTGTTGTGCCGCAGGTGGCTGAAATTGGTTATAGGTGTTGTGCATGGCTCTAGCTATTTGTATATATACATATTACATACAATTTATTGCATAGGCCAACATACAGATCTACATTAATTTTAGTATGGCAGGATGCATAGGAAATTTAAATTTATGATATTTCAGTGATTAAAAGAGATATTGACAATATTTAAAATGGGTTTTGAAGGGTAAGAGTAATTCTTTCAGATGCCGAAACTAATTTAGGAAAAACTATTTTATTCGCGATGTAAAATAACCTCAAATATAGCCAAAAACAGTGTTTTTTGCACTTTTAGGTTAGAATATCTCGAAAACCTGACGTACAGTAAAAATTGAGCTCAGATTCGGATTCAGCGCATCAAAGTTCTTCGGATATGATAGGTCTCTGGTTTTGGACTTTTTTCTACTTTTGTCGGCCTGTGTAATTGGCTGGCGGTGAACATTGCAAATCATTTTTCTATTTTCTATGTGAGTGGTCATCAATCGCGACGTCAGATTGTGAGTAACAAACGACATTTGTTCGTTTTGCATGATGGTACGATCGCCTTGTAGATAATAAATGGTACCAAGCCAGTAACATCCAAAATATTATAAAATATGGCTAGTGGTCAACAGTTTGGGTCGCACTTGCAAGAGTAGCTGCTAAGCATCAGGTCCATCGTATCAAAACCAGCTTCTCTTCGTTGTAATGCAACATTTGATACCGCTAATTTTTGTAGGTGTCGACGTCGGATGTTTTATACTCGGTGGACAGCAGAACACAACAAAACTTGTTCACTATAATAGCCAAGCAATGTCTCTTCCAACGGATGATTTCGGGATATTCCAAACTACTCCGGTAAAAACCGTTTGTTGTAGAAAGGCCACAATTACGAATCTCAATGTATGCAATTCTTCAGCCAAGTCCAATGAAATGAATAAATTATCTCAATAAATTGCACGCAAGTTTGATAAAATTTTTATGTTAACGATAACTCGTTTTCCTTGCTCCACATCTCGGGCGTCGCCAGCTAATTTTCGGTGTAGATCTCAACTTTCAGTGGATAATAGCTCACAAATTCACCTTAATGTGTTGCAACATGTTTGGTGTATCAGCTTTTATATATATGCCATACGTTTAAGAGCTGGGCCTCGCGAGGCCCAGCAGGTTCACATATGATGTTACTACATAAACGGAACAGGTTTGTTCTGTGAAGTCAGCTTAAACGACCCATCTCTGGTTTCGTTACGTTCAGAAAACATGAGCGGTAGTTGGAAAGAGACCGTTTGGCACTCAGAGCTATGAAAAAAATTTTCCGACCACTTAAAGCCAAAATGGGCCTCGAAAAGCCCAGCCGCACATCCTAGGGTTAAAGGTCAACAGTGTAGTTACATGGTAGAAAGTGTTCTACAATAAATATCGATAATTTTTTTTTAAATGAGTGGCAACCCATGTTTAGGGCAGGATTCAACAATGCAACATCACATATTATATTTAGGCCTCTTCGAGCTCTATCGTTCTTGATTTTTTAGGGATCAAACTCATGAATCAATAAATACAAGATTACGACATCAGACGAACAAAATTGGAAATCTTCTGCGCATGTACGTCAGTGGTGCCCATACTTTTGACTGATATTTTTCAGTTGCTTAGCAACTACTTTATAAATAAAAGAAAAATTTTTTAGGGATCAAACTCATGAATCAATAAATACAAGATTACGACATCAGACGAACAAAATTGGAAATCTTCTGCGCATGTACGTCAGTGGTGCCCATACTTTTGACTGATATTTTTCAGTTGCTTAGCAACTACTTTATAAATAAAAGAAAAATTAAAAACTTGTTCATTATTGTTTACTCCCTGTTTACACACGGAAATTATTTTCTGAAATTCTTCGAGTTTTATGGTATAAGGGGAAAAACGAAAGGCACAAGTTTAGAATTTGTCGTACTCGGAAATTATTTTTCGTTGCGCTTGCGGTGAAGTAAAAAATAACATAACTTCGGATCAAAATTTTGAGAATAATAAATATTAATACACATATGGATAAGTAGTTTACAAATGAAGAAAAAAGCCAATGAAAAATTAATAACATTAGTACAGCAGCACATTTCTTCTTTTCTTATAAAAAAAAAATTCTGCTACGATTTTCAATAAATTTTTGAAGTATGGAATTTCATTTTCAGTTTTTAACAGTTTTGCTGTTATTGTTTTAATTATACTACTCGACAAATTTTTGCAAAATATAATATTATTGCGGCAAAAAAAAAACACCATTCCTATAGAAAAATTTCTCGCTGAATCCGAAACTCGTAGTGGTTTTGCTGGATCAGGTCTGGTTTTCGAGATAAAGGGCAAAAACATGCACTGTCCCGGGAGGTAACGTTATATAGGCTCGATTTAAAACGCTATTTTACATGATACTCATTCAAAAGTTTTCGTTTCCTAAAAGAAGAGATCACGACAAAAATTGAATGAAGTAATATATGTCACAGAAGCACCACTAGTTTGGTCGCTACGGCTAAAAACAGGTCAACAAAAATACAATTTTTCGCAACTTTTTAAAAAAAATTCAACTTTGGCACCTTATAGCTCGAAAAAAATCTTTTCAACTGAAAAAGTTAGCTATCTTATCTTGTAGTATGTTGAAATATAAAAACTATATTTTGGTTTCATTTCAGAAAAGTTATTTTAAAAAAAACTAAAACAATGTAAGAGTCAATTTCATACATTTTTGTTTAAACAGTTGGCATTTTATTAAAATTTATTTGAAATTTATTTGAAAAAAAGGGTTTTTGCCCTTTATCTCGAAAACCAAACCTGATCCAGCAAAACCACTATGATTTTCGGATTCAGCGGGAAATTTTTCAATAGGAATGGTGGTTTTTTTTTGCCGCAATAATATTATATTTTGCAAAAATTTGTCGAGTAGTGTAATTAAAACAATAACAGCACAACTGTTAAAAACTGAAAATGAAATTCCATACTTCAAAAATTTATTGAAAATCAAAGCAGATTTTTTTTTTTATAAGAAAAGAAGAAATGTGCTGCTGTACTAATGTTATTAATTTTTCATTGGCTTTTTTCTTCATTTGTAAACTACTTATCCATATGTGTATTAATATTTATTTTTCTAAAAATTTTATTCCGAAGTTATGTTATTTTTTACTTCACCGCAAGCGCAATGAAAAATAATTTCCGAGTACGACAAATTCTAAACTTGTGCCTTTCGTTTTTCCCCTTATACCATGTTTTGTCAAAAATGTTTTGTGTAATTCTAGTTTAGGCACATGAACCTAAACTAGTGTTCTTTAGAGGAATTGTGTAGTGAAACCTTCAAGCACTTTAACCTGAAGATCTCGTGTAATGGAGAAGCAAGTCAAAAACGGTTTATTGAATTTCAAATTGCATCTGATTTATTGGTTAAAATATTCAAGTTTATATACAAATAAAATGCTTAACAATAATTATTAAAAATAACAACAAAATATGAAAAGTACAATAAAAACAAATAAACGAAATATTGCTTAGGAATCAATCAGTCAGTCGTTGCTCTACTAAGGTAGTAAGTGCAACTCAGCAGAATGTTTGAACAATTTGTTCACTATGTTACACTCAACTAAAAATGTTAATGAATTTAAATTAATTTTAATTTTAATATTTTGAAACCAAATTGATAACTTAACTAAATGTTGGAGTTTAATTCCCAACATTCTCCCTCCCGTTGGGCGTATATTCGACCAACCTCTAAACGATTACTGCGAATTTGTTATTTTGCTGGCGAGGTAATGGTACTGGAGCAATTCGTTGATAGGTTGCGTTGACTGTGACTTCATGATCGTGGCTGGAAATCTCAATATTGCTGCATTTGGCTTTGGATATTGGATTTTGTCGTTGGCATTTGATTTTTGATGCGCAAAATATTAATAATGCCAAAGAAATTGACAGAGCAACATAACTAACAGTATGGTGGTGTATACTGTTTGACCGCAACTGTGTTGGAAGGTAGACAAATTGTTCGTCGTTTAATTTGTGTTGTAGTGCAGTGAGTTGATCCAATTGTGTCTCTATCTTGGTATCAGTTGTGTTAAATATTGTTTTTCTTTCCTTCGGAGATGTGATGGACAGAATGTTGCCAAATCGTGGGAATGAAATTGTAACTGTGTTGGAAACTGCATAGTGACCGTGTAACATGATTTCTCTATTTTTAATGGTACATGTTGGATGTAGTGCGAGTAGTCCTGATCCATATAATGTGAATTGAGTGAGTTCGGAACCACAAACTGCTGTCATTTCGTTATCCTTGATCGATGTGTAGATCCATTTATTCGGGTCCTTTAATTGTTGTAGGATAAGGTTTCCTTCAATTCGTGAAACATGGCAATTTGGAGATGTTTTGTTGTTGAATAGTTGAATTTCGCAGGCATGCTGTGATGATTCTTTGCTGAATTTAATTTGTTTGGTTGAGCAGATGTATATTTCTTCTCTGGTCACAGAACACTCGTGTAGTTCTTCGCTGGTAAATGGAATATATTGATCACGATGCATGTTTACAGCGAGAAATGCTATTTCTGTACGTATAGCTACCATGGTTTCATTAATTATAGTCGGAATGGGAATCAATTTAAACAAGTTGAAGTGTTGTTGGTCTACTAAAGGTATTTCCATAAGGAATAAAACATGATGACTACTTATTGCTGCCTTAACGTTCATAATCTTACAAAGTTCAATAAGATTTTCTTCTGCAATCGGCAAGGATCGTGATGGTGGAAGATGGGTCCTGATGTAAATAATTTGACTTCTTAGTTGTTGAGCTGAGAGCAGCATTGGACTAATTTTTCCATGATGTGTGTCTGTGAGTACATTTAGAATTTCAGACTGTGTACGTTGAAGGTTTCCTGTTATTAGTGATAATTCTGCGGCTAAAGATAACAAAAGTTGTGTCACTCGAATTTGCTCTGTATCTTGTCCAATTCTTTTTGCGAATTCATCAATTTGCCGTTGAAAATGTGTCATTCTAGATTGAGTTTGAATTTCATCCCGTTTGATGATATTGAGTGTAGAATCAATAATTGATGTTTGGTTTTGAAGGAGGTTTATTGCGTGGTTGTCGTTATCCTTCAATTGAATAATGGTATTTGACATTTCCTCTGCGTAATCTGAATCTAATACTCCAAATAATGAGCGTGCTATGTTTCCTATAAAATTGACTGGAGCTCGTTTATGGCGTTTTGTTGACATTAATAATTTATCCTGAAGCAGTTCATTACTTGCATGCTCAAAATGTGAGATAAGGGAATCGCAAGCTGATTGTTGCTGTCATTCCTTACACAATTGCTGAAGGGCTATGGTTCCATTATGAAGAGCATCCATTTCTGTCGAAAAAGGTTTAAGTTCGTAATAGACTATCATTTTCCATTCAGCTGTCGCAATTTTTGTGGATCCAATTGACTCAAAGAATATGCCAAGATTGCTGCCAAACTTAGTTACATTTATTGGATTACATAGCGCCAGAGGTAAAAACATCAGGGCCATGATAATCGTTCATAGGTCAAAGAAGCGGTTGATACGCTGCGGATCAAAAGATGTTTAGCTAATTTGACTGCTGCCTCCCAAAGTCCTCCAAAATGTGGCGCTCTAGGTGGAATGAAGTTGAAAGTCATACTTCTTTCGCTGCATTCCTTTATAATATTGTCCTGTGCTGATTTTGAGTGAATTATTTCTGTTAATTCACTTAGTTTATTGCTGGCACCAACGAAGTTTGTGGCATTATCACAGTATAAATTCTGGCAATGCCCTCGTCGGCCAATAAATCTTTTGAGTGATCCAATAAATGCATTGGTTGTGAGATCGCTGACAATTTCTAGATGAACTGCCTTTGTAGCAAAACAGCAGTACACTGCAATGTACTCTTTTTGAGGCCGTTTTCCTCGTACTCCTGCATTTAAGAATGGACGAGCAGGTTGAACTCGTGTGGCTGGAAGATTTCCCATAAGTTGTTGAAAGGTTACAGGTTTACTTCTAGTGCATCTGACGCAATGTTGAACTATTGAACGCGCCATTATTTTTCCTTTAATTGGCCAAAATTGTAATCTTACTTGGGCCAATAACGTCTGTGGTCCACAATGCATGTGTCTTACGTGTAAATTTTGCATGATACACTTTGTAATTATGTCATTGTAAGGAAGCAGCATAGGATGTTTAGCATTGTAAGATAGACTTGATGAGTGTAATCGTCTTCCGACTCGTAATAACCCATTGTCATCTATAAAAGGGCTCAAACTTATTAAAGTGCTGTTTTTGTTCAATGTTCCATTGCTAGTTATCTGGTGCATTTCTTCCTTAAATTCGGTTTGTTGCACAGACTTTATAATAATATTCAGTGCAGATTTTGGTTCGATTGCGCTTAGAACCAAAAATGACTGTTTATTGTTTGGATCCCTTACGTGTTGGATAAATCTGAGAACATATCCAACAATTCGCTTTAATTTTGTGAACGAATTTCCTGATCTGATATTGTAAATGATGCCTGCACTGTTTGGTATACTGGCTGCAACTGCGACAATTGGTTTCTGCTGCCTGCGTTCCGTGCCACATTCAATTGCTAAATTGTGATCAAATGGTCTTGGCCATTGTGCTTCGTTTCCGCTTAAAAATAATGGACCATAAAACCACATAGTTTTATCATGTATATGTTCAGGAGTAAGTCCCCGTGATACGATATCGGCTGGATTTTCTTTGGTCCCTACATGCCGCCATTGTCCTGTTGTGGTGCTTTCCTGAATCTTAGCCACTCTATTTGCTACGAATGTGTGAAACAAACTTGTTTTGGAATTGATCCAGGATAATACTATTGAGGAATCTGTCCAAAAGAATGATGAATTATTTTCCAATTTCAAGTCTTTGCGTACTCTTGTTGTGAATTGTGCACCAAGAAGTGCTGCACACAACTCTAGCCGTGGTAGAGTTTGTTTTTTCAATGGAGCAACACGACTTTTTGAACATAAAAGTCTTACGATGACGGTGTTGTTCTTGCACAATGTTCTTATGTAAATTGCCGCACCATATGCCTTTTCTGATGCGTCGACAAAAGTATGAAGCTGAATAGATTCGGGTTTTTCTTGGCTAAAAACATGCCGCTCTATTTTCTTATTGTTGAGAGTTCTCAGTCCTTCTCTGAATTTTAGCCATGTCGTACTTAAGTCTCCTGGCAGTTCATCATCCCAGTTAAGTTGGAGTTGCCATAGTTGTTGAATGAATATTTTTGCTGACACAACAACTGGGCCTACCAATCCTAACGTATCGAAAATCTTTGCGAGGTCTGATATTACTGTGCGTTTTGTGACTCTCGAATTGTCCAAACTGCCTGTTTTTATACAAAAAACGTCTGATTTTGGCATCCATGTGAGTCCAAGTGTTTTTATTGATGTTTCTTCAAAATCCAGGTTGACTTCTTGGTCTTCTACTGGTATCACTTGAAGTAATTGAGGATGGTTGGCACACCATTTGCGCAATTTAAGCCCTGCACTACCCAGGAGCTGTGTTAGCTGTTGCTGCATTTCTATGGCTGTACTGAGGTTGTCTGCACCACTAAGGCCATCGTCAACATAAAAATCTTCATGCAAAACTTGCGCTCCCAATGGGTAAGTAGCTCAATTCTTTTCTGCAAGTTGTTGCAAGCATTTGGTCGCTAAATATGGAGCAGCTGAAGTTCCATATGTGACAGTTTTCAGTTTGTATATTTTTAATGGATCGTTCTGTGACGTTCTCCAAAAAATTAATTGAAACCTTTGATCGGCCTTGTCGATCATAATTTGCGTATACATTTTCTCCACGTCAGTCGTGAAAACATATTTGGGTAATCGAAAACGAAGCAGTATTGTAAATAGTTCACTCTGAACTGTAGGACCAGTGTGCAATAGGTCATTCAATGATCGCCCGGATGACGATTTTGCTGATGCGTCAAACACAACGCGTAGCTTTGTAGTGCTGCTGTCCGGCTTAAGTACATAGTGATGAGGAATAAAGTATTGTGGACACATAATTTCTTCTGAATTGATATTAATCATGTGTCATAAGTCTTCATATTGTGTCATGAAGTTAATGTACTCTTGTTTGATGAATGGTACCCTTTCTAGCCGTTTTTCTAACGAAAGGAACCTGCGGAGAGCTTGAGTTCTTGAGTCTCCTAATGCTGATGGGTTTTCTTGAAATGGCAGTTGAACCACAAATCGTCCATCATCATTTCTTTTCGTTGTATTAATTAAGTAATTTTCGCACTGTTTATCATTATGCGACAGGTTAGGCCCAGAATCTTCAGGTTCGTCTAACTTCCAAAAATTTTGTAGCAAGTTGTCTATTCTTTCTCCATCTAGAACTGCACATACTGCCTTGTCAACTTGCTGACGACTGATCTTGCCGCCGACTACCCATCCAAGTGCTGTGTTTTGTAAAGTGGGTAGCTCTGTAGATAAATGAATTTGACCACTTTTTCATAAGTCAAAGTATAGTTCTGCACCAAGTAAAATGTCTACTCGTCCTGGTTGGCCGAATGTTGGATCTGCCAACAAAATGTTGTCAGGAATGTGCCATTTTGTAGTGTTTACTTTGCATGCTGGTTGTGCTGGCACGATTTGAGGCAAAACATAAGCTTCCATTGTTCTTGTGTACGAGCTTTTAATTGATTCCAAGTTGAGTGTTATTCGTTGGGAACAATTTTGAAATCTTTTCCCTATACCTTCAATGCATAATGACGTACGAGCTGGTTTTACCATTAGTTTTCGTACCAACTGTTCTGTTACCAGATTTACTTGGGAGCCTGAGTCTAAAATTGCTCTCACTTCGCAGCAAGTCCCGTTCTGCGCTGTCACTTTTACTTTGGCTGTGGCAAGCATTACATAACTCTGTTGGTTTATTGTTTGTTCAACTTTTGATGTTATAAGTGCCACTGAATTTCCCATAGGATCCTGCTTTGTATGCGCCTTCCCTGGCTGTGTGGCCTCTGTATTACCATCCTTTAGTGGTGTTGTAAACTGCTTCAGGTCTAAGTGTAGCAAAGTGTTATGTCTTTTTTGGTATTTGAAACAGCTTCTTGAAGAACAGTTTTTCGCAGAATGGCCAACCTTAAGGCAATTAACGCATCTTTTTGATTGTTGTATTGAATTAAGTCGTTGGTTGGCAGTCATTTTCAGAAACATTTCACAACTGAAAATTGGATGATTTTGCTTGCATGCTGGGCAAGTCGTCGTATGACTGTTTTTTGTAAACGTAGTCAATGATTTTGCTGTACCGAAATTTGGATTAGCATGAGTTGACGATTGGTTGCTTCCCAGAGTTTCTAGCGTTTGAAACCGATTTTCTAGAAAATGCAGAAATATATGAATTGTCTGCAGTTCTTTGGGATTTTCTAGGGCCTGCTCATACAATATGTGAGTATGACGATCCAACTTCTTTACCAATATGTGAAGTAAAAGTTGATCCCAGGAATCTGTCCTGATGCCTATATTGTTGATGGCCAATAAATTTTCCTGAATACAATCGTGGAAGTTTTTAATGGCTTTAGCGTCAGAGGTTGTTGTTGGATGGTCAACTAATTTTTGAATAAGTACCGATACAAGGACCCTTTTGTTGTTGAATCTCTCTTGCATCAATCTCCATGCTGTTGAGTAATTGGCTTCGCTCAACGTGAGATGTCGTATTAAAATCTCTGCTTCCCCTGAAATATTCGTCTTCAGGTACCACATTTTTTGTATGTCTGGCAGCTCCTGTTCATGAATAATTTTCGTAAATAAATCAGAAAATTGCTGCCAAGTTGCATAATTGCCGTCAAACTTTGGTATTGTCACTTTTGAGAGTTGAACGCTGAGGCTGTTATTTGTAGCCGCACCTTGCTGCCGCCTAGTGACGTTCTGTTTTGCGGAAGTAGCCCGCTGATCTTGAACCTCTTGTTCCAGTGTTATGTAAGCCTCAAGATCATAACCATATTTCTGCAGATCATCGCTCTGCTCGTAAATGGTTAGATGAATGTTTTCTATTTGAAGCCACAAATTGTTCAGTGACTCCAAGTAACGATTTTGCTCGGTTATGGGCTTGGTGGATATGTTTGACAAGAGACGTTGCAGTGACTCTTGTAACCCCTTTTGCCTTTTTACCATCGCAATAATTTTGTCATCAGCATTCATTTGAGCTTTTGATGAATCCGTTCTCATGGTCGTGAATCTGTCATCAGAGTTGTTTTGAGCAGTCGATATGCCGGTATTCTTTTGGTTCTGCTGCGAGGATCCTGGCGTGTCTATCAGCGATTGTATAGCCTTGTCAAATATTTCTTCATACTGCTTACTCAACTCGACAATTTTTTCGTAGTAGCCAGTCGTGAAATATTCATGATGGTTCGGAACTCCTTGTAGTGACCGAATCTGATCATCTGTGGCTTCAAATTGTTGGAAAGCACTCTGCAATCGCTGCTTACGCTCTTCAAAATAGTGGATATTTTTCTTCCTGTCAGCAGGATCTTTCTTGTAATTTGCGATGATTTTCTGTATCTCGCCTCCGGTTGAAGTTTGCTCGGCGACTAACGCTTCCATTTCGTCAGAATTGTTGACTGCCAACTCCTGCTCCAGTGGTTGATTGTAAGTTGCTGTGTTGTGGCTGATATGTCAACTTTTAAATAATCCTCGCTGGAATGTCCTGATGCGACTCTATTTCTGGCTCGGACCGTCGGGTTCTGGCTCCTGCTCCAGTGGTTGATTGTACTGTATTGTGGCTGCTGTGTCCACTAAATAATCCTAGCTGGAATGTCCTGATGCGACTCTATTCCTGGCTCGGACCGTCGGGTTCTGGCTCCTGCTCCAGTGGTTGATTGTACTGTATTGTGGCTGCTGTGTCCACTAAATAATCCTAGCTGGAATGTCCTGATGTGACTCTATTCCTGGCTCGGACCGTCGGGGTCACCAAATGTTTTGTCAAAAATGTTTTGTGTAATTCTAGTTTAGGCACATGAACCTAAACTAGTGTTCTTTAGAGGAATTGTGTAGTGAAACCTTCAAGCACTTTAACCTGAAGATCTCGTGTAATGGAGAAGCAAGTCAAAAACGGTTTATTGAATTTCAAATTGCATCTGATTTAGTGGTTAAAATATTCAAGTTTATATACAAATAAAATGCTTAACAATAATTATTAAAAATAACAACAAAATATGAAAAGTACAATAAAAACAAATAAACGAAATATTGCTTAGCCAGCAATCAGGAACTAAATAATTATTAAACTATGTCATGTTAAGTGCAACTATGTCAGTCGTTGCTCTACTAAGGTAGTAAGTGCAACTCAGCAGAATGTTTGAACAATTTGTTCACTATGTTACACTCAACTAAAAATGTTAATGAATTTAAATTAATTTTAATTTTAATATTTTGAAACCAAATTGATAACTTAACTAAGTGTTGGAGTTTAATTCCCAACATACCATAAAACTCGAAGAATTTTAGCAAATAATTTCCGTGTGTAAACAGGGAGTAAACAATAATGAACAATATTTTAATTTTTCTTTTATTTATAAAGTAGTTGCTAAGCAACTGAAAAATATCAGTCAAAAGTATGGGCACCAGTGACGTACATGCGCAGAAGATTTCCAATTTTGTTCGTCTGATGTCGTAATCTTGTATTTATTGATTCATGAGTTTGATTCCTAAAAAATCAAGAACGATAGAGCTCGAAGAGGCCTAAATATAATATGTGATGTTGCATTGTTGAATCCTGCCCTAAACATGGGTTGCCACTCATTTAAAAAAAAATTACCGATATTTATTGTAGAACACTTTCTACCATGTAACTACAATGTCGACCTTTAAGGTGTCTGGCAGGCTATAATAACCATCGGAAGTGTCTGCCAACTGGGAAAAACATCTTTTGATAGCTCCTCAAGCAACATATATAAAATTCAGCTTTTATAAAATGACGAAAGTTAGATGCAATTTTTTACACCTTTGCTACCTGATATCTTCCAAAGTAACCGTTATTCAAACTTCATAGTCGGGGATCGTTGTTACCTCTATTAGTGACATACACTGAGTAAGTTTTAGCTTTTATAAAATGACGAAGGTCTGTTCGTCGCTGGCTCTTGTTCTATAACGATCCTGTCTCTTTAACGAGGCCCGCAGCCTACTAACCGGTTCTGCATAACGATTTTTCATGGTTCGTAGCTCAGTAGTTGGGGTGGGGTATGACGTTTGGACACGGACGGAAGGTCACACATATTAAAATTGTATGCAGAGTATGATGTTTACTAAAATCGACTATTAAGAAAACCGAAAGTTACCGCTCACTCATTTCAAAAAAAAATAAAAAGAAATCGAAATTTCAATATGATTACCAGAAGCTAAATATTGGGGGTCTATGTGTGCTCGAGCAACCTTTAGAAGGAACGTTAGGTGGAATCTGTCCTTCATCTCGACCCTCCCTACCTGCTAACCTCTCCAGGAAATCGGTATGCTAGCCCACTATACTTCCTAAACCTTCACTTACGTTTCGTGGATAAACAAAAAAAAATTTAGTGCTTCATTTTATAAGTACAAAATTTATTGCATCCTAATTTTTAATTGTATTCAAATTTTAAAAATTAAACAATTTAATTCATCAAACTTAACCTAAACACTATTTCAGTTTCGTGGTTTTGTGAACAACCAAAAAAAAATATACAGTTGTAATATATGTACATGGTATTTGAAATTTTTTAAAGCTAACCAAAAGTTATCCAAAATGTTCTCAAATTTTAGGAATTCACTGAATAAAACAAAATTTCAAAAGGTACAGACTTTTACAGCTCTGTAAAATGATTTATATCTGTAAATTTGCATAGCTTTTTAGCTTAATAACTAAGTATATAATGATGTCTTAAAGAAATCTAACTACGTTTTTAAATTAGTGAATGAAATTATCGTTTCCTGTTTTACTGGCAGGAATGATGCTCGAAAATTTTTCCAACAAGTAAAGCGTCTGACCCAAGGTTTCAGGCCCGGAGCATCTACCTTTTCCAAACTGCTTGCTGGCGATGACTCCACCAATCCCGCCTTTGGAGAAATTAACCCGATGCCACCAATCAACGATGATGGTGTGGACCAGAGAACTGCATTGAGTAGCTCACTGAGGGTTATGAGCCACTTCCAAAAATATGAGACGTGAGTGTGCATATTGCATGCAATAATGAGTGTGAATCTGAGTTGCGCTCACTAATAGTGAATGCATAGATAGCATGCAGCTCATGAATGTGAGCTGCTTAATAGCTCTAGTCTCATGAATATGAATGCCTGAAAAGCTCACTCACATGCAGTCAGCATTCATGAATCAGTGAATGGCTTGAGCCACTTAAGTGGAACTGTGTCAAGAACAAAATTTTTATTTGCTCCAATCGATAGGGAAAGTTCGAAAATGGCCTTTGGACATCACTTTGAGAGGCTCAGGACCCTGGAAAGAACCGTTTTTGTCCAGAAAATGGGTCCCGGACCATGGTACCTGTTTTTGACCCATTTTTGAAAAAATTTTTTTCTGTTCCAATCGATGGGGAAAGGTCGAAAATGGACTGTAGACATCACTTGGAGTATCTCCGGACCCTGGAAATGACCGTTTTTGACCCATTTTTGGGAAAATTTGTTTTTGCTCCAATCGAAGGGGAAACGTCGAAAATAGATTTTGAACATTTTGGAGTACCTCCGGACCCTGGAAACGACGGTTTTTGACCCATTTTCGAAAAATTTTTTTTTGCTTCAATCGATGGGGAAAGGTCGAAAATGGATTTTCAACATCACTTGGAGTACCTCCGGACCCTGGAAGGACCGTTTTTAACCCATTTTCGGAAAAAATTTTTTTTGCTTCAATCGATGGAGAAAGGTTGAAAATGGATTTTGAACATCACTTGGAGTACCTCCGGACCCTGGAAAGGACCGTTTTTAACCCATTTTCGGAAAATCTTTTTTTTGCTCCAATCGAAGGGCAAAGGTTGAAAATGGATTTTGAACATCACTTGGAGTACCTCCGGACCCTGGAAAAAACCGATTTTGACCCATTTTCGAGAAAAAAATTTTGATTTTTCAAACGAAAGATAGCTGAAAAATATTTTTGGACATCACTAAGGAAGGCTCGGGACCCTGGAAAGAACCCTTTTTGACCCGAAAATGTGTGCCTGGGCCATGGTACCCGTTTTGACCCATTTTCAAGAAAAAAATTTTGTTTTTTCAAACGAAAGATAGCTCAAAAATATTTTTGGACATCAGACTATTTTCTACAAAAGTGTCCAGCTCCTTGCATATGCCGATGATATTGATATCATTGGAGCGAGATGTTACTGCTGCGTTTTCTGCTATCGAAAAAGAGTCAGCGAAGGTGGGTTTGACGGTGAACGAGGGCAAAATAAAGTATATGCTGTTCACAAGCAGGGAGACGCGGCGCATTGGATTGAACATTACTGCGAACAGCTATACTTTCGAAGTTGTCAAGGAATTCACCTATCTTGGCACCGCCGTGAACACCCAAAACGATATCAGCGTGGATATAAAGCGAAGACTCACTTTTGCTACTAGGTGTTACTACGGTCTCAGTAAGCAATTGAGTAGTAGAGACCTCTCTCGCCCGACAAAACTGACACTCTACAAGACGCTCATCTAACCCATACTACTCTACGGTGCAGAAGCATGGGTTGTGTCGCAAACCGATGCAGCCACACTTGGGGTGTTTGAGAGAAAAATTCTTCGCAAAATCTTCGGTCCTGTTCGCGTCGGCGACGACCACCGTATTCGAATGAACCATGAACTCTACGATGACATTGACATAGTCAAGCGCATCACTATCCAACGTCTGCGCTGGCTGGGACATGTTGTGCGTATGGACGAAGAAGCTCCGGCGAAAAAGGTGTTTGAAACGGAAGCCGCTGGGCGACGACGGAGAGGAAGACCATGCCTCCGATGGAAAGACCAAGCTGAGGAAACCCTATCTACGCTTGGTGTGACTGATTGGAGAAGGCGCGCGTGAAGCAGAGGTGCCTGGAGAGAGCTTTTGAGATCGGCCGTAACCCGTTAACGGGTTGTTATGACCACCCAAGTAAGTAAGTAAGTTTTACTGGCAATACCACTAATATTCAATAATGTTATGCACTCTCTTGGCAATGCATTTTATTTATATATATGGTATGTAGGTGCAAATGAAAATTAAATGCAAAATAAAAGAATAAATTTAACCAAAACAAAATAAACCAATACAAAAAAAAAATTACTCACTTTGATCTCCCACGATGACAGCAGGCCTGATGTACTTGTGCTATAACTATTATAGTATTTCGTATCAAAAAAAAATGTTAATCTACATACTTAAATTATGATTCTATGTTCTCTCTTTATTTTATTTCTTAATTCTTTTTTTTGTTTTGTTTCAAAAAACAGTGAGAGAGAGGGAGAGCAAAGTCTTTAAATTTACTATTTTTTTATAATGTAATATTTTTTTTTTTCGTCTTTCATTGATAAAAAGTAGGTATCTTTTTATGAAACACAGACGTGGCAAGAAAAATATGCCCAAAAATTTATATGAAAAGTCTAATTTTGAAATGTTCTTTGTTTTGTAACTTATAAATCCAAATAGTTTAAGTTTGAAATATTTGAGCCATACCACAAGTATATTAAGTAAATCGAGGTTAATTAATTAACCATTTAATCACCACCAAACATAAAAATCTTTTAAGCCAGTGTTTACGATTTTAGATTTAGTTAAGTCTTTAATTTCAAATTTTAGATGAACATTTACTAAATCTGTTTAATTAGATTATGTAAATGTGTAGATTTCAAATAGAAAATTGCGCATGCAATGTCGCAATATGAGTCTGAGGCCAATTTTTCCAATGTGGACTTGCAAAGTTATAACTCCGCGTTAGGACCCTAACGATATTATCCCGTCAACTTTAGGCTTACACCAAAGTAAATAACTTTTTTACCTTTAGAAAAAGGGTCCACGAGTGAGCATAAGAGTAGAGCTGCTGGTAAATGGGGCTGCAATTCTGTACACGCTAAAGCACTGCGCTGATGCTCAAAAAATTTTTGCGTACGTGAAAAAATATTTTCGTACTACAAATATTTGCAAAATTAATCAAAATTTTATTTTTTTTTGCACAGCTGCTACTCTTTAAAAAACGCGACTTAAGAAGTTATTATCGAAACGTAATTAATTTATTTGTGTTTTTGGAACAATGCAAAATTTAATAATTATTTTACAGAGCTATTTGTTCAGTATAAATTCGCTCCTCGTTTTAATCCGATTTTAATAGTGTAAACGCTAAATTAAGTTTCAATAAATTGCGATAGAGACGCACAAGTGGGTTTTAAGCCAAATTTAATTGTCAGTCGGCAGATTTTGTGCCCTTAGTGGCAAAAAAAAAAAATAAATAAATAAAAAACGGATAGGCAAAGTGCTAACATACAAACAAGTGCGCCTACCAATACCAATGTGTCGCCCTCCAACATCCAACCGATCGCTCTCGCGCAAAAGCATACACTCCATGTACAGTGTACACACACACCAACAATTACTAAAATGCACCCAAGAACCAGCTGCATCTAATCGAGCGTGTCCTCTCACTGCTACTTCACCATGGAGTGTACACTGCAGCTCTCATTTGATACCCCAGCAGGAAAATATGTCAACTATGACAAATTTAACTCCCCATCAGGAAAATGATGCGAAAACAGCAAGTATAAAATTTCTAATACTTTTAACCAAAAAAGAACTTATAACACCGACACTAACACCAAGGTGGAAACTTCAGCAATCCAGACTGGAATGGAGCGCTATATTAAAATCAAGCGAAAGCTAAGTCCATCAAAGGGTAATGCAAATAATTCAAGAAAGATGTATAAAGTAAGTGAATGCGAGCAAATTTCTAACAACCCACTTGGCAAAAATCGTTATGCTTTGCTTGATAACGACCAATCCGTACTCAATAACGACAACATGAGTGAATCAAGCAATAAAACACTTAAACCTCCCCCCATATACTTGCGTGAACGCAGTTCAAATTCACTTGTCTGCAACTTGGTTTCACTTATTGGAAAAGATGCCTTTCATATAATTCCTCTAACGAAAGGCAATGTTTCCGAAACCAAAATACAAATTTACACAGAAAAAAATTATAGAACAATTGCGACTTACCTTAATAAAAATCAAAAAAGTTTCTACACCTACCAACTTAAAAGTAGCAAAGGTCTAACAGTCATATTAAAGGGCATAGAACCCGACGTGGAACATAATGAAATAAAAGAAGCTCTTACTCATGCCGGATTTAATCCTAAGTCAATTTTCAACATAAGGAACAAAAATAAAGTCTTTTTCGTGTAGAACTTGAACCAGATGCCCGAAAATTGCAAAAAAATGAGGTACATCCTATTTATAATTTGCGCTACCTAATAAATCGCAGAATATCCGTTGAGGAACCCCATAAGCGAATGGGACCTGTGCAGTGCACAAACTGCCAGGAGGTTGGCCACACCAAATCATATTGTACTCTTCGTACAATTTGTGTTGCTTGTGACAACTTTCACTCTTCGTCCGCATGTTCTACCGACAAAAAAGACGCTAATACAAAAAAATGCAATAACTGCGGCGGAAACCATACAGCTAACTACAGGGGATACCCAGTATACGCTGAATTAAAAAACAAAATGCGCTTACGTAGGGAAATAGATCGAAGTCCACCTACCCAAGTCATGCAGACTTTCACAAATAGCATTGTACCTACCAACTTGCCCAATACATCGGCCCAGACCTATGCTAACGTGCTTAAATCTAGCCAGGATAAGCCTGCTAATACCACAAGTAACTCTCAAAATTTTGAAACCATGCTTATGACGCTCACTCAATGCATGACTCAGTACATGACAACAATGCAGGCAATGATGCACGAAATGATGAACAATCAAAATCAACTTATGAAAGTTTTGATTGGAAACAAATGAACACTCTTAAAATCTGTCATTGGAATGCGAACGGCGTAAGCCAACACAAATTAGAAATTAAAATATTTCTTTACAACAACGAAATTTATATTTTACTTATTTCTGAAACACATCATACCCTCATGCACAATTTTAAAATTGAAGGGTATAGATTCTACAAAACCTGTCACCCTGATGGTAAAGCGGGAGGAGGAACAGGAATACTCATTAAAAACCGAATTAAGCACTACGCATTTGAGCAGTATGAGAGGGACTACCTACAAGCTACTTCGATTTGCTTACAATGTTGGGGCGACAAAATAACAGTCTCAGCTGTATATTGTCCGCCAAGATATAAGATCACGACAACCCAGTTTGACCACTTTTTTAAAACACTAGGATCAAAATTCATAGCTGCTGGTGACTATAATGCGAAGCATAATCACTGGGGCTCTCGACTTGTCAACCCAAAAGGTAAAGCACTATGGCTTTCATTAACCAATCGCCGCAATGGGCTGGATTATGTATCCACTGGTCATCCAATTTATTGGCCGTCAGACCCTAAAAAGATTCCAGATCTTATGGACTTCGCAATTACAAAAGGAATTAATAAGAGGCAAATTTCAGCAGATTCATGTTTTGACTAGAGCTCTGACCATTCCCCTGTAATTATGAAACTGCATAAATGTGTAGAGCTGCTGCAGTCACCCAATGGGCTTACAAAAAATAAAACAAATTGGCTCATATACAAAAAATTATTTCAGTAGCCTTCTTTCTGATAATGTAAGCCTTAAAGATTCCGAGGAGCTGGAATCGGCCATACAGCTATTAAACAGCATGCTAGTATCAGCTGCTCTTCATGCAACTCCTGTGCACTCAGTAACAACCCATAAAAGGCAACGCCTCAACTCTTCTCACATAGAACGTTTAGTGATGGAAAAAAGACGACTCAGGCATCAATGGCAAGAGGTTAGGTCACCCACACTTAAACATAAATTAACACTAGCCAAAATTGAACTAAGAAAGGCTCTACGAGAAGAGTCTGAAAGAGGTATAGACACATATATTAAAAAGCTGAGCCCTTTACAGTCATGCAACTACTCCTTATGGAAGGCCATCAGAGGTATGAAAAAACCCACTGACTTAGATTCCCCTATTAGACTAAGCAATGGTCACTGGGCTAGAAGCAATGAAGAAAAAGGCCAAGCTTTTGTTCACCACCTTAAGCATGTATTTCAGCCAAATCCTCCGCGCAACAGCTTCAAAATACCGCAAGAATCTCAAAATATGAGACAAATTCGGTTGCGCTTCACAACTAAAGACGTTGAATCTTTAATACAAACGCCACTTAACAAGAAGAAAGCACCTGGTCATGAACTAATAACTGCTAATATGCTTATTGAATTACCTTGCTGTACAGTCAGATATTTAACCATAATTTTCAATGGTATTACTCGATTGGGCCACTACCCAGAAATGTGAATGATGTCTCAAATTACAATGATTCCTAAACCTGGGAAAAATCCCACACAAGTTGCATCCTACCGGCCAATTAGCTTGCTGCCCACCACATCAAAACTCTTCGAAAAGCTGCTACTTTCGAAAATTATGCCCCACGTAAACCAAATGAGTATAATACCCCAACACCAATTTGGCTTCCGCAAAAAAAATGGAACTATCGAGCAAGTTCACAGGATAGTAGCACAAATTAGAAAGACATACGAAGATAAAAAATATTGCTCTGCAGTGTTCTTTGATGTAGCGCAAGCTTTTGACAAGGTGTGGGACGAAGGACTTTTACACAAAATAAAAAAATTACTCCCTAAAAATACACACCCTTTACTAGGGTCCTACCTTACAGGGTGAAAGTTCCGTGTAAAATGTAAAAATTACATTTCAGATGATGTGGAAATTTTTGCTGACGTGCCACAAGGTAGTGTCCTTGGCCCAATTCTTTACCTTTTATACACTTATGACTTGCAAACAAACAACTCTATGCTTACATCTACTTTTCCTGATGACACTGCAATTTTGTCTTGTAACGCAGACCCTAATAGTGCGTCACATACCCTCGCTGAACATATGCGCCTAGTTGAAACATGGCTTCTAAACTGGCGAATAAATGTAAACGAGCAAAAAAGCACACATGTAACTTTTACACTTAATAAAAAGACTTGCGCCACAGTTCACCTAAACAACACGGGAATACCTCAGAGCACTGAAGTTAAATACTTAGGTATGCACCTCGATAGACGGCTTACTGGGAAAGCTCATATTGAAAAGAAACAAATTCAAATGAAGTTGAAAGCATCAAGCATTAATTGGCTTTAACATATACATTCAAAACTCAGCCTTGAATATAAAGTTCTCTTGTACAAAGCTATTATTATACCTATATGGTCATACGGAATCCATTAAGCAGATACAGGAAATCAAAAAGCAATCATATCAACAAAAACTGCAGCAACATCCAAACACACTGGCTAGGAACCTACTCCTAACATCGAATTCATCTCGACTGAAGAGACAAGATTTACCACTCCTGTAGTCACTATGTACACGAATACTGGCAGCTCCTTCAACAACTAAAGACTTAGTTTGATATGAAGAAAAAAACAACATTTCTAAGCATTGGCTTAGAAAAGTTCAACGTTATTTTAGTTTCTTAAGATTTATACAGTTATTGTTAGTCTCCAAGCGAGTTGGTACAATAAATTAATAAAAAGTTTAAAAAAAAAAAATTGTTCAGTAGTTTTAGTGTAAAAAACAACAAAAAAATTACAAACGCAAAATGAATAAAAAGGAACAAAAAATGGGCAACGAGCTGCTTATACTAGTTTCCATGACGCTACGTCACTTCATCAGTAAGCTTTGTTAGCCGACATTTAATAGTCTGCAAGCACACTATATTTTATTCTCTGCATTGACAAGTTGAGAATCATAGCGAAACATAAAACATAGTGCACACACACACTCCTTCCTCCTTCACATGCAACCGATATTTACATATAGCACTTGCAACTTCGTTCGTATCGCCAGAAAAGCTTTCAACGGAGCGCTCCTCAAGAAATGTGTAATATCAAAAGAGCTACAAAAGCAATTGCATGTGAAGGAGGAAGGAATGTGTGTGTGCAGTATGTTTATGTTTTTGCAGCTCGTTGCCCATTTTTTGTTCCGTTTTATGCATTTTGCGATTGCAATTTTTTTGTTGTTTTTTGCACTAAAACTACTGAACAAACAGCTCTGTAAAATACATATGAAACGTAATTAAGTTTGCTGATGTTATTTTTTATAGAGCAAGGCTTGTTTTTCTGTTAGGCGGAGAGCCGGCTGTAGAAAAGTCGAGTGTATAAGATTACAGCTTGAAATGTATGTCAAATGATAGAGCTCGATGAGCCTAAACAGAATATATAGGGTTGCCTTGCCAAAGCCTGTCCTAAATATGGGTTGCCACCCGTTCTTTGGGCCATTTTTTTTTAATAAAAAGTGTATAAGATTACAGCTTGAAATGTATGTCAAATGATAGAGCTCGATGAGCCTAAACATAATATATAGGGTTGCCTTGCCAAAGCCTGTCCCAAATATGGGTTGCCACCCGTTTTTTGGGCTAACCTTTTTTAGAAAAAAGTTAATCGTTTAAGATTCCAGCTTAAAAAGTATATCAAATAATAGAGCTTAAAGAGCCGAAATATAATATATAGGGTAGCTTTGCCGAATCCCGTCCCAAACATGGGTTGCGACCTGTTTTTTTGGGCCAAGTTTTTTCAGAAAAATGTTTATGGTTCAAGATTTTAGCTCGATATGCATGTCAACTGATAGATCTTGATGAACCTTAAAAAAAATATTTCGAGTAATCTTGTCGAATCCCGTCCCAAATGAGGGTTGCCATATTTTTTTTCTAAAAAAGGTTAGCCCAAAAAAACGGGTGGCGACCCATATTTAGGACAGGCTTTGGCAAGGCAACCCTACATATTGTGGTTAAGCTCATCGAGCTCTATTATTTGACATACATTTCAAGCTGTAATCTTATACACTCGACTTTTCTACAGCCGGCTCTTGGGCTATGTTGAAAGTTCGGTTCCAAAGAAAGATTTCTTCCAGAGGAAGTTGTACCAACATTTTTCTCACAAAACACGTTTTCTCCAATCTCAACATGGCATCTAGTTGTCAAGTACTATGTCACCCAGTGCTATCTAGACTTACAGAATTTTGTATAGAAGCAGCCAGATTGGTGTCACTAGAAGAAATTTCCTTTATTGCAAATGCACATAATTCGTCCTGAAACTTTTTACTTAACATGTAGTTTTTGTATAATGAAAGGATGTTAGGTAAAAGAAAATAAGGAAATTCAACGACATTAGTTGTGCCTGTTTGCTTTCGTAGTTAAATTTGTAAGTAAATCCGTAAGTAAATAATTTGAGCGAGTAAAGCGCAATTGTCCTCACAAAGATAAAAATGTGTCAAAAACGAAAATTATATTGTGTATTAGGATTTTTCGATTTTCAAAACAAATTTTAATTCGCTACAAACTTTTTGTTTATTTGTATGGCTGTATAGTCCTTTCAGTACATAAACTATTTAGAAGGTGAATTGATGAATTGGTTATCAGTACTTGAACTAGAACCACTAAATTGGAATTGATTCAAAGCCGTAAATTTCTGTAGCTAGAATGAATTTTATTGATTTAAGTTTCTTTTTATATAATGAAAGTGCTTAATAAAAAGTGCAAGTAATACAAAAAACAAATTAAACAAATTAAACAAAAGGTGCAATTGGTAAAATGCAATTATACAAAAAGGTGCAAAATATAAAAACTATGAATTATGCAAAATTAATAAATTAAATAAATAAATGGTGCATTGACTTAAAATAATAAAATAAATGTAAAACTGCAAAGTATGCAGTTATGGTACGGTCAATGCGCTACGCAGTACATTGACCATACATCAGCTCTGGTTACAATAAATTTAAAACTAAAAATAAGCAGTTCTGATAATCTGAACGCTACCTAGTGCATTGACCGTAAGCTAAACGAAATATGCAACATAATTATGTGATTGCACATTCTCCCGCGCGTTGACTGGTATTCTGGTCAACCATGTTCTCAAT
The DNA here is from genome assembly GCA_963662105.1 of Meiosimyza platycephala. NCBI lineage: Eukaryota > Metazoa > Arthropoda > Insecta > Diptera > Lauxaniidae > Meiosimyza > Meiosimyza platycephala. Next base: position 44,038,591 of record OY759211.1, read on the forward strand.
TTCTGTAACGATGAATTGTGTTTGCTGTTGACGAGGTTGTGGAATAGGCGTACAATTTTGCCTTGGTTTTTATTACGTCATTCGCTTTCGTAGTCGCCAAACAATTATAACTCCTAAGATGAATGATAAGAGTAGAGCTAAGTAGCTGACGACATGATGATGAATGCTGTTTTCAGAAACCGTAGTAGGTAGTGTTGTGAGTCCTTGTTCTTGGAGTGCCGAAAGTTGTACTTGAAGGTTTCTAAGTGAGTCCAGATGTGTGTTGTTAAAGGCTGATGTTGGTGCTAATGCTGTTTCATCAGAACTGGCCATTATAGAGATATTTCCAAATCTGGTGTACGAAGATCTCAGTGAACTGGTGGTGAATTGAGTTCCTTGAATGGTGACAAGATTGTTTCTTATTACACAATTTTCGTCAATTGATATCAGTCCAGATTCAGTAAGTTTAACTTGGAGCGTTTCTTCTTTACACAACAATTCACAACAATAAGCCTGAGATCCGGCATGGTATTTTGCCTTTGTGTTGGAGCAAATATAACGCATATCAATGACTTTTTTACACTCGTTCAGTTCTGTTGTTGTAATTGGAAAGTACTGGTCTCTCTGTCTATTTATGGCCATAATTTCAATTGATGTGTCAATTATGATAAGAGTGTCATTTATGATCGCAGGAAAAGGTATTATACGAAACAGATCAAACGATTCTTGTTGTATTAGCGGAAATTTGATCTCAAATATGAGGTGATCATCAGTTGCTCCTCCCTTGGCTGTTAGAATTTTGTAAAAAGGAAGCAAATCGTCCTGCTCCAATGGTAATCTTAGTGACGATGATAAATGTTTTTTGATGTTTACAATTTCCCTTCTGAATTGATTAGGTGGCAGTAATAACGGACTGATGGTCCCATAATGTGCATCGGTTAAGGTGTTAAGTATAGTATGTTCAATGCGCTGTAACCTTGATGCAATAAGTGATAGTTGCATAGTCAGTGTAGTAAAAATTTCAAATATCCTTTTCGGATTCTTCTCCAACACGGGAGATGATTTTATTAACTTGTGTTTGAAAAGTGGCTACTCGTTCTCTCATATCAAGTTCATCGTGTTTGATTATATTTATCGTAGAATCTATGATGGAGGTTTGATTTCTTAGCATGGTCAGTAAATGCGCCTCATTGTTATTAACCTTATCAATTGTCCTGGATATTTCTTCTGCATAATCAGAATCCAATAGTCCAAACAGTGAATGTGCCACATTACCGATTATGTTGATTGCTCCCCATGCAACTCGATGCCTTGAAATTAAGTTAGTACTTGATTGTAGCTCATCATTGGTGTTGTGAAAGTGCCTTACTAATACATTACATGATGCCTTTTGTGGTAGCTGATTGCATAGGTACTGAAGTGCGATTGTGCCATTTGCAAACGTTTCTAGCTCTAATCGAATCGGCTTCAAGTCATAATATACTATGATTTTTCATTCATTTGTCATTAGATGTGAAGATCCGAGATGTTCTAAGTAGATGCCTGGATTGTTGCTAAAATGTGTAATGTTTATTAAAGATGGGGCTGCCCAAATTAGTGGTAGCATTAGTAATGATAACACAACTGTAGTCATTAGACGACTGCCTGATGCCCTTCTGCGTTTTATTTGAGGTTGTTGAAGTATTTCTGCCGAATTGCTGTGATTTGACAAAGGTGTTTCATCCTTAGAGTCAAGTTCTAATGGTAATGATGTCTCCTGTGTAGCATCAGTCTCGATCGGTAATGGTGCTAGACTTCGAACTGGACGTTTCCAAACTCCTGTTGTTGTTTTGACGTCGGCTACGCGGACAAATTCATCATTTCCCGCATATATTTTAATGATTCTCCCAAGTGGCCATTTCAGAGCGGGCGTATTTTCTTCTTTGATAATGACCATGTCACCGTTTTTTATGTTGTGACATTGTGTCTTCCACTTGTGTCTACATTGAAGCTGATTTAAGTATTCTATAGATCATCGTGTCCAAAATTCTTGTTTCAAGTGAGAGACCAGCCGCCATCTTGACAAAAGTGTTGATTTTGTAGGTAACGAAGCTGCATCCCTTTGTGCTGTAAGTTGTTCTCCAATGAGAAAGTGGCCTGGTGTTAATGCCGTGACATCATTTGGATTTGAAGACATTGGAGTAATTGGGCGCGAATTAAGTATTGCTTCAATCTCAATTATAACTGTTTCCAGTTCTTCGTATGTGAGTGACGCCGTTGAAACACTTCTAAGTAGCAAATGTTTTGCCGATTTTACGGCAGCTTCTCATAAGCCGCCAAAGTTTGGTGATCTTGGTGGAATAAACTTGAAGTTAATTCCCTTGTCGGTACTGGTCTTGATTATTTTTTCTCGAGCTGAATCGGAATGGATCACATCACTGAAGTCTTGTAGTTGCCTTTTGGCACCGACAAAATTTGTGGCGTTGTCGCAGAATATGTTTTTACATCGACCTCGCCGACTGATGAACCTTTTTAATGCTCCTATGAAAGCTTCTGTGGTTAGATCACTGACCAATTCTAAGTGCACTGCCTTGGTGGCAAAACACTACAAGATAAGCCTTGTGTGGCCTTTTTCCTCGAATCTTATAGTGAACCCAGAAGGGGCCACAATAATCAACGCCAGAATTAATAAATGGTCGCGCTGATGTAACTCTTTCGGTTGGAAGATTGCCCATTATCTGATTCATTAATGCTGGATTTGCCTTGGCGCAACGCACACAATTGTTTGCTATGTTTCGTGCATAGGTTTTTCCCTTTATTGGCCAAAATCTTTGTCTTATGATTGCAAGTAAAGCTTCTGGTCCACAATGTTTGTTATTGTCGTGTTCCCTTTTGAATAAAAGTTTTACTAATGGGTCATTATATGGTAACAGCAGAGGATGTTTTGCATCATAGGCAAGCTCGGTAGATTGAAGACGACCACCAACGCGTAATATGCCATCTTTATCCAGGAAAGGTGCCAAGGTGGTTAGTGAGCTGGACTTACAGATGTCCTTGTGATTTTTTAGTTGTTTTATCTCTTCAAAGAATTCTGATTGTTGGATTGTTTTTACGATGACCTTCAGCGCGGCGTTTAGTTCCTCTGTCGTTAGTGACTCTTGTTTAGAGGATGATCCAGGAGTATGCTTAATCACATTGATAAAGCGTAGTGTATAGCCAATCACTCTCAAAAGAAATCGAAAAGAATTGCGATGAATCAGATTATATATCATATGTTGTAGACAATTATCCTCTGATGCAAAGGCTGTTGTTTGGTGAACCTTTTTCTTTTCTAAATCTGATGATATTGAAACCGTCCATGGGTTTGGTCATAATGAATCCTTTCCGTGAAGGTATAAAGGTCCATAAAACCAAATTGAACATGCCATCAGTTTCCTTGGAGATATTCCCCTAGATAGAACATCTGCAGGGTTGTCCTTTGATCTAACATGGCGCCATTGCTCCTTTTGTGATAATTTTTGTATCTTTGCCACTCTGTTCGCCACAAAGGTGTGAAATGTTGATGCTGATGAATTTATCCCTAATAGCATAATTTCAGAATCCATCCAGAGGATGGCGGCAGTATTATTTAAGTTCAAATCTTTCTGAATTTTTGTGGTCAGTTCTGCTCCCAGAAGCACTGCACATAACTCGAGTCGTGGCAAAGTCTGTTTTTTGATGGGTGCTACGCGAGACTTTGCGCACAGAAGACTTACCCGAATAACTCCATGCTGGGATGTTGAACGTAGATATACAGCTGCGCCATATGCCTTTTCAGATGCATCTACGAATCTGAACTGTGTTTATCGTTTCCTTGCTGAAGATGTGTCTCGAAAATGTTGAATTGTTTAACGATTTTACGTCATTTCTGAACTCAGTCACTTTTTTCAAATTCTTCTGACAGCTTGTCGTCCCAAGCAAAGTTTGTTTGCCAGAGTTCTTGTATGAATATCTTTGCTGTTACAACTGCAGGTCCGAGAATTCCCAAAGGATCAAAAATTCGTGCTAGTTCTGAAGTGATGCTGCGCTTCGTGAAAATATTTGTTGTAATAACCTTTGTCCTTATGCAGAACTGGTCAGTTTTTGGTAGCCACGTCAACCCCAGAGTCTTGATTGATGGAGATTCATCGTCTGTTAAGTCCAAGTTGACCTCCTGGTCCTGAAGTGGAATGCCTTGTAATAGTTGAGGGTGATTTGCACACCACCTTCGAGGCTTAAGTCCCGCCTCGTTTAGGCATATCTTCAGCTGTGCTTGCTTTTCAATTGCTGTTGCAAGGGTGTCAGAGCCGGTGAGTCCGTCATCTACATAGAAGTCATCATGTAGAGCCTGCGCCCCCAATGGATATTTACAATTGTTTTTGGTTGCTAAGTATTGCCAACACTTTGTAGCCAAATATGGTGCTGAGCTTGTTCTGTATGTTACAGTGTTCAAACAAAATATTTTTATTTCTTCGGATGGATGATTCCTCCAAAATATTAACTGATATTTGCGATCACTTTGATTGATGAGTATTTGTCTGTACATTTTTTCGATGCCAGTGGAAAATACATATTTGTGTAGACGGAATCGCAGAATTGTGATGAGTTCACTTTGCACTGTAGGTCCTGTATGTAGGGTGTCGTTAAGTGATAATCCGGACGATGACTTTGTTGATGCATCCAACACCACACGTAGTTTAGTTGTAGTGCTATCCGGCTTTAGCACACAATGATGGGGAATGAAATAATTTGATTCTAGAATTTCATGAGGGTGTATTTCCGTCATGTGTCCTAAGCTTTCATATTCCTTCATGAAGTTTATATAATCTGTCTTTAAACTTTGATTTTTATCCAGACGTCTTTCTAAGGCGAGAAATCTGTTATAAGCCATATTCCTTGAATCACCTAATGTTTCAAGATTTTCTGCAAATAGTAGCTTGACAATAAATCGGCCTTCACTTGATCGCTCGACATTTTGTATAAAATGAGTTTCGCAAATTTTTTCCTTTGGGCTTAGTGGGTTTTGAGTATCCTGCGACTCTTCTAGTTTCCAAAAGCGTTCGAGTAGTTGATTAGTGGACTCGTCATCATTACTGTATACACCGCAAGTAGCATTTCCTTATCGTGAGTGATCTACCATTCCGCTGACCACCCAACCAAAAACCGTGTTTTGTAGAGTTGGTAGATGATCTTCCAATTGAATTTGTCCATGTAGGAGCAGTTTGTGATAAAACGCTGCTCCTAGAAGAACGTCGATTTTTTCAGACTTGTTGAAATCTGGGTCTGCTAACGATATATTCTCTGGAAGTGGCCAAGCTGCTACATCGAAGTCCTGAGTTGGCTGAGCAGCTACTATATGCGGTAGCACAAATGCTTCAAACCTCGAGGAGAATTTTCCTATTTTTGACTGTATTATGACGTTTACGCGGCGTGTAGAATTGCGCGTTCTGCGACCTATCCCTTCAATGCAAATCGATGTATTTGTTGTAGAGATGGCTAAACGTTTGACGAGTTGCTCCGAAATAACGTTGATTTGTGAGCCAGAATCTAAAAGGGCTCTTATCTCATCACTTCGTCCATTGTTTGCCTTTATAATTATTTTGGCTGTGGCAAGAAATACATAGTTTTACTTGCTATGTTCAAGATTTGATGCTGCTAGTGTTGCTGCTGGTTTTGGTTCATCTGTGTTAGTTAGTGATTTGTTTGCAGAAGATGCCTGTCCCCATACTCCTTCTAGGTGGAGAAGAGTGTTGTGCCTTTGCTTGCATTTGCTGCAGCTACGTGATAGACACGTTTTTGCACTATGTCCTGACTTGAGGCAATTTACACATCGCTTCTGATTTTGAATCCATTTCAGGCGTTCCGCTGCGGAAAGTTTAATGAATCTTTCGCAATAACACAGGGGGTTTTTCCTTGCTTGCACAATACACAATTATGTTCCTTTTGAGATGTCAGCATTGATGTTGAAGTTTTTGTGGCATTAACTTTATTCTTTATTATTATGTAAAGGTCCCCAAGAACTTGTGTTTATGCCCATGTTGTTAAGAGCAAGTAAACTTTCAAGAATGCAATCATGAAAGCTTTTTATTGATTTAGCGTCAGGACTTATGTTCGATTGGTCAGTTAACCTTTGCAATAGTACGTGTGCAAGTACTCTTTTATTGTCAAAACGGTCTTGCAATAATTTCCAAGCTGTTGTGTAGTTCTCTGCAGTCAAGCTCAGGTGTCTAATAAGCCGCTCAGCTTCGCCAGTTATGTTAGCCTTTAGGTACCACATTTTTTGAGCTTCAGGTAATGCTTGCTCATGAATCATTTTTTGAAAAATATCAAAAAATTGTTGCCATTTTAAATAGTTTCCATCAAATGAAGGAATAGTTACTTTCGGCAGATGAAGTGCTAATTGTTCCCTTGCATTATGGCTTTGAACGGACATACCACTATTGTTTTCTAAAGTGTTACGTTGTTCAAAAATTTGCGCTTCCAAATCTATGTATGCGTTCATATTGTATCCTTTTGCTTCAGGGTCGTCACAGTTCTCCCAAATGCTGAAGTGCAATTCCTCGATTTGTTGCCAGAGCTCATTGATACTTTTCAAACTGCGATCTTGTCCGATATCTGGGTTGCTGGTAAGCATGGCTAGTACCCGTTTCAGTGTATCCATGACAGCTGCTTGCCTTCTGATCATGGCAATACTTTTGTTGTGTGACTCAGAAGTAGCCCCAGACTTTTGATCTCTAGCAATGCGAGTGGCTTGTAGTTTAACGTTTGTCTGCTGTGACGGTGCTGGCGTTTCTATGAGTGATTGTATGGCCTTGTCCAAAGATTTCAACTTACTGCTTACTTAATTCGCAAATTTTTTCATAGTAGCCCGTTGTGAAGTACTCATGATGGTTCGAAACTTCTTGCAGTGACCGAATCTGATCATCAGTATCTTCAAATCGTTGGAAGGCGCTCTGCAAACGCTGCTTACGGTCTTCAAAATAGGTAATATTTTTCTTCCTCTCAGCAGGATCTTTCTTGTAGTTTGCGATGATCTTTTGAATCTCGCCTCCAATTGACGTTTGCTCAGCTGCTAATGCTTCCATTGTTGACTGCCGACTTTAATTAATGTTGACGTTTGAAAACTTTCGAAAATGTTTTGTGTTAAAAATGTTGACACTGGCTCCTGCACCAGAATGTTTTATGTTACTGTACTGATGATGTTATCTGGCTCCTGCACCAGAATGTTGTATGTTGCTTTATTGTAGCTGCTGCGTCCACTTTATGATGATCCTAGCTGGAATATGTCCTGGCTCGGACCGTCGGGGTCACCAAATGTTGATTTGTATGGCTGTATAGTCCATCTAGTACATAAACTAGAAGGTGAAATGATGAATTGGTTACCAGTACTTGAACTAGAACCACTAAATTGGAATTGATTCAAAGCCGTAAATTTCTGTAGCTAGAATGAATTTTATTGATTTAAGTTTCTTTTTATATAATGAAAGTGCTTAATAAAAAGTGCAAGTAATACAAAAAACAAATTAAACAAAAGGTGCAATTGGTAAAATGCAATTATACAAAAAGGTGCAAAATATAAAAACTGTGAATTATGCAAAATTAATAAATTAAATAAATGAATGGTGCATTGACTTAAAATAATAAAATAAATGTAAAACTGCAAAGTATGCAGCTATGGTACGGTCAATGCGCTACGCAGTACATTGACCATGCATCAGCTCTGGTAACAATAAATTTAAGAACTAAAAATAAGCAGTTCTGATAATCTGAACGCTACGTAGTGCATTGACCGTAAGCTAAACGAAATATGCAACATAATTATGGAATTGCACACTTTTTATTTTGATTAAGTTAAGCAATTTTATGCATCTATTTAAACAATATATGTAGGTATTATTCAGACTCGTGCGCAAGGGGGATTTTGGAGGTTCAAACCCGCCCCCCCCCCATTGGAAATTTGTTTACATAGACTTTTATTGACAATATGTTCTTACTTAAAAGAAAAAGCAAAAATACTTGCCTCTCCCAAAAATTAAAAATTTTATGAAAATAAAATAAACCCACATACATACATATGTATGTATAGAAAAAGGTATAATAAATGATACACTTAAAAATTTACTTCTGTATATACTTTTCAAATGATACCCATTTTGTTGAGATCTGTTATAAAGTTTCAGTCTCTGACTACTACTCGTAGCGATCGGTCGTGTTTTTTCTTGGCTGCCGTGCGTACTATACGTTAATACATAGTTTATCTTTCTTTTTTTTTTATTTTCTCCGCTTTATTTCATTGAGCTGTAAATACCAAACAGCAATGGTAAGGCGAAAAAGAGGCGGCAAGCTAAGGCCGCCGAAGAGTATTGCTAGCACTTCGCAAGTGCAAACTAGTTTAAAGCGAACAAACCGGTTTAGTGAATTTAACAAAATTCTCGACGCTGAAATGGATGTTGTCACTGCTGATGACAACGATGATGCTGTTAATGCTGAAGCCTTCAAGGTCCCTCCTAATGTTGTGGACATCATACATCAATTTGTTGATGTTATGAAGCTTTTCGACGATGGAAAATATAATTTTAAGAGACTGTCCATTGAAACAAAGATTTTTCGAGTTCCTTAATTGATCATGCTGCCTGCATTAAAAAACTGCAAGAATTGAAATTTAAGTTCTTTACCCACCCTGTAAGAGACGGTTCTTTTTATAAACTTGTAGTTTTTGGACTGCCAAAACTATCGCTTAGCATGATTTCCGAAGACCTTAAAGAAAATTACAACATTGACATCAAATATATAAAAGAAATAGAAACAAAACGCTCAAATGTTAATGACGCTATTTATATGATTGAGATCGACAGGAATATTGTTCCCAAAAGTCAAATCACGAAAATAAGGTTCCTTTGTGGTGTTTCTGTGCAATGGAGAAAACCCTCGAATAAAAGGTACGGTCCTACGTTTTGCACCAAATGTTCTATGTTTGGACATGGCTCTTCAAACTGTCATCGTTCGCAGTTATGTTTGGCGTGTGGGCTGAATCACGACTTCGATAATTGTAAGTTAAAATCAGCCCCAAACAGTAGTAATTTGGTATTTAAGTGCTCGAATTGTATTAAGAGCAATAAAAAACCATTTAATAACCACAGGGCGGACGATCCTAAGTGTCCCTGTCGTGCTGAGTATCTCGAACTGAGAAGCCGTATAACTACTAAGCGGAGTAAGGCTACACCTAGGTCAACTCATATTGAAAACCTTTAATTCCCTTCAATTAACGCTGAAACTATTGCCATTCGTCCATACCCAGCTCAAACCAGTGGAAGTTATGCAGATGCCGTCAAGTCGTCAAAACCAACTCTTCAAGAGGTAAACTGTGACCTATTTTCGATTGAGGTACTTTTTCAAATATTTACAAAAGCAGTCACAGATCTTCACAAATATAATTCAAAATTGGAGCAACTCAATGTTATTATGGGTATGCTGAAATATGCGATATAATTTAAAAAAATTATGCAGTCTTCAAATAATGCATTTGAATTGCCAAAGCATTACAACAGTTGATTCTTCAACTCAACTTTACCGTTTTTTAATAAAAAAAATCTGTTGAAATTGTCTTACTAAATAAAACATTTTTAAAATCTCATCATAAATTCAGTCTTCCTGGATATAAAATTTTTAGAAAAGACAGAGAGTCATTCGGTGGTGGTGTTGCGATTGCTATCCGTTGTGGTATCGACCATAGCTCACAGAAGTCATTTCCAACCAAAATCATTGAAAATATTAGTATTACTGTGAATATCAACAACAAAAATGTAGTTTTTATTTCTGCCTATTGCCCAAGGTACAGTAACGACTTTCAAAGCGATTTAAGTCTCCTTACGTCGGCCAGTAACGATTTTTTCCTTCTTGGCGATCTGAATGCACATCATACCAGCTGGAATTGCAGAAACATAAACCGGTCCGGACGAGTTTTGTTTGATCATCAAAATATTTCTAATTATTTTATTTACTATCCGTTAAGTCCTACTAGAATGCCTCAAAATTTAAGCTATCGACACTCCTCTACTGTAGACCTGCTTTTGTCAAACTCCTCTATGAATTTTTCTAATTTAAATGTTTTTGCTTGTGAGTTGAACTCTGATCATGCTCCAATTACGTTTCACATTAATGAGCACATATTTGAGTCAGAAGAGTATTATCCTGATTACCAAAATACTAATTGGGAGAATTTTAGGTGCGTAATAAACGAAAAAATTGTATCCTCTGTTTTATTAAATGAAGAACCCTCGCTTTCTACTATTGAATCTCAAATTAATGATTTTCTTACAATTATAGAGAAGGCTAGATTAGAACAGGTTTCATACAAAAAACGTAGGCCAAACTCCTTATACTTGTCAGATCTATGTATTTCAGTTATTTCCTCAAGAAATATGTATAGAAGAAAATTTCAAAGAAGTGGCAATATAAGAGAAAAAAACTGCTATCTCGCAATAATCAAACAATTAAATCAACTGATCTCTTTTCACATAAATAAACTGAGGAATGAGCAGTGGTCTAACTTTTTGTCTTCCCTTAAAGTTGGCAACTCAAACTTCTGGAAAGTGGCTAAGTATTTTAGTAGAAAGAAAAAAACCATTCCGACTTTAATTGTGGATAATTGTGAAATCAGTAGCCAAGCGGAAAAGGCAAACGCTTTAGCTGATCAATTCTCAAAAGCTCACTCAACGTCATCTATTGTAATACATAACATTGATAGGGTGGTCAATTTGTTCATAAGTCAACTAGATGCAAATAATTCACTAAATGAAGATTTAGAAACTTTAACAGATGTTGCAGAAATAATGTGTCTTATAAATAAACAAAAAAATCGCAAAACCCCTGGTTTCGATCGAATTAACAATATAATTCTTAAAAATATTCCTGAATCTGCCTTAAATATATTAAAAATAATCTTTAATTTATGTCTGCGTTTTTGCTTTTTCCCGCAATGTTTTAAAAAAGCTAAAGTTGTGCCGATCTTGAAACAGAACAAAGATCCGAAATTACCCTCAAGCTATCGACCTATCAGTTTGTTGAGCTGTCTGGAAAAAATTTTGGAGAAAATTATTCTTGATAGGCTTAAAAAGTTTACTGATGAAAATAATGTTATAAACAGGTTTCAATTTGGTTTTAAAGCTGAACATAGTACGACTCACCAGATCAAAAGAGTAGTTAACATTATTAAGGCGAATAAACAGAAAAAGTATTCCACTGGTGTGGTATTTTTAGATATTGAAAAAGCCTTTGACTCTTTATGGCACAACGGTCTTCTGTATAAATTAAGCACGCTACGATGTCCCTTGTATTTAGTAAAGATTACTAGAGGTTTCCTTACTAATGGGTCTTTATAGGGCATATTGAAGGTTTCAATTCCACAGAAAGACAAATTACTGCAGGAGTCCCACAAGGTTCCGCTTTATCACCAATTTTATATTCCATATATACTTCTGATTTTAAGTCATCTTCTAACATAGATTTAGCACTTTATGCTGATGATAGCGCTTTGATCACGTCTAGCAAGGTCTCAAATGCAATTATCAACAAAATGCAGATAGCCTTGTCTTTGGCAACAACATTTTTTGATAAATGGAAAATAAAGGTTAATGAAGGAAAAACCCAAGCTATTATATTTCCATTTAATAAGTCCCCGAAGCGAGTTCCTACTAGTCCATTTTCAGTTCAAGCCAATGTAATACCGCTTTCAAAATCGGTCAAGTATTTAGGAGTTGCTCTTGACGAAAAATTGTTATTTAAGCCGCACTTAGAGAACGTCTGCGTCAAAGCAACCAGGTGTAGTAAAGCACTTTATTTTCTTTTAAATAAAAAGTCGAAATTAATTATAAAGAACAAAATGTTGCTTTATAAAATGTGTATTAGACCCATTCTTACTTATGCCTGCCCCGTTTGGATCAAATGTGCAAAAACGCACTTAAAACGTCTGCAAGTTATCCAAAACAAGAACCTAAAGACTATTTTAAATCTGCCGAATAGATTTCCGACGTCAGAGTTACATTCGATGACTCACCTAAAAATGATATTAAATACGTTAAACGATTTGGCCTTGTCATTCTCTCACAGATGAAGGATTTCAAACCATGCTCTCTTGCGGAGTTTGTCATAGACAGAAGTTTTGTTCTCTATTAATATAGAGGACCTGAAGAGTCTGATCTGAAAACATCCCCTTATTTATAATTTGTGATATTAATATAGGTTTTTACTATCTTTTTACCCATAAATTATATTATTTTAAGTGATTATCTTTACAAATGTTAAGCTTTGAATTTATTTGTTGCAATATCTATAAGATTAAATCTCAAACATTGTAATTTACTTGTAAATATTGAATTTATGATAGAATAAATACATACATACATACATACAGTTATAAAGTTTGAAGCTTATACTCGTAGTAATTTTTAGAAAATTTATCCACAACTTCCGATATTTCACAAACCAGATCCAAGCGAAAGTTGTCGTTTGAATATCCTGTTTTTTTCATTAAAAAAAAACTTATTTTGGGAGAAGAATAAGAAATTCAAAGTGTTGGTAAGGTTATCTTGCTTCAAAATTTTTACCAACTAATCCTTTCAGAAACCTTTTTTGCCATTAATTTTTTAATTCACAAAAATGTTTCTAAAATATCTTCGATATAACATCTTCTGTGTTTTTTTTGTTTTGTTATATGTTATTCCTCAATCAAACCTTAGAATGCATGTACTTTCATATCGAAATTCCCGCCATAGCTTTGAAAAATGTGAGTTCCAATTGTATGATACTTTCCGAAGTTATGTCGGGAATTTCGATATGAAAGTACATACATTCTTAGATTTGATTGAGGAATAACATATAAAAATATCATAAAAAAAAGATTTTATATCAAAGTTGTTTCGAGAAATATTTTGTTAAATAAAAAAACTAATGTTTCAACAAGTTAAGTTTTTAATTTTTTTATAAAGTTGTAGTATTTCTTAACAAAAAAGATTTTATCCTATCTCCTATAGTTTTTGAGATATTTCGTTTCAAAAAATGCTCAAAAAGGTAATAAAAAAATTAAGTGTGCAATTATTAAAAGAATGACCGATATGTACATACATATATACTATACACACATCAGCATATATATATAATATATGTATGTATAATAATAAAACAATTTTTGTATTTTTTGTATACTTTTTTACGAACTTCATAATCTGACATGAAATCAGGGCCTGATTTACCCACAGGTTATTTAGGCTTAAGCCTAAGGCGCAAGGTCCGATGGGGCGCTGAGAATTAACGTTGATTAAGATTTTTTGTTATGCACCTTCTTAACACAATCTTTCAACAAGTGAAAAAAACGATTTGGACATAGAGCAATTTTTGCAAGTATTTCACTTATTAGATTTTAAATTGCAATTCATTAATTATAAATAATTCTTAATTTTTATTTTAGATTAGTCAATGAGTCAGATGTTATTAACTGACACATTTTCGAAGATCTATTTTGAAAGATTTTTTTTGAAGGTGAGGACCTTTTTTTTTATTAGCCTAGGGCGGTCTGAGGAATATCCGAGTTAAATCCCCCCCTTGGAAGATTTATGCACACGGGCCTGGTATGAGTAGAGAAGTAATTTACTTAGCTATAATATTAGTGTGAAAAAGTTTCAAATCGGTCCATTTATAATCCAAAAAAATTTTTTCTTTTGCAAATCAGAGTTTTTTTTTTTATTTAAATTTTTGATTGGCTGATTTCTCTCATTTTTACGCTCATATTTAGCTTCGTTTGGAAGTAAGCTGTCACGAGTTAGGTAGGTTTAGGCAACAAAAGGCGCCTTAAGCTAACTTTTGGCGAGTAAACAGACACAGCTATTAAGAAGTCTGGGCAACAAAATTTTACAAAATATTTATTTCTTTCTGGTATGTGTACGATATCTCCCTCACATAATAACAAAGTTAACAAGTTCTGTGCAAGGCGAATCAGTAGACGTACTTACAGCAAAACTTATGAATTTACAGCAAAATAATAAAACAGCTATTGCATATACGAAAGAAATTGAAGAAATGACAAAAGCTTTAGAAAATGCCTATATTTCTGATGGACTAGCACCACAGTTAGCCACAGATTACGCTACTAAAGCATCGGTGAAAGCAATGACTAAAAATTGCAAATTAGCAGAAGTCAAAATAATTATGCAGGCTGGAAATTTCAATAACATGAATGAAGCTATATCTAAATTCGTTAATAGCTGTACAGAAGCTACTGGACAAGCCAATGCAATTTTGTATTATAGACAACGCTTTAGTAACCGTGGAAATTCATACAACAATAACTATCGCGGCAGAGGACGTGGTCATGGACGTGAACAAGGAACTGGTCGAAACCAGTCCAATCGAAACTATCTAATCATAGAGGTAGCCAAAACCGAAGCAATAAGCAAGTGTGAGTTACACAAGCCATCTCGGAAAACCAAGATCTCTCAAGTGCTCAGTAGATTAAACAAAGAATAGTAAAATCAAAACCATTAACTTAAGTTTAGCATCATTTATAAAAACGAAAACAGCTCTAAACTCTGAAACTTTAACATTTTTAATGGATACAGGAGCCGATATTTCTATTATCAAAAACCATAACATAAATCATGACCAAATAAACACAAGTACAATTACTAACCAATACGTTATTAGTCAAGAAAAAATAGTTTCCAATGGAAAATTAAAAACAGATCTTATAATCGAAAATCTATTAACAGAAGCTTATTTTGATATAGTTAATGATAACTTCCCAATTCCATGTGACGAAATACTAGGACTAGATTTTGTAAAAAAATACAGTTGTATTCTGGATTATCAAATAGATCAGGATTCGATTACACTCAGACCACATGATTTCCATGAAGATATCGCGATACCCATGACAAACTCTCCAAGTATAAATACAATATCCTTGCCAGATAGATCCGAAGTTATTCGACAAATAACAATTAATTCTAAAGAAATAAATGTTTTAATACCACATCAAGAACTCCTTGATGGAATTTTTGTTGCAAGTACCATTGCAAACACCTCTCATGCTTATGTAATAATTGTAAATACCACCAATTCTCATGTAGCTATACCTTAAGTCCAAGTAAAAACAGAAAGTCTTGATGACTATGAATTCGTCTCATACAATAATATAGAAAATAAGCATGAAATTTTTGAAAAATTAACTAAAAAGTTTCCTGATTTTGTTAAATCTAATTTAGAGAAACTTTGTAAAAAATTTTGGATGCATTTGCACTTGAAACAGATAAAATATCGGTCAACAATTTTTACAAACAAAAATTTAAATTTAAAGATCATGAGCCCACATATATCAAAAATTATAGAATTCCTCACACCCATAAAAACGAAATGGCTAACCAAATTGACAAATTGATAAACGATGATATTATAGAACCTTCTGCATCAGAATATAATAGCCCAATTCTTCTGGTGGTAAGACTGAGAAGAGATGGCGTTTAGTAGTAGATTATAGAGGTATTAACAAAAAATTAATTGCAGATAAATTTCCATTGCCAAGAATTGATGGCATTCTTGATCAATTAGGTAGAGCTAAATATTTTTCTTGCCTTGATTTAACGTCCGGTTTTCATGAAGTTGAACTCGACGAAAACTTACGAGATCTGACATCTTTTTCATCAGAAAAAGGTTCTTTTAGATTTAAACGTCTACCATATGGTCTAAAAATAGCACCAAATACATTTCAAAGAATGATGACCATAGCATTTTCTGGTTTAAAACCATCCCAAGCTTTTCTGTATATGGATGATTTAGTTGTACTGGGTTGTTCGACAGAACATATGCTAAAGAACTTAACAGATGTTATCGAGATTTGCCGAAAATACAATCTAAAATTACACCCAGACAAATGCACATTTTTCAGTCATGAAGTAACATATTTAGAACACAAATGTACAGATAAAGGCATTCTTCCTGACGACAGTAAATTTGATATAATTTTAAAATATCCAACTCCTAAAAATGCTGATGAAACAAAAAGATTTGTTGCATTCTGCAACTATTACAGACGTTCTGTTCCGAATTTCGCAGAACACTCGCAGAACAATTCTGTATTACAACGGATGCAAGTAAATATGCATGCGGAGCAGTACTCAGCCAAGAATACAATGGTCAACAACTTCCCGTTGCATTCACCTCAAGATCTTTCACAAAAGGTGAAAGTAATAAATCAACTATTGAACAAGAATTAGCGGCCATACATTGGGCAATAACTTATTTCAGGCCCTACATTTATGGTACTAAATTTGTAATAAAAAGCGATCATTGTCCACTATCATATCTTTTTGCAATGAAAAACCCATCATCAAAACTCACGCGAATGAGATTAAATTTAGAAGAATACGATTTTACTATAGAGTACTTGAGAGGTAAAGAGAATTACGTGGTAGATGCCTTGCCACGTATAGATTTTGAAAACATTAAATCAATAAAAGAAAGCTCTAATACAATTTTAAAAGTAACAACAAGGCTACAGACTAAACGGTTGGAAAATACAAGTAAACCAACGAATAAACTAAATACAAACATATCCTCTAATAAACTAATAATATATGAAGCGTTAAATACAAGTGAGTATAAGAAGTTGCCCGCCTAACGTTAAAACGCCAAGAGCTAAATATTAAAAGAGGCAAAAGAATAATATGCACATTAAAGATGCAACATGTTACTAATGAAAAAATTGACTTAGGGCAATTATTTTCAAAGCTTGAAAAATTAGCTGTCACTAAAAGTACCGGTACGTGAATTTAAAGAGAAAGGAGTCGCTATCCTTAAAAAACGCAAGATAAAAACGCAAAAAGTTACTAAGGTAACTGAGACAGAGAAAAAATATATAATACTAAGAAAATATCATGATGACCCAGTCTCCGGAGGACATCAAGGGATCACAAGAACAATAAATAAAATAAGAAGACATTTTTATTGGAAAAACATGAGCAAAGACATCAAAAAGCATGCAAAATCATGTGCAAAATGTCAGAAAAAGAAAACAATTATGAATACACAACAACTAATGGTGTTGACTCCAACACCTCAGGAACCATTTGATATAGTTCTGATCGATACGATGGACCACTACCAAGAACAGAAAATAATAATGATTACAATGTATCTATAATTTGTGACTTAACCAAATATTTAGTTACAGTCCCAGTACAAAACAAAAGTGCTGAAACTATTGCGAAAGCAATATTTGAAAATTTCATTTTACTTTATGGCCCAATGAAAACAGTCCTTACTGACATGGGTACTGAATACAAAAATCAATTATTTCAAAAATTTCAGAACACCTTGGTATAGAAAATAAAACATCCACAGCGTATCATCACCAAACGCTTGGTGTTTTGCGGCAAAGGTTAGTTTATCTGCCTATAACGCTATAATAGTCCTGGCACTAGAACAAGTACTATTTAGGTTGTTTGATTGTTATTGCAGGCACATAAACCCACAATAACAGTGTTTAAATGAAAGCAAGGCACCTTACCAGTGGTCGGGGGTGTCTTGCTGTGTTGGCCACTAAATATCAAAAAAATGACAAGAAAACCTTTAATATAAAATAGGTGTTGCTTTCTTTTTGTGTTGCTATGTAATGGCGAAATTTTATTTAATTTATGTCTATTATATACTTAATCGATAATTACAAATTGTGTACCTAATCATAATTTAATTAATTTAAAAATTGTGACCTACTTAAAATGCAGCCACCATAAACAAAACAAAAGCGAGCATTGACTTTAAAGAATTTGCAATGTTTGCATTTTGTCAATAAAGCAAAAGCGAACATTTCAAATAAATTGCAATGTTTTGCATTTTGTCAATACTAAGCATTTTGATATGCTTAAGGGGTTGCATATATGTAAAATATGTATGTGAGATTATAATTGAATAAGTAAAACTAAACATCCTCCCCCCGTTGAATATAATTCAACTGCTGTCGTCCAAATTGATAGCGAAGTCGGGTTTTTGCTGCACAGTCGAACGTAGCAGAGGTGTAGGCTTTGTTGTTGTTGATGTGAATCGTCTTACTATGTGCTTTATGGCGATGAATAATATTATTATGACTGCTAAAACTAATGCTGTGCTGGCAAATGCGGTGTTCCAAGTATTTTGATGTTGTAGTTTATGTGGCAGTATAAAATTTTCTGTTGTTAATAGCATATGCAATTTAGTAAGATTTTTTATTTGGTCATCATAAAGGATACTAGTGTCATTTCTTAATACAGCTCTTAGTTGCTCTGGATTGGATAACATTTGAACACTCCGAAACCAGTGTAGGAAGTGCGATATGAGATGGAATCCATCCAGTGTCAAAATGCTGTTTTTGGCAACACACTGGGGTAGAATTGTGAGAATCCCCGAACCTGGCAAAGATACTTGTTGTGAGTTCTGGTCACATATGATCGTCAACCGAGTAGGAAATTTTAACGCAAATATCCATTGGTTTCGTTGTTCCGCTTGAATCCATGTTGAGTTTTGTTCAATCTTTTCCAAATTGCAGGTGGCATGTGTTTCATTTTGGAGAAGCCCAAGTTCATAGGAACAAACTTAAGATTCTTTGTGGTACCTTGGACGAGTGGTGCATACAACTTGATCCTGTTGAATGATAATACAGGATTTAATATCAGCTTGACTTAATGGTATTTACTGATCCATATGTTTGTCAATGGCAATTGTTTCCGCGCAAGGTGCAACAGTTATTAGTGTATTGTTAATTATGGTTGGAATAGGTGTCATTTTTAGTATATCAAATTGTTCTTGGATGGTCAGTGGAAGTGAATTCTGAAATACTGCAATGTCATTCGTTACTCCTCCCTTGACTGTCATGATTTTATATAATTGTATGGCGTCCTCATCTTTGACTGGTATATCCAAGTTGGCTGGCATGTGGGCCTTGATGTTTCTTAGCTCCTTGCGCAGTTGATTTGCAGATAGTAAAGCTGGACTTATGTTTCCATGATGTGTGTCGGACAATACGTCAAGGAGTGCAGTTTGCACCCGCTGTATGTTGATAATAATAAGTGTCAGTTGATCTGATAAGGATGTCAAAGTTTGGAATAGAAGGAATTGGTATTCAGACGTATCGATGTTTTCTATTGCCTTTGTGAGGAGATTTAATTGACCTTCCACTTGCTCGAATTTTAACTTAGTAGTGTTTCGGTCTACCTTTATTAAGTTAAGAGTGGAGTCTATGATTGATGTTTTGTTTCTTAACAATCTCAATAGATAATCTTCATTGTCTCTTACTTCCTCTATAGTATGTGACATTTTTTCTGCGTAATTGGAATCCAGTACTCCAAAAAGTGAATTTGCCACATTTCCTACAAAATTTATGGCACCTCTTTTTACACGACCTGTCGGCAAAAAGGAATTGTCTAATTGAAGCACATCAGCCATATGTTGAAAATGAGATAAAGTGGTATTACAACTACATTGTCGATTTATTCTGCCACATATATTATGAAGGAATGAAATACCATTTTTCAGTGCGATGTCAGTTTTTAATGGTTCTAAATCATAGTAGACAATGAGGTTCCATTGGCTTGTAGCAAGTTTGAGTCTTCCAATCTCTTCAAAATGTATACCAATATCTGAGTTAAACTTCTGTATTTTAACGTTTTGTGCTAACGCTAATGGTAACATTAGAAGTGTAATCATAAGAGTGATCAATACGGTCTTGCTGCTGGCAACTGATGCCTTTCGTGCGCGTTTTTTTTGTAACTCATCTACCTCTTCAGAATTAACCTGTGTAAATTCCTCAGTTGGTTCAATTGGTAATGGTGACAACTTATGTATAGGTCTTTTAAGAACCCCCGACGCTGTGCGAACATCTGCTACGCATACAGCTCCATCCTGACCATGATAAATCTTTTCAATTCTTCCTAAAGGCCACCGCAATGAGGGAGTATTGTCATCTTTTATGATAACCATTTGACCAAGCTTTCCATTTGAACTTTGTTCTTTCCTTTTGTGAAGGAAAGTTTGTGAAGTTCATTCAAATATTCCAGGGACCATCGTTTCCAGAACTCTTCTTTAATATGTGTCACCAGTTTCCATCTTGTTAGCAATGAGTTACTAGTGGGTGTGGAAACTGGATCAATTGATGAATTAATTGGTTCTCCAATCAAAAAATGACCTGGTGTAAGAGCTGTCATGTCATTAGGATCATTTGACATGGGAGTTAGAGGTCGTGAGTTCAAAATGGCTTCTGCTTCAACCAACGTTGTTTCAAGTTCCTCATACGTAAGGGATGCCGATGTCAAGATTTTTATGAGTAAACCTTTTGCAGATTTAACAGCAGCTTCCCATAGGCCTCCAAAGTGAGGGGAACTTGGAGGTATGAATTTAAAAGTAATGCCTCTATTGTTGCATTCTGTGGTTATCTTTTCGTTAGCTCTTTGGGATTGAAGAATATTTTTTAATTCCTGTAATTGGTTACTGGCACCAATGAAGTTTGTTGCATTGTCGCAGTATATAGTTTGGCAATGACCTCTTCGGCCAATAAATCTTTTTAAAGCTCCTATGAAGGCATCTGTTGTGAGGTCGCTAACGAGCTCCAAGTGGACAGCCTTTGTAGTGAAGCAACAGAATACTGCTACATAAGCCTTTTGAGGACGTTTTCCTCGAATTTTGTAATGTATCCAGACTGGTCCAAAGTAGTCAACACCGGTAATAATGAATGGTCGATTAGGTGTTATTCTGTCAGCAGGTAAGTTTCCCATTATTTGGGAGTACATCTTTGGTTTCGCCTTGCTACATTTAACGCACCGTTGGATGATTGCTCTAGCCATAATTTTTGCCTTGATTGGCCGCACCGTTGGATGATTGCTCTAGCCATAATTTTTGCCTTGATTGGCCAAAATTTCTGTCTTCTGAATGATATGAGCGCTTGAGCTCCACAATGCATATTTTCCTTGTGTACCTTTTCCATTAAAAGCTTCGTCAATGTGTCATTGTATGGAACTAAAATTTGATGCTTGGCGTCATAATTTAATGATGAGGCTTCCAGTCTTCCTCCAACACGAATGACACCTTGCTTGTCTAGGAACGGAGAAAAGGCTGCTAACGGGCTTTGGGCCTTTACCGTTCTTTCTTTCTTTAATTCTTTGAGCTGAAATCATTTTTTTGAATGACCTTGATGATTGTAACAAGAGCGTCATTTAGTTCCTGTGTGCTTAGCGTCAACTCATTGCATGTTATAAATTTCATGCGTCGTATAAATCGAAGTGTGTAACCTACTACTCGTTGAAGTGTGTTGAATGAGTTTCCATGATTGATTTTGTAAATCCAATCCCTTTGTGAATCCAGTGCCACTGATGTTACATTGGATGTTGTTTGTTCATCTTTATTCATTGTTTCAGTTACGATGGAAGATTTTTGCTTCATTTCTGGACACTGTGGGTTATAAGTTAACTTGGTGAACTTAACTGGCCATTTATTTTCATTTCCATGCAAAAACAAAGGACCAAAGAACCACAAGTGACTGGCTGGCAATTTTGATGGCATTAATCCTCGTGACAGTGCATCTGATGGGTTGTCCCTTGATGAAACGTGGCGCCACTGATCTGCTACTGTCAATTCTTGGATCTGGCTGATCCTGTTTGCGACAAACGTTTGAAGTGCAGATGATTTTGAGTTTATCCAATAGAGTACAATTTCCGAATCCGTCCAAAAGTGTATCTGTCCCTTATGATTAAGATCGTTCTTCACCCTTTTCATTACGTTGTGCTGAGGACTGCTGCATATAGCTCCAGGCGTGGAATTGTTTGTTTTTTCAGAGGTGCCACCCGGGATTTTGAACATAGTAGTCTTACGACTGTGCGACCGTCTTTTAACGTTGCACGCACGAAAATTGCAGCTCCGTAGGCCTTTTCTGATTTATCACAAAAGGCATGAAGTTGAACAGATGATGCTATATGTTGTCCAAAAACGTGTCTTTCAAAGCTAAAATTGTTCAGTGCCTTTAAATCGTCTCGGAAGGTCATCCATTTGGAATGGAATTCGATTGGTATTGCCTGGTCCCAGGAAAGTTTTAATTGCCATAAGTCTTGTATGATGATCTTGGCTGTTACTATAACTGGGCCAAGTATCCCTAATGGATCAAATATTTTTGCAACTTCTGACGTGATTGTGCGTTTCGTGATTTTGTTTGTTGCATGAGGCGTAGATCTGATGCAAAATTTATCCTGTTTTGGCTGCCAGACTAACCCAAGTGTTTTTATGGAGGTATTATCATCATTGTCAAAATCTAAATCAATTTCCTGATCATCCTTATCAATATCTTGTAATATTTGTGGGTGGTTTGCACACCACTTGCGAAGTTTAAAGCCAACAGGTTCTAATATGCGTTTCAGTTGACTCTGCATCTCCAATACCGTTGATAGTTTATTGGATCCACTGAGACAGTCATCTACGTAAAAATTATTTTTTAAGACTTGTGCTCCCAGTTCAAATTTTTCTGTATTTTCTTCTGCAAGCTGTTGCAGGCATCTTGTTGCTAAGTACGGGCGGATCTGGTGCCATATGTCACTGTGTTTAATTGATAATGGCGGACAGGCTCACCAGGATGATTCCTCCAAAAAATAGTTTGAAATTTCCTATCCGCTGGGTGCACTGAAATTTGTCGATACATTTTTTGAATATCGGTGCAAAAAACAAATCTTGGTAATCGGAAACGCAGAAGGATCGAAAACAGTTCACTCTGCACTGTTGGCCCAGTAAATAAAATGTCATTCAGTGATATGCCAGAACTAGTTTTACATGAGGCGTCAAACACTACTCTAAGTTTTGTACTGCTGCTATCTGGTTTCAGTACACAGTGATGCGGGATAACATAATGTGGTGTAGATTTGTTTTTAGTGGTTATCTGCTCCATATGTCCCAATTCTTCATACTCGTTCATAAATTTGACGTACTGTTCTCTGAGGTTTTGATCCTTAGATAGTCTTTTCTCAAGGGAAAAGAATCTGGTCATTGCTATTGTTTCTGAATCTTTTAGGTTCTCAGGATTTTGTTGGAATGGTAGCCTTACCATGAAGCGTCCCTTTGAGTGTTGTTTTGAAAGTGTGTCTCGCATAATTCTTCTGCCATAGTTAACTTTGAATTTTTAGGTTCCGGATCATCCATCTGCCACAATCGTTGAATCATTTCATCTAGATCTTCCTCAGTTTTTGTACATATGCCACATGTTGCGGCACACTCGTTCCTGTTATAAAGGTAGGAGTCGCCTACTTTTCCTGAAAAAACCCATCCAAAAACGGTATTTTGAAGTATAGGTATATCACTTGATAGTTTGATTTGTCCAATGGTCAGCAATTGATGATAAAATTCTGCTCCCAAAAGGATGTCAATATTCGCCGCTTGGTTGAAGTAAGGGTCTGCTAGATCAATATTTTTTGGAATTGACCATGATGATGTATCTAACGATTGCGAAGGCTGCAATGTAGTAATTTGTGGCAGGACGTATGCTTCCAATGGTTTTTGGTATCCATTTATACGGGACTGAATATTAATGTAGGCCCGCTGAGTTGAAACTTGTTTTTTCCTTCCAATTCCTTCTATGGACATTGAGGTCATCTGACCTGATACACCAAGGCGTTTTGCAAGCCTGCTAGTAATAATGTTGATTTGGGAACCAGAGTCCAACAGTACTCTGCAGGTTATCACCTTTCCATTTGCTGTATTTACCTTAATTAAAGCTGTGCTAAGTAGCACGTAGCCCTTTTTTTGGGTGTTGTTGTAGGTTGTAAGGCTAACAGGAGAGTTTGAATTATGTTCATTAGAAGATGTTGCAGCTATGTGTAGACCGTCTTTTTCCTGATGTAACAATGTATCGTGTTTTTTCTGACATCTGGTGCTAGATCTGCTATGACAATTAGAGGTGCTGTGCCCACTTCTGAGACAATTTGTACAGAGTCGATTTTTGATCACATGATTCATCCTGTCTTTAACTGAAGCCTTCAAAAATTTGGCACATGTAAACAAAAAGTGTTCTTTTTCATGACAGAATTTACATTTTTGATGTACTGTTGTCGTTAGCACTTTCATAGGTCTTTGTTTGGCCCCAATAGCCTCCATCATTTGGAACTGGGCTTCCAAAAAAGTAAGAAATTCGTTTAATTTTGGAATTTCTTTATGATTTGCAATAGTTTGCTCATATAAAATATGAGTTTCGCGATCCAACTTCTTTATTAAAATTGGAAGTAGTAGCGGATCCCATGAGTTCGTCACTACTCCCAGATTTTCCAATGCTAACAAGCATTCTTGTGTTGTATCATGCAGCTCCTTGATTGTTTTGGATGACGCTGCTGATAAGGTTGGCTGCTCCAATAATTTCGATACAAGAGTGTTTGTTAGGACTCTTTGGTTGTTGTACCGATCTTGAAGTAACGTCCAGGCTGTTGTATAATTCGCCTCACTCAATGAGAGATGTCGAATTAGCCTTTCTGCTTCTCCAGTGACGTTTGACTTCAAATACCACATCTTCTGCACATTTGGTAGCGCTTGGTTGTGAATCATTTGAAGAAATAAATCAAAAAATTGACGCCACTTCATGTAATCATCATCAAATTTTGGGAGAACAACCTTTGGCAGTGGTAGAGCTCCCTGCAGGCTTGCTGTGCTGACTTGCATTGTATCTGGATTGCTCCCTTGGTAGTTTTCCAGATCTTCAGTTAGAACGATTATCTTTTGTACCACCTCCTCTTCCAATTGGATGAACGTGGGCAGGTCGTATCCTTTGGATGATGGGTCTTCCATTTGCTGCCAGATTTCATCGTTGATTTGTTCTATTTTTCCCCAAAGCTGTTTGATCGTGTTTAATTTCAGCTCACTGGAGATACGTGAATGGTTTGTTTGTGTAGATTCAGCGTTGGCCAGGTGTCTTTTTAATGTTGACAGTTGGGCTTCAAATTTTCGAATAAGCCCCCTTTGCTGCTGGTCAGCATCATCTGTACGTGTGTCATCTGGACCTTGGATGTTCTGCGTATGTTGCTGACTGCATGCTGTAGTTGTATGCTGACTAACTGCAGACCTTTGTGGAATCACCGATTTCACTGAGTTAGTTGCGTCTATCTTTGCAGCTGCTTCCTCGAAGATTTTTGTGTAAGTTTCGACTACTTCGGCTATTTGGGTGTAATAGTCCTTTGAAAAGTAGTCGTGTTCCAATGGGAGGTCGTTCAATATGCGGATTTTTGTATCTGTTTCCTCAAACTTTTCCCATGCTTGGCTTATTCGCCGTAAACGCTCTTGAAAGTAATTTGATGTCCCTTTCCGTTCTGAGGAATCCTTTTTAAAGTTCCTCACCACGCTTTGAATTTCTTCTCCAAGGGATTGCTGGATCTTTGCCAAGCCGTTGAACACCATCATGAATAGATGAAAAAGAGTTGTTTACTGGTAGTAGATGGCTGCTGTGTCCACCTTTGGATTAGTTAGGCTGGATTGTCTTGATGCAGACTGTATCCTGGCCAAAATGTGTCACCGTTTTACTGATGACTGTTGAATGATCAGATGGCTGCTGTGTCCACCTTATGCTGACTGTTGAATAATCAGATGGCTGCTGTGTCCACCTTATGCTGACTGTTGAATAATCAGATGGCTGCTGTGTCCACCTTATGCTAACTGTTGTATGATCTGATGGCTGCTGTGTCCACCTTATGCTGGAATCACGTCGGGGTCACCAATGTTTTGCGGCAAAGGTTAGTTTACCTGCCTATAACGCTAAAATAGTTCTGGCACTTGAACCAGTACTATTTAGGTTGATTGATTGTTATCGCAGGCACATAAACCCACAATAACAGTGTTTAAATGAAAGCAAGGCACCTTACCAGTGGTCGGGGGTGTCTTGCTGTGTTGGCCACTAAATATCAAAAAAATGACAAGAAAACCTTTAATATAAAATAGGTGTTGCAATCTTTTTGAGTTGCTATGTAATGGCAAAATTTTATTTAATTTATGTCTATTATATACTTAATCGATAATTACAAATTGGTTACCAAATCATAATTTCATTAATTTAAAAATTGTGACCTACTTAAAATGCAGCCACCATAAACAAAACAAAAGCGAGCATTGACTTTAAAGAAGTTGCAATGTTTGCATTTTGTCAATAAAGCAAATGCGAACATTGACTTCAAATAAATTGCAATGTTTTGCATTTTGTCAATACTAAACATTTTGATATGCTTAAAGGGCTGCATATGTGTAAAATATGTATGTGAGATTATAATTGAATAAGTAAAACTAAACATCCTCCCCCCGTTGAATATAATTCAACTGCTGTCGTCCAAATTGATAGCGAAGTCGGGTTTTTGCTGCACAGTCGAACGTAGCAGAGGTGTAGGCTTTGTTGTTGTTGATGTGAATCGTCTTACTATGTGCTTTATAGCGATGAATAATATTATTATGACTGCTAAAATTAATACTGTGCTGGCAAATGCGGTGTTCCAAGTATTTTGATGTTGTAGTTTATGTGGCAGTATAAAATTTTCTGTTGTTAATAGCATATGCAATTCAGTAAGATTTTTTATTTGGTCATCATAAAGGATACTAGTGTCATTTCTTAATACGGCTCTTATTTGCTCTGGATTGGATAACCTTTGAACACTTCCGAAACCAGTGTAGGAAGTGCGTATTGAGCTGGATATGAGATGGAATCCATCCAGTGTCAAAATGCTGTTTTTGGCAACACACTGGGGTGCAATTGTGAGAATCCCCGAACCTGCCAAAGATACCTGTTGTGAGTTCTGGTCACATATGATCGTCAACCGAGTAGGAAATTTTAACGCAAATATCCATTGGTTTCGTTGTTCCGCTTAAATCCATGTTGAGTTTTGTTCAATCTTTTCCAAATTGCAGGTGGTATGTGTTTCATTTTGGAGAAGCCCAAGTTCATAGGAACAAACTTAAGATTCTTTATGGTACCTTGGACGAGTGGTGCATACAACTTGATCCTGTTGAATGATAATACAGGATTTAATATCAGCTTGACTTAATGGTATTTACTGATCCATATGTTTGTCAATGGCAATTGTTTCCGCGCAAGGTGCAACAGTTATTAGTGTATTGTTAATTATGGTTGGAATAGGTGTCATTTTTAGTATATCAAATTGTTCTTGGATGGTCAGTGGAAGTGAATTCTGAAATACTGCATTGTCATTCGTTACTCCTCCCTTGACTGTCATGATTTTATATAATTGTATGGCGTCCTCATCTTTGACTGGTATATCCAAGTTGGCTGGCATGTGGGCCTTGATGTTTCTTAGCTCCTTGCGCAGTTGATTTACAGATAGTAAAGCTGGACTTATTTTTCCATGATGGGTGTCGGTCAATACGTCAAGGAGTGCAGTTTGCACCCGCTGTATGTTGATAATAATAAGTATCAGTTGATCTGATAAGGATGTCAAAGTTTGGAATAGAAGGAATTGGTATTCAGACGTTTCGATGGTTTCCATTGCCTTTGTAAGGAGATTTAATTTACCTTCCACTTGCTCGAATTTCAACTTAGTAGTGTTTCGGTCTACCTTTATTAAGTTAAGAGTGGAGTCTATGATTGATGTTTTGTTTCTTAGCAATCTCAATAGATAATCTTCATTGTCTTTTACTTCCTCTATAGTATGTGACATTTTTTCTGCGTAATTGGAATCCAGTACTCCAAAAAGTGAATTTGCCACATTTCCTACAAAATTTATGGCACCTCTTTTTACACGACTTGTCGGCAAAAAGGAATTGTCTAATTGAAGCACATCAGCACATTTTGCTACATATATTATGAAGGAATGAAATACCATTTTTCAGTGCGATGATTTCAGTTTTTAATGGTTCTAAATCATAGTAGACAATGAGGTTCCATTGGCTTATAGCAAGTTTGAGTCTTCCAATCTCTTCAAAATGTATACCAATATCTGAGTTAAACTTCTGTATTTTAACATTTTGTGCTAACGCTAATGGTAACATTAGAAGTGTAATCATAAGAGTGATCAATACGGTCTTGCTGCTGGCAACTGATGCCTTTCGTGCGCGTTTTTTTTGTAACTCATCTCAACCTCTTTAGAATTAACCTGTGTAAATTCCTCAGTTGGTTCAATTGGTAATGGTGACTACTTATGTATAGGTCTTTTAAGAACCCCCGACGCTGTGCGAACATCTCATACCCGTACAGCTCCATCCTGACCATGATAAATCTTTTCAATTCTTCCTAAAGGCCACCGCAATGAGGGAGTATTGTCATCTTTTATGATAACCATTTGACCAAGCTTTGCATTTGAATTTTGTTCTTTCCACTTGTGACGATACTGAAGTTCATTCAAATATTCCAGGGACCATCGTTTCCAGAACTCTTCTTTAATATGTGTCACCAGTTTCCATCTTGTTAGCAATGAGTTACTAGTGGGTGTGGAAACTGGATCAATTGATGAATTAATTCGTTCTCCAATCAAAAAATGACCTGGTGTAAGAGCCGTCATGTCATTAGAATCATTTGACATGGGAGTTAGAGGTCGTGAATTCAAAATGGCTTCTGCTTCAACCAACGTTGTTTCAAGTTCCTCATACGTAAGGGATGCTGATGTCTAGATTTTTATGAGTAAACCTTTTGCAGATTTAACAGCTGCTTCCCATAGGCCTTCAAAGTGAACTTGGAGGTGTGAATTTAAAAGTAATGCCTCTATTGTTGCATTCTGTGGTTATCTTTTCGTTAGCTCTTTGGGATTGAAGAATATTTTTTAATTCCTGTAATTGGTTACTGGCACCAATGAAGTTTGTTGCATTGTCGCAGTATATAGTTTGGCAATGACCTCTTCGGCCAATAAATCTTTTTAAAGCTCCTATGAAGGCATCTGTTGTGAGGTCGCTAACGAGCTCCAAGTGGACAGCCTTTGTGGTGAAGCAGAACAGAATACTGCTGCATAAGCCTCTTGAGGACGTTTTCCTCGAATTTTGTAATGTATCCAGACTGGCTCAAAGTAGTCAACACCGGTAATAATGAATGGTCGATTAGGTGTTATTCTGTCAGCAGGTAAGTTTCCCATTATTTGGGAGTACATCTTTGGTTTCGCCTTGCTACATTTAACGCACTGTTGGATGATTGCTCTAGCCATAATTTTTGCTTTGATAGGCCAGAATTTCTGTCTTGTGAAAGACATGAGCGCTTGAGCTCCACAATGCATATTTTCCTTGTGTACCTTTTCCATTAAAAGCTTCGTCAATGTGTCATTGTATGGAACTAAAATTTGATGCTCTCCCAAATAATGGGAAACTTACCTGCTGACAGAATAACACCTAATCGACCATTCATTATTACCGGTGTTGACTACTTTGAACCAGTCTGGATACATTACAAAATTCGAGGAAAACGTCCTCAAAAGGCTTATGTAGCAGTATATAGTTTGGCAATGACCTCTTCGGCCAATAAATCTTTTTAAAGCTCCTATGAAGGCATCTGTTGTGAGGTCGCTAACGAGCTCCAAGTGGACAGCCTTTGTGGTGAAGCAACAGAATACTGCTACATAAGCCTTTTGAGGATGTTTTCCTCGAATTTTGTAATGTATCCAGACTGGTTCAAAGTAGTCAACACCGGTAATAATGAATGGTCGATTAGGTGTTATTCTGTCAGCAGGTAAGTTTCCCATTATTTGGGAGTACATCTTTGGTTTCGCCTTGCTACATTTAACGCACCGTTCGATGATTGGTCTAGCCATAATTTTTGCTTTGATTGGCTAGAATTTCTGAACGAAATCATTGAACATTTAATGAATACATTCGAAGTTATGTATGTACATATCGTCTCTCACTTGTACAACGGCCCTAATTGACATTTTTTCCGAAATCCAGTTTATTACATATTCCTGAAGACCAACCTCAAATGCATCTTCACCCAAAAAATTTGAACGGTAACACAAAAAATCCAACTTTATTAGGTGATA
This sequence comes from Meiosimyza platycephala, assembly GCA_963662105.1. Taxonomy (NCBI): domain Eukaryota; kingdom Metazoa; phylum Arthropoda; class Insecta; order Diptera; family Lauxaniidae; genus Meiosimyza; species Meiosimyza platycephala. The sequence continues at coordinate 44,068,557 of OY759211.1, forward strand.
CTAAAAAGCCCTAAATGCATTCAGCATTTTTTATATGTTAAAAGGCCCTAAATGCTTTTTCTTGCGAAGTAGCTTTCAATTTGAAAAAATTTAAATTGCAATAGATAGCGTAGTAGCTTTTGAATTTCCAAAGGATTTTGTATTCAAAATTTCCGTGAAAATACCAATTATAAAAAGTAACAATTAGAGCATATCTTGTGTCGGAACGAGTGTGTGGTCTTCGTTTTAATTTTTCGTAATGAGTGTTACGGAAAATATTTTGTTTGAGATCAATGCCTCTGATTCAATTCCGGAACAATTAAAACGTAATCGGATTCCAATTATGAAAAAACGCATGTGAGGAGTTCAATATATAGGTGTTTCGATTGAAAAAGGTGTGTGGCAAAGGGCCGAAAGACAGCTTGGGCCACCTTGTACGTCAAAATTTGGTACTGTTCGCTTTTTAGTGCAAATGCACGGAAAGGCATCTTTGATGCATTTTGGAAAATGACATGGGAAAAAAAAAGTTATATGTAATAGGCCGTGTTGATCCGGTCAGCAGAAAACGAATTTCAACCGAAAACTCAGCGTGTACTCAGTCTCTAGAGTATTTCTTAAAACACAATTCAAAACGTTTGCAAATACGACGCGTAAAATGTTTTTATCAACATTTTGTTAGAAAGAAAATATGGTGAGGACCTGGATAAAAGGAGCTGTATTCATGGCACTCAAATTATTGATTCAAAGATCTTCCGAGTACAGTCAAAGCGGATTTCAACTGTCAGTCAGCAAACCAGCAGCGAACTGCATAACCGTCATGATTTGGAACGATAAATATCAGCCCTTACCTATAACATCAAATCCAAGAAAGTTTTCCGAAGAAAAGCTAAGCCCTTTATGCAGGCAAAAATTTTAAATTTCAAAGAAAAAGTGGGACCGTTTGCAGGATTAGAAAAAGTTATTGCCGATGGATTGCCAACAATTTTATGATAATTTTCCATTCATTTAATGCAATCATTTGAATAATTTTTTTTATTCAAGTTTTTTATTTAATTTCTTTTTATTTATTAAAAAACTACATTAAACAGTTCAATATTTGCAAATTTTCTTTAAATTTGTTGTAAATGAATTACACTTTTAGTTTTCAAAATAATTGCAAAATGCCCTAAATGCACTTTCGCATACATAAAAATGATGTCAAAAAGCCCTAATTGAAATAAAATAAATATCAATAAAAAAAATTAACGTTTTTCATTAAAAATAAATGATAAACGATAAAGAATTAAAATTTAGATTACAAGTAACGCATAAAAGAGCCCAAATACTTATAGGTCAGGAATTATTCACCAAGATAGACTTAAATAATATAATAAGTATTGAATAAATTAAACAAAAAAAAAAAAAGAGAAGGTAAAATGTTGATAATCACCCCTATCATCGTAGTCGTTTTTTGTTTTCGACGACTGTCGATTTTTTCGTCGTCACGTTTTTTAATTTGTATCATCGCATTTTGACGACACGACAAAATTTGTACGACTGGTGACTATTACAATTTCACTGAAAACTTTAAAATTTAAAACTTTTAACTTTGACAGAAGTTGGCAGCTAGCTATCGAATTTAAGTTCAGTAAAATTTATTACGTCTGTAGTGTAGTAGGTAAGACACTGGTCTTTGAAACGGAAAGATAGTAGTTCGATACCGACATTGGATTTTTTTTTTGTTTTTTTTTTTTTATTTTATATAGCCAGCAAAATTTCCTATGGCATGAGAGCGAGCACTTCTCTTCGTGTATACATATATACTTTTTGTCCACAACTGTTGGATGTAATGGGCGCTTATAACAAAATTTCCAGTAAATTAAACAAGCTTATTAAATTTTGTAAGACAAATTCTATGTAAAGTTAATTCGCAAATAAAATGATTGCTCAAAAGTCTAAAGTTGTTGACTTTTATTGTTCTTATTGGATTTTTCACTTAAAATAGAAATAAAGTATCACCCGCCATTTTTTTCAGCATTGTTTCTGCGAAGTGTTTTGAAAAGGTTTTTTATGTCACTTGTTTTTTAAAATCGTTTATTAAAATAAAACTGAAAATTGTGTTAAGGATGAATAGCGTGGCACTCTTTTTTAGCAGCGATGAGGAAGAGGACGAGAACATGAAACGGAATTTAATTAAATTCAGACAAAGTATAAGGCAACAATCAACTCCATTTAGTTTGCCTGATTCGCAGTAAGTCCAGAGTAGACTCTTTATTTAAACTTATTTTTTGTATGCACGTATGTACATATATATGTATTTCCGTAGATTTTTGCGAAACTTTAGATTGAACAAGGAAGCATTCAGGTATTTGCTTGATATACTGGGGGTGCACATCAGAAGTGCTTCACGCTCAACGTCTGTGTCCCTTGAATTAAAACTGGCAACAACTTTGAGGCTATTAGCGGAAGGCGGCTATCAACATGGAACTGGGAACGATTCCAATTTAGGCTTAGCACAAAGTACAGTTTCAACAGTTTTTCAGGAAATAATTGAAGTGCTTGAAGCAATAGTTTGTCCAATGTGAGTATGTCTAAACATGACCGAAGAGGAAAAATCCGAAACAAAATTATGGTTTTTTCAAAAATTTGGTTTTCCGGGAGTCATTGGATGTATTAACGGCACCCACATAAAAATAATTGCTCCTAAAAAGGATGAACAGCATCTGTACTACAATAGGAAAGGGTTCTACGGTTTAAACGCGATGATTGTAAGTACATATGTTGTCCTCTTATCTGCATCCTAAATGATTAAATTGCATATAAGGTTTGTGATCCCAACATGACGATAAGATGCATGGATGCCAGACATCCAGGGTCCAGTCATGACGCGATGATATGGAACACTAGCGACTTAAAAGTATATTTGCAATCAAAATTTGAGTGCGGCGAAAAAAATTCCTGGCTACTTGGTAATTATTTTTAAACATTATTACATTTTCATTTTATGTATGTATGTTATTTTAATATTAAGGTGATGCAGGATACCCATTAGAGCCGTTTTTGATGACTCCATTCAGATCTCCTGAAGATGGAAGTCCACAAGGCGCATACAATACCACCCACACAAAAGCTAGGAACATTATTGAAAGAACAATTGGTGTTTTAAAAAATCGTTTTCGTTGCCTTCTTGGTGCCCGACAATTGCACTATAAGCCACAAAAGGCTATTCAGATTGCCAATGTTTGTGCAGCTTTACACAATATATGCATTAAATACAGAGTGCCCATGGAGGAACTAGTTGTAAACGATTTGACTAGAACTGAGGAATCACAGTTGGTTATTGAAACCACTGAAAACTCTGCTGCAGCCAACACCAGAAACTCAATAATGAATGTCATAAACAATTAACCTGCAAGAAAAATAAAGAGTTGGTTTTTATCATTTTTCCAACTTTAACCTTTTTGTGTTTTTATTTCCTTTTAGATATCATATTTTACTAGCAGTAGCAGGAGACCGACCATAGCTCGGTTTTTCGTTTTGATGTTGAAAAAACGAAAAAATATGGAAAATGTTGAAAAATATTTAAAAATTTCAAAGAGGTTGAAAAATTCGAAAGAGCTGAAAAGTTTTTAGCCCTAAAAAAAATTGGAGAATGTCTAAAGTAAACCTGTTCCAAAAATATTGAAAGTGTTGAAAAAAGTTGAAAGAGCGTAAGGGCTGTGCCATGCCTGTGCAAGTCTTTAAAAACATGAAACATTGCCCAATCTTAATTTGGCACTGTAGGTTGTTTCGAAAAAAAGTATGAAAATATGTACATACAATTTTAGCTTGTTTAATAATAGTAGATATCTACAACACATTTCCTTTCATTACAGTAATGATTTTAAGTAAATAAAAATGATTAACTTTAGCTTTATATGCTATATTTAATGCAGTTTTTCTTATAAAACAATTAAATTATATTGAACAGAACTTAACATAATTTCCTTATCTGTAATATTTTATAAAGGCTAACAAGGATATTAAAATTGATTTCAAATTAAAGGTTTAAAAATATTCTTCTTTATTAAAACGAAATTTCCACTTTAGTTCCTCCAACTCTAATTTTCTTTTCATTATCTCCATTTCAGATGCTCTCATTTTATTGTCTTCAATCCTTTGTTCTTTTTTTTTCTAATTTACGCTTGTAAAGTTTAAGCCTACAAGTGGTGGAAAGCTGTTAGTAGAATTATTTTAAAGCAGGGATGCACAAACTATGGCCCGCGGGCCAAATTGGTCCGAGCAGCCTGTAAAAGTGGCCCGCCAGTGTAGATAATAAAACTGTCTTCGCATTAAAAATTTTAATTATTTACCTTTCAATTGTTTACTCTTTCTCTTTTCACCCTTTCACGGCACGGAAGCAAGACGAAGAGCAAACGCATGCTTACTGTGTAATTGTAAAATAGCAATGGTGAAAGAATATAATTTCACGTTTACGTTACTTTGGCGCCCTGGATGATACTTTTTAATTTTTGTGGCCCCTCATCTAAAATAGTTTGTGCAAGCCTGTTTTAAATGATCAAAAAAGCTGTATTTGCGACATAGCTTAAGATTTGAAATGAAACCTTTGCATATCAGTCAAATTTAAATTAATTTATAGTTTAAAATTATGTCGATAATACCGTTTTTAAACTTTTTCCAAAAACTACTATTCTATATACTATATATATTTTCTCTATTTTTTTGTGGACTGTCACTGCCCTACCTTTCTTTTTCCAACTCAAAACGCTTCCTGTCGTACCTCGCACATTCTTTTAAGTGGCCTTCAATGCCGTTCAATGTGTTTTTCACATCAAGGTAGAGTTTTTCTTGAACTTCTGTTTGCTTTTTTAGAAGCTCGTATTTACCGTTTTTTGGCCTCGAAGGAGTTGAGTTCATTTCATGCCAAGCAAAAGGAGGCGATTCACTGGGAATAGACACAGGAGGAGACATACACTCATAAAACGTTGACGAAGCCAACGGAGTGGAAGCACGTTGATTACTTGTTGACGCCCTCGGAGGGGACGCACACTCAGGTGTAACATTAGTAACGGATGTCGGAGGAGGGTTAACACCCAATGCCACTCCTTTCGGATTTATGGCATTTTCCAAATTTAATAAATTGGCTACCGACTCTTCCAAACCTGTCAACTTATTCTGCTTCCATCTGCCTCCTCCTGTGGCTGCAAATTCACTTTTGTTGTGAATCAATTTTTTTTTAACTTTAAATTTCAAGTCTCTCCAAACCTGAAAGGAAAAGTCTGTAGCAAATTGGTACAACAAAATTACAAACAAACCTTTTGCCAGCCTAATCCATCTCTAGTTGGAGGTCCTAGGCTATTTAATACCTCCGCCACATTCCTCCATTCTTTCATTACGTCAATTTTCGCAAGGTTTCTGCTAAAACCCTTCGCCAAGCTTAGATTTTTTTCCTTGATCTTAACCAGCCTTTCAAATTGGTCTTGGTTTGTAACCTTAATTTTAAAAACTTAACTGAAATTTCCGTCGTCTATAAAATTTATAACGACAAAAAATGTCGTTTTGAGATGTCACTTTTTTTTACGATGATACCAAATTTGTAATAGATTGTCGTTTTGACGACAGTCGTTTTTATAAAACGACTACGATGATACCAATTGAGTCGTATCGTTTTTTTTCTGTCGTATACGACTACGATGATAAGGGTGAATGTCTACTATATATTATTTAGTACTACAATTATGTTACTATTATTGTTTATGTGGATGAGTGGGTTAAATAAGTTGGACACACAAGCTAATTCAAATTTAAGGGAGGGTTTATTATAATATAATAATAATAATAATAATAGAGTTTAGCTACTACAGCTATTAGCCTTCTTAGCAATTTAGCTTGAAGCTTTAAACCAAGTAAAAAGCTTATTAAAAAATTATACATGCAAATTAATTTGTTATATTTTTATAATTTTTTCTTAGCTTTGTCGCACTTTCTCAACATACCCACTCAGATCATAAATATATAAGCATAAAATTGCATGAATGCAATTGTATGGATTTATTTAAATGACCTAAGGCATAAATGTTAGAAAAAATTTACCCATCATGCGGTGGGGCTCGGACAACACAAACATAAAGACCAACAACTATTAAGCTACAAAATTAACTATAGTTATTTTTCAATCTAAGCTTGAGTTGACCTTTTGACAAGCTAATATCATATACATCGCAATTGTTAATTAGAGTAGTCATGCGATTAAAAGGAGCTGTAGCCATATAATTAGGTCTACTGACTGGTTGGTAAAATATCTGATATGAGTTACGATTACTCCTACGATTAGTGTTAAAATGAATATAATTCAGAAGCTCTGGCGCAGCAAGCGACCCTGATACAAGCTGATGCAAGTAAATTATACCCGCAATATTTCTACGAGTGCTCAAAGACTGCATACGTAATAACTTTAAGCGATCCTCATAAGGAGGAAGGTTTAAGAGGTCATTCCAATGTAAGCCCTTGAGAGCAAACCGAACAAAATTTTTTTGGACTCGTTCTACTCTATCTATATGTATATTGTAATATGGAGACCATACTTGGCTAGCATACTCTAAGTGAGGACGTACAATAGTATTGTATAAAGTTACTGTTACTAACGGGCTATTAAATTCTTTTGCCCACCGCTTTATAAATCCAAGTAATGACGAAGCCTTCTTACAGATTATATTAATGTGTTCATTAAACATCAATTTAGCATCAACATGTATACCAAGGTCTTTGACTATATCGACACGACAGATTTTCATATCATTAATTGTATAATCAAATTCCACATTAATTTTCTTTCTAGAGAAGATCATAGTTTGGCATTTATCAGGATTTAAATGTAAGCTATTTTTAGAACACCAAACTTCAAATGATTTCAGGTCAGACTGAAGGTCAAAGTTGTCATTATCCACCTTCACAGTCCTGTAAATTTTCATATCATCAGCATATATAAGCAGATGAGAGTTTTTGATTATATGAGTAACATCATTGATAGCCAAAATAAACAGGAGCGGCCCCAGGTGACTTCCTTGCGGGACACCTGAAAACGCTGTAAAAGGAGAGGACAACACCCCTCGAAATCTTATTCGATAAGAACGATCAAATAAATAAGATTCAATCCATCTGATAAAATTTGTAGGAAATCCTAGTTTATTTAATTTAAACAAAATCAAACTATGTGGTAATTTGTCAAATGCTTTACTAAAGTCTGTGTAGATACAGTCTACTCGCGACCCAGAAGCAATTGAACTTAAAGCAAAAGACGTAAAATCAAGAAGGTTAGAAACGGTAGATCTGCCATTAACAAAACCATGCTGACGAGTTGTTATGACTTCACTACAGCACACCTTAACTTGATCATAAATAATTCGCTCAAAAAGCTTTGGTATTGATGATAACTTGGCTATAGGCCTGTAATTAGAAACATAATTTTTTAATCCTTTTTTAAAAATAGGACTTATAAAAGATTCCTTCCAAAATTTAGGAAAATAGCCATCATTAATAGATTTATTAAAAAGAAAACTGAGTGGTTTACTCAGGATAAGACTACAATTAATTAAAACTGTGGCTGGAATGCCGTCAGGCCCAGAACCAAAGTCATCATCAAGGGATGCAATATATTTTACTATAAGTTCAGGCGTAAAAGATATTGTACCAAATGGAACCTGAGGACCAGTATTCATATACTCAAAGTAGTTGACATCAGGGCTAAACACTTCAGTTGAAAAAGATTTTCTGAACAAATTAGCGAATAACCCAGCTATAATTTGGGGACCGCTGGTGAGCCCGTCGACAGTCTTGAATTCTGATGGAAAACCATCCGACTTTTTTTTAGAGTTTATGAATCCCCAAAAATTTTTGGGGTCATGAAGAATATTGAGCTTCATTTTATTCAGATAGCCAGAATAAGCTGATTCGAGCCTAAATTCTTGGAAAAGCTGCAGATAAGCCTCCAGGTCAATGCGGTCCTGACTACAAACGTATTTATTCCATGCCCTATTGCGGCCGTTACGTATTTTCTTCAAATCCTTAGTGTACCAGGGGTACGAGGAATCATTAACATACCTCAGAGTATATGGCACAGATAAAGATATTGCCGAAAAAAGTTCTTTATAAAAATAATTTACGCATTCATCTAAGATGTTATTATTAAAAAATTCTAGCCAAATGTTAAATCTATCATTTAGGATATTATTCAATTTCAAGAAGTCAGCTTTCTTGAAATTAAATTCAAAGAATCTGCTAGAAGAATTGACAGTCACTATGTTATCTCTATCCGATTGGTACAACACACTCAGAAGTGGATGGTACGCATCAACCGCAGATAAAGCATGAGGAGCATTTTGCACAACAACATTGCTACTGTCTGTAGTCAAGACTAAGTCCAGTTGTCGATTGTGGGAATTTTTAATACAACTAGCTTGTTGTAAATTAGACAGGATTTCGTCAACAAAAATTTGTTCTTGTCGAGTTATTGGACTAGATATAAAATAATATGTACCGTTGTCCGAAATATTCCATTTTAAGTCAAGCAAATTAAAGTCACCTAACAATAAAATATCGTCATTGGTATAAAGTTTATCTATGACAAATTCTACGGCCCTCGAAAGGTGCTCGTAGACTTCTGTGCTACTATTGGGAGGAATGTAGGCGTTAAGGATGTACAAATTGGACTTTGAAAAAATTACCTTAACACATAAAAGTCCAATACTAGCAGCACAGGGAATATCAATTAAAGAACTAGTATGACTATTTTTTTTAGCAATTAATACATATACCCCCTCCAACAGGAGACGAGTCGTCCATATATCTGTCTCTTCTAAAAACATTAAAGCTATTATCAAACAGTTCCTGATTAAGAAAAGAGCTGTTAAGCCAAGTCTCGGTTAAAATTATAATATCTTCAGAAAAGTTCTGAGTAGATAAAAAAATGTCATGCGCTTTTGAACGCATACCCCTTACATTTTGGTAGTAAAGGGATAAACGATTTAGTTTTTTGGACAGTCTTGTTTTTTTTAGATTGAAACTCAGACTTAAAGATATTATTAACCCACATCTTCGAATTATAAACAGCAGCAACATGACAGGAAGCCACTGTAATTTTAAAAGATGAATATGTAGGTTTGTTACCGATTTTCCTACAGGAAATAAAAGCGTCAGCAGGAATGACATTTTGTTGCCTTATGAATTCCCTAACAGTATCAGCTATTGTGTCAGGGTGTAAACGGGAGATAAAAATGGATCTAGGTTTAGGCATAGCTTTCAAAAAAATAGGAACAGTAGATCTTATAGCAAGGGGACTATTATCGACTGGACTAAGATTAGTGGCGTTAAATGCTTCAGGTAAAGTTTCTAGGGGAGGATTTGGCGAAACTCTTTCAGGGATGTTGGCTTCGCAGTTCCGTTTTTTAGTTGGCTTGGTCTTCTTCTTTGGATTTTTTTTCTTCCTAAGGGAGTTAGCTTGTTTGGTGCCATTTGAAGCCGAGGGAGTGGATGCAGAAGCGGTAGGGACATCAATTATAGTTTCATTGGATGGCAAACTATCGTTAGGTGAAATGGTTTCATTAAAATTGTTTTCAATTTGGGGACTTAAGACAAGATAATTGCTTAAAATATCTCTCAAATTAATATTTAGATTGTTTAAATTATCCCCAAATTGTTTTATTTTGTCGAAGAAAATCGACGGGGAAAGGGCTCTGCAGGATGGACAGTACCATTGCAGACCCGAATGGTCAGAACATAATAATTCTGTTACTGTGGTGGTCAAGTTCGCACAAGACGCGTGAAACATCTGCTCACACGGCCCTGAACAAGGAAACATGGAATTCAAGATATTCTGACTTTTGCATAGATCTCCTAAGGAACAAGCTATCAAGTTATCAGAAGAAAAATAGTTCATATTTAAAAACAAAAAAATGTAAAAAAAGCAAGAGAAAATATTAAAAAAATAAATAATTAAGAAATCAAAAAAATTTTTTTTTTTTTGGTTACAAAAGTTGAAATATTTTAGCAAACAGATGAAACAATGTGTTATTGTTTACAAAATATAGACACTATTACAAAGCAACAACAAAAAAGCAACGTAAGTTTAATAGATTATTGTAAACAAACAAAGCACAAAGAGGAACAGAAAAATTGATGCGCGCTTAAGCTGCAGCAATGCAAGCAACTATTGCTTTGCTTTAAAATAATAGAAAATTTTAATTAATTATCACAATTTTTTAAGCAAAAAAACAAATTTATAAATTACAATAGACAACATAAATTAAAAAAATTTACCAAAAATGCACTAAAATATTACAAAAAAAGTCACAACAATAAAACACACTACCGTCACCGACAAATAGACAAAGTCAACTGAAAAAATATTATAAATAAATACAAAATTCAATGTATAATATAAAATACAAAATGTGTAGATATACAATACGTGTTTGTGTTTATTTGTTTTGATATTGTTGTCCAACGTTGAGTTGCTGGTTGCCGATGGTGGTTGTTTCTAGGTGTTTTATGTTATTTGTTGAATGTACCGATTAGGCGTTTTGTGTATTTGATGTTCAAAATAAATTGATGTAACGTTGATGTTAGTTGTTCACTCTTGTAAATCGTTAATTCACTGTGGTTTGCCTTGTGTTGAAACTGTTGACTTTGTACACTGTTGTATGTGAATTTCTGTTGTTTAATTGTTTGTGAAACTATGATGTTTGTTGAGTAAAACTTGTGATGTTTAATTTGTATTTGATTTTAAATGTTTTTTGTTAATTGAATGTGCGGGAGGGTTCGCTGACTGCGTTTTGTGCGTATACTTCGCATAGAATGACGAATATATTTTTGCGCGTTATACTCGTTGTTGCAATCGGTTGACTTGCAGAATTCGTTACAACCACAACGAGTAAACGGCAGCACCTTGCGGTGGATAGCAAGACGAAACAGATAAGGTAGATGCACATGTTTACGTTGCGCGTAAACATTCTGCCCGCCTTGCAGCACTTAGGGTCTGCAATAAAATAATTCATTAGGGTAACTTCATTTTTAAATTCAATTAATTAAAGTAAAATCTGTGCTGGGTGGTTCAGAGCCCACATGGACCAGAGAGTGTCCAGCCGAACGCAGTGTTCTGAGCCAACTTTCTACCATTTTCTGAGGATAAACATCAGCTCCGAGTTCCATGTTAGTTTTGGTAGACGACGTGAATTTCAGGTCTGCCAGCAATATGTTGTCGTAAGCCTTTTTTGCGGTCTCAGGCAAATCTTCTTCGTAGATACGACGTGGCAATTCATCGCTGACGAGTGCATTCAGCTCAATTTTGAAATTTTAATTAATTTTAGATCCATGCCATGAAGGAATATAAGTTTATTTGGGTTTGGGATAACATCATTTTTTTGCGCAAAAAAGAAGTGGAAGAAGTTAAAAAAGTCAGATGTTTTGATGATATTAAAGACAAGTAACTAAACATTTAAAATAAATTCCACGCCTTTAATTTGCGCAAACAGCCCTGACCAAAACGTTTCTTTCTCTACTTTTAATCATCAAAATATTCGCAGTATGAGGAAAAATTTTGATTCTTTTCTAACGCATTTAGATGCTTTCAATGATCTGCCAGATTTTATTTTTCTTTCTGAAATTTGGTTGTACGATTATGAACTATCGAATTATAAAATTCCTGGTTATAATTTGTATGGCAACTGTAATAATTCATATAAGGCCGGTGATGCAGCTTTTATTAAAAATTCGTAACAATGTACAGTTTTATCAGTAGATTCAACTAGTGCAGATATACTTAAGATCGTTTGCCAGATAAATATGGAGCAATTCACAATTTTATGTATTTATCGTTTGCATGAAAATGGTTTCAGCAAAAGTGTTTTTTTAGAAAGCTTAGATGAACTCCTAAGAAATGTAAAAGCTAAGAATTTAATAATCATTGGTGATATAAATATTGATTTAGTAAAAGCAAATAATGATACTGATAATATATATGATTATATGTTTTTGATGGCGTCTTATGGATTGAAATCGATTATTAATGAGCCAACGCGGAAAACCGATGTTTCAAAAAAACATGGCTTACGATACTCATAGTGAAGTGATGGATTTTCAGATAACTGATAACTCATTGTTTAATTGAACTTAAAATTGAGCAAAAAACCAATAGTAAACTGAAAAACTCTATTCCAGTCAATCTGAACAAAAAAATTAGTTTTAAAAAATTAACAGACCTTTTAAAAGTTGAAAACTGGGAAGAAGTTTACCGTGAAGCACACCCATCGTTAGCTTTTGATAACTTTTTGAAAATTTTGAATAAACATATAAATAAATGCTCCACAGTGCAGCCTAGACGTGCTTCCAAATTGAGAAGACTCAAACCGTGGATGACAGAGGGCTTATTAAAACTAATTAACAAAAAAAATAAATTAAGAAAACAGTGTAAGATAGAATACCTTAATCCACACTTAAAAAAGTACTATCGTAGTTTAACTCTAAAAGTCAAGAAACAAATCAGCTTGATTAAAAACAATTACTATTCCAGAAAACTTATGAATTGCGCAGGAAACATAAAGGAAGAATGGAAGGTTGTGAACAATATTCTTAATAAAGAAACAAATAATGAAATTATTTCCGAGATTGAAGTTGACAAACTAACGCTAACAAATCCTGTTGACGTTGCCAACAAATACAATAATTATTTTGCTACAATTGGTTTGAATTCTAAAAGTAATACTCAGTCGAATAGCTGCAACTGCGATAATTATAAGTCACTAGTGGGAGATAGTTTTCAAGTAAATAGCTTTTTGTATCACCCAATATGTATCATCATTCGAAATGTACAAATATATTTCAAAGTTAAATAATAAGAATTCATGTACTTCTAAGGGCATTACCAACTGCCACTTAAAACGTATTGTTTTCTATATTTCGGACATATTGAGCTTTTTATTTAACCTTTTGACGTCCGCTCCTTAACCGCGGGGAAATTTTAAAATCCGACACTGGATTCGTGTTCAAATTACACAACAAAAGTGTTGCGAGAAAAAAATTATTTTACCTGCAAAGGTGTGAAAAATCGTGGGACCTATGTATATGTCCCAATGGTCGTCAACGGTAAAAATGTATGCGGCTGTTTTCAGAACTGAAACGTATTATATTACGCATGAATTTTTATTTATTTACTTAAATTCATGAAAAGGGCCGTCTATTGATTACGTGAGTCAAAATAGGGGGGAGGGGACCGGCAAAATCTCACCAAGGGGGAGGAGGGGATTAAGAAAAACCTCACGTCAACTTTTTAATGCAGAGAATTTACATTATTATAGCATATAATAGATTGTATCATATTTATTCGGTTTGTTTGGCATGTCGACAATTAGTGTTGAACACAATAACATCGATTTAGAACAGAGATGGCCAGGTCCAACAAAATTTAATTATTCCTGCTCGTTCCCAAATATGATGAGCTCTCATATAAATATGATGAAAAATGTCATTTGAAGATTCCACAAAAGTTAAAAAAATCTAAACACAAGCAAGCAACAATTGTGACGAAGCTTCCGGCCAGGGTCTTGGCTCGCCGGTGTCTAAGGTTCCGCTACAGAATATTTATATTCGCAGGTTGGCTATTTCTTTAAAATTATTAAAAACGCGGGTGGTTTAGATTCCGAATTTCATTTCTTTTTAATTCACGCAAATTTCATTAAATATTTACATATCTTTGTTTATTTAATAAAAGGATAAAATTTAGATTCTTAATTTACATACAAAATAAGTTTCTTTGATACTTATGGAAATTTACGCCCTGACGCTGGTACTGCCGGCGCTGCTTCTTATACCGCTCTCTGTCTGTTGTATGGGTTCGACCGAGGTGTCTTTCCACTCCTTTTGTAATGTTAACTCAACTTTTCCTACCGTCGCTCGTATGCCTGTTAAGTTTAACTGTACGTGCGTCGGTTTTTAGAACTGGCTGTGTTCTAGCGCATAAGTGCCTCAGTGAAAACCGAAAGCGAAATTAGCCGTAACCTCCACTGGTACCTCTTATGCTAGGAAAATAAATCTCTGCCCGTGTGACCGCTGAACTAGAATCTACGTATGTCGCTTTTGAACGGACTGCGTTCTAGCGCGTGAGTGTCTCAGTGAAAACCGAAAAACACACTCGCGCGTTTCGAATTTAGCCGAAACCTTCACACGCAACTCCTACGCTATGAAAGTAAACCTCGGCAGAGCGACTATACGAAATTCTTACAGCCAAGTACCTCAGTGAGAACCGAAAGCGTACTTGTATGTTCGAACGCTGTAATGGCCGCCAAACCAAAATTTAGACCCTGCCCGTATGACCGCTGAGCTACGATGTACGTATGTCGATTTTGAACTGACTGCGTTCTAGCGCATGAGTGCCTCAGTGAAAACCGAAAGCACACTCACGCGTTTGAAGTTAGCCGAAACCTTCATACGCAACTCCTACGCTATGAAAGTAAACCTCGGCAGAGCGACTATACGAAATTCTTACAGCCAAGTACCTCAGTGAGAACCGAAAGCGTACTTGTATGTTCGAACGCTGTAATGGCCGCCAAACCAAAATTTAGTCCCTGCCCGTATGACCGCTGAGCTACGATGTACGTATTTCGATTTTGAACTGACTGCGTTCTAGCGCATGAGTGCCTCAGTGAAAACCGAAAGCACACTCACGCGTTTGAAGTTAGCCGAAACCTTCATACGCAACTCCTACGCTACGAAAGTAAACCTCGGCAGAGCGACTATACGAAATTCTTACAGCCAAGTACCTCAGTGAGAACCGAAAGCGTACTTGTATGTTCGAACACTGTAATGGCCGCCAAACCAAAATTTAGTCCCTGCCCGTATGACCGCTGAGCTACGATGTACGTATGTCGATTTTGAACTGACTGCGTTCTAGCGCATGAGTGCCTCAGTGAAAACCGAAAGCACACTCACGCGTTTGAAGCTAGCCGAAACCTTCATACGCAACTCCTACGCTATGAAAGTAAACCTCGGCAGAGCGACTATACGAAATTCTTACAGCCAAGTACCTCAGTGAGAACCGAAAGCGTACTTGTATGTTCGAACGCTGTAATGGCCGCCAAACCAAAATTTAGTCCCTGCCTGCGCATGAGTGCCTCAGTGAAAACCGAAAGCACACTCACGCGTTTGAAGTTAGCCGAAACCTTCATACGCAACTCCTATGCTAACTTCCTAACACTCAAGCACCTCAGTGAAAACCGAAAATGTACTTGTATGTTCAAGTCAAAGCTGAAAGTTAGAAAAGAATTATTGATTAGTGAATATTACCACTGGTGCTGGACTGATGACTGCTCGCTGCGGCGGACCCGGATTGAATGTCTTGAATTCTGATTTTTAGTTAACACCCAACCTCTTGCTGGTGTCGATTTCAACAGCTGATTCTTTCTGCCTGCCACGTCAGCTGTTTTAATTGGTGATGCCAGATGACCTAATATCTTAACCTAGTGTCTTAACTACTGCTCTACGCCCTTATGCCAACTTCAATAATTTCGTTGTTCACAAGTGCGTTTTTTTAAGTTCATCTTTTTTCTTTTAATAACATAAATAAATTGAATTCATTGTTTTTTTTTTCTTAACATATGGTGATACTAATAAGAATTTATAAAATAAATATGCGCGGTGTAGATAAAAAATAAATAATAATAAAAAAAAAAGTCTTTGTTCATCCGTTTTGCGGCCGCGCGTACGATGGCGCGTTAATGGCTTGTTGTGGTGAAGTTGATGTTGGGGGTAAAATCGCGTGGCGACTTTTACCCTTCACACTCCCCTCTTACTTTCCGGGCGGTAGCGAGATTCGTGCGGATCCGTTGTGAAATACTCGGATATTAACCCGGCGTCCCTCGATGGTCCGTGCCAGTTTTAAATATTTCCCGGTGGGCAGTGTATTTACAAATGCTCGGAGCTGAATGGTCCGTGGTCCGTGCCAGTTTTAAATATTTCCCGGTGGGCAGTGTATTTACAAATGCTCGGAGCTGAGCGATGGTGGTAGCGTCGAGCTGGCTCAGGTCGTTCCCGGCCAGTCTGTCCGGAACGTCTTTTTCCCCGAGTGGAGACCCTTGTGCCCCAGCTCCCTCTACTTTTTGTTGCGATGATGTTGCTGCAAATAGAGGGCTTCGGGATTTTTGTGAGCTTTTCCCCGTTTTCTTGCCATTGTGCCGCGGTGATGCCGATTTTATTGGTGGTACGGCTGGCACGTTGGGACTTGGACCTCTTTCACGCGTTTCCAGGCGCAGATTCAATCGTAGTGGGGAATATCGATCGTTGCTGTTGTCGTCACTGTCACTGCTGGAGCTGCTTTCGGAACTGCTATCCGAGCTGCTATCTGAGCTACTGTCGGAGCTGTTGTCAGAGCTGCTGCTTGAGCCGCTATCGGGCTTTTTGGTTTCGCCAGCGTCATCTGCAGCTGACTTCGAGTTTATGGACAGGATGTCACTGGTTGTTGGTGCTACGCGTTGGCTGTCACTTGGTCCGTCCTCGGTGACTTCCATGCTCCATGTCGCGTCAAGCTCTTCCAGCACTCCCAGCCATTCTTCTTCTTCCATGGGCACGACGTGAGGTTCGTTCTCATGACGATCACGGACGCCATGCCCATGCGGGTTGTGGGGATGTGAGTCCTCGTTCGCGTCGACAGTGGTGACGCTGTTTGGGGCCGATTGCTGGTCGTGGGAGTGCTGAGGTGGTGGTTGTTTTAGGCTTGTGACTGGGATGGACCTGATCCCTGCTTTTCTTGGCGGTCGGCTGGATGGAATGGCTCGTCGGGGATACTGACGCACGGTCGGGTCCGTAGATGGCATGGACCGACCCCGGGATTTCCATGATTGGCGGTTGGAAATGCCGGGCCTCGGAGGGCCTCGCTGTTGTCCATGCGGATTGCCGGGATGTGCTAACCGTGCGGTACGCGCGTGTGGGCGCAGTTGACATCGCTGAAGTTGGGTGGAGCTCTCTTGCCCTTTCGATGGTGACGGGACTTGTGGTTGCTCTGGCTCTTGTACGTCGTCTACCGGGACCTGCTGTAGTCTCACTCGTTTTCCTCCCGCGTATGGTATTGGTTTAAATTCTTTACCCAAAAACTTCGCCCGGGGAACCTTGGCTTCTTCTTCCTCGTGCCGGCGGCGGAACTGGTCCAGTTGTTTGGCGAAGCTGGGCCTCTGCCAGCGCGGCTGCGGTTTTTCGAGTTGGTTTAATAGTTCATCAAAACTTGGCAGTTTTTGGTTTGCCATTTTCTCTTGCTGCGTTGTTTTCTTGGTATGAGTTCTACTGAGACTGTTGGAAGAAAAAACATTCGGATTAGTTTGGTTTTAACTTGTTATTTTAGGAAATGCAAAATAATAAGGAAAAATTCAAATAAAATTGATTATGAGTAGAAAGATTTTATTTCGCTTAGGTGGGCCGTTCGGATGATTTTGTCATCAGGTTTCTTTAATTTCAGAATTACTGGTGAAACAAAGCTCAACACCGTGTATGGCCCTGCATACTTGGGGGCGAGTTTAGCCGCGAAGCTGTCTATAGCCTTGGAGAGAGGATGTTGTCTGACCAATACCGACTCCCCGACCTTGGGTTTCCATTGCCGTCTTCTAAGGTTGTAGTGCCTTGCTTGGTTTTGAGCAGCCTTTGCTAGGTTATGCCTTACGATCTCAAATATTTCTTGTAGTTGTGTAGCTCGGGACTCTGGTGCTTGTTGTGATTTTCCGGTACCTGGTGTGACCTCGTCATATAGTGCCTGTGGTAACCGCGGCTCTCGCCCTTGTGTTAAGAATGCTGCGCTGTAACCAGTGGTTTCTGAAGTACTGGTGTTTATGGCCAATGTTATTTCTGGTAAGTGCTCGTCCCAAGTTTTCTGTTCGTTGTTGGCCAACTGGGCTATCATGGTTTTTACGGTCCTATTCATCCTTTCTGTAGGGTTTTCTTGTGGCGTATAAGGGGCGGTGAACCGCTGTTGCACTCCGATCTGCTGAAGGTAACCCTTGACGATTCGGCTGGTGAATTGTGTGCCATTATCCGTCACGAGAGTTTTTGGAACGCCGTACCTGGCGAGAATCCTTTCGCGGAAACCTTTTACCACACTCTCTGCGGTGGCTTTCCTTAGGGGCAACAATTCAGTCCATTTTGAAAATCGGTCGAAAAACACCAGCAGCATCGTATGTCCATGTTTGGATCGTGGGAGTGGCCCAATGAAGTCGGCGCACACTGTTGACCAAGGTTCGTCGGGGATGGTTATTAACATTTCGCCTGCGGGTGCCTGCTGGCTGACTTTGTAGCATTGGCATGATTCGCAACATCTCACGTATCGACTTACGTCTCGAAACATGCCTGGCCAGTAGTAACGATTTGCTATTCGCGCTATGGTTTTACGGATGCCGAGGTGACCAGCACTGGGGCTATCATGGTTTTCTACCATGACTCGCTTCCGTAGTGGGGTTGCCACACATAATTTCCATTGGGCGCAGCGATCACCCGTTCTCCATCGTTGGTGATTTGCGTGAGCACGGCTCCGAGGCCTGCATCACTGGCATCGGTCTGTAAAGTAAAAGTTTTATTAAAATCCGGGCACGTCAGTATTGGGGCCTTGGTTAGTTTTTCTTTTAGTATTTCGAACGCCTGCTGTTGCTCCGTTCCCCATTTCCAATGTTTACCCTTTCGTAATAGTGATGTTAATGGTTGAACTATTGCAGCGAACTCAGGCACGAAGCGACGGTACCATGATGCTATCCCCAAAAATCGCCGTACCCCTCGTATGTTCTGTGGTGGCGCTAAGTCACGGATGGCAGCAACCTTTTCTGGGTCAGTGTGGATACCTTCTCCACTGACAACGTTGCCCAAATATTTGATACTGGTTTTAAAAAACTCGCATTTATCGGGGTAGATCCTGAGATTCGCTGCCCTTAATCGTCTCAATACTTCCCGCAAATTTTCCTTATGTTCTTCAAATGTTGATCCGGTAACCACAATGTCGTCAAGGTAGGCGAACGCAAATGGTTCCATTTCTGCTCCTATGACTCGGTCAAGGGCCCGTTGAAAGGTAGCGGGAGCTGAGTGAAGGCCAAATGGCATGACTCGCCATTGAAAGAGGCCTCGGCCAGGTACTGTGAACGCCGTGAATTTTTTGCTGGTGGCCTCCATTGGTATTTGCCAGTAGCCATCCTTCAAATCCAGGCTACTGACGTACTTAGCATTTCTTAATCGATCTAAGATGTGTGTGATCCGGGGTAACGGATAGGCATCGGGGACGGATCGGCTGTTTAATTGACGGTAGTCAATGCAAAGACGCCAGGCGCCGGTTTTCTTGCGTACCAATACGATGGGTGCACTGTATGGGCTATGTGACGGCTCGATGCATCCTTTGGATAGTAATTTATTTATTTCTTCGTCGATGAGGGCTTGCATTGCGGGATTACGCGGGATATACCTCTGTTTAACGGGGCGGTCATCCATCATGACTATTCTGTGGGCGGTTATATGGGTCGTCCCTTGTAACGCATCAAATTTCGGGATTTCTTCGGCTAAAAAGTTGTTAATTACCTGTTGGATATTTTTGTCCTGCGTTCCTTCGGATTCCCCTGCAAATGACGCGCTAGACTCTGCCGTTGGTATGGGTTCAAGCTCTGTCGGGGTGGACTCTACTGCTGCTGTGGGCTTAGGCTCTGTCGGGGTGGACTCTGCTGCTGATGTGGGTTTAGGCTCT
The DNA here is from genome assembly GCA_963662105.1 of Meiosimyza platycephala. Classification (NCBI taxonomy): domain Eukaryota; kingdom Metazoa; phylum Arthropoda; class Insecta; order Diptera; family Lauxaniidae; genus Meiosimyza; species Meiosimyza platycephala. The sequence continues at coordinate 44,088,262 of OY759211.1, forward strand.
GTCGGGGTGGACTCTGCTGCTGAGGTGGGTTTAGGCTCTGTCGGGGTGGACTCTGCTGCTGATGTGGGTTTAGGCTCTGTCGGAGTGGATTCTGCTGTTGGTAGTGTTTTTACCCTTCTTGCTGGATTTCGTAACTCATCTAGATTTTGTTGTTGTCTCCTCCGCTTGTGATTCTGCCGTTGCTTTGGTGGGTAGATTGGTGGTTCTGGTGGTGATTTTTTTTGTTCATGCCGATGGTTGTCTTGTAGCTGCTGGTGTGGATTTACGTTACTGACCATACATTTCTCGGGTTGTTCTGGCGGGGCCTCACCCAAGGTGATTGAGTCTCCTCCCATTGTAATCCTGAAACCGCTTTGTGTGAGAAAGTCGAGTCCCAGAACCACGTCATCCGTGGCGTCAGGCATGATAATAAATTGGAAGTTTTCGTTGCGGTTACCATATTGAACTCGCGTCTGTACAGCATTGGTTAATGGCCGCGATGATCCATCTGCTAAAATCACCTCACCTTCATATGCCACTGGCGTTGCTTTTCTCCCGATTAAATTTACGAATGCTTCTCGGATGAAACTCGCCGTTGCTCCTGTGTCGATTGTGGCCGACACCTCCTTTCCGCCAACTATTATGTTGGCAAAAACTCTCTTGCAGTAAAATTTGGAGTGATCTACATTTGCTGGGGCCGATTTTCTGGAGCGCTCACCCCCCCTAGCTCTGGGCGGTCTCCTTCTGCGTTTCCCGGAGGGCGACAGCAACCTAGAGTGCGCACTCCCACTTTGCCACAAATCCAGCAGAATAATTTTTGCTGGCCCCGACAGTCTCTAGCGACATGACCATCCAGACCACAGCGCCGGCAAGCTGTTTGAACGTTGATACGCTCGACGGTGGTTGGTTCCATCATGCGGTGATGCTCAGGGTGACTTCTTGGTACTGTCGGTCGCGCAGGTTGTCTTTCTTGAATGCACTCAAGCTCTTCCGCTAACGTGATCAGCTCTGTTAGGGTAGAAAACTCTCGGCGCTTGATGTACCATTGGTACTCGGGTAAGCAATTTCGAAAAATACGCTCGAGCCGCTGTGTTTCCGTATAATGCGCGTGCCGCATCATCGTCTGAAGACCAAGGACGTAATCTTTGAATTTTTCCCGTGGCTGCTGGCATTTTTCCTGATTTTGTCGTCGAGTGTCTCGAAGTATCGGGGTGGCAGGAAGAAATCCAAAAAGCTTGATTTAAATGATGTCCATGTGGCCCAATGTTGATTATTATTTCGGAACCATGTTAGAGCTTTGTCCCGCAATAATTCCGGCATTGTCCGCGGAAGGTGGTTTATGTCTAGTCCATAAACTTGGGCTAATTCTTCTATGCGCTCGATAAACATGAGAGGATCTCTGCCCCCATCGTATTTTACGGCCCATTTTCGTACCTGCTCCATGATCAACGGATTGTAGCTCAAATGCACCTGGGGCATGCTATATGATCCACGCTGTTGTATGTTTGTTGGCTCTGAGATGATGGTTTGCTGTTGATGTTGCATTATGCTAGCGGAGTCAATGTGAGTTTCTAACTTGCCATCGGCCTCTTGTGTATCTTCATTGGGTATATTTTTAGTTTTTGCTGGGTTTGGTGACGTCCCTCGCTTGTGTCGGGTTTGAAGGTCTAGCAACCGCTGCGTGATTTCTTCGGAATGTCCTTCTTCCTGCAGATATGCCCGGAAACGTTTTCGTATCTCATCCAGGGTACCCTGTGTTTCGATACCAAATTCCTCACAATAGGCCGTCAACTCCTCCTTTTTAAGTCCATGTGTCCACGAGACGCCTAACATTTCTAACCTTTGTACGCGGTTTTATTTCTGAAGGAGATTAGATAAAATTTGTGTGATTAATTTGAGTTTATGGAGACAGAAATTTTTCCCACTGTATGAAAAATTGTGTGTTTTTTTTTTTTTAAAAAATAATGGTTCACTGTTTGTCTGAGTAATGTTTTCTGAACGCGATTTACTGTCTGTCCACGCTAAATATTTTAAACGGCACGGTCCACTTGTCCGAGCACTAGTTTTTCTCATATAGTTTATTGTTTTTTTTTCTTGGTCGTGTATTTAATTTCTACCGGTGTACTGGTTTTCGTTTGCCTTCGATGTATATGTAAAATTTAGCCGCGTTTTTTTTTTCGCGAAGTTAGAAAAAAAAATAAACCACTTAGCGCGTTTAACTATTATTATTTAGTTTTTTTTTTTTTTTCTAATTTTTATAGCCAGGGTCCCTGCTCGGGCGCCACTGTGACGAACCTTCCGGCCAGGGTCTTGGCTCGCCGGTGTCCAAGGTTCCGCTACAGAATATTTATATTCGCAGGTTGGCTATTTCTTTAAAATTATTAAAAACGCGGGTGGTTTAGATTCTGAATTTCATTTCTTTTTAATTCACGCAAATTTCATTAAATATTTACATATCTTTGTTTATTTAATAAAAGGATAAAATTTAGATTCTTAATTTACATACAAAATAAGTTTCTTTGATACTTATGGAAATTTACGCCCTGACGCTGGTACTGCCGGCGCTGCTTCTTATACCGCTCTCTGTCTGTTGTATGGGTTCGACCGAGGTGTCTTTCCACTCCTTTTGTAATGTTAACTCAACTTTTCCTACCGTCGCTCGTATGCCTGTTAAGTTTAACTGTACGTGCGTCGGTTTTTAGAACTGGCTGTGTTCTAGCGCATAAGTGCCTCAGTGAAAACCGAAAGCGCATTCACGCGTTTGAAATTAGCCGTAACCTCCACTGGTACCTCTTATGCTAGGAAAATAAATCTCTGCCCGTGTGACCGCTGAACTAGAATCTACGTATGTCGCTTTTGAACAGACTGCGTTCTAGCGCGTGAGTGTCTCAGTGAAAACCGAAAAACACACTCGCGCGTTTCGAATTTAGCCGAAACCTTCACACGCAACTCCTACGCTATGAAAGTAAACCTCGGCAGAGCGACTATACGAAATTCTTACAGCCAAGTACCTCAGTGAGAACCGAAAGCGTACTTGTATGTTCGAACGCTGTAATGGCCGCCAAACCAAAATTTAGTCCCTGCCCGTATGACCGCTGAGCTACGATGTACGTATGTCGATTTTGAACTGACTGCGTTCTAGCGCATGAGTGCCTCAGTGAAAACCGAAAGCACACTCACGCGTTTGAAGTTAGCCGAAACCTTCATACGCAACTCCTACGCTATGAAAGTAAACCTCGGCAGAGCGACTATACGAAATTCTTACAGCCAAGTACCTCAGTGAGAACCGAAAGCGTACTTGTATGTTCGAACGCTGTAATGGCCGCCAAACCAAAATTTAGTCCCTGCCCGTATGACCGCTGAGCTACGATGTACGTATTTCGATTTTGAACTGACTGCGTTCTAGCGCATGAGTGCCTCAGTGAAAACCGAAAGCACACTCACGCGTTTGAAGTTAGCCGAAACCTTCATACGCAACTCCTACGCTACGAAAGTAAACCTCGGCAGAGCGACTATACGAAATTCTTACAGCCAAGTACCTCAGTGAGAACCGAAAGCGTACTTGTATGTTCGAACGCTGTAATGGCCGCCAAACCAAAATTTAGTCCCTGCCCGTATGACCGCTGAGCTACGATGTACGTATGTCGATTTTGAACTGACTGCGTTCTAGCGCATGAGTGCCTCAGTGAAAACCGAAAGCACACTCACGCATTTGAAGCTAGCCGAAACCTTCATACGCAACTCCTACGCTATGAAAGTAAACCTCGGCAGAGCGACTATACGAAATTCTTACAGCCAAGTACCTCAGTGAGAACCGAAAGCGTACTTGTATGTTCGAACGCTGTAATGGCCGCCAAACCAAAATTTAGTCCCTGCCTGTATGACCGCTGAGCTACTATGTACGTATGTCGATTTTGAACTGACTGCGTTCTAGCGCATGAGTGCCTCAGTGAAAACCGAAAGCACACTCACGCGTTTGAAGTTAGCCGAAACCTTCATACGCAACTCCTATGCTAACTTCCTAACACTCAAGCACCTCAGTGAAAACCGAAAATGTACTTGTATGTTCAAGTCAAAGCTGAAAGTTAGAAAAGAATTATTGATTAGTGAATATTACCACTGGTGCTGGACTGATGACTGCTCGCTGCGGCGGACCCGGATTGAATGTCTTGAATTCTGATTTTTAGTTAACACCCAACCTCTTGCTGGTGTCGATTTCAACAGCTGATTCTTTCTGCCTGCCACGTCAGCTGTTTTAATTGGTGATGCCAGATGACCTAATATCTTAACCTAGTGTCTTAACTACTGCTCTACGCCCTTATGCCAACTTCAATAATTTCGTTGTTCACAAGTGCGTTTTTTTAAGTTCATCTTTTTTCTTTTAATAACATAAATAAATTGAATTCATTGTTTTTTTTTTCTTAACATATGGTGATACTAATAAGAATTTATAAAATAAATATGCGCGGTGTAGATAAAAAATAAATAATAATAAAAAAAAAGTCTTTGTTCATCCGTTTTGCGGCCGCGCGTACGATGGCGCGTTAATGGCTTGTTGTGGTGAAGTTGATGTTGGGGGTAAAATCGCGTGGCGACTTTTACCCTTCACACAATAAAAATTATATATTGGTACATTTACCGTTACTCCAGTTTTTTTGTCAACATTTATTGCCACTATTCAGTTGTTCATTATCAGTTCCAGTGTTTTTGTTTTTGTAATTTTCTATTTTTCCAAATATAAAGCAATAACAACAATACAGAAAAATTCGAACTACTGCCGTGGCTCGACGCTCGCAACGAAAAATGTCTCAACACAATTGACTTCATGCTTGTGCATCGAAAGGAAATGTACGCAATTGTTGTTGCGATCGCTCCCATCGCATTTCGTTTTTTTGACTTTTTTCAATTCTTGGAATTAGATTTTGCAAATTTACGCATTTGCTCGCTTAATCAGGTGAATAGCAATTTCCTGCTCCCAAACTCTGCTCTTCTGGCCATTCCTGATTTAGAAGCTAAACACAACTGGGACGTGCGATTTAGCTTGTGTCATATCGGACCAAAAAATAAATTATCTCTGCGATAAATTTTGTAGTGTCAATTTTGTACTAACTACTAACGTATAGGAAATATCTGGATATATAGATAGGAAATATATGATATTTAATATGCCTGTGTGTCAGTCAGAATTAGCGACAAAAAAATTGATTATATATGGATTATATAATCCAGGATTTATTTTAAAATTTATAATAATCTCAAAGAATATTAAAAAAAGCTTTGAAATCCACTATTTTACAATTTCTATTTTTCCGTGGCCACAGAATCAAATGTAAAATTTGATTTTTTTTTAAATCTGGCCTCTTTTCATCGATATCTCTAAAGCCGCTTACTCAATGAAATATATAATTATATATGTTTATTTGTCATCTTAATACCTTTAACTTGGTGCCAAGCACGATGAAATTGGACATTTAGAGATCTAAAAAAAAACCACAATATCTCGAAAACTGTGCCACTCAAAAAATTTTTATTTTCATTTCCGAATTCAGCAGAAAAAAGTACAAAAGAAAAGTAACTTTTTATCAATGGGACATTTTGAGTGTAAACTAGTGTAGTTATCTCAAAAAAATGCAGAGTACGATTTTTCCAACTTTTGAAATCAATATATCTCTAGAATGGTAGTTCGTAGAGAAAAATAATATGAACTATTTTTGTGGAAAATTGCATGATCTACAACGTTTTCAAACCAACTTTTACAATACTGCTTACCGTTTAAGAGAAATATGCGAGAAACCAATAATTCTCGGTTTGACCTTGAATAAAAATTTTTGCAGAAGTTTGATCGGCGGGGACTTTTGACATTTTATTTGTAATAGTATATTTAAGACCTGTACCAATTTTCAGCTCTATGCGAATTATTGCAAACCAACGCCTTTTTTTACGTTTAATTTGACTGGGCTATAATATCACTGCCTTTGCAGATGACTTTGCCTTTAATTATTAAAATAAAACTATTTTTGAAGCACTCGTTAATCTGGAATCGGACTTACATGTTCTTAGGCAATGGTTTGCCAAACACGAACTAATTGTGAGTGATAAAACAAAAGTTATGTTTTCATTCATCTTCGTGCCAAAAATTGAGCTTAGAGCCTCATACGTGTGGTAGAAAAATTTCATAAACAGAAAAATATGCAGCACAGAATGTTTCGTAATACAAACTGTCGACGAATCCAAATACTTAGGAGTTCTAATTGATAAAAGGATGAAGTGGAAGCCTTATATTTCTCAATCAAAAAGATATTTTATGTCTGTAACTCGTAAATTCTATTTACTCATGGATCACTGTTCTGAAAAACTATTGACTATCATATACCATGGCCTTGTTAGCTCTAAACTTCAATATGGCATATCAAGTTGGGGAGGATCTTACTTTAGCGCTCTTGAACCATTATATACAGCACAAAAACATTTTATCCGAATAATTGCTAAGAAAAACAAAACGACAAACAGCTGGCCATTGTTTTGTAATTTACACTTCTTGCCACTTAGACACCTTTATGTATTTAAAGTTCTAAAAATATTTTTCAAACGAAGTGGAAATAGTTCTAATATACGAAACTCGAATACTTACGGCCTAAGAGTTAACCAAAAGCATCTAGTTAACATACCATTTTCTAAAAAAACGCATTTTTCCAACTTTTTTACAGTATCAGCACCTACCATTTTTAACCAGTTGCCCTATGAAATAAGAATATTAACAAACTATAACATTTTTATTAAGAAAGTAAAAGCTTGACTATTTACAGTCGACAGTTCATTGATCAAAAATCTATTTTCTAATTTAATTTGAGTTTGTATTAACTTGCTTGTAAATCCTAATCAACATGTTACCTTAAAATGGTTGTAAATCGTTATTTTAAATCGTATAGTTCTAAATAATTCAAATACTTGTTGCCTTTGATTGTAACCCCACATCAATCAATAAATTTAGCAATTATCACAAGACATTCGCTTCTAGTCAGTTATTGGCTAAAGAATGACTTTTATCTTATCTTAGAAATATTATTGCTGCAAAATTATTTGTTAAAACTATATTGTACAATAAAATAAAATATATATTTTTAAAATAAATAAAATAAAATAAAAAAAAAAAAAGATCCAATCACCACTTTGCATAGCTTTTGGGAGTTGAAATAAATCAGTTTTATCTTCAACTTCTTCACGATTTCCGCTGAGATCACTGTCACAGATCGCGCTGGGTTAATTAAAGCTCTAAGGGTCTGGTATTCATCATGACAATGCAACTTCAATATTGCCGTTGGCAGCAGGTTCTGCTTAGTGTACAGAATGCTGGTCTGATTAATGGACCGGGTACCACACAAATCATCATTTCCAACTGCAAGTACACGGGGATTTCCATGCAAGCTGGTGTGGTGATTTGCGCGACAAATTGCACATTTGTCGTGACTGGTACAATTTTCGAGGTTGTGGGACCGAGCCAGACAGTTGATGCAATAATGCATTGTTATAACGGTCTCGTATTTTTCCGTGAGATTCATCTCACGATACTTATAAACAGAAGGAAGCACATTTGTTGTTGTGGGTTGGAGCCATGGCAAACTGAAAAGAGAATTAAAATTAGAATTAAAGTTCTGCCATGGTCAAATACGAAACTAGTTTGAGAAGAGTACTACTACTTTTTTAATGAGTCTTGTAGTAATACCCTTTGTTGTCCGAATATCGACAACTCAATTTTTGGAGTCAGAGCCGGTATACACTTTCACGACTCGACCTAAGTTCCACTCGTGGGGCGGAAGATTTTCATACCGTATAACGACTAAATCGTCCACTTCAATATTCTTTTTAGAGTGTTTCCATTTGTAGCGTTTATGAAGCTCCTTCAAGTACTCATCTTTCCATCTTCTGCATAAAATATGATGTCGTACTTTTAATTTTTCCCATCGATTTATTGTGCTGAGGGAGGCGCTGGTTAGATCGGGTTCAGCTGGAGCTACTATTGGAGATCCAATTAAAAAGTTTCCAGGTGTCAGGGTGCTAATTCACTGGAATTTTCACTTGAGGGACTGAGGGGCCTTGAGTTCAGGCAGCTTTCGATTCGGGCTAGCAATGTAGACATTTCCTCCTCTCTGATTAGCAGCTACCTTTTTAAAATGGAGTTTAAAACTTTTGACACCAGCTTCCCAAAGTCCACCCATGCGTGGAGCTCCAGGGGGTATGAAATGCCATGTTAGTTCTTGGTGATTTGTTGCAATTACTTGGGTCTGCAACGAATTCATAAATGTTTGCCGATCTTTTTTGACCATTTGTGATGCTCCCACAAAATTTGTACCGTTATCGGAGTAAAGAGCGGCAGGACATCCGCGCTTGAAAAAAATCGTGCGAAGGCAGTTAAAAATGACTGACTCGAAAGGTCACTTGTTAACTCCAGATGTATAGCTTTTGTAGTGAAGCAAATAAAAACACATACATAGCCTTTTGTGATCAAGCACGCTCTTCCAGTATAATTTTTTATTTCAAAGGGGTCTGTGAAATCTACTTCAGTGTTTGTAAATGGTCGTGTAAATATAGTACGCTCAGGTGGAAGTGCAGCCATTATTTGTGTTTGCTGTCTTTTTTTGTAAATGATGCATGTTTTACAATTATGGATCGTTGTTTTGATTAAAGTTTTGAGTTTTGGTACCCAAAATTCTGATCGTATTAATCGTAAAACAAGTTGGTTTCCACCATGAAGCGATACTATATGCGTCAAATGTGTAAACAATTTAGCAAGTCGACTGTGGTATGATAACACTAGTGGGTGATGTTCATTATAGGTCAATCCTGGGGCTCTTGCTAAACGACCATTAGCTCGAATCAATCCTTTTGAATCAAGAAAAATGTTGAGTGTGAGTAGCGAGCTTTTTGATGAAATTGGGTTCCCTTTCAATAACGAATCATAATCGTCAGGGAAATACTTTTGTTGACTTAACAAAATAAGTCTATTTTTCACCAATTTGACTTCTTCGAGCAAAATTTCTTTGTTCGGTGTAATTAAATCCGAACGCTTGACGGGTATAGAATTTCTGTAAAACCGAAATACATAAGCTAAGACTATTAGGGCTCGTGGCAATGATGAAAATCTATCTAGGATATCTTCCTAAGTGGTAATGGCAAATGATTTTATGGGCTTTAAGTCAAGGGTTGTAGAACATGACTTTTGAGAAATGGGCCAATTTTTTTTTTGAAGTCTCAACCAATTAGGTCCTTGCCACCAAAGTTGATAATCCTGGAGATCACTGGGACTACAACCACGACTGGCAATATCTGCCGGGTTATCAAGGGAGTCAATATGTTGCCAATTTTCTTTTCCAACTTTTTCTAGTATGGTAGAAACACGATTGCCAACGAAAGTTGTCGAAGAACATAGAGGCTTTTGGAGCCAAGCAAGTACTTTTGTGGAGTCAGTCCAAAAGAAAGATTTGAAATGGCTTACATTTAGTTGTGGTAGTATAGCATCTACCAAATTCGCCAGCAAGACTGCGCCACAGAGTTCCAATCGTGGAAGCGAAATTGTCTTCACTGGTGCCACTCGGGTTTTTGAAACCAAGAGGGTAGTGACTGCGTCGGCGTTTTCAGAAAGAATGCGAATATAAATAGACGCAGCATATGCCTTTTCTGACGCATCACAAAAGCCATGAAATTCAACTTTGGAGTTGAGTGTGAATTGAGTCCATCAGGAACCTCAATTTGATTTATAGATGGATATCCATTAACAAAATTTTGCCATTTGAGTAAAGTCAAAGACTTGAGAGCTTCGTTCCACTCAGTTTTGTCCAGCCATACCTGTTGCATAATAATTTTTGCTGACACCACAATTGGTGCAAGCCAACCAGCAGGGTCGAACAATTTGGCTATAGCTGACAAAACCTCACGTTTAGTGTAAGAGTATTTACTCTCCATGGGTATGACTTCAAAAAAGAATGCGTCTTTTTTCGCATTTCACCGAATCCCTAGAGTCTTAGCACTGCTCTTTTCGGACAAGTGGAGCAAGTCAATATCTAAAAGATGCTCTTTGGGTAGATCGCTTAACACTTCTGAAGAGTTAGATGTCTACTTGCGTAAAGCAAATCAAGCGGACTCTAAAACAAAATGAGCTCATCACGTGCTTTTTTGGATGAAGCAATATCATGAGACCCAGCTAGCACGTCATCTACGTACATAAAATTCTTTAAAATATGCGAAGCACAAGGGTAGGTTTCATATACGTCACTTGCTAGCAAATGTTACCGTTTGTAACACAAAATCTTCAATTGGATCATATTCAGATTTTCTGAACAATATCCTTTGATAAGGTGTGTTTTTGGGATCAATGAGTATTTGCCTATACATTTTATGTATATCAGCATTAAAAACAAATTTGAAAACTCACCATTTCAGAATCAATAAAACTAGATCTTGCTGCAGAATAGGTCCAGTGTAAAGTAAGTCGTTAAGACTTTTACCATCAGATGTTTGGTTTGAAGCATTGAAAACAACCCGTAGGTTTGTTGTCACACGATCAGGCTTAATAACTGCGTGATGTGGTATGTAATAATGTTGAGGGTTATCCACTTTTGATGGTGCAAAGTCGACCTTTTTCATATGTCCAAGTGTCATATATTCAAGCAAAACTTGATCATATTCTGCCTTGATTGGAGGGCGTTTGAGCAAAGACTTTTCATTTCTCAAAAATTGTGCCATTGCAATATGTCTAGACATACCAAGACTAGTGGAATTCGGGTTTTTGAATGGGAGGGTCACAACAAAACGTCCTGAAGGATCTCGACGTGTTGTGTTTTCAAAATTTGTTTCGCAATATTTTTCTGAAACAGATAGTGACTAACTTTTTGGGATTTCTTCAATCTCCCAAAAACGAGTCAACATATCATTGGGGGCCACTGAGTTGAAGAGAGAAACAACATTAGATGGCCTTGAAATGTCAGGAAGAGGGCCTGAAAGAATTCAGCCCAATTCAGTCTCTTGTGACAAAAGAGAGCCAAGAACATTTCGTTTCACTCCAGTACAAATGATTTGAGGGTAAAGATCACTGCTAATGATCAAATCCACAGAACGAGTTTTGAAAAACTGTGAGTCTGCCAATTGCAGTTCACCAATGTTTTCAAACAGCTTCGGGTCGACAGAGTAAGTAGGCAACTCACTCGTCAATTTCCTCAAGATTAACGCTTGATTTTTCACTTTGAATAATGGGTTCATTGGAGAGCACAACATGAATTCACAAGCCGATGTTGGTGTTGCAGAAACCGTTTGATTTAATCCTGTGACTTGAGCTGAGACTGCTAGGGTTTGCAGTCCAATTTTCCTCCTCAGCTTGTCCGAAATGAATGTTGCTTCGGACCCAGAGTCTATCAGTGCTCGCGCCATATATTTAGCTCCATTGTTTTCCACATTTACAATGACCGTACCTAGTAGGATCTTCTTCATATTTGCGCCACAATTTGCTACTAGGTGGTTTCGTTGCTCATCTTGAGTCGGGTGAAAAGTGGACTGTATAGTGGTTGTGTATGACTGCCGGGTCTTGCTGGGTTCTGAAGACGCTGCTTTAGCTTGTGAACTCGTGCTAGGAATCGAATTAGGGTCAGTCGTTTTATGGAGTAAAGAATGATGTCTTTTACTACAAATTCCACATACATATGAATTTTTACATTCTTTTACTCCATGCGACATAGCTAAACAATTGAAACAATATCCATTTTGTTTCACAGATTCGATTCTCTTCTCCACATTCATGTTAGTGAACGTGGGGCACTCGCGAAGAGTATGTTCAGCTTTGCATAGCTTGCAAATTGAACCATCAACTTTGTATTTTTGCGGAAGCGGATTAAGGGCAACTTTCGGCTGGTTGTACTCAATAAGCTTGGGGCTTCTTTGCCACATTCACATGAAAAGAACTCACACGCTTTTCTTTGAGTGAACTGTGACCGAAATTCGCAATTTTCTGCTGCCTAGGCTTTGAAAATGAAGCCTTTATATCGCCAACAGACTCAAGAGTTTCTTATTTGTGGGTCAAGAAGGAATTTTTGAATTATTCTTTAAAGACTTTTCAAAGTCTTCAAGGAACGCACTGGGTAATTTTGTGGGATATAGATAAACCAGAATAGGGTCCCAGCTATCTGTATTTATTTCTAAATACTGAAGGGTCGTGATACTGTGATCGTTCGTTGCAGCTTTTTGACAGAACTACCGGATTCAAAAACTTGTAGCAAATTGAAAAGCATTTTCAGCTGTGCATTTATTTGCATTCGTGTATTTTCATACATCTCTGACAGATTTCCCCATGCAATGAAAAAACCATCTATAGTGGGAGGGGCATTCTTAACTACATCACGAGGCTCGCCACGGGTTTTTTGCTTTAAATGGAAAAGTTTTTCGACATTGCTTAACCTTTTATTGTTAATGTACAATGCCGTAAGCATATCCCTAAAGGAGGGCCAACAGACGTAGTCTCCATCAAAAACGTCAGTATCGCAGAGAGGAAGATGAACTCCTGGGGACATATCAATCATGTCAACTTTTGGTTTGGGATCTTCATTTTGAGTTTTAAGAGCCTCAGAATGCTCATACATTGATGTAATGCATCTAAGGTTGCTAGAATACGTCTTCTTGTATTTGTTCTTTACCTTTTCCATATTAATATCTTCACCCTTTCGATTTTCTCGGACTTCTTCATAAGCCGATTTATATTTTATCCAAAGGTATTCCAGCTCAGTTTGTTGAACCTTAAGCACATAGTAGCTTGGTTCTGAAGCTGGGGTCTCGGAGTGAGTTTCCTCAATCTCAATCAAATCATTCGTAAAGTGAACAAAAGCTGTGAGCGACATTGTATCAAGTGTCTTTTATTAAAAGAAAACAAAAAAAGTTATGAACTTTAACTTTAAATTTATACAATGTCAAATTCGAGTTCAGAAAAACAGAACAAATTTGACGACACTTGCTAAATATTTCGGAAAAACAGAAATTTTCAAGTATGGGTCACAATGGGTTAAGTAAGAAATTTTCCAAAAACATCTTACTAAATTGAGCAAAATGTTGAGAAAACAAACAAAGAAATCGAAATTATTCAAAAAATTCTATAATTGCTTGTTTTTCCTATAGGGTTACAACGGGTTAACAAAAAAATTTTTTTTTTTTAATTCTTAACTACTGGGGTCAAGCGAAATAAAAAAAGTTGTAAAATTACAAAACGAAAAAATTCGTTAAAATTACTTTAGGGGCACAAAGGGTTAATGTAGTTGACAAAGAGTTCAAAAATTTTTAATTTTACTTCAATTCCCACAATTTGGGAAAACTTCCTATTAAAATCCGGACAAAAAATTTTCCGGGATTTTTCGCGCCAATATGGCAACTCAGTATGAGTACGGGTTTGAGTGAAACAAAAACTAAAGTGCAAGTTACTCAGGACTAGTACTCTGCAATAAAATAAAAAATCAACGGCACTGCAACTGTGTAAGCAAAAATTCAATACAAAAAAAAACAACAAGATCAAGGGCAAAGTAAATGCACGCAATATATCGTCGCTCACTTGTACAACGGCCCTAATTGACATTTTTGGTTTTGTTCAGGAGACACAAAAAACTGAATAAAAATCGACAATGTAGAATATACAAATTTGGTTAAATGCAGTTTAGTTACAAAATCAATAACATAATTATTTTTATTGAAAAAATTTAATTTTTTTTATTGATATTTATTTTATTTCAATTTGGGCTTTTTGACATCAATTTTATGTATGCGAAAGTACATTTAGGGCATTTTGTAATTACTTTGAAAACTAAAAGTACAATTCGCATACAACAAATTTAAAGAAAATTTGCAAATATTGTACTGTTTGATGTAGTGTTTTTAATAAATAAAAAGAAACTAAGAAAAAAACTTGAATAAAAAAATTTGTTCAAATGATGAATGACAAATTGTCATAAAATTGTTGGCAATCCATCGGCAATAACTTTTTCTAATCCTGCGAATAGTCCCACTTTTTCTTTGAATTTTAAATTTTTGCCTGCATAAAGGGCTCAGCTTTTCTTTGGAAAACTTTCTTGATTTTGATGTTATAGGTAAGGGCTGATATTTATCTTTCCAAATCATTACGGTTACGCAGTTTTTGTTTTTCTACAGTTGAAAGCCGCTTTGACTGTACTCGGAAGATCTTTGAATCATTAATTTGAGTACCATGAATACAGCTGCCTTTCATCTAGGCCCTTACCTTCCTTTCTTTCAAACATAATGTTGATATAAGCATTTCACGCGTCGTATTAGCAAACGTTTTGAATTGTGTTTTAAGAAATACTCTAGAGACTGAGTACGCGCTGAGTATTCGGACGAAATTCGTTTTCTGCTTACCGGATCAACAAGGCCTATTATATATAACTTTTTTAGCTCCCATGTCATTTTCCAAAATACACCAAAGATGGCTTTACGTGAATTTGCACTAAAAAGCGAACAGTACCGGTTACGTCTTTACTCACAAAATTTTTACGTACAGGAGGTCCCAGTTGTCTTTCGGCCCTTTGTCACAAACCGTTTTCAATCGAAACACCAATATATTGAACTCCTTGCATTCGTTTTTTCATATTTGGAATCCGATCACGATTTAATTGTTCCGGAATTGAATCAGAGGCATTGATCTCAAACAAAATATTTTCCGTAACACTCATTACGAAAAATTAAAACGAAGACCACATACGCGTTCCGACACAAGATATTTTCCATAGTAATTGTTACTTTTTAAAATTGGTATTTACACGGAATTTTGAATACAAAATCCTTTGGAAATTCAAAAGCTACTACGCTACCTATTGCAATTTAAATTTTATCAAATTGAAAGCTACTTTGCAAGAAAAAGCATTTAGGGCCTTTTAACCATAGACTAATCTAGACCGGAAAGTCTTTTCGGCGGGAAAAGTACTTTTTGGTAGTGTGAGTGAAAATTGAAGTTCACCCTTGTGCGGTGAGTTTGCTCTTGCGAGTGTGCCACTTAGTGAATATTTTTCCATAAATTAGGGAATTTATAAGTTTTCAAAGGATTTAAATGAAAAAAATCGTATGTTTTTTAAAGAAAATCACAATAAAATGTTCAAGAAAACGTTAGCACTAACATTTTGTTTCAATTTCTAAAGATATAAAATGAAAATCAAACGAATTGTTTATTTTAAAAAAAAATCAAAATCTGGCTACTTTCGAGTTGTCAAATTTATAAATATTTTTGCTGTCTTTTCGGAAAATTATTTGGATTTGGTTTATTTTGCAAGTTTGTTTGTTTTACTATACGCAGTTGCATTAACTAATATTAATTTTTATTTAGAAAAATCTTGATAGCAGCATACAAGATTATTTCGATACGATAGCTATGTTTTTGTGTATAACTACAACATATATTTCGCTACCAAACATTCGTCACAAACGTTATGTGCCGGCGCTGGACAAGTAAATACCTTGATGTGTTTATGAATTTTCTGAGCACATAATTATTCTATTTTCCATGTAGATATTGCGATTCCCTACTTTGGATGAATTAGGGAAACAAGAACGTCGTAGTTTTGCCCTGGTTGCTGGTTTTTCGGCGAATTGAAATAAGTCGCTGGAGGAATTGAATCGTGAAGTATTGCTTTCGTTTTCTTCGCTATTGACTGGTTCGCAGTTATTGCAATTAGCATTGGCCAGTTTGGTGCAATACTATCATCGTTTTCACAAATTATTAACATCAAATGCACGTGCACAATTGACTAACATTCATGTTGTTATGGTGGAAATTAAAAAATATATCTTGTTTCTGACAAAAAATTTAATATTCGTCGTCTAAAGTGCGTTTTTATTATGAAATTCATATTTTTTCTGCGAGAACGCTGTAAACGCGACTATCTTTCTTATTTTAATAAATTTACTGCCCTTGTAGTGACAGTGGAAGTGCACATTTTGCACTTTTTAAGCTAGGGAACTGATATCCGAAAACCTACATAATTTTATCATGCCGCAATTGTTGAAAATTATGAAGTTCTAAATACGAACAAACTCTGCCATTGCATGTTCGCAACCTTATCAATTGAGATCACTTTAAAAATGTACCATAAACAATTTCATCGCGTCTGGCTTTTGTATATACATATTACAAAATGTCTTAATACAAAAACTGATAAATGAAACAGGTAGGACGTTCTTGTTGCTGCGTTTAATAGTAATTTCATTTTTTGTTTAAATTTAGAAAGCGAACAAAAATGTTTAATGCAGTCAATGGCGTTGGTCCAATGAACATGTCCTCCGGCGCTACTGAAGGTGTTGAACAACATTTACAAACTCAAACATGAAATAATAAAAATGTTTGCTCGCTTATCATCAATAACATCAGATTTATGATACTGCACAGATTACAATTTCTGAACGCACAGAAACATGCCAACAGTTTACTATTTTCATTAAATACTGATTAAATTACAAATAGTAAAAGCTTATCAACGAAAAGCTTTGTTTCAAAGAGGTTTAATTGCACCAGAATTTTTCTTAAATGTACCTATAACTATTAAACCCGTTTGAAACAAAAAACGAATTTTTTGAATCACCCTACTTTATAGTCCACATACTTGGCAATAGGTTAAAAAATGACGGAGCTATCAAAATTTTAAAATTGCCCAAAAAATTATCGATTAAAATTTTTCACCAATAGGTTTCCTATTTTTCGCCAAGACAAATCTATCAACAACGAAAGCCACACATAGTGAGCCAAGACAACTTTCCTTTTGGCGTGAAATAAATTTTAAAAATGTTACAGAAACTCAATTAGATTTTTGTTTTATTACCTTTATTGATTTAGCCAATCGGCTCAATAGAGAACCAGTTGATTTAGGGATTTGCGACATGTTGCCAAATTCTATTTAATTAATTATACAACTGATATAATCGCACAAACAACAGATATGCAATGTAAAACGCTTTAGATGTTTTGCTATCGTTGTTGTTACTCGAGCGATAGTAATTCGGATCGTATCTCGTGAAGCAATTTACTGGAGCAGCAGCACCTGAGTCGTCGGCAGCACCTTATCTTTGGTCGCTGGAACTCGCTTTTGCAATTCTTGTTTACCATAGACTAATCAATTTCAACCAATGCGATGGTGTCCATAAGTATAGCTGCATAACATTCGCCGCTATGTTTGGGCTGACACGTTTTGACGGATTCGGATTTAAAATTTAATTGCAAAAAACAAATGAGAAATGTCAAAAACAGCTGTGGGGCGCCGTGGATTCACCAAAACAGCAGTGGGGCGCGGTGTATTCACCTCGGGGCGCGGTGTACTCACCTTTTTAGAGTAATGATGCCACTGTTTTTATTTTTGCAAAAACAGGAATAAGGGAGAAAATGTTTAGTAAAACCAATATAAGGGTTTTCCGGGTTTTTCCCATATAAGTCTTAAACTTTTTATTTTAACAGCTTCGAGTATTACAAAAGTAGAGTGGGTGAGCTTATGATATCTTTTATAGGTATCTATTAAGTTTTGATACAAAATTATCTTAAATAAATAATAATACTAATTTTGAAAGTCTTATTGGAGATGAAAACCAACATTAGATATAATTGAGCAGACATGGGGGTAATGTATTACTTTCAATTTTTCATTTAAATGATAATTGAAAATGTCAAAACTATGAACCGTAATGCTTTACACAAACCGAAAATTTTTCGAGAACTGCAGCTAATAAGAAAATTTTTAAATGGCGTATAGCATTATCACACTGAATTGTTTCAGGCATAAAGCGTTAAAATATCGCAAACTAATCCTAAACCGGTTAGAATGTATATATGAGCCGTTCAGTGCACAAATCGATTAACTCCACTTTTCAAACTTTTTGATTTTCATGCGCTACAGTAATTTATTAGATCGCTACTTTTCGTATTTGTTACAAATTTGGTTAAAAAAATTGGTTGAACATCATAAATGCCAAAATTTACTATTCGTTCGCTCTACATAATGTATTAAAGCTTCAATTTGATTTTACGTTTTTCTCGGCTTTTTGTTTTATGGAGTTAATCGATTTGTGCACTGAACGGCTCATATATGTATACATATCCCTAACCGTATACATACATATAAAAGGTAAAAAAATTAAAAACAACCAAATATTTCTCTTTTATGTAAACAATTTTCGTTTTTTATTAATTTAACCAATTTCATCATATTTCCCTGAAAAAATCACATTTACCCAGAAAATCCCCACAAATCAGGCGCAATTCCGCGTAAATTGATTTTTTAACATACGGTACCTTCGTATCTAAAAATTTTTGACAATCAATACGTGAGAAGAAGAACAAGAGTTTCCGGTCTATATTAGTCTATGCTTTTAACATATAAAAAAATGCTGCATGCATTTAGGTCTTTTTAATATCACCTAATAAAGTTGGTATTTTTTGTGTTTCCGTTCTAATTTTTTGGGTGAAGATGTATTTGAGGTTGGTCTTCAGGAATATGTAATAAACTGGATTTCAGAAAAAATGTCAATTAGGGCCGTTGTACAAGTGAGCGACGATATGTACTTATGTGTAACACATATATGTAAGGTGTAGTCAATGGTGTAGTCAATACTCGTCTTAAGTCAGCAGTCAGTTGTCAGTAGTCAACATCTCTATTAAGTCAGCAGTCAGCGGTTACTTGTCGTCAGTAGTTTTTGAGTCAGCAGCCCGTTGAAGAAGTTGTAGTCAGTCGTTTTGTACAGTCGTTTCAGTCGTGCGTTTTTACGTGGTTCTTAAGATGAAGTCGTCGGATCGTTGATAAGCAGTTGCTTATTATAAAATTAAACTAAACTTGATATTTAAACTATTAAATTAACTTTAAATTAAACATTAAATGTGAAATAAACTTTGTTTTGAAATTAACTTTAAATAACTAAACCAATATTAGATAAATATTTGAATGAAATAACTTCAGTGTTCTTTACATTTGGGGGCTCAACCTAAAAAAATTAAAATAAGTGTTCAGAAAGGCATAAAAGTGCAGTGTTAAAAAAGTGAAATGTGTTAAAAGTTGTTTTTGGTCATATTAAAGTTGAAATTGCGGTTGGCTGTACAAATTTTTAAACGGTTTTTTTTTTACACAAACGGTCGTTCGTGATATGCGTTACTCTGGAAAATCGGAACATGCAAAATGAAACACACACATTAGTGCAAACAAGTGAGAGTGAAAGACGAGCACGATACAGACGCTTCTTACGAACGTGCGAAATCAGTGAAAACAAAGGAACAAAAGTTCGAAAAATAAGTAATCAACAGTTGCTAAGTGAACAGAAAGAAATTGAAGCAAAAGTTGATAAAGCAAAAGAAGTAAAAAACGTAGAGGACAAAAATAAACTAGTTGACAGAAAAATGGGTAACGAAGAGGGACAACCACGGTTAAATGAAAAAGAAGACAACAGTGATAGTCTTAGTGATATGGTGCGTTTACTGGTGTTAAAGTTAGATCAACAACAACACCCTGTGGCTTTTGATTCTTTTAATAACGTTATAAATGAATTTGATGGTGAAACTACGCCAGAAAAAATGTGGTTTGATAATTTTGAAAAAAATGCGGAAGCATATCAACTCAACTTGCAACAAATGTATGTTCAAGCACGAAATAAAATGACAAAAACAGCTCAATTGTTTTTACAAACAACAGCTGTAAGTAGCTATACTGAGTTAAAGAGTGAATTGTTAATTGAGTTTCATAAAGAATTGAGTAATGCGGAGTCACACAAAAAACTAAGAGAGAGAAGGAAAAAAGAAACTGAAACGTTTCAAGAATATGTGTTACAAATGAAAAAGATTGCATTTTGTGGTGATATGGAGGAAAAATCAATTATACGCTACATTGTAGACGGACTGAAAATCAGACAAGAAATTAAATATTCATTTTACGAAGCAAAAACTCTTAAAGAATTAAGAGAAAAATATGAAAATTTTGCAGCTGTAAATATGAGTGAAAGAAATGATCAGAA
Source organism: Meiosimyza platycephala (assembly GCA_963662105.1). Taxonomy (NCBI): domain Eukaryota; kingdom Metazoa; phylum Arthropoda; class Insecta; order Diptera; family Lauxaniidae; genus Meiosimyza; species Meiosimyza platycephala. The sequence goes on from OY759211.1 coordinate 44,108,254, forward strand.
CGATAAATACGAAAAGTGGAATAAAAACAAAGACGCGAATAACAAAAACGGAAAATCTAGTTGGACTGTTAGAGTGAAAAAAGAATATTGTTTCAATTGTGGTTCTACAGAGCACAAGAGATCAGAATTCAATGTAGAAGTAAAGTGCTTTAGGTGTAACAAGCATGGACACATGTCGAAAAACTGTGCGGAAAAAAGGCAAGCAAGTGAACGTAATAAAACAGGACAAACGATTTAAAAATATTTTGATAAACAATGAGGAAATGCACGTGTTTATTGATACCGGCTCAGACGTGTGTGTTATTCAGGAACATGTTTTAATAAATAAATTAAAAAACATAGTGATAGAAAAACGTATACAACGCTATATGGACTTGGTAACGTTCCGATAAAAACAAAAGGCTGTTTTATGGCAATTGTAGAAGTTGATGGACTTGAAGTTCAACAAAAATTTGTTGTAGTTGCAAGTGGTGTCATAAAATATGCAGTGCTTTTCGGTAATGATTTTATGGACAAGTTCGAGTACAATTGTAATGCAAGTGGTTATACTTTCGTGCGTTTAATTAATGATGAACAATTTCTTTGTGTTTATCAAATAAATGAAGATGTAAATTCGGTTGATGCACCGCTTGTATACAAAAATAAAATTGAAAAAATGATTGTCGATTTTAACAAAAAATCTAAAGAAATAGAGTGTCCAATTAAACTTAAAATAATACCAGATAATGCAGTTCCGTTTCGCCAGTTGCCAAGCAGGTTGCCGTATCATCAGCAAGAAGCAGTAGAAAAGCAGGTACAAGAATGGGTATAGCAGAAAATTGTACGTAAGTCAAAAGCTGATTTTGCTAGTAGAGTAGGAGTTACAGGAAAAAAAGATGGCACTAATAGAGTATGCATCGACTTTCGTAAATTAAATACGATGGTCTTGAAGGATTCGTTCCCTGTACCACTTATTGATGAGGTGTTAGAGAAGTTACAATCAGCGCAGTATTTCACGGTTATGGATTTGGAAAGCGGCTTTTTCCATGTGCCGTTAGAGGAGGACAGCAAAAAATACACGGCGTTCGTAATTAAAAGTGGGCTATATGAATTTGAAAGGCCCCCTTTTGGTTTTTGTAACTCACCAGCTGCATTCATTCGATTCATTTCTTACATATTTCAAGATATGATAAACGAAGATATAATGGAGAAATATGTCGACGACATTGTTATATACAGTGCGCCGGCAGAAGAGGGACTTGAACGACTGCAAAAGGTTCTAAATTTAGCTGCGAAATACGGACTGAAAATTAAATGGAGCAAATGTGACTTTTTAAGAAAACAGATTGACTTTTTAGGGCACACAGTAACAAACGGGACGGTGAGGCCAGGAACAGAAAAAAGTCGTGCGATGGAGAGGTTTCCAATTCCTAAAACATAAAAGCGGTTCAATCATATCTCGGGCTAACGGGATATTTCCGTAAATTTATACAAGGTTACGCTCAGATAGCAAAGCCCTTAACTGAGCTGCTAAAAAAAGACGTAGATTTTACAATGGGTCAAAGCGAGATACGAGCATTTCAGGTGCTGAAAGAGTCGCTGATTAAAGAACCAATTCTTCAATTATACAACAGGAATGCAGCAACGGAGCTCCACACAGATGCGTCGAAGTATGGTTTTGGTGCGGTACTTATGCAACAGGTAGAAGGAAAATTACATCCTGTACATTTTTGGAGTAAAAAATCATCAGCAGCGGAAGAGAAAAAACACAGCTACATTTTAGAAGTTAAAGCAGCTTTTCTGCAATGCAAAAATTTAGGCATTATCTGTTGGGCATTAAATTTCGATTAGTAACAGATTGCGCAGCGTTCAAGCAGACGGTAACAAAGAAAGATTTGCCAAGAGAAGTAGCACAGTGGATATTCTACATGCAAGACTATGAATTTGAAGTTGTGCATAGAAACGGCAGTGCGATGAAACACGCAGATTTTTTGAGCAGATGTCCAGAAGTAATGGTCATTACAACAGAATTAACTGCAAGATTTAGAAAAGTGCAGATGAACGATGAACAAGCGACAGCAATAGCAGAAATTTTAAAAAACGGACCTTACAAAGATTACAAAAAGAAAGGAGATTTAATATACAAAAGTGTCGACGGTAACGATGTGTTGATGGTACCAAAGGTGATGGAGGGCGAAATAATTCGAGCAGCGCATGAGGTGGGACATTTCGCAGTACGAAAAACTATGCACAGTATTCAGCAGAGGTATTATATACCGCATCTCGAAAATAAAGCTGCAAGTATTATAAAAAATTGCGTAAAATGTATTCTACATAATAAAATGCTGGAAATGAAGACAGGCGAGTTACACACTATAGAAAAAGGTGACCAGCCACTACATACCATGCATGTAGACCACATAGGACCAATGGATGCGACTTCAAAGAAGTATAAGTACATATTTTCAATGATCGATGGGTTCACAAAGTTTGTATGGTTATACCCAACACGCTCGACTTCAGCAGAGGAAGTCTTACGTAAGTTGACGGAGTGGTCAAATGTTTTTGGACAACCAAATCGAATAATAAGTGACAGAGGAGCGGCGTTTACGTCACAGGCGTTCACTGATTACTGCAGTGGGGCTGGTATAGAACAAGTATTAACGACAACAGGAATACCAAGAGGAAACGGGCAGATTGAGAGGGCAAATCGTGTAATATTATCGGTTTCAGCTAAGCTGTCAGCAGAAGATACGTCAAAATGGTATAAGTACGTGGGTCAAGTGCAGAAGGCGATCAACTCAAGCGTTCAAAGTTCGACAAAACAGGCACCATTCAAATTGATGTTCGGCACGGCCATGAAGATAGACGTATGCAGTGAAGTACTCGATTATCTACAAGAAGAGTATACGCAATCGTTCGATATGGAGCGACAAGGTGTTCGTGAAGAAGCGAAGAGGCAGATTCAGTACGCGCAAGATACTTATAAAGCTAACTTTGACAAAAAGCGTAAAGCTGATCAGGAGTATCAAATAAACGATTAAGTTGCTGTAAAAAGAACACAGTTTGTCACTGGAAGAAAATTAGCTAGTGAATTCTTGGGACCTTACCGAGTGACGAAAATTAAACGAAATGGAAGATATAACGTGGAAAAAGCAGCTGTTTTCGAAGGACCAGTAAACACAATGTCAAGCAGTGATAACATGAAAAAATGGCGTTCCGAAGTTACAAATGAGGAGCTATTATCATCTGGGACAGATGAAGAACAGGATGGCCGAGTGTAAGGTGTAGTCAATGGTGTAGTCAATACTCGTATTAAGTCAGCAGTCAGTTGTCAGCAGTCAACATCTCTATTAAGGCAGCAGTCAGCGGTTGTCAGCGGTTACTTGTCGTCAGTAGTTTTTGAGTCAGCAGCCCGTTGAAGAAGTTGTAGTCAGTCGTTTTGTACAGTTGTTTCAGTCGTGCGTTTTTACGTGGTTCTTAAGATGAAGTCGTCGGATCGTTGATAAGCAGTTGCTTATTATTAAATTAAACTAAACTTGATATTTAAACTATTAAATTAACTTTAAATTAAACATTAAATGTGAAATAAACTTTGTTTTTAATTAACTTTAAATAACTAAACCAATATTAGATAAATATTTGAATGAAATAACTTCAGTGTTTGTTTAATCTTTACAGTTATTTCCGTGCAAAGCAATGACCCTTTTCACTTACTAAATTCGCTTTTATACGAATATGTAGAGAAATTGAAATTTAAGGCAAAGAAATAAAATTTTAATTTTATATTTTAAGTAGGGTTTGGGTAGGTTTTTCACAAATTTTCGGTTCGTAAACACGAAGCACGAAAATGTCTATACACTTATCAAAATGGCTGCACAAAAAGATTAGATCTGCTTTTTGTACAGACAATTTTGATTAAAATTTTGCACTTTAAATTTCAATTACTCACTATTTTGGGTTCTTATGTAAGGGTATTTGCTGTGACGTGTGGCTCTTTCGTGTTTGTGTGCCAACATTTTGTGTCCGTCCAAAGCTTTGATGCTGCTGCTCCACTTCTCAACGGCTCGTTAGGACCAAATGTTTATGTGGATGAGTGGGTTAAATAAGTTGGACACAAGCTAATTCACATTTAAGGGAGGGTTTATTATAATATAAATACTTACTTACTTACTTGGGTGGCCATAACAACCCGTTACCGGGTTACGGCCGACCTCAAAAGCTCTCTCCAGGCGCCTCTGCTTCGCGCGCGCCTTCTCCAATCAGGCACACCAAGCATGGATAGGGTTTCTTCGGCTTGGTCTTTCCATCGGAGGCATGGTCTTCCTCTCCGTCGTCGCCCAGCGGCTTCCGCATCAAACACCTTTTTCGCCGGAGCTTCTTCGTCCATACGCACAACATGTCCCAGCCAGCGCAGACGTAGGATAGTGATGCGCTTGACTATGTCGATGTCATTGTAGAGCTCGTACAGTTCATGGTTCATTCGAATACGGTAGTCGTCGCCGACGCGAACAGGACCGAAGATTTTGCGAAGAATTTTTCTCTCAAACACCCCAAGTGTGGCTGCATCGGTCTGCGACACAACCCATGCTTCTGCACCGTAGAGTAGCACGGGTAAGATGAGCGTCTTGTAGAGTGTCAGTTTTGTCGGGCGAGAGAGGTCTCTACTACTCAATTGCTTACTGAGACCGTAGTAACACCTATTAGCAAGAGTGAGTCTTCGCTTTATCTCCAAGCTGATATAGTTTTGAGTGTTCACGGCGGTGCCAAGATAGGTGAATTCCTTGACAACTTCGAAAGTATAGCTGTTCGCAGCAATGTTGGATCCAATGCGCCGCGTCTCCCTGCTTGTGGACAGCATATACTTTGTTTTGCCCTCGTTCACCGTCAAACCCACCTTCGCTGATTCTTTTTCGATAGCAGAAAATGCAGCAGTAACATCTCGCTTACAACGTCCAATGATATCAATATCATCGGCATATGCAAGGAGCTGGACACTTTTGTAGAAAAAGTGCCATTACGATGTACACTGGCTTTTCGCAACACCCCTTCTATCAAAAAGTTGAAGAGGTTGCAGGATAGTGGATCGCCTTGTCTGAAACCTCGTTCGGTATCAAATGGTTCGGAGAGGTCCGTTCCTACCCTGACGGAGCTGGATGTGTTGCTCAACGTCATTCTGCAAAGCCGCACTAGCTTCGCAGGTATACCGAACTCAGACATGGTGGCATACAGGCAATCCCGTATCGGGCTATCGAAAGCAGCCTTAAAATCGATAAAAAGATGATGGGTATCGATCTGTTTTTCGTGGGTCTTTTCCAGGATTTGACGTAGTGTGAAGATCTGGTCTATGGTGGACTTACCAGGTCTAAAGCCGCACTGATAAGGCCCAATCAGTGTGTTGGCGAACGGCTTAAGTCTTTCACACAGTACGGTCGACAGGACCTTGTATGAGATGGCAAGAAGACTGATTCCCCGGTAGTTTGCGCAAATTGTAGGGTCACCTTTCTTCAGTATAGGACAAAGGACACTGAGATTCCAATCGTCGGGTATGCTTTCTGCTAGCCATATTTTGCAGATGAGTTGATGCATGCACCCTATCAGCTCATCGCCACCGGTCTTGAACAATTCAGCAGGCAGGCCGTCAGCACCGGCCGCTTTGTTGTTCTTAAGTCGCTGTATCACAACTCGTACCGCGTCATGGCTAGGTGGTGGTACGTCCACACCATCGTCGTTGATTGGTGGCATCGGGTTAGTTTCTCCAAAGGCGGGATTGGTGGAGTCATCGCCAGCAAGCAGCTTGGAAAAGTGTTCCCTCCATAATCTCAGTGTACCTTGCGTATCCGTAACCAGATTTCCGTGTTCATCTTTACAGGTAGATGCTCCGGGCTTGAAACCTTGAGTCAGACGCTTGACTTGTTGGTAAAATTTTCGAGCATCATTCCTGCCTCGTAGCACTTCGAGTTTCTCATGCTCACGCCTTTCCTGCTCTCGTTTCTTGCGTCTGAAAAGGCGCCTCTCTTCCTTTCTCTTTTCCCGGTAGTTTTCGCGTACGGCTCGCGTTGCGGCTGACTGCAGTGTTCTTTTGTATGCGGCGTTTTTCACTGCAGTAGCTTCGCGACACTCCTGGTCATACCATTGATTTCGCGGAGGTGGGCGTCGGAAACCAATTACTTCCTCAGCGGCAGAGCGCATGGAGCGGGAAATATGCGCCCAAAGTCCACCGGCATCATCGGGTAGAGAGTCAGGTTGAAGGAGCAGTTCTGAGAGGTGAGCGGAATAGGCTTCGGCCGTCCGATGTGATTGCAGTTTAGCGACGTCCAGCTTTCGTTGCATACCAGAGCGTACATCCTTTGCATTGCACAGCCGCATGCGTATCTTGGCTGCAACAAGATAGTGATCGGAGTCAATATTGACTCCACGGAACGTACGAACGTCTAGCACGCTGGAAGCATGCCTTCCGTCGATCACAACATGATCGATTTGGTTTTGTGTTTTCTGATCAGGGGACAGCCAAGTGGCCTTGTGGATGTCGAGGTGTTGAAATCTGGTGCTACTTACTACCATGTTTCGCGCCGCGGCGAAGTCAATCAGCCGTAGACCGTTGTTTGAGGTGGTCTCATGGAGGCTGAACTGACCGACAGTGGGGCCAAATATACCTTCTCTTCCGACCTTTCCGTTGAAATCCCCGAGTACAATCTGAACATCGTGGGCCGGGCAGCGGTCATATACTTCCTCGAGTCTCGCGTAGAAGGCATCTTTGACAACATCGTCCTTTTCCTCCGTCGGGGCGTGCGCGCAAATCAAGCTGATGTTAAAGAATCGAGCTTTGACGCGGATCGTAGCCAACCTTTCGTTCACAGGTGTAAACCTGGAGATATGGTGGCGAAGTCTCTTGCTTACAACGAATCCGCATCCTAATTCGCGCCTCTCCGCATGGCAGCTGTAGTAGATATCGCAACTTGTTTGGTAAGAGCAACCTTGTCCTATCCATCTTATTTCCTGGATGGCGGTGATATCAGCCTTAATTTTTTTGAGGGCATCCGCAAATTCGATAGAGGCACCTTCCCTATTGAGGGTCCGGATATTCCAGGTGCATATCCTTAAATCATAGTCCTTTTTTCGTTTGCAGTGGTCGTCAACATTGAGGGGTTCTTTATCCGAGGCTTTTTTAGTTTTCATTGGATTCTTTTTTTTACGTGGCGGGTACCAAACCCTGCGCACAACCCATTTTACTTCCAGGGAGGACGCGCTGCACACATTCGCTCACTATCTCAGCGGATGCAGAGATAGCTACCAAGATGGAGCCAGCGGGGAGGCTGTGTGTCAACTTGCTAATGGTTGGCTCAGAGATCGCTCTGGCAATCCCCAGGTGGAAAGCAGTCAGAAACTTTACTCTGATCAACCAAAAGCCAATCCATCCATAATATATATAATATAAATAATATTATAAATAAATACAAAATTCAATGTATAATATAAAATACAAAATGTGTAGATATACAATACGTGTTTGTGTTTATGTGTTTTGATATTGTTGTCCAACGTTGAGTTGCTGGTTGCCGAAGCTGGTTGTTTCAAGGTGTTTTATGTTATTTGTTGAATGTACCGGCTAGGCGTTTTGTGTATTTGATGTTCAAAATAAATTGATGTAACGTTGATCAAAGAAGTATATATAAAAGAACAATATTCCGGCAAATGTCGACAATTGGATCGTACTTCTGCGTGGCCAGCGACAGCTTTACGGTCTTAGAATCAGGGGAAATGTGATTTTGGATTTTGTTGCGCACACTAACATATAATATCCTCTGCTCTGCCATTTCGTATTTCATTTATTAATTGCCAGATTTTCTATTTGGTTTATTTATATTCATAGGGAATTTTGTTAACTTAAGAAAATGAAAATAAAAGCTACATATATGAATTGAAAATAAAAAAAAAGAAAAAGTCTTTCGCAATTAGCTAATAAATGCAATATAAATTGTAAATAAAAAAGATCTGTTCGGAATTAAACAACAAGTGAAATTCCTTTTGTCGTTTTTATTTATTTTTTCAAATATATTGATTTTGAATTGGAATTAGCTATTAATATGTACTTTATAATTTAGTTGTAAACTAGTTATTTCATTAATACCTATCAAAATAAATACCTATTTATACAGAAAGTTAACAATGACAAAAAAAAAAAAAGTCTTCAATGACCATATTGAACTTTCTCTTTATAACAACAAAAGCTTTTAATATAAAAATAGAATAAATGCAAATTGAAAATTGAAAAAAATATCTTTTATAGAAAAATATAAATATATTTTTTACAGCCGCTGATCTCTCTGTTAGGAATCGAACCGAGTAAGTATGCATCAAGAAGTAGAGCTCTACCACTAGGATACAGCCACTATTGAAAATACTTTACCAATTTGTAACCACATTGTTTCTCAATGCAATTCCAATCCCAAATGTAAGGAACAAAATTTTCATTCACAAATATTTTCTCCTATTTTTAGATCCATTGTGCAAATTAGAATGCACTTATACACATGCATACATATGTGAATACGATAATTGATCATTTCCAAATAAGGATGTATGCATTAATGTAGGGATGGCCAGCTGCGGAGCCCAAAAGTCGACAGCGCGCTGACGTTTACAACAACCATTTCGCGCTAGTATGTGTACAAATGTGTGAAGAAATTCCAGCGTGTCTTTTCCACGTATAGAAAAAATGACCCAGTAGAAATTCGTGCATCACTGATGTTAATGAATAAAGATAAATGTTGGCATATAAAATAATTGTATTTTTATTTAAGAACAAAAAGAAAACATTTCATAAATCTTATACATATTATGTATACATATGTATGTTATCAAACATATTAACAGAGTTTACTTAAAATAAGACATTCAATATCTGGTTCAATATTTTGTGATGACGCCAGACGCAATATCGGTGACAAATTAGTCTCTGAAATGCGATTCCTTATTCGCGACTTGTTGAGTTTTAGTCTTGAAAAAAACTGTTCACAAGAATACGTAGTTCCAAACATAGCAACGATACTCGCTGCAAAAATTCGTATATTTGGAACTTTTTCTTTATCTAATTGTTTGTAAAAATCAATAATGGAACTATTTTTCCATGAAATTGAATTTTTTTACAACAATTAAATAATATATCAATAATAAATGCTTAAAAAATTGCCTTTCGCATAAATAATGTTTTTGTTGCATTTGTTTTGTTTTTGCACATTCGATTCCGACTGGGTTTCTCGCATATTCAATTTTCATGCGAATCAGCGCATAGAAATCAGCAACTGCACGGCGGGACGAATGATGGCCCGAAACGGTCAATGTGACCGCGGGAGGGTAAATGGCCAACACTACATTAATGTAATTCAAAATGGAGATGGAAAGTGTAGTAGTAAACATTTTTATATGCATTAACTACTATTACATAAATTTTACATTTCCTTTAACAGAATATTCCTATATATGTATAATATGTTTTCTTATGTTTAAAAAACCTTTAAAGATACACACAATTAAAAAACTTATCTATTTCTTTCTCCATTATTTTGCATTAAGTTTTAAACAATACCAAAGAAGTAAATATAAAATAAATTATGTAATAAATAAATAAATATACTTCTTTAGCAATACTAACACATCTATGAGTGTTATTATTAACTTTTGATGATAATAATGAAAATGTAAAATTGTATGCCTTTCCATAATAGAGGCCTTACATACACCCTCATCAGCAACCCTAGTCCTTTTATTCGGTCTTATCTATTTATACATACGCAGGGCCTGATTTAGACCTCTGACCGCCCTAGGCTAACTAAAAAATTCTTTCAAAATAGATCTTCGTTTCCATCATGTAACTTTCCGGTCTCTAATGTGTCAGTTAATAACATCTGAATAATCTAAAAAAAAATTAGAGTGTGAGATTGTAATTCCTGAATTTCAATTTAAAATTTAATAAGTAAAATCGTACAAAATTTTTATAATATCGATTTTGATTGTAATAACTAAACACATATTAAGGTTTTAAAAAATGGATAAAGTGATGACCAAATGCATCTACATTTGTTCTTGCAATATTCTTGCATTAGGTCTAAAATAAGCTGTTCGAAAAAATAAGAACATAATCATGTTGACAGTACGTTTACTTGGCACAGAGGAGGGATTCCCAAATTTTAAATGCAAGCGTATCATGTGTATTTGTGTGGTTAATTTTGACTGCAATTTAAAATTTTCAGAGTGCAAAAATTTTAAATAAATCTCTTGGAAATGGGATGAAGACAACATTGTTCTTCTAAATAAAGAAAATCAATAAAAAATTGCACAGCGATGGCAAAACCTTTGCATTCGTAAGGGAACTTCATGGTGTTTCAAACGGCATTATAACTAATGCTACAAATTGGTCACCATACGCCGAAAGTAGAGGTAGACGTAAAAATCCAGCGTGAGACAGTATAAACTGATCGTAAAGATTGTTAAACAGCATCCATTTATAACCTCTACGCAATTCAGAAATGAGTTGAATCTTCCAATATCATTTGATTTAGAAAAAACTAGTTAATCCTAGGCCAAACTAGTTTGTCCTGAAATGTTAAATTTTTTTATCAGGACAAACTAGTTCGTTCTAGGCTAAACTAGTTTATCCTAACACGCATCGGATAAGCTAGTTTGGCCTAGGAAAAACTAGTTTATGGTAAAAACTAGTTTGGCCGGTAACATATATATATAATAACTCATATACAGTAAAAACGTTTGATAAATCAACACAATTTGCTTGAAGCTGTGCACCAACGATTTGAAACTTGACCAGCACAGAGTTCCAAAAGCACAACATCATCATCATTTCTAGGGTTTTCAATTAATCTGCTATTCTTCTTGCCTCTTTTTTGGCCTCTCTAGTTTGATCTATATTTTCACAAATGTAGTTTAATGCTGCAATAACATGCTTGTCATAAAAAAAAATGGGGATAGATTTGGTCATCACTTTTTCCATTTTTTAAAACCTTAATATGTGTTAAGTTGTTACAATAAAATTCGATATTATAAAATATTATTATAAAAATTTTGTACGACGATTTCAATTTTTGTTTAAGTTGTTCTTATTATTTCGAACACAACTGTATACTCTTTGGGGTTAATTTTTGTAGATCAACAAATTCTTTATCTTTAAAAAACGGTTGAAATGGACACACTCGTCAGAAAACGTATCTTCTATATCCAAGTCATATAGTTGTTGCAACTCTTTAGCCTTGGTTTTTATAATGCTATCGTCATTTATTTCAGGTAATTTCCATAAGAAACCAAATTTTATATTCACTTTGGTATAAATTATTTGTCGGCTTTGCAACTGAACTTTTAGGCAGCGTAATATTTTTCTACAATGAAAAATCGTCTTCCTTCAAATTCTGTATGTCCCGCTTTTACTTCATCAAAATGAAATTTTGGTTTCGTTATTCTTCTTAAATCTTTTATGTACACAGTGAGTTCGCACCTATCGATGGCATCTGATTCAAATTTTTCAAACTCTTGTTCGTCTCGCAACGTATTAAGATGTGTGTATGTTACCGGCCAAACTAGTTTTTAGGATAAACTAGTTTTTCCTAGGCAAAACTAGTTTATCCGATGCGTGTTATGATAAACTAGTTTAGCCTAGGACGAACTAGTTTGTCCTGATAAAAAAATTTACCATTTCAGAACAAACTAGTTTGGCCTAGGATTAACTAGTTTTTTCTAAATCAAATGCTTTGAGGGCAATTATGTACTTTTTGACCCATTTTCACAAAGAGTGGGGGTTGCGGAGGTAGTTCACAAGGGGTACTCTGAACATAATTCCGTTGGATTTGGCCGGTGGTCACCCCTTAAAAAATTTTTATGATATGTCCAACACCTAGTTTGCTAGCCACAGTAATTTTACATAAAAGTAGGGGTAAGTGGGCGGCCTGCGGCCGCAGCTCAGGATTTAAAACTCCCAAAAATCCAACACCGGCTTCGCGGAGGACTTCGGCCGCGGATCAGTATAGAAATTAGCCGACGACAACTCCTCTAAAAAAATTATGGAGCGTTAAAATTTCTGGTAAAATTCGATGACTCAGGCCGCCCACTTACCCCTACTCTAATGTAAAATTAATGTGGCTAGCAAACTAAATGTTGGACATTGTATAGACTGATCCGCGGTCGAAAAACCGCCTCGAAGCCGGTGTCGGATTTTTTTACCCCTACTCTTATGTAAAATTACTGTGGCTAACAAACTAGGTGTTGGATATTGCATAAAAATTTTTGAAGGGGTAACTGACGGCTAAATCCAACAGAAATATGTTCAGAGTACCCCTTATGAACCACCCCCGCAACCCCCACCCCCGCAACCCACACCCCCTGTGACGATGAGTCAAAAAGTACATAATTACCCTCAAAACATTTGATTTAGAAAAAACTACTTAATCCTAGGCCAAACTAGTTTGTCCTGAAATGGTAAATTTTTTTATCAGGACAAACTAGTTCGTTCTAGGCTAAACTAGTTTATCCTAACACGCATCGGATAAGCTAGTTTGGCCTAGGAAAAACTAGTTTATTGTAAAAACTAGTTTGGCCGGTAACATATATATATAATAACTCATATACAGTAAAAACGTTTGATAAATCAACACAATTTGCTTGAAGCTGTGCACCAACGATTTGAAACTTGACCAGCACAGAGTTCCAAAAGCACAACATCATCATCATTTCTAGGGTTTTCAATTAATCTGCTATTCTTCTTGCCTTATTTTTGGCCTCTCTAGTTTGATCTATATTTTCACAAATGTAGTTTAATGCTGCAATAACATGCTTGTAAGAATTGTTCAAAGCTTTGCTGGCGTCTACTCAGACACTCCATCGAGTTTTCGAGGAGTTTTTTACAACTGCCGAGTTTGTATCAAGTTTTGATAGCAAGATTTGAATTCGAAATCCGTAAAAAAAATTGAAACATCAGATAAGGTTGGACTCTTAAAAATTTATTTTTAAAAGCTCTTCATGTACTTTATTTCACTTTCATATATACTTGACATGTCAGATCGTAATAAAAAAATGCAAATATCTCAAAAGGACGCAGTTAAGCCAAAACTTTTTTTTTACAGAGTGTTACTTATATGTCAAATCTTTATTTAAATTGATACATTTTTATCCCACCTCACCTACCTCACAACTTTATGCCTATGTATATAGTCAAAATGCACTTATTTTTGGTCTTACGAACAACAAACGAATTCAAATATTTCTAAACACTTTTTCACAAAACAAAAATCAATTTGTATTACTCAGATACTTTAACAAGAAAGCTCCATCAAAATTTTGTTCAAGTTTTTATTTTTAAATAAAATTAAACTTCTTCAAATTGTTAAAAAAAATACGTTTGACACAGTCCGCAGTCAAAAAGCAAAGTAGTGACAAATTTCAGAGTGCATCCTTGAAAAATAGTGATCAGAATTTCTAATTAAAGTCTATTGAAATGCACAATTCTTAAAATTTATTAAGAAATTCGGAAAAGTACGTTCGTATGGGAAAAAAAAGTGACAAAATTTTATGCATTCTATAGGTCTTTTGGCTAAAACTTGAAGACTGTCAAAATCATAGGCAACGAGGCTAGAGACTCACTTTTGACAAACGAGGGAAGCAAATTTCATGCCTCAATTGTATTTGTGCATTCCTTTACTTATAAAATATTTTTCAGCGCATAATTTTTTTTTTCACTTGTTGAAAGATTGTGTTAAGAGGTGCAACATAACAAAAAATCTTAATCAACATTAATTCTCAGTGCCCCCTCGGACCTTGCGCCCTAGGCTTAAGCCTTATTAGCCTGTGTGTAAATCAGGCCCTGTACATACGTGTGATTGGTCGTTTCCAAATTCTATTATAAATATTTAAGTGATAAAGTGTTAAAGTCAGTGTTTTTGTGAGTTAAAAAACAAACAACAAAGTTGTGTTTAGTGTTCGAAGACATTAGATTATAAATCTACAAAAAAAAACCGCACTTCTCTTTATTCCAAATAAAAAAAAATATAAGTACATATTATATTGAAAATGGATGCCCATTTTAATTTTTTTTTTTCTTATACAGTCCACTCTCGGTAACGTAACCTTAATATGCAAAGCACTTCGATGTTTGCAATTCCTTATAAATCACCAAATAATTTACTTTGAATGTATCCTTTGCCTACAATGAGGTCTTACAATGTATGTTATTCGGCTTGATTCCTCATTTTTAAACTTTCTCGATACTGTTCCATACTATTCTGTATTATTCGACATTTGTCGACTTTTGAAACATTATAACTACAATATTTTTTAACTATTCTCTAATTTTTCGATACTATTCGACATTGCTTATATTTTGGTGTTCAAGACTAAAAAAGTCTCTAAAGTACAAGGCTTCTAAAAATTACATTTTCACAAAACCCAAATGCCATCACTGCTCTAAATTACTACTCGATATTGCTCGATATATACAGTAGATGTCTAATATGCATGTCTACTGTACTATCTTTTTCGATGCTATTCGACATTTTTTATTATATAGGAAAATTTTCAACATTATAAAATCGAGCCCTAACCGCTAAAATAACCGTTTCAAAAACAATAAACCAGACTTGTAGCTTTTTATTATGCAGAACTAAAAAAATATTTAAATCCACAGCCCTTCAAGTTTTCGCTAATGCAGTATAAGTAAAGACTTAATGAAAAATTACATTTAAGTGAAGGATCAAATCGACGACATGATCGGTGCAAGTGACCGCAAACAAAATGCTCACGGTTCAATCAATCTATGTTTGCATACCTAATTGTAAGACTACGCTTAGTTTCCATTATTGTACAATTGTTTTTTTGAGGTTACGATATAATTGAAAGTGCTATACCTATGTAAATATTTATAATTAACTTTTAATATTGGACGTATAGATGTGAATGACATTGTAGAGCATATTTGCATCAAAAAAAACTTTTCGAAAAGATTGTGCTTACGTTATTGTTGCGTTTAGGGCTCGAAATGTTAAAAATTTTTCAACATTAGATTGATTTTCTTTTGACATTTTTCTAATATTTTTAAACAATTCAATATTTATCAATTTTTCCACATGTTTCAACTATGTATGTATTATCGTAGTTTTTTGGACATTTCTCGATCATTGAAGATTTTTTCAATCCTAATCGATATTGTTCGATATTTACTAATTTTTTCGATATTATTCGACATTTATCAATACATCACCAAGTTTAAATAAAAATTCGAGTTACAACAAAAACTTGGATTAGGGGTTATTTTGGGGCTCTAGATATGTATGTATGTCGTTCATTGTTTACATAACTGCAGAGTTATTTTTTCTCCTTTTTGAACACTTAAAAGTATGGATTTATAGTTATGGACATAACTTTTTTTTATTATATCATCTACAACACATAAAAGAAATGTTAAGCCTCTGGATCTTAAAGCCTATTGTTAGTTAAATATGAAAAATTTAAAAATAGTGTCCTAATTCAAAGTTTTATTATTTTATTTTTATTATTTTATAATCCTTAAGACAAATTTTATTTTGTATTTTTACACCCTTATAAATGATAAAATTTCGGCTGTGGTGCTATCTTTCAAGGTCTTTTGAACGTGTCAAATTTGAGCACAATCGGATGTTTTTTTTTTAAATTTCATACATACATATGTATGTTATGCATATCTACACTTCCAGGGGAACGGGTCTGACAGTTTAAGACTTATTTCCATTTATTACATCTTTTTCAACAAGTACTATGGTACTTTTTAATTTTTATTAAAAATATAAAAATTTGATAACTATGTGTAATCAATTCAGAAAATTGTTTTAAAGTGTGTAAAGGGTGTGACGTTGAAAAAAGCTATTTTTTCAATATTTTTAGTTTGAGTTCAAATTGCCTAAAACTTTACAGAAATGCAACAATTCGCCTTCAAGTTTTTGTTGTAACTCAATCTTACGGATATTTTATCATAAATTAAAATTCTATTCAGAATTGTTTATGATGACCGCATTACCTTGCATTGTGTATGACTTCAATGGCAAAGAAATTTGGAACAACTGAAGATGTGGATGGAAAATTTGCATATTCCTCAGGGCAAGCTTGAGCCTGCTTCAAAATTATGCAGTCGACATTTCGATCCGTCCTGCATTGGAAAGCAGCGTCTTTGCAAAGGACCAATTCCCACTTTAAATTTGGGTAGTAAATATGTATTTGAATTTTTCGATTCATAATGAAAAATCATCCAATTGTCTTTAGACAAAGTTAGTAACTTTTAATAAGACGGACATATTTGTTTTCTTTAACTTTCGTTTTGAAATAGGTCACAATGATTTAGATATCCATATTCCGTCAATCCATGCTGACGAGAAATACAGAGATTGGTGTGTAAAAGCTTGCACAAGCCATTCTGGGAATTCATCGTTGCATTTAGTTCCTAAGGATCCAATATTGAGAAAGTCATGGTTGGAAATCTGCCCTGTGGAAGAACACATGCAAGATTACAATTACCTTTATATGTGCAATAAGCACTTCAATTCACCGCAGATGCGATTACCCAAAGGATCCATTCCTAATTTTGAAAGGCAAAGTTCTAAAATTGAAGAGTCTGTTGAAATTGACCAGGAATTACAAAAGAATTTTTCTCGCAACAAATGTGAACATTTCTGTAAGCTGGCCGATTACAATAGAAAGCAGTACTGTGCTCTTCAAATCTCAATGGAAGACTTAGAGAAACAAGTCAACGAATTACAAAGTAAAATCTCAATGTTGGAAATTGAACGGTCCAACTTTGAGAAGGCAGCAATTATACCTTCGGCAAACGCTACATCGTCATCAAGCCACAAGCGTTGCGTATTTACAGAGGCGCAGAAGGAAATGTTCCAGGCTATAAATTTCCATTCTTCTCGTGGCTACAAGTTTATGCGTAATCAATTGGGATTTCACTTTCCTTGTCCAGCATCACTGTATAAATGGCGCCCAATAAAGCATCTGTCCCCTGGAATTAATCCACAAATGGAAAAAATTTTTAAGGACTGGGCTTCCAAAATGGATGATAACGAAAAATATTGCGTACTACTTTTTGACGAGGTGCTAATACGGAAAACTCTGGACTATGATCCACACACCGATCAGGTCAAAGGAGTCGTGGATATGGGAGAGGGTACTCGCACCCCGGAAGTTGCAGATAGCATGTTAATGTGCATGCTGAAGGGGCTGGTTCATAATTGGAAAATGATCCATAGCTTTTATGCAACTGCGGGAGGCATGAATAGTAAGTTAAACAATTTTTTTATTTAATGTCATGTTTGTGTAAACATGGCTCATAATTATGAAAAAATTAGAGCTGAATTAAATAATTAACCTTTATACAAGCATGTATGTATTTCTGCCTGCTCATTTAATTAAAAAAATTTTTCAGCGCAAATACTAAAAGAAACAATTCTGGCAGTTGTTTCATCTGTATTAAAGGCGGGTTTTAATTTAAAGGCAATAATAGCCGACCAAGGGGCCGCCAATATAGGAATATTTAAGCAGTTTACAGATAATTTCAGCCGAAGCTAATTTTACGTGAACACAACAAAAGTCTACGTTTTATTTGACTATTGCCACTTGTATAAGAGTATGCGAAATACTTTGTTAGGTGGCGATATTAGCATAAACAACCAGGCAGTGAGTTGGAAAGATATGTTTGAAGCATAAGGAGTGCGTCATAAGAAATTAATGCATTGAAAAATAAATATATCTCAATAACCACAGATTCAATTTTCAAAAAGATAATATCTTTTAACGGAAATTTAATTCAAATGCAGAAAGTAATAGTAAAAAAAAATATTAATTTTGCAGCGTAAAATTTTTGACTTTCTCTGGGACACCTCTTATTAGTGCTTTGATGGTATTTTTTTTGGATTTTTTGGCTTTACACGCACCGCTTGCGTCTAAAAGGGTTTATGTCCTTGCATGTCCCTTTTGTTGCCTTTAATTGCCTCTTCACTAGAACCCAATATCTCTCGATTGGCAGGAGTTCAGGGCAATTGGGTGGGTTCGCTTCTCTAGGAACGAAAGAAATGTTATTTTACTGGTACCACTCAAGAGCCGTTTTACTGTAGTGAAATGAAGCAAGATCAGGCCAATAAAAGGAAGATACCCAATGATCTCTCACAAATTGTTGGGACCTCTTTTAAAGCATTCCATGATGAAGATTTCGATGTTGATTGTGCCTCTGGTCACGAAATTTTGAATTCCTTCACCACAATTGCAAATTGGTCACCAAAGAAGAAATTTTCTGGGAAATTTTTTATTTATTTTGTGTTTTAAATTTTTTGGGACATGTCCACTAGCGTTGGCAAAATAAAATTCTTGGCCAGGAAACTGAAAAATGTCGGAGAGAACGAACATTTCGTCATCCATAATGCAAAATTCGAATATGGACACAAAATCTTTTCTCAGTTTTTGAGCGCGTATTTTTGCTTCGAAATTCTTCTCAGCATTCCGATTTAGCACTTTCTGAACTTTGTAGAACTTCAGCCTAGCCTCCCTTTTCACTTTTTGTACAAATGACTCGGAATAATCTGTTAGCTGAGCGGTTTTTCTTTCTGAAAGGTTGGCACTCTCTTCAACATGGTTACAACCTTCTTTGCGTTATTATGGTTACCACAACCTTTTTTCCAACATGTTCTCTACTTTTGATTCATGCTAACGTCTGCTTTAAAATTTTTTATTACCCAAGATACCGAATTTATGCTAACTTTAGCATCCCTTGCAATCCAGTCGAAGGTATATTGCAGATTATTTAAAAAAAATTTTAAATTTTTGTCACGCATTTCTATTTTCCTGCCCATGTCTTCGCAAAATAATAGATGACAATGCAAAGTGATATGAAATAGTATTTGACATGAATTTCTAAGCTAACCTGATCAAAATATTTTATTTTTTTTCTTATGAAAGAAGTTATAAGCAAAAACGTGTGTACTAATTTCTTATGACGCACTCCATATAATCTAAATAAATCTATGTCAGTGAGGATGCTTCCCAAAGTGACAGATAGTCACATGTATCCAAAGTTGTTTGACAAAATGAGGGTATATTTGGCGACGCAGGCATGAAGCACTGCATTTGCTGTTTGTGTGCAATATTGCTCAAGCAACAACTTATTTTGCATTAAAGAAAATAAGGCAAATGCAGATGCTACCAGGACCTTCATCCAAAATATGAATGATGGATTCGACTATTGCGATAGCAAAAATCTGTATGACATAAATGTTAATAAGCGCCCTGTCACCAGAACCTGTGATAAGATTGCCAAAATAAGGAAAGAATGAACAGAAATCAATGCATAAACGGGCTTATATTTACCCTGGATTCAATGGTTTGTCTTATAAACGATATGTTTGAAGACGAGAACATATCATTTTTTATGTTGGGTAGACTAAACCAGGACTCCCTAGAAAACTATTTTGCCATTTTAAGATCGCAACTAGGTAAGAGTACGAATCCCTCAGTAAAAGATGTAGAAAGTCTATCAGCTAGACTTATGTCGATGAAGATTCTAATGCATAATTATCAAATACGAAACAAAAATTGCGAAAATGATGATGATTTTATGTTAGATTGGCATTTCGATGAAAATTAAAGCATTGTGGAAATAGAATCTTCTGAATTAGTTTCACATATGAAATTGGATCATTCATATTCAAAGCAGCTATGTGATATTCCTTCAGAAGAAACAGCAACTATTTCTAAACCATTGACAGTTTTGGAAAAAGGAGTTGCGAGGTATATTGTAGGCTATGGTTTAAGAGCCAAATTAACAGAAAAAATCAAATTTTTTTCATGTGAAGAAAATCTTCGGAAATTGTCTGGGTTAACCTTCGATTCCGAAAGATTTCTTCACATGAAAAATTACAGCGAGACTAAACTGCTACTGCGAAATCCTTCGGTCAAATTCTTTGCTATATGTGGAAAGCATTTTGAGATTCACAAAGGAATGTTTGAAAAGCATTCCCACCAGCCTAATATAAGAAAAATAATTGTGGATGCCTGTGTCCAACAGACTAATCAGGATCATCCAGATTGGTTTGTTGGGACGGATCCATGCCAGAAGCACAGGCTTATAATTATAGAACACTTAATAACTGTGCTTCTGCGCAAAAATTCAAGGTGGCTGCTTGAACAAAAAAAAGTTGAAAGATCCCAACAAAAAAATATAATACTATTTCACGACATGCTAAAAAATTGAAAAGGCTTTGCAAAAAGTAAAAAAATTAATAGACTTTGCAATAAGTAAAGCCTTCTCATTTTTTTAGCAGTCCGTTGGGTTTCGTAATGCAGTCGGTTTTCGTAATACAGTAGACGTCCAATATAACGTATAGCGAGTTTCCATTTTAATGAACAGTTTTTCAAATTGCAATTTATTCGATTGATATCTCTGAATTGTGAACGCTAAACATTTTTACTTTCTAAATAACGAACGTTGTTTAATTCAAAAAGTGTTTTTTTTAATAGGAAAATCTGTTTTTAACGTCCTTCGACTCTTTTTTGACGTCGTTTTTGTTTACTTTTTTAGGACATATTATAAAATTGATTCTTGTATTGAAATCATGACGCATCATCGTTATATTGGACGTCTACTGTATTTGTTATGCTTAATCCACTTCTCCTTTTTCCGAGTTAGTCCTGCTAATGGTGAAACGGTTGTTGTACCTGCAATATTGTGATCTAATTATGAAATTGTCATCGTTTTTAAAATCACATCACATCACATCATCACTTCATAGAATTTCAACTCACTGTTTGTTGCAAATGTCACCTTAAAGAGTTAAACTTTAAATGCTTTTTTTTACAATTGTCGGTAGTCAAAAAACAAAAATCTACGAGTAAATATCATGTTTAGTAAGTACCACATGATACTTAATATTTTGTATTCCTCATAACTATGTTTTCCCAGCTGAATCACGGATTTTATATACATATGTTCAGCAAAATTGTTTATCGCTGAGTATTTAGCGATTTCATCGATGGAAACATCATCGATCCATCTCATCACAAATTTTTAACGAAATAACTTTTAGCTATTTCATATATTGCTTCTTCACATCTTATCATTTATCGTAAGTTACTTCATCATTTAATATTTTTAATTGCTTACATAATTTCTTAACAGCTCAAATACCACTTCCGGTAATTATTTACTCAAACAATATTTTGCGGAATATGTGTGTAAATCAGTGATCATATCACAATTTTGTGACAAAATTAATTAAATTATAAAGTAAGTTACCACATGACATTATTTAGTTTTTGTTGCTCATAATTATTTTTCACAGCTCAAATTAAGCTATAAAAACAAATATGTCCGTCTTATTAAAAGTTACTAACTTTGTCTAAAAACAATTGGATGATTTTTCATTATGAACAATCGAAAAATTCAAATACATATTTATTACCCAAATTTAAAGTGGGAATTGCTCCTTTGCAAAGACGCTGCTTTCCAATGCAGGACGGATCGAAATGTCGACTGCATAATTTTGAAGTAGGCTCAAGCTTGCCATTGCAGTCATACACAATGCAAGGTAATGCGGTCATCATAAACAATTCTGAATAGAATTTTTATTTATGATAAAATATCCGTAAAAATGTTAATAAAGTTCATTATCGCGGTGAGAAAGATTGAGTTACAACAAAAACTTGAAGGCGAATTTGTTGAATTTCTGTAAAGTTTTAGGCAATTTGCACTAGGAAAAACTAGTTTATCCTAAAAACTAGTTTGGCCTGTAACATACACACATCTTAATACGTTGCGAGACGAACAAGAGTTTGAAAAATTTGAATCAGAAGCCATCGATAGGTGCGAACTCACTGTGTACATAAAAGATTTAAGAAGAATAACGAAACCAAAATTTCATTTTGATGAAGTAAAAGCGGGACATACAGAATTTGAAGGAAGACGATTTTTCATTGTAGAAAAATATTACGCTGCCTAAAAGTTCAGTTGCAAAGCCGACAAATAATTTATACCAAAGTGAATATAAAATTTGGTTTCTTATGGAAATTACCTGAAATACATGACGATAGCATTATAAAAACCAAAGCTAAAGAGTTGCAACAACTATATGACTTGGATATAGAAGATACGTTTTCTGACGAGTGTGTCCATTTCAACCGTTTTTTAAAGATAAAGAATTTGTTGATCTACAAAAATTAACCCCAAAGAGTATACAGTCGTGTTCGAAATAATAAGAACAACTTAAACAAAAATTGAAATCGTCGTACAAAATTTTAATAATAATATTTTATAATATCGAATTTTATTGTAACAACTTAACACATATTAAGGTTTTAAAAAATGGAAAAAGTGATGACCAAATCTATCCCCATTTTTTTTATGACAATATTGTAGTCCAAAATAAGCCTTCGAAAAATATGAACAAGGATGAGAAATATACAATACTCAATTTTTATGTTCATCAAATACGCTCTCATGACATTATATTCAATATGAAGTGGATCCACCGTGATTTTTGACTACTTCGTCCCACCTGGACTTTATTGAAAATATCAGGTCTTGCCATCTGGAGAGTGATATATTATCCCAAGTATTTTTTGCTGCTTGCCATAACTCTTCAGAATTTTTGGGTCTAGCGTCTTTTACTCTTTTCTTAACATCCATCCAAAGATGCTTTATTAAATTAAGGTCCGGCAGTTGTGCAGGCCACTTCATAACATTGATATTATGGGTCCGAAACCACTCCTTTGGTTTCTCTGAGGTATGCTTCGGGTCGTCATCTTGCTGAAAGATCCCCCTTCGGCATTTCCTCTTCGGCGTTTGACAACATTTCGGCTTCTAGTATATTTTCAACATTCCGAGGTCCGATGCCATTCCACGAAAAACATCCCCACAACATCGGTTTGAGGCCGCCATGCTTAATAGCCTTAGTGGGAAACTTTACATTGAATTCTTGCTTAGGAGGGCATTTTACGTATTGTTTTTCTCTGGCGCGGTCGAACTGTACAACTTTTATCGCATCCGTCCATATTTGCGCTAAACGGTCTGAGCTTCCTTCAAAAATAATCTGGCAAACTGAAGTCTCCGTAACAAATGAACACCTTTCAAAAACGGTACTTTCCTAGGGCTTCGTGGATTCAGATTAAAGCCGATGAATCCTTTCATATGTTAGAAGTGATATTGGAAGATTCAACTCATTTCTGAATTGCGTAGAGGTTATAAATGGATGCTGTTTAACAATCTTTACGATCAGTTTATACTGTCTCACGCTGGATTTTTACGTCTACCTCTACTTTCGGCGTATGGTGACCAATTTGTAGCATTAGTTATAATGCCGTTTGAAACACCAAGAAGTTCCCTTATGAATGCAAAGGTTTTGCCATCGCTGTGCAATTTTTTATTGATTTTCTTTATTTAGAAGAACAATGTTGTCTTCATCCCATTTCCAAGAGATTTATTTAAAATTTTTGCACACTGAATATTTTAAATTGCAGTCAAAATTAACCACACAAATACACATGATACGCTTGCATTTAAAATTTGGGAATCCCTCCTCTGTGCCAAGTAAACGTACTGTCAACATGATTATGTTCTTATTTTTTCGAACAGCTTATTTTAGACCTAATGCAAGAATATTGCAAGAACAAATGTAGATGCATTTGGTCATCACTTTTTCCATTTTTTAAAACCTTAATATGTGTTTAGTTATTACAATCAAAATCGATATTATAAAAATTTTGTACGACGAATTCGATTTTCATCTAAGTTGTTCTTATTATTTCGAACATTATTCTATAAATAATAGAGCAATTGTCGCAAGTATTTTACTTATTAAATTTTAAATTGAAATTCAGGAATTACAATCTCACACTCTAATTTTTATTTTAGATTATTCAGATGTTATTAACTGACACATTAGAGACCGGAGAGTTACATGATGGAAACGAAGATCTATTTTGAAAGAATTTTTTAGTTAGCCTAGGGCGGTCAGAGGTCTCAATCAGGCCCTGTGTATGTATAAATAGATAAGACCGAATAAAAGGACTAGGGTTGCTGATGAGGGTGTATGTAAGGCCTCTATTATGGAAAGGCATACAATTTTACATTTTCATTATTATCATCAAAAGTTAATAATAACACTCATAGATGTGTTAGTATTGCTAAAGAAGTATATTTATTTATTTATAACATAATTTATTTTATATTTACTTCTTTGGTATTGTTTAAAACTTAATGCAAAATAATGGAGAAAGAAATAGATAAGTTTTTTAATTGTGTGTAGCTTTAAAGGTTTTTTAAACATAAGAAAACATATTATACATATATAGGAATATTCTGTTAAAGGAAATGTAAAATTTATGTAATAGTAGTTAATGCATATAAAAATGGTTACTACTACACTTTCCAACTCCATTTTGAGTTACATTAATGTAGTGTTGGCCATTTACCCTCCCGCGGTCACATTGACCGTTTCGGGCCATCATTCGTCCCGCCGTGCAGTTGCTGATTTCTATGCGCTGATTCGCATGAAAATTGAATATGCGAGAAACCCAGTCGGAATCGAACGTGCAAAAACAAAACAAATGCAACAAAAACATTATTTATGCGAAAGGCAATTTTTTAAGCATGTATTATTGAAATATTATTTAATTGTTGTAAAAAAATTCAATTTCATGGAAAAATAGTTCCATTATTGATTTTTACAAACAATTAGATAAAGAAAAATTTCCAAATATACGAATTTTTGCAGCGAGTATCGTTGCTATGTTTGGAACTATTTATTCTTGTGAAAAGTTTTTTTCAAGACTAAAGCTCAACAAGTCTCTGAATCGCATTTCAGAGACTAATTTGTCACCGATATTGCGTCTGGCGTCATCACAAAATATTGAACCAGATATTGAATGTCTTATTTTAAGTAAACTCTGTTAATATGTTTGATAACATACATATGTATACATAATATGTATAAGATTTATGAAATGTTTTCTTTTTGTTCTTAAATAAAAATACAATTATTTTATATGCCAACATTTATCTTTATTCATTAACATCAGTGATGCACGAATTTCTACTGGGTCATTTTTTCTATACGTGGAAAAGACACGCTGGAATTTCTTCACACATTTGTACACATACTAGCGCGAAATGGTTGTTGTAAACGTCAGCGCGCTGTCGACTTTTGGGCTCCGCAGCTGGCCATCCCTACATTAATGCATACATCCTTATTTGGAAATGATCAATTATCGTATTCACATATGTATGCATGTGTATAAGTGCATTCTAATTTGCACAATGGATCTAAAAATAGGAGAAAATATTTGTGAATGAAAATTTTGTTCCTTACATTTGGGATTGGAATTGCATTGAGAAACAATGTGGTTACAAATTGGTAAAGTATTTTCAATAGTGGCTGTTTCCTAGTGGTAAAGCTCTACTTCTTGATGCATACTTACTCGGTTCGATTCCTAACAGAGAGATCAGCGGCTGTAAAAAATATATTTATATTTTTCTATAAAAGATATTTTTTTCAATTTTCAATTTGCATTTATTCTATTTTTATATTAAAAGCTTTTGTTGTTATAAAGAGAAAGTTCAATATGGTCATTGAAGACTTTTTATTTTTTTGTCATTATTAACTTTCTGTATAAATAGGTATTTATTTTGATAGGTATTAATGAAATAACTAGTTTACAACTAAATTATAAAGTACATATTAATAGCTAATTCCAATTCAAAATCAATATAATTGTAAAAAATAAATAAAAACGACAAAAGGAATTTCACTTGTTGTTTAATTCCGAACAAATCTTTTTTATTTACAATTTATATTGCATTTATTAGCTAATTGCGAAAGACTTTTTCTTTATTTTTTTTATTTTCAATTCATATATGTAGCTTTTATTTTCATTTTCTTAAGTTAAGAAAATTCCCTATCAATATAAATAAACCAAATAGAAAATCTGGCAATTAATAAATGAAATACGAAACGGCAGAGCAGAGGAAATTATACGTTAGTGTGAAAATCCCCTATGCGCAACAAAATCCAAAATCACATTTCCCCTGATTCTAAGACCGTAAAGCTGTCGCTGGCCACGCAGAAGTACGATCCAATTATCGACATTTGCCGGAATATTGTTCTTATATATATACTTCTTTGCGTTGATGTTAATTGTTCACTCTTGTAAATCGTTAATTCACTGTGGTTTGCCTTGTGTTGCAACTGTAGACTGTTTGTACCCTGTTGTATGTGAAATTCTGTTGTTTAATCGTTTGTGAAACTATGATGTTTGTTGAGTAAAACTTGTGATGTTTAATTTGTATTTGATTTTAAATGTTTTTTGTTAATTGAATGTGCGGGAGGGTTCGCTGACTGCGTTTTGTTCGTATTTTTCGTATAGAATGACGAATATATTTTTGCGCGTTATACTCGTTGTTGCAAACGGTTGACTTGCGGAATTCGTTGCAACCA
This sequence comes from Meiosimyza platycephala, assembly GCA_963662105.1. Classification (NCBI taxonomy): domain Eukaryota; kingdom Metazoa; phylum Arthropoda; class Insecta; order Diptera; family Lauxaniidae; genus Meiosimyza; species Meiosimyza platycephala. Next base: position 44,134,737 of record OY759211.1, read on the forward strand.
CAACGAGTAAACGGTAGCACCTTGCGGTGGATAGCAAGACGAAACAGATAAGGTGGATGCACCTGTTTCCGTTGCGCGTAAACAATTATTATTGAATATCATATTACTATTCAATATTATATTACTATTATTATTTTATTTAATATTATATTATCATTCAATATTATTGATGTTTATTAATGTTTACTTTACTATATCATATTTTCATAAATCATATATTTTTAAATGTAATGTCAAATGTCGTATATTATATTTTATTTACAACAGTTGTATTAAGTTAATCTTTTCTCTTAAATAATGAATAAATTTAAGTTATAAATTTTTTCAAATAAAAAGGTAGGTGTAGTATGCTTTAGTCTTATATGCCCTACATAAATTATGTAGACTGCTATTACGCGCAAGTCTATTAAGTGCAGCGTAAGCAGCTTTCAGTAGTCCCACGCGTAAGTGTACAAAATGCTGCGTAAGCAACATTCCTTATCGCAGTCACGTACGACGCCTACCCTTTAGTTATAAGTGTATGAATATACAGTGGCTCACAGCTTATTTGATGAAGTGCATACTTTTAACTTCAATGCTCTGTAGCTTTGAAACTGAGTGGAATATGAAAAAAATTTTGATATCATTTGAAAGAACAAAAATTGTAGTTTAAAAAAGAGTTTATTTATTGTAAAAAAATATTACCTGGAATTTTTATAATAAAAAATCGAAATAAACTACTAATTTTCATGTCACAGCTTATTTGATGCAGACAGGTATAAATTGAAAAACATTGTTTAAAATAATGATTTTGTAATTTTAAATATGTAGTATGGTAGCCTCTTTGGTCATTTACAGCTTAAAGATGGTTTGGCATCGAAGCTGCAAGTTTTTATTGGTATCTGGCAAATTATAGTTCCACTCAGTTTTAAGTGCCTTTTTTAGGTCGTTTTTGTTTGAAATGTTGTGTATTCGAAAATTATTTTCCAAAATCGCCCATAAATTTACAAGCACATTTAAGTCAGGTGACTATGCTGGCGGTGCCATCAAATAAGGGCACATGTATATTAACCAGAATTGAACTATGACCGCTTTGTATTTTCGATTTTTATCTTGATAAAACCGTAAATTTGTCTGCATGCCCAGATTTTCGGCACTCTGCAACAAATTGACACTTATAATCTGAAGACGCATATCCATACTAATGATATTTCCCATAAAAATAAAAGCCAAATTTTCGGTACCAGCAGGTGACATGCATGCAGCAGGGCAAAGGTCCGGCATACCTATTTGAAGGGTGTGACAGTGGGAATAATTTCTCCGTCATCACAGATTTTTTTTTTTTTTTTAATTTAATTTCTTGGTATGCGGGCTGAGAAATTGTCAAAAGTGACGTTATTTTACGAAACTGGCCGTTTAATAATTCAAAATAGTTTTTTTTCGGTTTCATAATTAAAAAACCATTTTTGACTATTAATTCAGTGTACTAGAAAAAAAATGAAGTATTTCATTTGTAAGACACTAACGAAAGAGAAGGGAAGCCGCTTTTAAAAAATGTGGAAACGTGCTAGTTTTCCGAGAAGTTAAAAATATTATATTTCAGGAGCTAAGTTTAAGCTCAAATTATTTGAATGATAGTGGTTATCATCTGGCATGCTACAAAAAATTTATGCCTATACCAGTGAATTATAGTGAAGAATTCACCAATTGGATGGAATCATTGCAGGGTCAACAACTTTCCCCAGAAGAAGATATTGACGATACCTCTTCTGCTACAGTGCAAGAAACCATTCGTGATGAGGTTGGTAACAGTTTTAATAATAAAAAATATAATTATATTGTCTATCATACTAAGTTTGAAGTAATCTTAATAATTACACAGTTCGACAGAATTTGGACAAACCTCAATATGTGAAACCCAAACATACCGAAGGTTTTCGACGCGCTGAATTCGAATCCGAGGTCAGAATTTCTTTGATGGTTTCGGTTTTCGATATATTCTAATTTAATTTTTTTTTTCTTTAAAATATCGCAAATTTAAATTTACTACACATTTCGAAATCAGCGCGTCGAAAACCTTCGAAGAAGTATATTTGGCTTTCTAGGTAAAAAATTTGTGTGTGTTATTACTTCTGACTTAAATTCTTTCTACCTTCGAAGAAGTATATTTGGCTTTCTAGGTAAAAAATTTGTGTGTGTTATTACTTCTGACTTTAATTCTTTCTACATAATAAATTGTATTACTCGATGAAACATAAAAAAACATAATGTTATTTGATTAAACATAGAATCAGCGAAGTACTTCACATGGGACTGCAGTTGAACCAATGGATGTCTCGGAAGAAGAGCAAGAAGAAAATTTACACGAACTGAGCAGCTGCCATACTTCCAATAAAAATAAATGTGTTTTTTGTGGGCACTTGAAGAAAAAAGTAAAAAATCCTCTTCAAAACCTGATAAGAGACCCAAATAATTTAAGAAAAACAATCGAAGATATGCTTCTAGTTGTCAAAGATGAACAAATTCAACGGAGGACTAATGAATCAGCTATTTATTATCATCCAGCTTGTAAACATGCCTTTAAAATGAAATACAAAAGATCTTTAACAGAAGAAAATTCCAAAGATGAATTGTGGCATCAAGTGCGTAAAATTCACAAAGAAGCGTTCAATATATTTGAAACTTTTTTAGAAAACGAAATTCTCAAAAAACAACATGTATACTTATTCTCTGATGTTTACACGCACTATAAAGCTATATTGAATAAATTATCAGCTGAACAAAATGTTACATATGATTTTGAGACTTACCGAATGGAGCATTTACAAGACCAAATAGTAACAAAATACGGAAATGTCTTAGCCATTGGAACGACACAAGAGCACAGTTACAGAAAAATTATTTATAAAATTGATATGCAAATGGACCCTGAATTAGCAGATAGATTGTTTGCTTCATCATCACAAACATATAAATTACGAGAAGTTGCCTACTATCTTCGTAATAAAATATTAAATGTCGTGACTAAGAAACCAGAAAAATTGGACTCAAAATATATTTCAGAAGGCGATTGTAATATTCCCGAATTATTGCAAAATTTATTTATTATTTGATCAAAGGTCCAAATTTTAAAAGAAAATTATCAGATGAGGATTCTATAAGAATTAAATCAATATGTGACGATTTAATTTACGTAGTCAATAAAGGCAGAGTTAAGCCAGCGAAACATATGATGCTGGCATCATAGTTAAAATCATTGACCGGAAGTAAAAAAGTTTTAACAATTTTAAATAAGTATGGTGTCATTGTGTCTCATATTCTGTAGCTGAAGAATTAGAAACAGAATTAACATATTCTTCATATGAAGAAAACAGCATCATTCCAGCAGGTATCACAAGGAATAATAATTAATGCACCCACGTCGCATTTGATAATTACGATCGCTTCGTTGATACTATAAATGGCAAGGAAACTCTCCATGATACTGTTGAAATTATCTATCAATTCAAAGCTGACAGAAATGAAGATTTAAATAATAATAATGGAACACCAATAAACGAAGCAGCTACATCCGGATCACAACAATCCAAGAAAAGACGCCGATTTGATGTTATTCCTCGTGAAATATCAGTTTATGCAAGAAAACCGAAAGCCAATACATGCCTCCATCCCTATGAGTATTTAGATAGTATATCAGCAGAGAATTAAAACGTCAAACAGGATGCAGTTTTAAGAGACATTATTTGGGCGATTTCAATTCCTTTTGTACCACAAACTCCAATGTGGATTGAGTTTAATAGTCAAACTTTAATAGATATAGTGAGCTACAAATAGTTGACTATTTACCGCAAATAAATATGTCTCCAACATCTTATAGTGCAATATTGGAAACTCTAAAGAACACGCAATAAATTGCTAAGCAGTGTAACCAAGAGTATATCATCGTTACATATGATTTAGCAATTGCGAGAATGGCAATGAAAACGCAAATCACAGAAAGTCCAACTTATGACAATATATTCATTAATATGGGTGGATTTCACATACAAATGGCATTTTTTAAGGCCCTTGGAAAGTACATTAATTCCTGTGGTATTGAAGTTTTACTCGGAGAATGTGAAATTCTTGCACCTGGTTCGGTCAATGGTTTTATAAATGCGAAACATTTCAACCGATGCAAAAGAATCCATCCTATTTGTGCAGCTGTTTTTCAGTCTTTACATTTTGAAAGATTTCTAAATGAAAATCGAGAGTTAGTTGACGACTCTTTTGTTAATGATTTAATCTGTATTCAAGCGACTCCATTAGAATGTAAAAAATATCAGATATTTATTCAATCGACATTAGAAGGAAAACACGGAAAAACTGCTAAATTTTTTATGCAATATGTAGATTTCATGAATATATATTTCCAATTTTCAAGGATTATCCGGACGAGCAATTTCAATTTATACATAGAATCACTTTCAGAAATGGCTGACTTATTCTTTATATTTAATCAACAAAATTACTCGCGATGGATTTTACTGTACCAAAGAAATTTAATAGATATGAGACACAACAATAATCCACTGTTTCAACATTTTTTGCGTGGTGCCTTTGGAATTAAACGAACGGATAAAAATATAGCAAGAGCTCCTATTGATCTCACTCTAGAACAAACGATAAATGCTGATGCTGCTAATACTTGAACTGGAATATTTCATTTTACCAACTCAATCTCGGCCAGACAGCGATGGGCTTTAAGCCACAGTATTAGAACAAAAATAATCACCAAATTATTAGAATGTATAGATTATAAACAACCAGACGACATTACTCATGAATTGGAAATTAACAGAATAGCTGAAGACCGCAAGGCATTCAATGACTTTACTGATGCTGTCGAAAAATCCATGAATCCTTTTAGCTCAACAATGAATCAATCCAATTTATTTAATATTGTTACTGGTAAAGCTGTTTCTGATAAAACGAGTGAATTTTTATTAAATGTAAAAGAGAATGGTAAGAAACAAAAACGTAAATTTATCGAAGAGTGTGCCATGGATGAAAGCAGATTCGAGAGACCTATTAAAAAAAATAAAATATTTAACTTTGCAAGCGAAGCTTTAAAAAAATTTCACAATACGAGTGATGGCAAACGTACTACAATACGAATGGAACGAGATATTTTTGGTCGATTATTGGGTATATCGCTTGGAAAAAAAGTTGATATGGAAACATGTTTAAAATATACATTGTCACCATTTCCACCAGCATTGACGTACTCTACAGGAGAAAAATTTAAAACTGACAAGCATTGGCCAAAAAAATAATATCTTCAATTGAAACGTCGGTTCCAAGCCACGTTGAAATTATCGACGGTTTCCATTTACTCTACAATTTAGGACCATCTATACCCCAAGCATTCGGCAAGATCGCAGAATTTATTTTAAAAAAAATATGCAACACCACCGCTTCCGAAACTCATTTAATTTTTGATAGATATCTATCTCCGTCAATTAAAGATTCAGAACGATCCCATTTGCAATCACCGGACCATTACAAAGCAGACCAACTGATTTAAATAAAAATCTTAATAATTCAAAATAGCAATAGTAACCTTTTTATACGTCCAGTGGACAGATAATACATATAGCTCAATTTTAAACGACAAAAAAGTTTTTTTAAAAGTCGAAGACCAGTGCTTTGTTTACAGTAATAATAATGGAACAGTCATTCGAATACTGAACGAAAGATATAAGTGCTTTCATGAAGAAGCTGATACCAGAATTTTTTTCCACTTAAACAAATGTTTACCACAACAAAAAATCCTCATAAAATCAGTAGATACTGACGTCTTAATAATCTGTCTCGGTAATATACACAAGTTTAAAGAACAAGAAATGTGGATCACAACCAAAACTAATAATGAAATAAATTACATCAATTGTACACATCTTGCACAAAAGTTAGGTTCATCAGTATGTCGAGCTCTGCCGGGCTTCCACGCCTTAACAGGTTGTGATTATACATCAGCTTTTGTTCGTAAAGGTAAAGTTAAAGCCTACAAACTCCTGGTACAAAATGAAGCATATCAAAATATGTTTGAGCATTTGACGGATCTAGAAGATATTAATAATAAACAACAGATTTAATACAAAGGCTTACAAATGAAATGTACAACATACAAAATAATGATGTTAATGTTGCAAGATTTGAGTTATTTTTAAAAATTTTTGCAAGTACAAGCGACAAAGAAGAATTCTATAAAGGTACACTCACGGTCAAAAAAAACGCAGACTTGAATTTTGCAAGAAGTTTTATATTTTGATGCGTAAAATAATATCTACTCTTGTGTAACGGTTTTAAGTTTGTTAGATACTGTTACTAGGGACAAGTTTTGAGTATTTTCAAAACTGTCCACCTAACAATAATTAATTCTAGGAACCTTTTCTAAATAAACACATAATTTCTAGTTTTATAATCAGAAATTACAACTTATTTATATGAAAAAATACATTGTTTTTTTGTAGTTTTTTTTACGCGTTTTTAATTTCTCACATATTCTTTAATTATTTATTATTTAATTATTTTAAATAATACGGTAAAATTCATTTTAATACCGCGTAGGACCTATTTTTTGCCTTGATGACGCTTTCCATTCGAAAAGGCATGCTCTCATAGAGTTTCCGTATTAAATCCATAAAAATATCGTTGTACCAAGTGGATTCAATTATTTCCTTTAACTTTGGAATATTATTAGGGTTTTGTTGGCGCACTTTGCGTTTTAAAATGGCCCAAACATTCACGATGGGATTGAGGTCGGGGCTGTTACCGGGCCATAGACTGACTCAATTCTCAAAAAGTCCTTATATTCCTTTACCTATGCAAAAATAAATAGTTCATTTTTGTAAATCTATCAAAAAAAAATGTAAAAAATAATTATTGTGAGTGGGACACTTACCGATTTCGAGCGATGACAAGGTGCAGAAGTTTTGAAATATGACATTTGCTACGTGCTCGCTTAGTCGGTCGATGTTAGGTAAAACGCCGTTTTTTACGATAACAATATAAGCTGCGGAGTTCACATAACCTTCCGGAAGAAGAATCTCTCCCACCCCACTTCTTGTTATTGCCCCCATTTGACCAAAGCAAAAGTCATATTTCAAGACGATTCTGCACCTTGTCATCGCTCGAAATCGATAAGTGTCCCACTCACAATAATTATTTTTTACATTTTTTTTTGATAGATTTACAATAATGAACTATTTATTTTTGCATAGGTAAAGGATCATAAGGACTTTTTGGGAATTGAGTCAGTCCATGGCCCGGTAGCAGCCCCGACCTCAATCCCATTGTGAATGTTTGGGCCATTTTAAAACGCAAAGTGCGCCAACAAAACCCTAATAATATTCCAAAGTTAAAGGAAATAATTGAATCCACTTGGTACAACGATATTTTAATGGATTTAATACGGAAACTCTATGAGAGCATGCCTTTTCGAATGGAAAGCGTCATCAAGGCAAAAATAGGTCCTACGCGGTATTAAAATGAATTTTACCGTATTATTCAGCTATAGCTGAATTTGCTATTGTGTGAGCAGTTCAGCTATATTTTTTTTAATAGGTAAAACTTGTGTGCCAGACAGAGATGCCAGATCACACAGATAGAACTGACCCCACAGAATTCTCCCAACGCTAGAGCAAACCTAACGTAATTTGCATGGAGAATTTTATATGAACCATTTCATATGGCGTTAGGTCTATGCCATATATATATGGCATATCTAACTGTTAGGTGTCCAGCTGGGTATCGATACTGCGCGAAAAACAGGACTGGCTGAGAGATGTTGCTAACGTGGCCAAGTTCGAAATGTGATTTTGGTTGGCTGCGTATCGTATGGCTTCAGCTCGGTAATGAGGTCAGCACAAAGATTTTTTTGCTGCCTATAATCCTTCCTGAAGGACTTCTCTGTTACGTTAAATGGATCGATTTCCATCCGTAGTCTTTTTAATTCACGACGTTTATCTAAGATGTGACGTTTTTTCTACAGCGGCGCATTATGATTGTTCCATATTTTTTTATTTTTTTTAACACTTCAAATAAAAACAACTTATAATTCTCTTTTGTTTTTTCTAGCGTTAAAAATATAAACAATACAACTGACAGAATAAAGACCTGCTTGTAGCATCTTAAGTAAGACTGTCAGTCAGTCAGTCTTACTGAAGACTGGTGAGTTCTAAGATAGTTGCCAGAATAGCCCTGTTATTATATGAATTAAGTATATGATATTTTCCAAAGTTATGTTGGGAATTTCGATTTGAATGCAGATACATTTTTAAGATTGATTGAAAACTACATTAAAATAAACAAAAACAAAATTTTATTTGGAACTTTTTTTGAAAAACATTGGTAATTAAGAATCGAAAAAAAGGAAATTAAACGTTTACTAAAAAAAAATTTTTTTTTGTCGAACGACGTGTACTTTTAAAAAAGGAATTCGGTATTACCAATAATTTAGCATAATAAATTTTTGCCATGGGAAATATAGCACAAGGTATGTAGAATATCTCCTGTATTCAGCAAAAAATTGTTACTTTATAAAGTTATGGCGGGAATTTCGATATGAAAGCACATGCATTTGATTGAGGAATAACATGTAAAAAAAATAGAAGGTGTTATAGTGAAAATATTTTGAGACAAAAGTTTTTAAATAAAAAAATTAATGTTTTTACAAATTTAATTAAATCTTTTTATTTTTCTTTATAAAGTTATAGTATTTCTAAGCAAAAATGATGAAATGATTTTTTATCCTATCTCCGAAATCATGTTCTCAAATAAAATTAAAATAATTTTAAAAGACTTTAATAAAAATGCTTTTCGGTACCTTCAGTCAACTGTTCAAAATATCGTTATTTTTCAATGAATTTTCTTCAACAGTAGCTTGTTTTTTTTTTTTGTAAACTAAGCTTTGTTTACGTTTTAGACTTTTTCTCGTCAATTTTGTGATTTTCCTATTTTAATTTTTACAAGATAAAATAACTTTTTCACTTTACATATTGCCTAAGTTACTTAGCCGATAGACAGAGTTGGTTGCTAAAATTTGTAGGTAACTAAATTATCTCTTATTTAGTATTTTAACCAGCCCAAGTTGGTAATTTTTAACTCGAAATGTTTGAGGCTACTACCGAAAGAATCGAAAAAAAGAAAATTAAACGTTTACTAAAAAAATCCTACACTAGTCGGAAATGCCGAAATTTTGGTATGAATTCAAAAAAAATAATTTTGGATTTTAGAAAATTAGCTTGATTGCCCTAATAGAATATAAAAGCAAGTACCCAAATAGAATGTTCAAAAAATTTATGCAGCAGCACTGTTCTTTTCTGACAGCTTTGAAAGCTAACTGTTTTTCTAACGAAAACTTTTTTTTTTGTCGAACGACGTGTACTTTTAAAAAAGGAATTCGGTATTACCAATAATTTAGCATAATAAATTTTTGCCATAGAAAATATAGCACAAGGTATGTAGAATATCTCCTGTATTCAAGTTTATATTTTAATGTGATGTGTATTTGTTTTTGTGTGTTGTTGTTGTGCTCCTTTTAAGACGATCCTAGCCTAAATGCTACGCGTTTCATGGAGTAAAAGTTGGCAAGCTACTCGCTGCTACTCGCAACTATTAATGCAATTTTGTACATTAAAATGTACAGTGGTCGGCATATATATTTTGACAAATATGTACGTTTTAGTGTTCTTTCTGCAATGGCTAATTGTCAATGTCAACGGTACTATATACTTATGTAAAAGAAATAACACATGCTAGGTGTCAAAAAGAACAAAAAAGCTGCGTATTTTCTCTGCTGATTTAAGTGCTGCAGTATATTTAAAAGATAAAAAACCATTTTGTGGGTGGCATAAGTATTTTGACAATTTTTTTGGCATAACTTTACTTTGGGAGTACAGCCCATATTTTAATAAAATCCTACTTTCTTACGAGGCTTTCAATACTGAACACGAATATGGAATCAAAAGTTGGGTCACGCATCTATTTTCGGAGATATAGCCATCAGATGTCGGGGATATAGCTTTTAATGAAATCATTGTCATAATTTGGGAACCCCTGGATCAACTTTCAAAATATGGATGTCATATGAAAGATAATTTAATGAACTATAATATAAACTCATAAAAATTTTAAATTTCAGCTATATTTTTCGAAAATTTTCGAGATATTACAATTTATTTAAGTTTATGGTCAATTTATTTTGTTAAAAAGTGTTATTTTTTTGGAAAAGTTTTTATTCAGTAAAAATTTGGATTAATACATAAGAACGCGCATTTTATGTCCTTTCAAATGGTGTGCTATTCTAAGTTGGTTTTCTTGGATTTCCGGATTTTTTAAGGAAGGAAAGTGAACAATCTCTAGAAATTTACTTGAAATTTTGGGGTTTGTTGAAAAAACAAAACCAAGAACACCAACAACAATAAAAGTGCAACATCAGCAACAGTATCAACAATAACAACAATAAAAACAATAGCACATTTGTTTGCGGTGTTATTTTTCAAAAAAAAACTAAAAATTTTCATAAAAAAGTAAGCGATCCAATAATTCAAGTAAATTTCTAGTTCATTAAATTATCTTTCATATGACATCCATATTTTGAAAGTTGATCCAGGGGTTCCCAAATTATGACAATGATTTCATTAAAAGCTATATCCCCGACATCTGATGGCTATATCTCCGAAAATAGATGCGTCACCCAACTTTTGATTCCTATTTGTGTTTAGTATTGAAAGCCTCGTAAGAAAGTAGGATTTTTATTGAAATATGAGCGGCACTCCCAAAGTAAGGTTATGCCATAAAAATTGTCAAAATACTTAAGCCACCCACGAAATGGTTTTTTATATTTTAAAAATACTGCAGCACTTAAATCAGCAGAGAAAATATGCAGCTTTTTTGTTCTTTTTGACATCTAGCATGTGCTATTTCTTTTACATAAGTATATAGTACCGTTAGCATTGACAGTTAGCCATTGCAGAAAGAACACTAAAACGCACATATTTGTCAAAATATATATGCCGACCACTGTCTGTGGTATATTACGGCACCATTAACAACTTTTGCTCGTTTTTGCACATTTCCGCAAAATTTTTAATTTTTTCAGTTAACCTAGAATTCAGTCACGCTGATATGCATGAAGCATGGATTGAAGGTGTACGTAAGACTATTACCATTTCAGATTGGGTGTTCCAAAAAATTAATAAAAATATCAATACAACTAAAAAGCAGCAAATAAGCAAAAAAAATTTAATTTTACCACTTATATTAATAAGTATTTGCTAAAATGCAATAGACTTTTAACAAGATTCAAAAAAGAACATTAAAACTTGCTTTGCTAAAAAGTGGTAATAAATATCAATGAAAATGATTTATTGAGGAATGATGTAGGACGTCCAACCAATAGGACGTTGACCAATCATTATTTGTCACAACTCTTATACCGCTTAAATAAGTAGATTCTTTGGGGAGAGTTTTGTGGGTAAATCATACCACTCAGAGCATGTTTTAACAGAAAAGAGCAGTTTAGATGAACAAATTCAAAATTTAACACCCTTTGTTTTTTCTGGCTTCTATAACAGATCCATATGTATGTGTTTGCTTTGACCTGAACATGACTCTTATTGACAGTAAGGTTTTAAATATTCTAACGGTACCGAACTCCTGCCAATCATGCCCAATATGTGGTGCAACTCCTAAAAATGTTTTGTTGACAAAGGATATAAATGCGGAAATATTTAAGCCAAGGCCTAACACGCTACAATATGGAGTAAGTCCGCTGCATTCTTGGATACGATTCCTTGAGTTTGTTTTAAACATTTCTTACCGAATCGGCCTTAATAAATGGCAAATAAGAGATCAAAATGATAAAGAAGATCTGGGACTTCATGTAGATCGACCAAAACAAAACGGTAGCGTAAATAGTAATGATGGCAGCACAGCAAGAAGTGCATTCTCAGATATAGAATTATTTGCGTCTATATTAGAATTTGATGTTAATGTCCTACAAGGATTTCATACAATTTTAATAGCCATTTCGTGTGAATGTCAGATAAGTCCACTTAAGTTCCAAGAGTTTTGTAAGAAAACAGCCTCTTTATGTATGGCAAAATATCCATGGTATCCGATGTCGCCGACTGTTCACAAAGTTTTAGTACATGTTTCTCAAATTATTTCGGCGTCAGCAGTTCCTGTCGGATGCCTAGGCGAAAATACATTAGAGGCACGAAACAAGTTCTACAAACGCGATAGGCTGTCGCATTTCCGTCAAAACAGCCGCATTATTTATATGACTCGACATCGAGCAATGGATTCATCAGATGCACTACTATCAAGTCTTTTTTTGCATAAAAAGTCAAACCAAAATAAAAATAAATTGCCAATAGACGTATTGGCACTTTTAAAAGAACCAACTTTCGAACCAGACATCGAAAAAAAATCTACTACGGAAGACTTATAGTCCGACTCGAATTGTGAAAACATAAATCCATTTTCATTTGAGTTAGAAGTAGTAAAAATTTTAATAAACAATTTGATTTCTAAATATGAAATACTTTAAGATATAGTTATATGATGTAGGACAATATAAAACTTTCATACTTGTACATGATTTTACTTACAAGTTCAGAGAAGTCAATCTTGTTATTCAAAATGTGGCATTTCTCAATATTGGGTTATGTAGGCGATTGAGGTGGGCGTGGTCAGATCGTTCTGAAATTTTTTTCTTTTCTTATATATAACATTACTGTTAAATGTGCCAAATTAGAGCTCCATAACTACATATCTATCTCAATGTTGGGCTATGTAGGCGGTTAAGGTGGGCGTGGTCAGATCGTTTTATTCTTACATATGACATTACTATTAAATCTGACAAATTAGAACTCTATAACTACGTTTGTCTAATTTATGCCAAACTTTTGTCATTTCCGACCATGGAAAAAAATTTTTATTGCGATTTTCGTGCTCAGCGGGCCTAAATCTATATATGTATAGGAAAAATATAGTTGCATGTCAAATTCAGAGACCGTTTTCATTGTGTTACCTACTGATTTAGGACACAGTCAAAGCACGTTTTGGATTTCACTCCTTATATATTTATTGATAAGTGGTATCATATGTACTTATATATTAGTTCTTATACATATCGCAGAGAACTTTCTCCATTGGTGTGTTCCCGATTGTGCGATGAAAATAAATTGTTTCAATTTTATGTGAGTTCACTGTTCTTAGTAATGACAGCATTAACAGCAAACGACCAAAGCGGGCAATTTGAGCAGAAAATTGTGTACGAGTGTGTTGTGACAGCATAACCTATATGTTTAAAAATGTGAATTTAATTAAATATGTACTTATATATATATATGAAATATCAGTTTTACATGAGCCTGATCTTGTAAATTCTCTATTTGGGATGGATCTTTTAATCCTCTCGTTTCAGGACGAAAAAGCACTATCGCTTTAAGGCACGCAAACTCCGCTGGGTCAACCAAAACTGCCTTGAACTTCCAAAAAGTTTCGTGAAGTATTCGAACGTCGGCAGCAATCTACAAAGAAAAGTACATTAAAAAACATATGTAGTCAGTTATGCCATTTTCTACCTCGGCTTTGGATATGCAGGTATTATTGTTGTTGCTGTTGTCATAATGGTTACAATGTTCGGCAACAGAAAAAAGTGCACACCCTGCAGGATCTAAAGGTATGCACCATTGTATTGCATTGAGCAGGAACAGCTCCGACCACGATTCTTCTAATAAAATTACCTAAAAAAAAGAAAAAAATGAACTTGGAAAAAAAATTGGTTTTATGCGTTTGTGATGTTCCTAAACTATTTTTTAGCATTAGCATTTAGCATTAGCTTTTACTGGTGCACCCAATAATTGGGGAAGAACGTAATGACGGATACAAATGGTGGTTTTTGGGCGTTTTATCTATGAAGCGGGTCATAAGATTGTTGTTATAAGAGTTGTAGTTCTAGAAACTTACGAATTTTGACAAGGGCAAAAAAAATTTCAGAAGGTATTTAATTGGGAAAAAATTTGGAGCAAGTTATCTTAAACGATGCACACTGGGGTAATTCATGACAATTTCGCGAATTAATTCAAAACTTGGAATTGAAGGTACATATGGGGAGAAATAATTCAAATGTCCTAGTGCAGTGCGCGAGTGATAAATTCTGTTGTTTTCAACTCGTGCTGGTGGTACATAAATGTACCTAAAAAAATTTTCCGACACATCATTTCGATGTATTTTTTCCTCAGCTTTCCAATAGTTTTGTCAGATTTCCCGAAATTTTCCATTTTCCTGGTGAAAAATCACAAAACGTGTTATATCTCAAAAACGGTATTTTTAATATTTTTTTTAATGCTTTTAATCGAAAGCTGAGGTTTTTTTACATTAAAAAAGTTATTTTTCAAAGAGTGATTTTGCAGTTTGCTATGAGAAATACAGCGCGAAAGAGTATTTGCGCATGTATTTGTTCCTGTAATTTTTTCTTCAACGTATCGACTCGTTTAACTCTTGCCGTTACTCAAGTCACTAGATCAAAATACATGCACAAATACTCTTTCGCGCTGTATTTCTCATAGCAAACTGCAAAAGCACTCTTTGGAAAATAACTTTTTTAATGTAAAAAAACCTCAGCTTTCGATTAAAAGCATTAAAAAAAATATTAAAAATATCGTTTTTGAGATATAACACGTTTTGTGATTTTTCACCAGAAATTGGAAAATTTCGGGAAATCTGACAAAACCATTGGAAAGCTGAGGAAAAAATACATCGAAATGATGTGTCGGAAAATTTTTTAGGTACATTTATGTACCACCAGCACGAGTTGAAAACAACAGAATATAGCGCTCGCGCACCGCGCTAGGACATTTGACGTATTTCTCCCCATATATGTTTTTGAGACCGGATAGATAAATAGATAAAATTCTCTATCACTGGTTGAAAGAATTATTGCAAAATAATTTACCGTATTCCCGCAATAAACTCTGAAAGTTTGCATTTCTTTAAATTTTGTGTTCGCACAGCGATAAACGTGATTTTTTCATTATTTTAAAAAAAATTTTCTTTGTGAATTGGCAAATTAACTTTAAAATGATAATTGAACCTTCTTGTTCAGGTATTTTAGTAATATAGTGTATATTTTGTATTGTTAAGAAATGTTTAAAAATATTTTATTTTGTGTTTTTTCCGAAAGCTTATAAATTATCATATTTTGGACCTATTCATGGACATAAACACACCTGCTCAAAATAATAGGTACACCCTAGAGCTCAAAATTCAACTCACTGGAAAAGCTTTTTATTCAAAATATTTAAGAAAACAAAAATGCAGATATCTTCGTAGCCTTTATATATTTAAAAAAAAGTAGAAATTCTTAAAAAATTACCATAAGGTACGAAAGTTGAGGTCAATGAATACTATTTGCTCAAAATAATAGGTACACCAGAAAGATATACAGAAAAACAAAAGAAAATTTAAAAGATATGAACTTTTTTGTTTACACTTTCATTATTTTGGATAATTTTTGCCACTCTTCTTGGGATACTTTTGATTAGAGCCTAGCAGGTTTCTTTGGGTATCTCATACCACATTTCTTGGACACACTCCCACAATCGCTCCGTATTCGTGAAAATTTGTTTCGCTTTTTTTCTTTTTTAAGGGCCCCACAGGTTTTCTATCTGCTTTAAATCCTATGACTGACTCGGCCAGCTAAACGCGTTGACTTTATTATCCTCAAAACATTTTTTCACAAACACAAGAGGTGTGGTTTGGGCTGTTGTCTTGCTGATAGATCCAAAGCAAGGGCATGTTTTCCACAGAATAGGGCAGCATTGCGTCTTCGAGTATACCTTTGTATTCGGCTGCTGTCATTTTACTCGTCCGGAATATAGGACCTATCCCATATTAAGGAAAACACTATCACACCATAATATTTCCGCCTCCGTTTGTAAGTTTTTTTTTTTGTGAAACTGACGTTAAACTGTTTGCTTTCAATCCGTCGCACATTCTTTTCTGAATCATTTCCAAATAAATTAATCTTAGTTTCATCACTCTTTAAGATATTACTCCTCTTTTTCCTCCGTTCAGGTCATGACCAGTTTTCATGAGCCCTTGCAAAATGTATAGCCCTATTACCATTCGCGAGTCGCTTGAATTTGGCTCTGTATTATGGTTGACGAAAGTACAAGTTCGCCTTCAAAACAATGCTGCCAAATTGCAAAACGTAAATTGATGGCTAAAAAAATTCAAATTTTGAAACTGTCAAAATATTCAACTTATAATTTTTATAAGTGATAAAAATTAAAATAATATCTTAATGTTAAGCAATGTGGACTTTTATTTTGATGACAATTACGATGTTATGGAGAGCAACATTCAAAGATTGCGGCGGAACATTAGGGACAGCTTGAAGCTACTCGAACTGTCTGCCGGCAGTAAGCAAATTCATTTTTCAAACATTGACAAGAAATATATGAAGAAATTGTTTTTCCAGATTTGTGTCTTACTTTAGAATTAATAAAGAAGCCTATGTGTTTTTATTGGAAAAAAATGGAAAGCTCATTCACATCAAACCGTAGTGCATCAATCCCTCCAATTTTGAATTTGCACTTCGCATTTTTGCTGACGGCTCCTACCATAAAAGCGTTGGAAATGACTTTGAGTTGAGCTTGGCGCAATCAATGGCCTCAATTGTCTTAAAAAAGCCGGACATTTTTAAAACAGTAATTTGCTATGAGTGGACTAAAATGGAAATGACAATCAATCAATTCTAAAATATATAATAAATAAATTTTTGAAAAACTTTTGTCAGCAACAAATTTTATTCGCCCGATTTTGACATATTTGGTGTTTGGAATTTATGCGACTCGCTAACTGTAATATTCAAATTTTTGACATTCGCGCTATTTTGACGTTTGAGGCGAAACAACAGGGCGACTCGCAAACCATAAGTTCAATTTACGCGAGTCGCTTAATTTTTCAGGCGACTCGCGAACGATAATAGGGCTATTAGCGTTATGCTTAATTTTTTTTCGTAGCAAAGGAACTTTTTTAGCTATGCGCTCAGGTAGGTTTACCTTTAGTAAACGTCATCGAATTGTTTGAGCGGTAACCGCGTTCCCAATTTCTGTTAAATGCCTTTGAAGATTTAAATATGCCTTTTTTCGAGTTTCTTTTTGCGGATTATTTTTAAATACATTTCTCACAACATTGTGAGATATATTCAACAACCTGCATCGAAGAGATTTTCATTCTTTTTTCAAGTTCAAAGCCAGTCTGTATTCCTCAGCAGATCAATTTGACTTACGACCCATCTCAACTAAAATTGTTTGCTGTCAATTCACTGCACTTTAAGATTTATAGCCCTATTACCATTCGCGAGTCGCCTGAATTTGGCGACTCGCTTATGGCTCTGTATTATGGTTGGCAAAAGTACTAGTACGCCTTCAAAACAATGCTGCCAAATTGCAAAACACAAATTGACTGCTGAAAAACTTCAAATTTGAAACTTGTGAGGGTGGAAGTCAGGTTTCGTTACCACCCCACAAATTCAGTAGCAGCAGTAGCATCGAAACACTTTATTTTTCATTATTTTTATTAAACTTTGCGCGCTTATTATTTATTTTTTACTTATAGCCTTGGAGTTGCAATTTATTTCTTTAAAACTTTAATAAATTATTTACATAGAGACAAATATATATAGCATAAGTTAAAATCTTTAGTTAAGTTCATTGTATCTATTAGCGCGGGGCGACGCGTAAAAAACGCAATAGTAGTAGAATAGACATAAGCAAAACACAAAGAATTGTCAACAGCTGTTACCACGATTCATAGTAAACAGCTGTTAGAGCTTTATTGTGGAAAAAGCTACAGAGGTAAAAAAAGTGACTGGGCAAAGACTTTGATTTTTAGAATTCATTCTTCTGAGGACCACAGCACCCAGCAGTTCAACAGCTCCGGACAACAGTAGCCGTAAGAAAACCACTAATAATAAATTTTTTCTATCTTCTCTTAGGTTATAGCGCGTATACAAGTTACAAGTCGCTTTTTCGTTGTACTTGTATGCGGTAATAAAACGCCGTAATAGAAATTAGGTCGGCGGGTACGTTGAATTAATGTATACAAGTGGCAAGTCGCTTTTGCGTTGTACTTGTATGCGGTAATAAAACGCCGTCGCAGAAAGTAGGTCGCAGGAGTAGTTCAACGGGTACGTTGAATTAACGTATACAAGTGGCAAGTCGCTTTTGCGTTGTACTTGTATGCGGTAATAAAACGCCGTTATAGAAATTAGGTCTCCGGGTACGTTGAATTGACGTATACAAGTTTCAAGTCGCTTTTGCGTTGTACTTGTATGCGGAAATAAAACGCCGTCAGAGAAATTAGACCCAAACACCGTACTAGAAATTAGTCCGTCGTAGTCAGAGCATACGTCGAGTGGTATCGGTATGGGTATCGGCACCCATATCGTCGCCTTTGCGCGGTACCGGTGCAGCACGATAATACGCTGCCGGACAGGATAAAACCAGCTTCACGGACCGATTCTCATTGAGGTTAAAGTCAACGAGAATTAAGTATCCTAACCGTATTTATAATTTATTCTTAGATGTATCTATTATTTTGAGCAGGCAAATTTTCAAACTATACACAGTAAGTAGAAACGTTCAAAACTTAGGGGAATTACATGATTTGTGTTACTGAAGATCGTGCTACCAAATTGTGTTATTCACGTTACCTCTACGATTTTTCCTCTATATTTCCAAAATATTTTTGTAATAGAGTTTAAACTAAAATCTGAGAAGGTGTGTAGTTGTGAGTCCTCCAGGGTCGGGAAAAACTGTTTTCATTAACGTAATATATAGATATTCTAGTAACATTCTATGGAAAAAAAAGTTACGCGAATGTTGCGCACTTTTCCAGCCTTTTGATTTTTTTATCAGAACTCAAGGGCCAATTATGCATGCAATCCGCGAAGAAAAATAAGAAATTTTCCCAAAAAGCGAATATACAAAATTTCAACTCAAGTAAGTTTGAAAGGGCTTTTAAAGTAGGGCAATTAAGTACACGGAAAAAACACCAACTCAAATTTTATTAAAAATTAATAGGAGATTATAAAAATTAAAATCTGAAAACAAATATTACTTTTTTATAGTAATAAATAGAAAATCCTTATTAAAAATTCTATTCTAGTTTGTAAATATTTTCATTTTACATTTTTTTATAAGTGCATATTAAAAATTATTTTCTTCATTTTAATTATCACCTAAAAACTTTGAAATTTTACAAAGAATTATTAAATTTTAATAAATTGCCACATTAGAATTTTTATATATTTCATATTGTAATATATGATTCCCGCTTTATAATTTTTAAAAAGTATTTATAGAAAAATTATTTCAAGATTATTAATTTTTATTATATTGAATTTTATTTCTCTTTTGTGTTTAATTTGTACTCAGTTTGAGTTCTCCACATGTTCATGCAAAAAAATAAATATATAAGGCTTGCGAAACTCTTACTAATTGGCTTTGAAGTAATGTGTTGAACAGAATTGGGACGGGGTCGGGAAAGCGGCAACGGATACTCGCTGGCTGCCCTAATTTTGTTCAACACACCAAAAAATTTAAAAATAAATTTTAGTTATTATTATTTCATCATAAAAACTTTATAATGTACTTTTTAAAAAATAGTAGAGTCCTTTTAAAATATAATAAATTATTGCAGAAATTTTAAAATCTACTTTGTAAAAATTAAAAACTTGCATTCGAAAAATTAATGCCTGCTTGATGCAATTTTTATATTACTCTTAGTAATTTTTAATAGACACTCGAACCGTTTCTAAATTACTAAATTACCTACTAATTTTTCTTAAATTTTCATTAATATTTACAATAATTTCGAGTTGGTGTTTTTTCCGTGTAGCTCAAACGGTCCCGAATAAAAAAGAATTCAAAATTAAAGTTGGGCTAATTGTGGACATACCAAAGCCCGGATTCGGTAACTCGAATGATGGCAACACTGCAAGACGTTTCTTCCAAAATACCGATGTGTCAGTGACCATTACCAAAATCGACATTAGTTTGATAAAAAAATATGCACAATATTTTAATTAGTGTTGGGAACTATCGAGTGATTTAAACAATGGATAGTTATAGTACGGGAGGTAGCGTTGCATTTTGCGAAGCAATTTCCCCCCGCATAATTTTTTTTGCAAATGATAGTTTAAGTATAGCTGATAATCGAAATAAGAGTCAGCCGCCAGAATAGTGGTGGGCCTGCTCAATTAAGCCACAAGTAGAAAAATATATTAAGACCAATGTTGTAGAGGAGATGAAAACACATCGATTTCATGCCTGAAATATTTCCGTATGACAATATTTGACCCACTTTTTATAGTTTCAAAATTATTAATGACCATCTCCAATTTCGAAAAAATACGGTCTTTATTGAAAGTCTGAAATAAACATTACTTGTTTGAATCTGAAAACCGCATTTTTCTCCCAAGATAAATATTTTTGCTCAAAATTACAGAATTTACTTTTATTGTATGGAAATAAAAGTAAAAGTTTCCTTACTTCTTCTTTTTCATTAGAAAATAAAATTTTCTTTTAACTTATATTTCAAAATGTCAAAAAAAAACTTTTTAAAAAAAACTTTTATTAATGAAAGTTTTTAATAACTTTTGTAAAAACTTTTATTGATAAAAGTTTTTTTATAAGTTTTTTTGGACTTTTATTTTTAAAAGTCACTTGTAAAAAGTTTGTTCTGACTTTTATTTTCACAATGTCGAAAATAAAAGTTTTTTTTTGCTTGAAAAAACGAGGAAAATAATATCTTAGATTCGTAAGCAAAAAATTTCAAAGGAGAAAACTTAGGATTATTCATAATAAAATCCAAAGGAAAATACTAAACAAGCGTAATTACACTTATATTTAAAAAAAAATTTAATTGCACGCATCATTGTAAAAAGACCGAAAATGGATTTTGGAAGTGTTAGGGGTGGTCCCCGACCCTCCTAAAAAGGTTTTCTGGACCCATTTTTCGAAAAAAAGTGTACTGCATGAATCGATGGAAAAAGTTCGAAATGGATTTTGGAGGCCACAAATAGGTCCCCGACCCTCCTAAACGGCTGTTTTGGATCCACTTTTCGAAAAAAAAGTTTACTGCACGAATCGATGGGAGAAGGCTGAAAATCGATTTTGGAAGCCACAAAAAAAGGCCCCAACCCACCTAAACGGCTGTTTTGGACCCATTTTCTGAAAAAAAAATTTTTCCGCGAATCGACGGGAAAAGGTTGAAAACTGAATTTGAAAGTGATAGTTAACAAAATTTGGTTTAATACTATAAGTGATAAGCAGTAGTTTTAACTATAGAAAATGTAATTTCATGAAAATGAAAACCTGAAAGTATATTTTATAGTATCTTGTGGATGAAATGAATAGATTTAAAAATTGATGTCGAATCACTGATGGAATTTTCGGTACATTTGTACTTTTTCCGTACATCTCCGTCCTGAAAATCGTTATCAGTACATTTGACACGTTTTCAATACATTATAAATAGTTATAATAATAACTACCTCCTTTCTTTAGTAAATGAAAATAACACTAGTTTACAGCCAAAATGAACTTTGAATACCGTTATTAATTTTATATGTAAAATCGGCTGCTGATTCTGAAAATCACATTATCTTTTTTTTTCACATCGTTTTCGAGATATCGGTCATTTTCGGTTTTAGGACCAAAAAAAAAAAGTTGGTTTCACTTACTTACAAATATCTTAAGAACCAATATCTATATATAAATTTACTATATGTTAAATTAGAGAGAATTAAATTTTCTATAAATAATGCCCAAATTACTTTTTTGTTGGCTTGTTAGTTTCGGTGTTTTTCTTTTAAGAGACTTTCTTATATCCGTCATCTACTGTACCCGCATAGATATCACTAGTTTATAAGAATAATAGAAAAGAAGATTACGCATTGCGCATCTCCGCCATATTGGATGTCAATTTAGAGCGTCATATGGAGGACGGTTAGGGTTGCCGTGGAATAAGAAATACATAATCAAGTTACTTTTTTACTACTAATGTTCCCCAAACATGTACTAATTTCTCTTTTATGATCATATTAGTGGACAAAATCACGTTTTCCGATACTGAAACTACTATTATGATACTTCTTTATTTTGTTATTGGAAAATTAGCTCAAACTATGAGTTCAAGAAGTAGGTGTAAATAAAACTTTTCGATAGACACAGGTAGTGATGTTCAACTTCATTGTGCAAACGTAGACAGGGAGTTGATGGCCCAGAAAATCTTGCTGGTTAGGGGACGTCCATTAATTACGTGAGCTAAAATAGGGGGGAGGGGGTCAAGGAAAACCTCACGTAAACTTTTAATGCATAGAATTTACATTAAAAATTATAATTCTAATCTCACGGGAGGGGGGGAGGGGTCCCGCCAGATCACATCAAATCTCACCAAGGGGAGGGGGGGTCCGAATTATCAAAAAAACACCTCACGTAATTAATGGACTCTTTATATATGCCATAAACTGCACGAAGAGGTTTCCAACATATGACAACAACAGTAAACCGCGATGACCTTCACATCGCTTAACCATCTCAGTGAAGGTAGACTATCAAAGCAAATTAAGGAGCTAATGACTCATGTGAGACTACTCGACAAAATTTTGTAAGACTTTAATGACGCTGGAATAGAAATAACCGAAAAATATTTAGAAGAAAACTCTTAGAACAGGCAAATTATGTAAATTGCAACATTAAAGTAAAAAAAAAATTTTTCAGAGCTAGAATGTATTTTAGAATTAAATTTCTTACTAAGGACTTAGATCAAAATATTCATAAAAGAAAACGAAAACTTATTAAAACTTTTTCATTGCTTATAACAACATCTACATAGATATTTTTACTTTTGTGGAAAAATAATAGTGAAATAGTGAAATATAATAAAAATAATAATATAGCTAAATATCGAAGTCAAACTCAAAATAAATAATTAGGCAATTTACGGTAAGCTAAAGTGTCATAATGTCTTAAAATATTACGACTGTCTTAAATATTTTGTTGTTGTTTTCCATATAAAAATTAAATTAAAAAAGTATCTTTTTATCAGTTGTCTGCAAGCATCGATATTAAGATATTTTCAGGATGACTTAAATAACTATTTCTCTGAATAATAGGGTCAATTATTGTAATTGTAAATTGTAATTATTTTTTTTAATGAATCACTCATATAACGAGAAAGCAAAATCGTTTGGTGCAAATGTTTGGCACCATAAATGCAAAGTGGTTGAGTTTTAAACCACATAGGAGAATATACATTTAAGATAAAGTTTGTAAGATTCTGCAGATTGTCATTGGGTTTTGTTGAGCTAACATACAATCTTAAAATTCTGTTGGCAGTAGTAAGCCATTTCGAATGTATCATTTTACTGGGATTTCTTTTCAGCAAGCTTTCCGAACAAGTGCCCGTATTAATAGCTTGGCACATTTCGTACAGGCATAATTGATCAGTACTTAAATCTTTGATATTTGTAAGAGACGGTTAAATGTATTCTTTGGGAAACGCTGTTACTGAAAGCGCTTAAGATTCTTTTAACGCTTCGCCCAAGCACCAATCAAAACTCCGAGGCCCGGTAGTAGAACCATCTAATTTTTCGAATAAGTGACGAAGAGGTAGTTCATTGGCATGTAATTGGCATACACACCATTGTAATGATAGTTTTGTCCAAAAATTGATTGATTTCTTGACTCACAGCTAAAGCTTTGCTACTTGTAACCGACAGATGACCTAAAATGACTTTCCTCCTTAAATCTTTCAATGTCAATTTCTTGTTCTTACGTCTATCAAAATACAGCCCTATTATTTCATCTTCGTCAGTATGTAACTCCTGTTTTATTTCAGTCCCTTGTTTTTCACGAGCTCGTCGAAATTCGCTCCTATCTACTACACTTGATACATTTTCCTCCGATATTATCCCGACATCTTGGAGCGTGGCCAACACGATGGCAGCACCAGCTCGATCTAATACTAATACACACCGGTCTAATACTTTTGAAGCAGTAGAGAGCTTGGTTGTTGTGATTCAAAATTTTTTACAGTTGTTAATTGCAATTTCGTATTTACATTGTATGAAGAACGATTTAATGCTTTAACTAACCGTTCTCTATGAAAACTTGTAGCTTCATGAAGCTCTTACTGGGACCGTTTTTCATAAAATTCTCACCTTTTTCTCTTCTTATTTAGGTTTTCCATGAGTTTATTGCTTGTTTTAAAGTCGCAGCCCCCTATATACATTTTTCTGTAACTTATCTGATCCTTTAAGAAATCCCGGCCTTTTAGAGAGACTTTTAATTCATTTTCACAAGAACAAGAGACATAAAATTTACATTTGCATGCTGCAATATCAAAAAAAGGTGCGGCTTCTACTGTGACAACTTCTGTTTGTAGCTTGCAGTGTCTCTTCTAGAAGCACATGATTTTAACACTCTTCTGTACTGAATCGAGACTTCAAATGTACTTTTTAGAGACTGAATGTACTTTTTTGTCTTCAACACCGAAAATGCGAACACTGCGCTAGACTGCAGCGTAAAATACTTTGTTTACATCGCTGGTTGGCCTCTGCTTTCCTTTTTCTGTGCAATGCGTACTGTTTGATTGCCATGCGGCAGTACTAAAACTCAAAATTTTGAAAAAATATTTATATACCTATAAAAGGTGATTGACGAAGCACCTTTTCCGCACTGGCCCATTTAGAATATGTAAAAATAAAAAATCACCATAGAGCCGCGCTCCACCCTAGTGGGTATGTTGAGAAAGTGCGATAAAACTAAGAAAAAATTATTAATATATAACAAATTAATTGCATGTATAATTTTTCATTTCCTTTAATATATAAGCTTTTTACTTGATTTTAAAGCTTCAAGCTAAATTGCTGAGAAAGTTAATAGCTGTAGTAGCTAAACTCTATTATTATTATTAAATGCCAAAAGACAGAGCCTTGAGCAAAGTGTACGAATTTCTCAAATATGAGTGGCCACAAAATATAGATAATAATCTTCAAAAGTATTTTAGAAATAGATTTTCCTTAGCTACTGAAGGTAAATGCGTATTTTATGGTGACAGAATTGTGGTACCAGAAGCGTTAATAAAAAAAAACATTAGAAATTTTGCATAGTGGGCATATATGTAGGTATCGTCCGTATGAATGCTCTGGCTAGAACCTATGTTTGGTGGCCTGGTGTAGATTCTGCAATTGAAAAATTGGTAAAAAATTGTGAAGCTTGTTTTATTAATCAGAAAGCGTCTAAGCAGATTTTCACAAATTGGGAAACTACGAATGCACCATTCGAGCGTATTCATGCTGATTTTTGTAAATTAGGTGATGTTAATATATTAGTAATTTACGATACATACTCGAAGTGGCTTGATGCAAAGATTTTGCGCAAGACCGACGCGACGGCTGCAATAGAAAGTTTTAGATCGAATTTCGCAGTTTTCGGATTACCTCAGAAAATAGTTACGGTGGTTCACCATTTAGTTCAACTGCTTTTAAAGAGTTTTGTGAAAATAGTTGAATGCTTAAAGTCTCCGCTTTACCATCCGCAATCGAATGCGGAAAGAGCAGTTCAAACTGTCAAAAGAGCTCTGAAAAAGTATTTATCGGATCCAAAATTGAAATCGAAATCGTGGGATTTTAAAATTAATAATTTTCTTTTAAATTATCTTACAACTCCTACAACTACAAAAATGAGGATGCCAGCAGAAATGATTTTTAAATATAAGCCAAAAACATTGTTAGATGATCTTAATCCTAAATTACGAGAATCTTTTCAAAAAAAAGGAGGAAAAGCTTAGGTATTGTAAGGATTCTACACCGAAAAAAAAAACTTACTCCGTTTAAGGAAAAATGCCTAAATGTAAGGAAAAAATGTCCTTCAATACGAGCTAAAGCCATTGGTTCCTCAAAATAAGTAAGTTGGATTCCTTAGTACAAGTAAATGTTGCTGCTTTGAAATAAGGAAAAGTTTACTCAATGGTTATAAAACTGAGGAAAATTTTACTTTTTCTAAGGATGAAGGTATCCTTAAATGAAAAAAATTTACTTAAAATAAATTCGTTGATTTCAAAAAAAAAAAATTTGTTAATTTCTATTTCCTTATTTGTTGGTTACTTATTGTCAGTCATTCTTATTTTAATTGTAATACGTTTTTAAAACTTCAAAGAAGACTTAAATTTTTTTTTACCTGTCACCCGATCAGAGAATTGAACCTGTGTTCTGCACCATGCCACTGTTCAAAGATGCTCATCTTACCCAACTCAGCCATCGACAGCATTTTTAATGCTTACTAAAATGATGTTGTTAAACTGCGCATGTAACAACCATTGTCTGATCAGGGAAGCTTCGGTTCAAATCCCGGCGACGACATAATTTTTTTTAATTTTTTTATTTTTTTATTTAAAAAACAAAAAAACAAGTAGAGAACTATAAGTATATAGACAAAAACAGAATACCTACGAGAAGAATAGATATTTCAGCGAGTAAATCAGCGAGCGCTGCCACTCATTTATTAAGGAAAATTTTCCTACGTTACAGTAAATATTTTGAAGAAACTAACTAAAACTGAGTACGATTTTCCTTAAACAAAACATTCCATTAGATTGAGGAAGTTTTTACTCAAATGAGGAATAAGTTATCCTCAAAAATTCTTCCCAAAGAAAAATTTACTATTTCAAAGGAAAGTTTTACTAAAACCACAAACTCTATATTTGAGGAAGAGCTTTGACTTGCTTTAATGAAACATGAACTCATTTCAAAGGACTCAATTACTAAATAAAACGATATTTTCATCAATATGAGGAAAAATAACTTAGATTAAGGAAAATTTTTACATTAAATCGGAGGAAGGCAGTTCTTCAAATTTAGTACGGTCTTTTTTTTCGGTGTAAGAAACTTAGAAAATTAAAGTATGATACGAAGAGACAAAATGTTAAAAAATATGGAAAAGAAAGATGTAAACCAATGACAATTACAGAGTATGAAAACAATGAAGTTATACTGTATAAAAATGAAGCAAATTATTATGTTAAACGGATCTTATAAGCATAAATGGAGTTGCGCACATTAATCAAATGAAGAAATTCGAAGGAAAAACTGTAATTTTCAATCCTACAGTTTAAACTTATGTTTTTGATGCAAAAAGAAATATAGATACTAATATTGTAAATTCCGAAGAAGTGCCACTAATTGAGATTGTTGATATGTCAGAATCTAGTGTAACTAAAACTCCTATAACAGAATATAATTCAGAATCAGAAAATTTAACAGTAGAGCTAAGACGCCCTAAGCGCATAAACAAAGGAAAGACGTGTAACTCAAATTAAAAATAAAGAGAATTTGTAACTGAGCAAATGAATGTAAGAATAAAAGAATGTGAAGTATGAATTGAAAAAAAAAAAAAATTAATTAATTATGTGTAATGAAATTAAACAAGTATGTTGTTACAAATATATCTTTTTAAATAAAAGCGGGGAGGAAATGAGATGTATGTAATGACGCTCTCAGTTATGTATATGTCATTATACTCTATGCTTTTATGGATATGTTTGCTGTAAGCTCTTCTTTAGTATTAAGTCTTGTTATTACATAAATAAAGTCAGTCAAATATAAACCTTCAAAGAGTGTTATTATTACGCAAGGTGACGTACATATTCTAGAGTTGTTGTTTTTTCCTTTGTTTTTCTCAAAGTTTGTTTAATAAACAAAGCATTGAATCAATTTGTAAAATTTTACATAAATGTTGATCGCTGCTAAATTGGCTGTAGTTCATTATTTAATTATTTTTGAAAAACATAAAAAGCTAGTCCCAGATCGAAGAATTTTTTTTTTTATAATATCGATTTTTTATGAACAATTAATAGTTCATAAAAGTATTTTCCCGAAAATCTAGAGGTAAATTTCCTGAGGCCGCAATTTTTTTGATTTAAAAAAATAACCGTCGATCAGGCACTAGATTATTTATTTACATAACTAATTTTCCGATTGATTTTAGATGATTTTTCATGGATTTGTGATGGTCACCGCAAGGCTCTCTGTATGGAACAGGGCTCAACACAGCCAGCCATAACTTTTTTTATTTTTCTTTTTTAAACTTTCGTCAAGTTAAGTTGAAACATAATGTAATGATGCCATATTATCACTTTTATTAAATAAATTAAATTAATACCAAAAAAAAATTATTGAAAATGCTCACGCTCACGCTTCTGACTGCCACTGCCCCCTTAATTAAGAAATTCAATGGCCCATTTTCTAAAGAAAAGGAATGTTGAGAATGGCACGGTTTTGCGCCAACCGATGCTGATACATTGAGAATAGTCTTTAGAAGATCACTCAACGCAACCTGAAATCTTCTTTTGGGTCTTCCATTTTGCACTTGTACTTATACGCTGCGATATTACATATTTCTACTCATTGCCTCTTTACGGTACGAAACAACACTTACCCAAAAACTTTCACTGGCAAGATAATTCTTAATAAGTTGGTAGTTACACTAAGATTTATAAAAGAATGGCCTCAGATTGTACTAGTTGTATGTAAAAGGACTGATATTTGTGCTAGTATAAGCTCCAAAAATCGTTAAATATTAATATTGACCTACTGAGAGTTCATATCTGATCGCGAAAAGAAAGGCTAGCAAAACTGGGCAAATTTTTGGCCCAAAAAATAAACAAAAATAAACAAAAAAAAAATTTATGTCGAATTTTATGTTGAAAAACGCACCATGCGCGTCATCAGTAAAAAATTCGTAGTTTCCAAAGTTATGGCGGGAATTTTGATATGAAAGCACATGCATGTTGAAAAACGCACCATGCGCGTCATCAGTAAAAAATTCGTAGTTTCCAAAGTTATGGCGGGAATTTTGATATGAAAGCACATGCATTCCTAGGATCAATTGAGGAATAACATATAAAAAAATAAAAAAAAACTAAAGTTGTTATATTGAAAATATTTTGAGAAAAATTTTTTTAATTAAAAAAATTAATGTTTAAACAAATTTATTTAAATTTTTTTAATTTTTTTATAAAGTTATAGTGATATGTTTAGCTAGCAACGATAATTGTATGGGAAAACAAAAACAAAACCGGAAACTCAACGAGCAAAATTATAGTTGCTAAGCATACATAGCAAGTTGCCTAAATCGTCAGGTGTCAAAAATAAACAATTTGAAATGAAAAAAGTATGAAAAACAACAAACGAGTACTCAAATAACAACGAGTAGGAAACTTAGCGACTTGATCGTTTTTTTCGTACATAGCTAGCAACTTGGCGAATAAAACACAGCAAGTATTTCTAAACAAAAATGATTAAATTGTTTTTCATCCTATCTCCTATAGTTTGTGAGATATTTGGTTTCAAAAAATGTTCAAAAATGTCAAAAAATACAAAGTGTGCGTTTAATAAAAGAATGACCGATATATAAATTTACTATATGTCAAATTAAAGCTAATTAAATTTTCTATAAATAATGCCCAAATTACTTTTTGGTTGGCTTGTTAGTTTCGGTGACATAAACTGATTTCTAGAAAAATCAACTGCAAATTTATAAATGAAAAAAAAAATTGGAAAAATAATTTTATTTTTTTATATCATAGTTTATATATGGGCATTTCCATGGTGTCGAATGGGACAGTCGTACACTTTTAAAGTGGAATAAAACTCAAAGTAACACTTTTTTTTTCTTCTGCTACTTAAAGGAATAGCCCTTTGGCAGCACTATATATAGTGGTAAATTTGATGGCAGACGTACTACCGGTTCCAAGATAAAGGCAATAAAAGAGCGATTCGAATGGGACAAAAAATGGAAGTGTTTTTCATGGCCATTTATAGAAAAGCATAAGTCAGCGAAACCTACCAATATTTTTTAACGCAACTAATTTTAAAATGTTATGGAATAATAGCACTTTTTATTAAATTTCGTTTAATTGAAAAATCTTTTTATTTTTTTTTTTCTTACAAAGTATAATATGATTCGTGACGGGACATTCGAATGGGATATATTTTTCCATAACGGTTTACTTGGTAAATTTTCATATATTTTTTGTATTTGAGACTTATATGGTAATTAAAAAACAAATTTAACTGTCGAATTAAATTAGTGTGATCAATTCTAATTAATTTAATTTAAATTTAAAACATTTTACTTAAAAGAATATGAAACTTTTTTTTTGCTGTTTAAACGTTTTTTCCTGTAAGGGGCGTGACATCGCCCCACTAAAAAAAATTTCTCTTATCAGGAATCAGCTTATCCCCATACCAAATTGGATTATAATTGGTGGAGCAACTCTGTGGCTGCGTTTAACCTATTTTGGGCGGTGCCACGCCTACTTAAAGGACTTGGGTTTTTTATGGTTCAATATATATGCAAACCAAATTCAATTAAAATATGTTTACTAGATTAGCTGTGAAAACGTATTTTCCTGTTAGGGGCGTGGCACCACCTACTATTGAAGAAAATTGTATTGAGCTTTACCTCTCTTTACAACTTTGCGAAAAAAAAGAATTTAAGCGATTATGTTGTGTTCTGGTAGTTAAAAAGTGGTCTAACCGTTTTGCAACTGCCTAGATTACAAAAGTTTTACACTGACGATTGCGGATGGGACAATCTTTAAACATATTTTAAATTTTACTTTTTTGCACTCGCTGTTTCTTTTTTTAATTGTATTCATAAAACTCTGTTTAGACAAAAAATTTGGCACATTTACTGCTGTTCTTAACCACGAAATGGGAACAAATGATGTTTTTTGATGGCGTACGGGACATTAGAACATGAACTAAAGCCAATTAAAATTTTACAGTTAATAGAGATTGGTTTGATGTCTTTGCATTTTTTTAGCTAATTGTTGTTGGGAGAGAGATTTTTCGGAACGACTTTCATCATATATCAATCCCTCTTATATATTTAAATATTTAAGACAAAATACTATTCAAAATTACAAAAAAGAGAAACTTCATTTGTGCAATTTTGAAGTCGAGTTGCTCACCGTTGTGAATGAATTCCAGTGTAAATTGTTTGAATTAATTAAATTTGAATATTTTTCTTAGATAATATCAGAAAATAACGTTTTTTTAATAACTTTTAATTTTTTTGTCATGGTGTACCTTTTGGTGGAAATGCCCATATGTATCTATGAAGAAAATAAGATACTATTTAAGAAAATCGATTTAGAAATGGTAAAGTTATATAAAAATTGAATAAAAATGGCCACAAGCTAATAAAAATCTTATAATTAATAGCAATAGTTTACAAATAATTAAAAAATTTATGAACTTTA
Organism: Meiosimyza platycephala; assembly: GCA_963662105.1. Classification (NCBI taxonomy): domain Eukaryota; kingdom Metazoa; phylum Arthropoda; class Insecta; order Diptera; family Lauxaniidae; genus Meiosimyza; species Meiosimyza platycephala. The sequence goes on from OY759211.1 coordinate 44,166,111, forward strand.
GGTTGGAATCGCATATTCCATCAGTAAAACATTTGTCACCCCCCGTTTTCGAAGATGCTGAATACGATAGCAGTATTCAAAACTCTTATGGAGTTGGCCCCACCCCTCAAAATGGACAAAAACCGCCCCCAAAATGACGAAATCGCATACCAACATTTTAATTTCTAGCATATACCAGTATCTACATAACAAAATTTCATTAAAAAATTTGCATTTTGGGGTTAAAAAAAATTCTTACCCAAATAAAATAGTATCTAATATTCTTCATAAATATATAGACTATGATATAAAAAAACAAAATGATTTTTACAATTTTTTTTTCTTTTAATAATTTGCAGTTGATTTGTACTTTTTCTCATTTTTTCGAAAAAAAAAAAAAATTTTTTATTATAAATCAATTTTTTCGCCAAAACTAACATGCCAACGAAAAAGTAATATGAACATTATTTCTAGGAAATTTAGTTTGACACATAATATGTTTATATATAGATATTGTTTTTTGAGATATTTGCAATTAAGTTGAACCTACTTTTTTCTTTGGTCCAAAAACCGAAAGTAACCGATATCTCAAAAACGACGTGAAAAAAAAAATAATTTGATTTTCAGAATCAGCAGCCGATTTTACAAATGAAATGAATAGTGGCACCTAAAGATCATAAATTTTTTAATTATTTGTAAACTAGTGTATTTATTCAAATTCCTTGAGCTTTTTGTCGATATTGGGAATGGAATTGTAACCGGCGCGCCGCGGCGATTTATAAAGGTTAAAGTTTGCCGCAGGATGCAGCAAAGTAAACGGCGCTCCAAAATTTTAATATTCGACATTTCCTTTGGTGATGTCCTCATAGGGTTTTGATATTTTTCTTTGACTTAAAAAAATCATTTTTGGCAGTAACATTTTTTTTGAAAAATGGGTTCAAAACAATCTTTTAGGAAGGTTGGGGACCTCCGCTGTCACTTCCAAAATCCATTTTCGGCTTTTGCCTATCGATTCGTGCATAAAGTTTTTTTTCGAATAATGGGACCAAAACACCCTTTTAGGAGAGTCGGGGCATTTTTTTGTGGCTTTCAAAATCCATTTAGGTTCAAAAAACCCTTTTAGTAGGGTCGGGGACCACCCTTTTCACTTTCAAAATCCATTTTCAGCTTTTTCCCATCGATTCGTGCAACTAAATTTATTTCGAAAAATCGGTCCAAAACACCCTTTTAGGAGGGTCGGCGACCACCCTTGTCACTTTTAAAATCTATTTTCAGCCTTTTCTCATCGAATCCTGCAACAAAACTTCTTTCACAAAATCGGTCCATAACACCCTTTTAGGAGAGGCGGGGACCACCCTTGCCACTTTCAACATACGTTTTCAGCCCATGATTGTGCAATAAAATTTTTCTCGAAAAATAGGTTCAAAAAACCCTTTTTGGAGGGTCGGGGACCTCCCCTAACACTTCCAAAATCCATTTTCGGTCTTTTTCCATCGATGCGTGCAATCAAATTTTTTTAAAAATATAAGTATTATCATAAATTTTTTCTTTTATAAACTTTTATTCAAAAGTTTTTAAAAACTTTTTTAACATAAAAGTTTTTAGAACCTTTTATTTTCATGAATCAAAATCAAGAAAAAAATTTTGAGTTTTTCTATTTTCTTAAACCGACAAATCACCTAAAAAATCCTAATTTTTCGAACACTTTTTCCTAAACAGCGGCCATTTTGGCATTTTGGGATAAAATTTAATGATCCTGGCTCAGACGATAGCCACGGTCATATTGAACCGAATTATTTTTGGATTTTGTATTTTAGACGATTCCTTGCTGCAAAATCACCGGTACCGTTGACACAAATTTGTTTGTGTATGGCTGCGCAGATGGCGCTATTTTGTATATATGTAAATATTATTAAAACTTAATTAAAAAACAATTTTTTGTATATTTTAAGATCCTGAAAAGAATTTTAATCATATCCACTACTGGGGGCGAGATAATAAATTCTGAAAAATAGCTTATTTGGTTGGGTCAGAATTTACGAACTGGGCCACTTTTAAAAAAAAAATTTATTTTTTATTGAAATTTGTTATTTAGATAGTGGTATGTGTAGAAATTAAATCTAAATAACAAAATTTCATTAAAAAATAAAAATATTTTTTTAAAAGTGGCCCAGTTCATAAATTCTGACCCAATACAATTGTGCGTCCTCACTTAGAGTATGCTAGCCAAGTATGGTCTCCATATTACAATATACATATAGATAGAGTAGAGCGAGTCCAAAAAGATTTTGTTCGGTTTGTTCTCAAGGGCTTACATTGGAATGACCTCTTAAACCTTCCTCCTTATGAGGATCGTTTAAAGTTATTACGTATGCAGTCTTTGAGTACCCGTAGAAATATTGCGGGTATACTTTATTTGTATCAGCTTGTAACTGGGTCACTTGCGGCGCCAGAGCTTCTGAAATATATTCATTTTAACAGTAATCGTAACTCATATCAGATATTTTACCAACCAGTCAGTAGAACTAATTATATGGCTACAGCTCCTTTTAATCCCTTGACTACTCTCATTAATAATTGCGATATATATAATATTAGCTTGTCAAAAGATCAGCTTAAGCTTAGATTGAAAAATAACTATAGTTAATTTTGTAGCTTAATGGTTGTTGGCCTTTATGCTTGTGTTGTCCGAGCCCCACAGCATGATGGGTAAAGTTTTTCTAACATTTATGACTTAGATCATATAAATAAATCCATACAATTACATTCATGCAATTGTATGTTTATATACATATGATCTGGGTGGGTATTAGGGTGGAGCGAAATGATGCTCCATATACTTAATAAAAATTATTATTGGTACTTTTTGATATTTCAATGTTTTGTACTGCCGCAAAGACATTGAAGTTTTGAAAAAAAGTAATATTGAGTAGTGTTTGCTTGTATGGGATAAAGTCTTAAAAGTCTTAAAGCTTAGACGTGTTCAAATTGTGATTTTTATTACAATATTAACAGAGACTTATGAAACAAACCACATAAATTCTATAATTGTAGTGTCGGACAGTATAAATATCCCCCTCTAACATGACAAATTTCCCGGTATTTTGCGTAAATCTGTACTCTTTTTTAGTATTAAAAACAGGCATTATTTTTCGTGATTCCAGCCTTGTTTTGATGAAACCATCTCTTTTTTCTGAACCACATACCGCAGCAGCGGCTTCACTAACAATTTTCACTAATTTTTTACCTTTCAGTTGCTTGAGTATGACACTGATAATATTGAATTTAAGATAAAATCCTGTGATTGATTGCATCCGAGGCGGCTCAGATAAAGAAACAGCAACCCAGTCGATCAATTCAGTGTAAGATCTAGCCCGAAAGTTAAATTTCGGCAAAACAAATTGCAGAATGAGACCGGAGGATACGGTTTCTTTTTTCCTTAGTTCCAGTATCTTTTTATCAGTTGTCTGCAAGCATCGATATTAAGATATTTTCAGGATGACTTAAATAACTATTTCTCTGAATAACAGGGTCAATTATTGTAATTGTAAATTGTAATTATTTTTTTTAATGAATCACTCATATAACGAGAAAGCAAAATCGTTTGGTGCAAATGTTTGGCACCATAAATGCAAAGTGATTGAGTTTTAAACCACATAGGAGAATATATTTTTAAGATAAAGTTTGTAGGAATCTGCAGATTGTCATTGGGTTTTGTTGAGCTAACATACAATCTTAAAATTCTGTTGGCAGTAGTAAGCCATTTCGAATATATAATTTTACTGGAATTTCTTTTCAGCAAGCTTTCCGAACAAGTGCCCGTATTAATAGCTTGGCACATTTCGTACGCTGTTACTGAAAGCGTTTAACATTATTTTAACACTTCGCCCAAGGACCCATCAAAACTCCGAGGCCCGGTAGTAGAACCATCTAATTTTTCGAATAAGTGACGAAGAGGTAGTTCATTGGCATGTAATTGGCAGACACACCATTGAAGTGGTTGTTTTGTCCAAAAATTGATTGATTTCTTGACTCACAGCTAAAGCTTTGCTAGTTGTAACCGACAGATGATCCAAGTATTTAGAGCCTGGTTCTTTGAGTAAGCTTATATGTTCTTCTAAAATCACTTTCCTCCTTGAATCTTTCAGTGTCAATTTCTTGTTCTTACGTCTATCAAAACACAGCCCTATTATTTCATCTTCGTCAGTATGTAACTCCTGTTTTATTTCAGTCCCTTGTTTTTCACGAGCTCGTCGAAATTCGCTCCTATCTACCTATCCCGACATCTTGGAGCGTGGCCAACACGATGGCAGCACCAGCTCGATCTAATACTAATACACACCGGTCTAATACTTTTGAAGCAGTAGAGAGCTTGGTTGTTGTGATTCAAAATTTTTTACAGTTGTTAATTGCAATTTCGTATTTACATTGTATGAAGAACGATTTAATGCTTTAACTAACCGTTCTCTATGAAAACTTGTAGCTTCATGAAGCTCTTACTGGGACCGTTTTTCATAAAATTCTCACCTTTTTCTCTTCTTATTTAGGTTTTCCATGAGTTTATTGCTTGTTTTAAAGTCGCAGCCCCCTATATACATTTTCCTGTAACTTATCTGATCCTTTAAGAAATCCCTTTAAGAAATCCATTTTCACAAGAACAAGAGACATAAAATTTACATTTGCATGCTGCAATATCAAATAAAGGTGCGGCTTCTACTGTGACAACTTCTGTTTGTGTCTAGATGCACATGATTTTAACACTCTTCTGTACTGAATCGAGACTTCAAATGTACTTTTTAGAGACTGAATGTACTTTTTTGTCTTCAACACCGAAAATGCGAACACTGCGCTAGACTGCAGCGTAAAATACTTTGTTTACATCTGTCTCATCGCATGTTGACCTCTGCTTTCCTTTTTCTGTGCAATGCGTACTGTTTGATTGCCATGCGGCAGTACTAAAACTCAAAATTTTGAAAAAATATTTATATACCTATAAAAGGTGATTGACGAAGCACCTTTTCCGCACTGGCCCATTTAGAATATGTAAAAATAAAAAATCACCATAGAGCCGCGCTCCACCCTAGTGGGTATGTTGAGAAAGTGCGATAAAACTAAGAAAAAATTATTAATATATAACAAATTAATTGCATGTATAATTTTTCATTTCCTTTAATATATAAGCTTTTTACTTGATTTTAAAGCTTCAAGCTAAATTGCTGAGAAAGTTAATAGCTGTAGTAGCTAAACTCTATTATTATTATTAAATGCCAAAAGACAGAGCCTTGAGCAAAGTGTACGAATTTCTCAAATATGAGTGGCCACAAAATATAGATAATAATCTTCAAAAGTATTTTAGAAATAGATTTTCCTTAGCTACTGAAGGTAAATGCGTATTTTATGGTGACAGAATTGTGGTACCAGAAGCGTTAATAAAAAAAAACATTAGAAATTTTGCATAGTGGGCATATATGTAGGTATCGTCCGTATGAATGCTCTGGCTAGAACCTATGTTTGGTGGCCTGGTGTAGATTCTGCAATTGAAAAATTGGTAAAAAATTGTGAAGCTTGTTTTATTAATCAGAAAGCGTCTAAGCAGATTTTCACAAATTGGGAAACTACGAATGCACCATTCGAGCGTATTCATGCTGATTTTTGTAAATTAGGTGATGTTAATATATTAGTAATTTACGATACATACTCGAAGTGGCTTGATGCAAAGATTTTGCGCAAGACCGACGCGACGGCTGCAATAGAAAGTTTTAGATCGAATTTCGCAGTTTTCGGATTACCTCAGAAAATAGTGACGGTGGTTCACCATTTAGTTCAACCAGGGTTTGACTTGCTGACTAAAAAATAGCAAAAGCAACGAAATTTTGCTTAACTGTGCTGCTATAGTTATTCCATTCCACATTTTGAATTTTCTGCTTGCTGTGCATTTTTGAGAAGAACGAAGTCGAAGCAAGCCACGAAGTTAAGTTTTTGTTTTTACGCTTTGGCCTTAGCTGTTGCTTGTTGAAAATTGCGAAGTCGAGCTAAGCAATAGAAAAAAATGTCGAAGCGAACCCTGACTGTACTTCGCTATATGTTTAGCTCAGTAACTGAACTTCGGCTATTTGCAGTGCACATTCAGTTGTATTGTGAAGTGCAAAGTGGTTGTAGGTAGTGTTAGCTTTTTGCAAAATGTCACCGCGAGTTAACTACTGAGAGAATATTCTTAAATACTTTGATAATGACAATGGTGAACTGGCTACTTGCAAAATATGTCAGCACCCATTGAAAAAAGACCGAATTTTTAATTTAAAAACACATCTAGCTAAACTTCATAATATAAATGTATGTATGGACAATTTTAAAGAAAACGAAAATTCTATTGAAAATGGTGTTTCTAAGAATGTCAGAAAAAAAATTGTGAAATAGAAATGAGCAAGAAGATACTATTTCGCTCCTACATTGGACTTGTAACGGAAGACAGTATACCGTTCAACATATTAAACTCCCCCAATATGAGGAATATAATTGACCCAATTTGTCGCGGTCTAAGTGCCAGATATGATAAAAATTTTGTTCTTAACGATAAAAATTGCAAAAATGTTTTAAAAGTAGTTGTGCAAAATTTAAGGGAAGGAATAAAAAACGAGGTCAAGCAGCGCCTGTTGTCTTTAAAAATTGATAGCGCAACACGGTTATCAAGGAATATTTTCGGAGTTAGTGCTCAATTTATTTCAGATAGCGAAATACAGTCCCGAATTCTCGGAATGGTTGAGTTAAGGGGCGCAAGTATGTCGCAAAATTTGGCAACAGAAATTTTAAACATATTGAGCAAATATGAGATAAGCTTGGGCCAAATTGTGTCGATTACATAGGATAATGGAGCTAACATGGTAAAGGCCACTAAAATTTTGTCACACTGCAGCATATTTGAAGAAAGTGAAGAATTAGATGCAGATGATACAAATGAGATATATTTGAAAAATATTAATAATTTTGAAGATACCGCTAAAGTCCTTGTGGGGGACATTCAAATATGTCGTTGTGCAGCACATACGGCTCAACTCTGTGCCTTAGATGTTATGAAAGATTCCAATATACACAAGTATATACTTCATTGTCGAAATTTGGCGAAGTTTATTAGGAAGCCATCGAATGGTTACAGAGAAATTTTTGAGCTGAAAAAATTAAAGGTACCTCAGCTTGATTGTGCAACTCGGTGGGGCTCCACATATCTAATCCTCAGCGATTTGCAAAATGCAAAGGAAGTCTTGAACAAAATTGAATCAATAAAAAATAAATCCAATGAAGAAAATTTTGAAATAAATGAATCGCTATGGGACTTTGTTGAAAGTTATAGTGTTGTTTTTGGTTCACTCCAGAAAACAATTGTAAAGTTCCAGGGGGAACAGTTGCATTATGGGGATTTTTATGCTCAGTGGCTTAAATGCAAAATATGCACCGACAAAATTATAGCCGACGCTGAATCGGACAAAGCCTATTACAGGTACTGGAAAGAAGATCCTTAAAGCTGCTTTCTAATGAAGGTTTAAATGCGTGTTTATTCATGGATCCAAGATTCAGCCACACATTATCGGTAGTAAAAAGAAATGAAGCAGTTTGTTATTTAAAGACTTTGTGGGACAAAATTAAGCTTGTGAATTCGAAAGTAACACAAAGCTCGGCATCTACTAGTTCTTCCTTACTGCATACAAACGAATTTGCTGAAATAGAGGACGAGTACCTGAACGATTTCTTAATAAAGGAATTGATGCCGAGTAATGAAAATATTGATGTCTATACTAAAATTGATGGACTGCTGCTTCCTTTTACACGAGTGGATACGAATGTGTTGAATTTTTGGAAAGAGAGGCAATTTAGCGATCCGGAGTTATATGCACTTAGTAACATATGCTTCGCGATTCCACCAACTCAGGTAGTCTTGAAAATTTGTCTAAACATAACATTTTCTTTTAGGTGACGATTGAAAGAGCATTTTCTTCTCTAAAACTAGTGTTATCTGATAATCGGAATCGCCTCAATCATGAAACGTTGGAAAATGTATTATTGGTTAAGCTAAATCCTTCGTTTTTTGGATGCAGCAATTGAAAAATTGCGTTTATTTGAAGAAGGCGAGGATGAATAAATTTATTTTTTAAATACATATATGTATGTAGCTTTGTATACATAACATTCAATCAACTGTGAAGATTAACTTTTAAAACTATTAAATTCCTAATACAAATGTACGGTATTGTTACCATAAGCGACAATGTAACAAAAAAATATACTTTTTAAAAAACTAAAAAAAAAAATTCCACTTTATGCTCGGTTCTCAAAACACGAAAATCCCCTAACACTGTATAGTAGAAGCAGAAGCAAATATGCTTGTCAATAGTTTTCTTTTGCTATTGCTTCGTTCTCTTGTTGAATGCGTAGCAACAGCCGAAGCAAACATTTTGAAATAAACGACTACTACTATAGCAACAGCGATCTCGTTTTGTACAAGAACTTCGGCTGCTGCTACAACTTATGCATGAAAACGAAGTTAAGCACAGCAGACAGTTGGGATTTTAAATTCGTTGCTTCTACTGTTGCTACTGCAACATATTTTTTCATAGTCGAAACTAAGCAAAAACAATAGCCTAAAAAATAGTTCAGCAATTCCAAACCCTGAGTTCAACCGCTTTTAAAGAGTTTTGTAAAAATAGTTGAATGCTTAAAGTCTCCGCCTTACCATCCGCAATCGAATGCGGAAAGAGCAGTTCAAACAGTCAAAAGAGCTCTGAAAAAGTATTTGTCGGATCCAAAATTGAAATCGAAATCGTGGGATTTTAAAATTAATAATTTTCTTTTAAATTATCTTAAAACTCCTACAACTACAAAAATGAGGATGCCAGCAGAAATGATTTTTAAATATAAGCCAAAAACATTGTTAGATGATCTTAATCCTAAATTACGAGAATCTTTTCAAAAAAAAAGGAGGAAAAGCTTAGGTATTGTAAAGATTCTAAGAAACTTAGAAAATTAAAGTATGATACGAAGAGAAAATGTTAAAAAATATGGAAAAGAAAGATGTAAACCAATGACAATTACAGAGTATGAAAACAATGAAGTTATACTGTATAAAAATGAAGCAAATTATTATGTTAAACGGATCTTATAAGCATAAATGGAGTTGCGCACATTAATCAAATGAAGAAATACGAAGGAAAAACTGTAATTTTCAATCCTAGAGTTTAAACTTATGTTTTTGATGCAAAAAGAAATATAGATACTAATATTGTAAATTCCGAAGAAGTGCCACTAATTGAGATTGTTGATATGTCAGAATCTAGTGTAACTAAAACTCCTATAACAAAATATAATTCAGAATCAGAAAATTTAACAGTAGAGCTAAGACGCCCTAAGCGCATAAACAAAGGAAAGACGTGTAACTCAAATTAAAAATAAAGAGAATTTGTAACTGAGCAAATGAATGTAAGAATAAAAGAATGTGAAGTATGAATTGAAAAAAAAAAAAAATTAATTAATTATGTGTAATGAAATTAAACAAGTATGTTGTTACAAATATATCTTTTTAAATAAAAGCGGGGAGGAAATGAGATGTATGTAATGACGCTCTCAGTTATGTATATGTCATTATACTCTATGCTTTTATGGATATGTTTGCTGTAAGCTCTTCTTTAGTATTAAGTCTTATTATTACATAAATAAAGTCAGTCAAATATAAACCTTCAAAGAGTGTTATTATTACGCAAGGTGACGTACATATTCTAGAGTTGTTGTTTTTTCCTTTGTTTTTCTCAAAGTTTGTTTAATAAACAAAGCATTGAATCAATTTGTAAAATTTTACATGAATGTTGATCGCTGCTAAATTGGCTGTAGTTCATTATTTAATTATTTTTGAGAAACATAAAAAGCTAGTCCCAGATCGAAGAATTTTTTTTTTATAATATCGATTTTTTATGAACAATTAATAGTTCATAAATGTATTTTCCCGAAAATCTAGAGGTAAATTTCCTGAGGCCGCCATTTTTTTGATTTAAAAAAATTACCATCGATTAGGCACTAGATTATTTATTTAAATAACTAATTTTCCGATTGATTTTAGATGATTTTCCATGGATTTGTGATGGTCACCGCAAGGCACTCTGTATGGAACAGAGTTCATCACAGCCTGCCATAACTTTTTTTAATTTTTTTTTTAAACTTTCGTCAAGTTAAGTTGAAAGATGATGCCATACTATCACTTTTATTAAATAAATTAAATTAATACCAAAAAAAATTATTGAAAATGCTCACGCTCACGCTTCTGACTGCCCCTGCCCCCTTAATTCAGAAATTCAATGGCCCATTTTCTAAAGAAAGGGAATGTTGAGATTGGCACTGTTTTGCGCCAACCGATGCTGATACATTGAGAATAGTCTTTAGAAGATCACTCAACGCAACCTGGAATCTTCTTTTGGGTCTTCCATTTTGCACTTGTACTTATACGCTGCGATATAAAAACTAAATAAAAAGTACTAGTTCAAGTTTTGTCGTGTGCGGACGAGTTTCTCTTGTGTTCCTGAAATTCGACTGCTAAAGATTGGTTATTATCTTCATATTTCAATATTATTGCATGACTTTCAACAATAATCAATTTTTTGATAGCAACATTAAAAAAAACAAATATTAAAAAAACAAAAATATAAATATAAATATTAAACTGTGCATAAATCATAAACTGCACTTGCGTTTTACAACAACATCAACAACTCAAAACCTGTTTTGAGCTCAACTACTGCATTAAACTAAGTGCGAATGACTCCAACAAAAAGAACAACACGCCAACAGCAGCATGGTGCAATGATCTCTATTTCCAACAGAAAAAGCGCCCATTCGCCAGAAGTTAGAGTTGAAACTTCTCTTAAAACCCAACTAAGAGAATTAGAAGAGCGTATGAAGAGATGTAACAACAGCCTCTTCGATCGTGTTATGACCGAAATGGAAGAGCGGCAGAATAATTTCCACAGCAGACTACTAGAGCATGTAACAAATGCAATTACTAAAGCTGAGGCTAGACTGGTAAATAAAATTGAGAATGAATTGACTGGAATACAACAAAAATATTGTGAGATAGATGAGAAAATAAATTATATGGAACAGCAACTCAGTGATATGACTCGACGCTGTATTGAGTTAGAGAATCTATACTTAAATTTACAAATTCAAGTAAAAAATAACAACAAACCGAGTGATGATATTTCTACGGATGCTGTCTTATTTGGGATAACTTTCAAGAAAGATGAAAACCTAAAGTCTGTTTTTAATGAAATATGTCTCTCAATTGACTTTGTGGAACCTCCAGTCAGGGACATTTTTCGAATTAATCCCAGTCTGACCAATCCTAACTCTGCTGTTATTATTAAATTTTATTCTCCGTATGAGCGCAACCGCGTATTGAAGGCTTTTGGTGAATTTCGTAGGAGAACTAAGATGGCAGTTAAGCTACCTGCGTCGGATAACAACATCTACCTTTATGAAAGTCTCACTATGGATAACAGAAAACTTCTTCAAGCAGCTGTCCGGTACAAACGCCAAAAATCTTTATATAATGCATTCACTCTTCGTGGGCCAGTATATATAAGGCTGTATAAGCAATCTAATGCATTTCGTGTTGAAAATTAGGAAGAGTTGCAGAAAATTATATCTGAAGCTCATACTGAAAATGATGTACATCTCAATGCGTAATATATTTAATTCTTTTATTCTGGGCTATTTTATTTTTTACCGGACTTATTTTAAATTTAAACTTTTAACTTTTACTTCATATTTCTTCCTCTGTATTGCTCTCACTCTATTGCTTTTTGCTTTATGCTCCATTTTTGTCTTTATAATTAATGACCACCTTAAATGATAATACGTTAAGTGCTAACGAAAGTTATAAAACCCTTTTAAATATCTTGTGCAGTCAACGCTCTGGCCTTAGAATCGTTCATTTTAATGCCAGAAGCTTAAATGCTTATAAAATGGATATAGTGAAGTATGTTTTTGAGGAGTCTTCAGTTGATGTCTTGTGCGTCTCTGAAACTTGGTTCCGCAATGAAGTGTGTGACTCTTATTATGAGTTAAATAATTATAAGCTTTTTCGGAATGATAGGCTAGACAGGTCAGGGGGAGGAGTGGCTATTTATTGCAAAAATTACTTAAATGTTAAACTTTTAGTTAAATCCATTGGCTGTAGTATTGAGTTTCTTATTGTTGAAATCTATGACAATAACACCAAAGTCTTAGTTTCGAGTGTTTATAACCCTCATCGGAGCTCCAGTCTGACCCCTTTGTTTTCATCATTATCAAATTATATTATTGATTATGATCACTTAATTATATGTGGTGATTTGAACATAAATTTGCTTCTGTCAGATAACCTTGCAAAACAACTTTGCGATGATTTAACGGAAATTGGGCTCTCAATCATCAATACTGAATTACCAACTCGCTTTGCTAACAATGCTACCCCACGCCTTCTTGATATTTTTGCTGTGGCAGATGTTTCCAGTGTATTGGTATATGATCAATTATCGTTTTTATCAGACCATGACCTAATTTTCTGTTCATTAAATATTAACTTGACGCCAATCAATGTTCCAATTTACTTCACGTACCGTGATTACAAGTCTATCGACCATGTTAACCTTTTTGACGAACTGGCTGCAGTGGAATGGCATGATGTTTGGTTCATGAACACTGTAGATGAGAAAATAAATTTCTTTTATAATGTGATTAATAGAATCTTCAACCGTCATGTTCCCCTTCGTACGGTGCGTGTTCGTAATGATTCGTGTCCGTGGTTTACTAGGCCTGTAAGATTTTCAATTAAAAAAAAGCAAAAAACGTATTCAATATGGAAGAGAAATCCTACGGAACTTAATTGGGATGAACACAGAAGAGCGCGAAATCATGCCTCTTCTGCTATAAGAATGGCAAAAAATATGTTTTTTCAGTCCAAGTTAAATCCAAATTTACCTATTAAGCTCCTCTGGCAAAACTTAAGATCAGTGGGGGTAGGGAAAAATAGTGGCTCACAATGTGACATTGATCCCAATGTTCTCATTGACTATTTTTCCATTAACCCTTCACAGAGGACTCAAACTCCTCCTGATTGGTTTGGAACTGAAAACACTTCGAATAACTTTGATTTTGTGGTGGTGAGCGAACATGATGTTGCCAACAAAATTTTTAAAGTCAGATCTAACTCAACTGGTGAAGATAATATACCCATTAAATTCATAAAATTAGTTCTGCCTTACATCCTAGGCCCACTAACTCATATTATCAACCACTGCTTAACTAGCTCCTGTTTCCCTACTGTATGGAAGGTGGCAACCATTATACCAATTGCAAAATCTTCAATTGCATCTGGAATAATCAATTTTCGGCCAATCAGTTTACTTTCTGCTCTCTCTAAGGTCTGCGAGTCATTGATGGCAGAACAACTCTGTGCTTTTATTGATGAGTCTGGTCTTTTGTCGCCGCTACAATCAGGATTTCGCCCAAGGCATAGCTGCTCCACAGCGGTTGTAAAAATTATGGATGACTTGAGAAATGCATATGACAAGGACTGCATGACTTTCCTTTGCCTGTTGGATTTTTCCAAAGCTTTCGATAGTATTGATCACTCTTTACTATGTACTAAGCTTAAACTGTTCTTTAGGTTTTCTGACAGTGCGGTGAGGATTATTAAAAGTTATCTGGTTGGTAGAGTGCAGAGAGTTAAAATAGGAAACTTATACTCTAGCTATAAGACGGTATACTGTGGAGTTCCTCAAGGCTCTGTTCTTGGCCCTCTGCTGTTTTGCTTATTTTTAAATGATATTTTTAAGGTTTGCCCAAATGTTGTTATGCATGCGTATGCTGACGACCTGCAACTCTACTTGTTACGGCCAATTGGTTTGATTGAAGACCTAGGACTTAGAGTAAATGAAGATCTTGAGAGGATCAATAATTAGGCCATTCAAAACTACTTAAACTTAAATCCATCCAAATCTTATGCCCTGCCAATCTCCAAATCATATTATCCGAAAGAAGAGTTGCCTTGTATCTGCCTTAATGGGACCAGGTTAAAATTTGAAGATAAAGTAACTAATCTCGGGTTTACCTTCAATTGTTCTCTGTCATGCGAAGATCAGGTCAACGGTATTATAAGAAAAGTCTACAATACACTTCGTAACTTACGAATGACAGCATCATTTGTACCTGTGACTACTAGGAAACGTCTTGCAGTGCAATTAGTAATATCATTTGTAACTTACTCTGAAGTTGTCTACAGTAAACTAGATGCAAATTCACTCCATAAAATCTAGGTGGCCTTTAATAACATTACCCGTTATGTCTTTGGTTTGAAAAAACTTGATCATGTTTCAGCATTTAGAAAAAGCATCCTTAACTGCAATATTATTGAATATCTGGACATAAGAAATCTAATATTTCTGCATAAAATAATATATACTAAAACTCTCCTCTATCTGTTTGAGAAATTGCATTTTTGTCAATCGCCCAGAAGTCTAAATCTTATAATTCCTCCTATCAAATACTTGAATTCGTCTCGATTGTTTTTCGTTAGTGCTATTCGTCTGTGGAATTCCTTGCCTCATCATTTAAAATATGTTTCTAACTGCAGAAGCTTCAAGCATCTAATTTTTCGACATCTTTCTTGAACTCTTAATTCTTTATCTTTCTTATGCTCTTCTCTGTTTCTATTTGGTTCTTAATCACAATTGTCTTTAAGTCTTAGATAACTTAAATAACTGTTACATTTAATTAAGTTTATATAATTAATTTAAGTTAGTGATTATAACATATAAATAAGCAAATTGTTGTACTTAAAAGAATTATATTCTTATGTGCTAATGTCATTTAAACAAATAAATTGTTTCATTCGGTCTTCTGAAGGAACCAGTCGAAAAAAATTCTGAGCCGCAAAACTCCAGAAGTTTCACAGTGTATTTTTTTTGTAACAAAAAGTGAAAGAGAAAAATATTAAATTATTAGCAATAATTCACTTCAAAAAAATAAAAAAATTATATATTTTAATTAACACACAAATGAAAAAAACAAAGTTCAGCATAAAAAAAAAAATAAACAAAGCTAGCAAGACGGTGGGTTATGCCGGTGGAGTGTTCTCCGCCTATGCAGCGACGTCACTCTCTTTCCAATGAGTGCGTTTCTACATTCTCGAGTGCTTCCAACAACAATTCAACAACAACTAATAATATTCTTCCCGCGCATTCTACTCCAAGCGCTCATTCGAGTAATGCGCATGCGTTGTTTTCTCAAAACTCTTCTCTGAGTACATGTAATAATCCAAAGCCGCTAAGTCTGATATCTGCAGAACAGATGCTGCTATAAAAAATTGGGAAATTTTTCAATAAAGGTTTGTGTAATAAAAACAAAACCCACTAATGACGATTTTTATAATAAAATTAACCACAAACAGGTCAACGCCTTTCTTAGCATTTAACATTGTTGAAGATATTTACAGGTAGTCCACATAAACAGAGGCTTACCTCTTTCTGTTAGTAAGTCATAAAGTTTCGTTAGGAAAAAAGACGCAGGTGCACCTAGATGAGAGCATTTTCGAAGAACAGTAAAAAAATATCGGGAAAATATTTAAAAATAAATTTTAAAACGGTTAAATCCAAGAACTAATAAATCCAAAAATTCTGCGTGATTTTGCGCATAAAAATGGTATATAAATATACATGTTTTGCTAATAGTGTCGTCAGTTACTGTCAAGTTTTTTTCTGTACTGCATTTGAATAAAAAAGGTGCTATTATTTTTCATGCAACGCATTTGATAAAACTATAATAATCATACAACAAATTATATAATGGCGAATGGCTAACTCCCCGGCAATTGTAAGAACTTATCTTTGAAGACAGAGAATTGTATATAAGCCAAAGATTGGAGGAGCTTTTGGAAGCAGACAGTGAAGATGAGCAAGATACGAATGAACGTCTATTGGCAGGTGAAGAGGGCGATGGCAATAATATGTATGTTGAAGATTCAGATGCAGAGGAACTACAGTAACCAGAATATAATCCTGCTGATGAAACTGATTCGGATGAAGAATTGGAAGTTGATCCAATAGAAACTTCTGCAAATAATTATACAGCTAGAGATGGTACAATTTGGTTAGATCAAACAATGTGAAATTTTTCATCACGTAGTCGAATCGAAAGTATGTTGGGCCGCCCAGTTACACCAACCATTGCAAGCCTTTCAGTAAGCGCTCAAGAGCAGCGCGACAATTCTGGCAGAACCAAGCAAAAGGGAAATTGCTTCTTATATTCCAAAAGAAGAACGACAAGAAAAATCTGCAAAGAATGTCAAAAGCCAGTATGTGTTGAGCATTGAAAAGATATCACTCAATGTAATAGATGCAGGTCATAAATTATCACTTTTTTTTATAAAATTCTTTTTTTTACAATACATATTATTAATAATATATTGTTATTCTTTTTTGTATACATACATAAACACAAAAAAAGTAATGTCAAATAAATAAAATTTATTTATAATGAAACCAAATGTTTTTCTTCATTTCTAACTTATAATTTACATACATTTTTCTAAGCATACCCGGGTGTGTTGGCTGTAGATAGAAGGAGTAAATCGCAAAAACGACCTGTAAATTCGGTCCCCAACGACGAATTTTTTTTTTTTTCAAATATGATAGAAAACAATATTTTAGGAGGCTACCCAAAATTTCAAGTTGATGCCTCATTCAGAACTCAAAATATATCAATTTGAAAATGAAAAACACACCCGGGTGTGTGGGTGTAGACACAAGGGTTAAATCCACCTCTACAGTTACAATCAACGCCAATAATAATAGATTTGCAATATTAGCAAAAAATTATGATGATGAAGCTGGTGGAAGCGGTAGGCAAAGTATTAAAGATCATAAGCCTCCACCTAATTTCTTGCGTGAGAGTAACTCTAATGCCCTTATAAATTATATTACTAGTCTAATAGGGAAAGACTCATATCATGTAGTTTCACTTACAAGAGGAAATATACATGAAACAAAAATCCAAATTTACGCGGAATGTAATTACCGCACTTTAGCACGTGATCTAGAAGCCAAAAAAAAGAATTATTACACTTACCAGTTGAAAAGCAGTAAAGGTATTTCTGTAGTACTTAAAGGTATGGAATCTGATTTAGACGTAATTGAAGTAAAAAATGCTCTCGAAGAAAAAGGTTTCCATGCCAGAGCAATTATTAACATTGTAAATAAAGATAGGGTTCCGCAACCTATGTTTAAGGTAGACCTACTCCCAGATGCTGCCAAGCTCAAAAAAAATGAAACGCATCCAATATACAAGTTGCAATATTTATTGCACCGAAAAATTTCTGTCGAGGAGCCCCACAAACGTAATGGGCCGGTCCAATGCGTAAACTGCCAAGAATATGGCCCATACTAAAACTTATTGTAATCTCCGTACTGTATGTGTCGCATGTGGTGAACTCCACCACAGCTCCTTATGCTCCAAAAAAGCGGAAAATAGTACAAGCTCCAAAAAATGTAGAAATTGTAATGGAAACCATACTGCTAACTATAGAGGCTGTCCTGTATATCAAAGCCTAAAACAGAGTGTAACTTTACTTAAACAAGCTGCTCGCAATCAAACTAAAAATGTATTTACTTCTGCCGCTTCTGCCTCCCAGCAGTTCTCTGCTGCTTCTGCCCCCCAGCAGTCCTCTGCCAACCCTTATTCACCAGCTATTTCTTATGCTAATGTTGTAAAATCAGGCTCTCAAATGCAACACCTATCACCACAGGAACCAAATAATAACCTTGAGCTAATAATTTCTAATTTTACTCAAAGCCAATCACACTTCATGATAGCCATGCAAAAATCTTTAGATCGTATCGTTGAAATGCAAACCCAATTAATGACTGCTCTCCTAGCCAAGTTATAGGACTTATAAAGATTTGCGCATGGAATGCAAACGGCGTAAGCCAACATAAACTAGAGATTTCAAACTTCTTGTCTCGGGAAGATGTAGATTTAATGCTTCTATCCGAAACCTACTTAACAAATTAATATAACTTCACTATTTCAGGCTATATATTCCATAAATCCAATCACCCAGACGGAAAAGCCCATGGCGGTACTGGTATACTAATTCGAAGAAGGCTTAAACATTCTTGCTTAGGGGCTTATGCCTAAAACTATCTACAAGCTACTTCAATTATCTTGCAAAGTAATGGCAACGACCTTTCTTTATCTGCAGTTTACTGTCCCCGCTTTGCTGTATCAGAGGCGCAGTTTATGGACTATTTTAAAACTTTAGGTGATAAATTTGTAGCAGCCGGTGACTATAACGCAAAACACATTTTCTGGGGCTCCCGCATTAATAATCCCAAAGGTAATCAGCTGTATAACGCAATAAATAAAAATAGCAATCTGGAATCTCCCGGAAAACCTACACATTGGCCAGCAGACCGCAACAAAATTCCTGACCTAATCGATTTTGCCGCCACCAAGAGTATTCGCAGAGATTTAATTTCTGTCAGTACAAGTTTTGAGTTATCATCTGATCATTCCCCTGTTATCATACAAATTTTTGAAAAACGCAAGCATACAAACTGGATTAATTACAAAAAATACATAAGCACACATATCCACACAAATTATACAATAGGATGTAAAGAGCATGTTGATGATGCTGTTGAGGTCATAAATTCCATTTTAACTACAGCAGCAACTAAGTCTACGCCTAAAAATTCAATTAGTAGAAGTAAAGATAGATTTTCTACTAATGCTGAAATAGAAAAATTAGTTTCGGATAAGAGAAGGCTTAGACGGGAATGGCAGAAATATAGGTCCCCAGCATCAAAAATAAAACTTAGGGAAGCCGAAAAGAAGATAAGAGCTGCTCTTTCTAGAGAACAGAATAATCACCATTATAGTTTTATTCAAAACCTTTCTCCAAACAAAACTAATAAATCGTCTCTATGGAAGTCTAGCCGCGTATTTAGAAATCCTTTTGAGACCGAGCCTTCTATAAGGGATAGTAATGGCGATTGGGCACGAAGTGATGAGGAAAAGGCATATGTTTTTGCACAACATCTAAGCCTAGTGTTTCAACCCAATTGTGTTTCAAACAATACTGATCTGCCTCCGCAAATAAATAACACTCACAATATTAACATGCATATTACTCCAACTGAAGTAGCTAACGTCATAAAAAATAAACTTATTTGTAGAAAAGCACCTGGCCATGACTCCATTACTCCCATAACATTTGTGTCTACAGCCAAAAAATTATACGTAAACATACACCCAACACACCCGGGTATCCCATACGTTTTGTATGTGCGTTTTCAATTTTTTATGTTGTTAACGGTTTTTTCTATTTATAGCGATTATAGATTATGAAAATTGATAAGTGTATCTTTATCATTATACATTTTTTTTACATATTTTGTTCCTTTCTTTTTTTATATATATTGTAATCGTTTTTTTTAAGTATATTGATTTTTCGATGGTGTGGTTTCGTAAAAAATTCATTTGTTGCACTCAGGAGTATGATAAAACCGCTTGAAAGTCAAATAATAGAAGTAGCCATAAAACTCTCTTAGTACTGTTATTCTTCAACATTGATAACCAATCTATTACATAGCATCTCGAGAAATCCCCTTCACTCTTCCTACTTGTTATTACTTACTCTAACACAGGTACAAAAGAAAGAAATATAAGCCATTCAGAGTTAATTCACAATGTCCTATTCATATGTACCAGGTAAAATCCTAAGCAAATATTGATTGAAAAATAAATGTAAAACTACCTGGTGTGACACAAACTCCAACAGTGGAATTGAATGAAGTCATTTTTCTGACTCTATGATTGATATTTTAAAAAATTGAGAAAATTTTCAACAAAGGTTTGTGTAATAAAAACAAAACCCACTAATGACGATTGTTGTAATAAAATTAACCACAAACAGGTCAACGCCTTTCGGAGGATTTAACATTGGTGAAGATATTTACAGGTAGTCCACATAAACAGAGGTTTACCTCTTCCTGTTAGTAAGTCATAAAGTTTCGTTAGGAAAAAAGACGCAGGTGCACCTAGATGAGAGCATTTTCGAAGAACAGTAAAAAAATATCAGTAAAATATTTAAAAATAAATTTTAAAACGGTCAAATCCAAGAACTAATAAATTCAAAAATTCTGAGTGATTTCGCGCATAAAAATGGTATATAAATATACATGTTTTGCTAATAGTGCCGTCAGTTACTGTCAAGTTTTTTCCTGTTCCGGCAATTGTAAGGACTTATCTTTGAAGACAGAGAACTGTACATAAGCCAAAGATTGGAGGAGCTTTTGGAAGCAGACAGTGAAGATGAGCAAGATACGAATGAACGTCTATTGGCAGGTGAAGAGGGCGATGGCAATAATATGTATGTTGAAGATTCAGATGCAGAGGAACTACAGTTACCAGAATATAATGCTGCTGATGAAACTGATTCGGATGAAGAATTGGAAGTTGATACAATAGAAACTTCTGCAAATAATTATACAGCTAGAGATGGTACAATTTGGTTAGATCAAACAATGTGAAATTTTTCATCACGTAGTCGAATCGAAAATATGTTGGGCCGCCCAGTTACACCAACCATTGAAAGCCTTCCAGTAAGCGCTCAAGAGCAGCGAGACAATTCTGGCAGAATCAAGCAAAAGGGAAATTGCTTCTTATGTTCCAAAAGAAGAACAACAAGAAAAATCTGCAAAGAATGTCAAAAGCCAGTTTGTGTTGAGCATTCAAAAGATATCACTCAATGTAATAGATGCAGGTCACTTTTTTTATAAAATTCTTTTTTTTACAATACATATTATTAATAATTTATTGTTATTCCTTTTTGTCTACATACATAAACACAGAAAAGTAATGTAAAATAAATACAAATTATTTATAATGAAACCCAAATGTTTTTCTTAATTTTTAACTTATAATTTACATACATTTTTCTAAGCATACCCGGGTGTGTTGGCTGTAAATAGAAGGGGTAAATCGCAAAAAAGACCTGTAAATTCGGTCCCCAACTACGAATTTTCTTTTTTTTTTAAATATGATAGAAAACAATATTTTAGGAGGCTACCCAAAATTTCAAGTTGATACGGCATTCAGAACTCAAAATATATCAATTTGAAACTGAAAAACACACCCGGGTGTGTGGGTGTAGACACAAGGGATAATGCTCAAAAATTTACCCCAAACAGCTGTAGTTTTCATCACCAGGCTCTTCAATGCTATAATTAATCTTGGCCACTATCCCGGTGAATGGAAAAAATCAATAATTAAAATGATTTCGAAGCCCGGCAAGATTCCACCTTACCATCTTCATACAGACCTATTAGCTAGCTTCCCTGCCTCCCAAAACTATTTGAAAAAGTGTTCTTAGAAAAGGTTATGCCATACCTTCAGCTGATGATACGGCTACTTTAAGTCGTCACAAAAATGCTGTGGTTGCCACCAACCAGCTTCAAAATCATTTAGTTCTTATTGAAAATTGGTTATCAAAATGGCGTATCAAGGTGAACGAGCAAAAATGCCGAAATGTTAAATTTACATTAAATAGAAACCCAACACCAACCATAAAATTAAATGGCAGTCGAGTTCCAGAAGCAAATGAAGTAACTTATCTTGGCATTCACATAGATAAACGCTTAACTTGGCGTAAACATATCGAAGCCAAAAAGATGCAAATCAAACTCAAAGCTGCTAGCTTGCACTGGTTAATAAACAGTCACTCTCCTCTAAAATTGGAATATAAAGTTCTCCTTTATAATAGTGTTATTAAGCCTATATGGACCTACGGGATACAACTTATGGATTCGCTAGTTCATCAAATATTGAAATTCTTCAAAGGGCTCAAGCAAAGATACTAAGGACAATAACAGGAGCACCGTGGATCATTAGAAATGAGCGTATCTATAGCGATCTCCATATACCCATGGTAAACGCAGAATTTGAAAGACTAAAAAGAAAATATCTCCTAAAACTGCAAAATCATATCAATCCATTAGCAACTCCACTAGCTAACACTTCAACACATTCGCGTCTAAAAAAGGCTGACCGCCCAGCTACTACAAATGGTTCTGCATAATGAACTCCGTAATAAATGTCCATATTCATACATATATCCAAATATTATATCCATAATACAATTTTAGACCAGCAAAAAGTATTTATTTTTATTTATTTTTGAGTCCCGCAGAGCTTTAAATTACTTATTATAATAAATATATAAATTTATATATAATTTATAATTTGTAATAGTGTTAATTAGTATTAAGAGCTTACAACTTATTGTTAGTCTTTACAATGTAAAGAGATCCAATAAATAAAAGAATGCAAAAAAAAAAATAATATTACATATTTCTACTCATTGCCTCTTTACGGTACGAAACAAAACTTACCCAAAAACTTTCACTGGCTAGATAATTCTTAATAAGTTGGTAGTTACACTAAGATTTATAAAAGAATGGGCTCAGATTGTACTAGTTGTATGTAAAAGGACTGATATTTGTGCTAGTATAAGCTCCAAAAATCGTTAAATATTAATATTGACCTACTGAGAGTTCATACCTGATCGCGAAAAGAAAGGCTAGCAAAACTGGGCAAATTTTTGGCCCATTTAACAGCCATAAAAAGTAGTCGGGCACTCGTTTCGTAAACAGTCTCTCGAGGTGTAACGTACATATTTGACATAAATTGAGGTATGTCTGCTTGATCACCGGTCTCGTTTTCCAGTTCTAGGGGCTCCTCATCATTTGTGACATCTATGGAATCATCTGGAACAACTTCAGGAATTAGAATACTAATAATATTTAACAATTATTCATTACAATTACCATCGTTATCACTGTCGCGCATAGTACTCGCCGAACTTATGGAGGATACACTTCCGCTTACAGCAACTCTATCAGGCACTATTGCAGGATAAAAAAGAATTATATAAATGCTTTGTTTTGAAGAGCATTTAAAAAAAAGTTAACTTCAACAATACAAACTGTAACCTTCACAGATTCATACATTGCATCGATTTAATTTTGTTCGCATTTTTAATGTAAAGCTTAAGTTTTGAAACATAGTATGACTTACAAAGTTCCATAGAATGCATCAATGTCGTATGTGATTGTAAACTGGTTTTGAACCGAACGAACCACTTTTAAAGAAAAGAATCTATTATTTTTAGTTGAAGCGATCAAACCACCAGAGTCGTACCGTGCATATTTGGTGCCCGGAGTGAACAGCTACAATGCAGCTCCCTATCTACCAAATAGATATTTATTTCATTATCGAAAAAAAGTCCCCACTTTTGACATTCAAAAACTCTACCAAAATGAGATATATTTCACAACCATTTTTCTGGGCCCTCGGTCCACCCCCCTAGGTAAGCTACTGCAAACCACTACCCTCTTGAAAACAACTGTTATTTTTATTAAAAGATGGTTGCTTCTGAGCCGATTCACTAAGCGATTAAACGATTTTAAGGATTCACATGTAGTATACTTACGGTGACCATCCGTCCTATATTTCTTAGGACAGTCTTGTATTTTAGTATGCTGTCCCGGTTTTTTTTTTTTTAATAAATACGATACGTAGAGATATCCCGTATTTAATTTTTAGTTCCGTATTTGTCCAGTATTTGGATATTAATGTTTTCTTGTCAGGTTGAACTGGTGCCATGCAAAAAATGTTTTTAATAAGGAACAACTAAATTATTTCTGTACTGAGTTCCTAAAAAAAGGTCATCAGCTTTTGCAGCAAAATAAATTAGGTTGTGAATTTTTTCGAAAATTCAATAAATTTTTTTTTTTGCTCCGGACTTAGCTTTTTAAAATATGGTCGCCATAAGTTTATTAGACAGTTTGTTAGGTTTTTAGCAAAAATTTTTTTAGTTTCAAACCGCAGGTTAAAAAAGTTAAAATTTGTTCAAAAACCTTCCAATTTAAAATTCGGTGGCGATCAAATAATATTAACTGGTCCCACTTGGAATGAAAATATTGCAGAAGATTTTATTATATTATTTAAAATTAATCTATTAAGCTTTGCAACCACGTCCGTTCAGTGACATATTTTGTCTATAGCCAAAATCTACAGTATGGGGATTATACCAGTGTTGCCAGCATGGCTTGGCCAGAATTTACGTTAGTGTGCCTGAAAAGTTACATTTTTGTATTAAAAGTTACGTGATTTTTTAGTTAAATTATTAAAAGCAATTATTATTTAAATAACAATAATATTTTTAATGAAGCTGATATCATACGAATCATAGCTGGGCACCATTAATCAAATAGTTAACTTCGTTAATCACTAATCAGTTACTAAAAAAATTAACTTCGTTAAACGTTAAAACGTAACATTTCGGAAGATTTAACGGAAGTTAAGTAAAACGTTAATCGTTAATCCGTTAACACGTGATAAAAATTGCATTTTTTATATCGTTGCGTTCTGGAAGTTAACAGGTTACGAACAAAAAAAAAATACGTGTATAATTGGAGTGTGTAATTTCGTCATCTCGTATAACGTGGATATTCCCCTTCATGAACATTAGGCGCGTTTTTTTTTGAAACGGCTACCCACTTAAAAAAAATTTTTGTATGAGAATGACAATGACATTTCGTCGGCGATAAAATTTTTTTTTTAAGCGGGTAGCCGTTTCAAAAATAAACACGGTTATTAATATTTTGAAGTTCTCGTCTGAAAGCGAGGCTCGTTTCGGTGTTAAAATATCTTTGTCCGTGGAAAAAAGACTTTCAACTGCAGCGCTTGAGGGTATAGCAGTATTATTATATTTCTGTGGCAACAAAACATAACCGCTTAAGTCGACTTAAGTGGAAATTTAAACCTCATGCTATTATTATTGTCCTTTTCAAAAGACGTGTTTATCTAATCCAGTTTCAAATATTCCGTATATGGGACGGTCTTTTCAAACCGAACACTTTTCGGACGACGCATTTTTGATTTGGCTGAAAAATTTTTTATGGGATCTGTATCAGAGATGTGCAATGAGTGGCTCGTTTTAATTTACCATTCGTTTATTAATTGCTATTGCCATGCTTTCATTCGGCAACATAAGAAACGAATGCTGCTCTGCATTGTCTTTGAATTTTATTGTCATTGCTTGTCTCTGCTGTCTTTGAACATACACGAAAGACAAGCACTATTCATTAAACTCAATCATTCATTTCTATTTCTATGCAATGAATTGTATGAATGTGAACGAATGCGATGGCAATGCAACGAATGTTATTGCGCAGCATTGAATGCTATTGCGCAGCATCGAATGCCTCCTTGCTTCGTGTGGAATGAACGATTTCAGCTCGTGCATCCGTTACTATTGCTCTCAAGTAGTGTAGTACTTTTCTTGGTATTACTTGTCTTATAAAAAAATAGTGAAACTAAAATCAGTTCATCAAAGGTGCTGATTTCACGCATTCCAATGATTCCCACTAAAGGCCTGCATCAGTATAATCATTAACCTACGAAGCTGTTACCGAAGGCAATGTTATTGCTTTCAATAAGTATACATATCGATTGTTAATGTTACTGTTACCATCATTATAATATTCTCTTCTTACTTGTAACAAGCTGTATGTACATAAATGTATCGTGTTATAGCGCGTACGTCTACTGCGCGTAAACTGATACTTCTGCTACCAGGGGCGGATCCAGCGGATCCTAAGGACGGCAAGAGAAGAAATGATTTTGAACATTTTTTAAACTATATAACTTTTATTATATATAAATTATAAAACAAAAACATTTGTCAATTATTTATTATTTAACATTTATTATATAAATTAAACTGAGGCAGCATAAAATTATAGAACAAAATCGATCCTATTATTTCTATTTTTCGCAAATCGATCGATGACTTTTTCTACATTTATTTTTACATTCCAATGAATATTTATGAGAGCTAAACCATCCAATCGATCTTCGCTCATGGTTGATCGCAACCAATCTTTTATACTCCTTAAAGAGGAAAAACTTCTTTCCGCACTACAAGAGCTTATTGGAAGTGTCGCCAAAATTTTTAATAAAGTTGTAATAATAGGAAAAACTTCGTCATCACAATGATCTAATAATTCTAGTGCACTGCAAGAAGTGATTTTTTTATTCTCGCAGTGCAACCTATAGAATTCTAGCTCTGACGAGAGCATTTTTTTAAAAATGTCTGTCGATTTATTAAATAAATAAGCATATTTATTGGACAGGCGATTCAAAGCTTCTTCACAGTCAGATTCGTCGTCATTTGTCGGGAACAAAACGAAAAAATCAAACAAATTTAATGTTTCTTCGGGGAAACGAAACTTCAAGTCCTCGATCACATTATCCAAAAGAGGTATGAATATGGCTTTTCTATAATAATCATCTGCGGAATCACATGGGTAATTTGACCGATTTTTCTGGATATTGGGGTTACTTGGGGTGACTTGGTTTAATTGAGTTTGTATATTTTATTATTTAAAAATTGCACGAGTTAGATCTATGGGTTTACTTCGGGTTATTTGGATCACTCAGGGGAGGGGAGTTACTTGGGGTTACTTGGGTTACTTGAGGTTGCTCAAGTTACGTGGGTTTTTAATTAATACAAATTTCTTAACTTTTTTTATTCTTATGTTTTTTATTCTTTTCTGGATCCGCCCCTGTCTGCTACTGCGCATTGATGTTTTTTACTATGCAATAATGAATAATAATGATAAATAATGTACATTGATCAGTCATTATTTTGTGTGCGTAGGCGAGTGATGTGCATGTTTTTATCATTAGATTTACATATATAACAAAAAGAGAGTTTCTGAAATCAAATATGAGCCTTGTAAGAATTGCGTGTACATAAAGTGAAATATTATTACCTATAACAGAGATTCTTAAACTGTGGTCCACGGACCCCTGGGGGTCCGCGAAGCCATTCCAGGGGTCCGCGACACAATTTTGACATCAAATAATTTTACATCATCGAACTTTTCGCTTTATTCGAATAACTCATTTATTAAAAATTATTTTTAAAAAAACAAAGTGTGCATTTACTTTTGTTCAAACCCGGGATGCCCAGCACCTTACTCTTGCCACTCTTTCCACTCTTTTACATCATCAATTTTTGTAAATTTCAGTTTGAATCTACAAGGTGCAGCTTCATATAAATTTAAAGTTTTTACCTTCAACTTTAAATTTATGTGAAGCTGAAGCGACTACAAAAAAAAAAGGGAATTATGGTCAAATCACATTCAAAAGTGTGTGTATGAGTCTTTTCCAACACTCAGCGATTTTATAGAATTTCCTTATAGAGAACTCAATAATGAAACTCGGCTGCTTTTTGTCGAACATTTAATGGCTGTAAAAATCTGCTTCCGAAAGTATTTTCCCTGTCCTGCTTCTGTTAACGATGGGATCAGGGATCCATTTAACACAGATGTTAGTAATGCTAAGCAATTATCGACATTAGAGCAAGATATGCGCGTGGATATCTCTTGCGATACGTCTTTGAAACTAAAGTTCAATAAAATTGAGCTAACTAACTTTCGGTTACTCTTAAAACCTGATTACCCTGCAGTTGCAAATAAGGCCCTCCAAAACTTGATTCCGTTTTGTACAACGTATTTGTGTGAAAAGGCTTTTTTGGTACTATTATACATAAAATCATAGTATAGAAACAAGTTTAATGTAGAAGCAAACCTGAGGATAAAACTTAAGAATATAGAGTCCGACATTGTGGATTTGGTTTCAAGAAAACAACATCATCCATCTGATTAAGTAAAAACAGAAGAAAATATAACAAATTTCGCTTATAAAACAACAAAGTTTTATTATTTTTTATTATATTCTTTATTAAAAAGGATTTGAAAAAAAAAAAACAATTTATTTTCTAAGCTTTATTTTGACCAAGAAATATTTGTCTGAGTTTAATTTACATACATACTTTGACTTGTAACTTTTTCAATTCCTTTACATTTCCACAATTTTTATTCATTTTGTGTTTTAATTACATGAAAATCCTAATAAAAAATGTTTGCCCTTATAAACGAGTAAGTAGTGTCTGTAGGTTTGTCAACTTTAAGACCTTAGGAAACCGGACATAGTGTTGAAAATACCTTTAAGAACCGGAAAAATTAAAGCCAAAAAAAAATTAATTCGTTCCTTAACCTCGTCAGATAACCGGACATTTTATGCTTGGTTGAGTTTAACAACCGGGCCAAGCTCTCAAAAACCAGACTGTCCGGGTGAAAACCAATCGGTTGGCAAGCGTGAGTGTCTTTGTCATTATTGAGCCCAAAATTAAGCTTAAGAATGACGTCAAATGTCTAGGGTTGGGGTGGGGTCCGCAAAAAAAATTTAGCTCGATAAGGGGCCTCGGACTACATAAGTTTAAGAACCCCTGACCTATAATAATTATAGTGAACATGTTTTATTTGCTTGTCCTTTTTTATAACTTTTCATATTGTTGGCAAAGTTGCCACTTGTTTCGATTGGAAGAAAATAAATTTAATTTGGTATTATAATAGCATGGATAAATATTTTTAAAATATGATTAGTACTACAGTGGAACTAGATTTTAATAGTGATTTATAAATTAATTCATAAATTGTTTCCTTGTGAAACTTGAGCATTTTGTGTATACATAGTTACATATGTAATTTTATATGGACTGAAGTAAACTTTTTTGATTTAAATTATTTTGTAAATGTAAATATTTTGCCGTAGTTATAATAATTTTTCTACATCATTCTAAAGATAAAATTACCAAAAAGTATTTTGAACAGATCTAAAACACGAATTTGATGTTACAACAATGTTGAAAAATTACAATAATTACTGGACATTGCGTTTTATTTCAGTTTTCAGATATATAAATTAATTATAAAAATTATACTTGTACAATTTCCATCTTCTGGCAACGCCATGGTGTACAAATGAATTCTCTCGCTCCCTCTCTTTTATCCAACACATAAAACCGATAGAGCTTGGATGTTGGATTTTGTTACCTTCTGTTCTGTTATGCGCTTGCATACATGATGTTTATTTATCTTTTTCTTACTATACGCTATGGTAGTGTTGGCCATTTACCCTCCCGCGGTCACATTGCCCGTTGCGGGCCATCTTTCGGCTCGCCGTGCAGTTGCTGATTTCTATGCGCTGATTCGCATGAAAATTGAATATGCGAGAAACCCAGTCGGAATCAAACGTACAAAAACCAAACAAATGCAAACAAAAACATTATTTATGCGAAAGGCAATTTTTTAAGCATGTATTATTGAAATATGTATTATTTAATTGTTGTAAAAATAAATTAAATTTCATGGAAAAATAGACACCGATATTGCGTCTGGCATCATCACAAAATATTAAACCAGATATTGAAGGTCTTATTTTAAGTAAACTCTGTTAATATGTTTGTATAACATACATATGTATACATTATATGTATAAGATTTATGAAATGTTTTCTTTTAGTTGTTAAATAAAAATACAATTATTTTATATGCCAACGTTTATCTTTATTTATTAACATCAATGATTCACGAATTTCTACTGGGTCATTTTTTTCTATACGTGGAAAAGACAAAACACATTTATTTTCATTTTTTTTTTCGCTGGAATTTCTTCACACATTTGTACATAGCGCGAAATGTTTGTTGTAAACGTCCCTACGCTATGGTACTCACAAGAAATGTAATGATGGTAACAGAAAACTGAATGCTTATTGAAACCAATAAATTTTTAGTAACAGTGCAAACCTTTAATTCCCACCATTAGTTGTTCATTTATGCACCAAATGGAAAAACCAAAAACATTTTTATCCACTCGCATTAAGATAAAATAAAAAAACTTTTCTTATTTAGTTCAACTTAAAAAAAAAACACTACATTTTATTTGTTGAGGCGTAGCAACGCGCGCCGGGATTTGCTAGTAATAAATAAAAATAATACGTCTTACAACACTTTTGGTGATCGTTTAAAGAAATTAGTCACAACCGATTGCCTTACTTTTTTCGATTTTTCTAAATGAAACTCCCGGTAAGGTGCTAAGGCAGCTCTTATGTTGCTTTCAAACGTTCTCACGCGCCTGTCATCTGTATCTATTTTTACAGCTTCTTGCACCAGTTTTTAACCCAAAACTAAAACATTTGCCAAGTTGGTCACCGTCATCTGTTCTTCTTGTGTAGTTCCAATCTCTTAAGGATTTTCAGAATGCGCACGGTCATCAAAAAGGTCAATCATCTCTTCTACAGCAATGTTCTGTCCATCTGCTTCAACAGATAATTGCATGCCAAACTCGCGCAGATCGAGGTCAGTCGCGCAAATCGAATTTTAGGTAGGCAAATAATTTCGCATAAAGGTGAATTAGCGCAAACTGAATGCGCGAAGCGAGGGACAAGTATAGTTATATCTCCGGTAAACTTTAGCGGAAAAATGATTTTTTTATATCGTTTTAAAGCTAAAGAGATCAGTTTTTTTTGTCAAATTTTTGCCTTAGGCATTAAATAAAAAATTAATATCTTTTATAACAAATCAATTTTTTAAAGTTATTTTATAGAGTGAATACCATTCGATATGAAACTAAAAAAAAATACCACTAAATTCCTCGTCAAATTTCCTTTAAAACCTAATTTTTTCAGGGTGGTAGCCAAATACGGACTATCCCAAATAAATTAATTTTCCGCGCACCTCTGAAAATACTGCGCGCCGCTGCACTGTTGTCATGAATCGAGTTTTGGTTCAAATATTGCAGGAGACCGCAAATCTTGTCGGAAATGAACAATTGCTTTTTGAAATAAAAGCTAACCAAAATGGCAATAAATCGTAGAACCCGAATTTCGAAAAAAGCAAATTTTTTTTATTATTTTAACTTAAATGCCGAAAAATGTATTTTTTTATATGTTTTTTTTTTGTTAAAAAATGGCTAGACAGCGCAAATCTTGTCAGAAATTAACAATTTTTTCTTTTACTTAATTAAAGCTTATCAAAATTCCAACAAATCATCAGAGCCCGAATTTCGAAATAAAAATATGTTTTTTTGGAAAAAGCCAAACAAGCATTATTTTTAAATATTTTTTGTTTCAAAAATTGCTTGAGACCGGAAATTTTATCGGAAACGAAAAATTTTCTTTTTTTAACTTAAAGCTAATTTAAATGCCAACAAATCGCCAGACTCCAATTTTGAAAAAAAATTTAGTTTTTTATAACTTTAAGCTAAATGAAAAAAAAAAATTTTTTAATATTTTTTGATGCAAAAATTCCTAGCGTCCGGAAATTTTATCGGAAATGAACAATTGGCATTTTTAATAAAAGCTAATAAATCGTCGCTGCCTGAATTTCGATAAAAACTTTTCGTTTTATATTATTTTAAGTTAAATGCCAAAAAAATTTTTTTTTGGGTTTGCCAAAAACATGTATCGAATGCTTTTAGACAAAGTATCGAAAAAAAATTATTATTTACCCGTCACCCGATCAGAGAATTGAACCTGTGTTATCAGCGCCATGCCACTGTTCAAAGATGCTCATCTTACCCAACTCAGCCACCGACAGCATTTTTAAGACATATTAAAATGATTTCGTTAAACTGCGTATCAAGCATTGTCTAATCAGGGAAATTCAAAAGTTTTTTAAACACCTTTGAATAAAAAAATGAAAAAAAAAAAAAAATTATGTCGTCGCCGGGATTTGAACCGAAGCTTCCTGATCAGGCAATGAAAGTTTTTTATTTGCAATATCAGTGAAACATTTTGCTGATTATGCTAAAATATTTTGTTGTAAAATCAGATAATTTGAATTTGCAAAATCAAAGAACAAAGGGTTTTGATTTTGCAAATTTTTTCTTTGATTCAAAGAAATGAATTGTTAAATTCCACAAATTTTAATCAACGAATTGCAATTCGTTGATTTTACCAATCTTGTTTTTTCTGTGTAATAGGTCACTAATTGGTTATAATTGGTCAGTTAGTCCGATTAATTGGTTAGTAAGAGTAAATCTTTTACAAATATTTTTATAAGTTTCAAGGTCATCTCCATATTTTGGCAACCCATCTGGCGAATTTTGATAAAAAAAGTCCATCAAATAGGTCACTAATTGGTCGTAATTGGTCAGTTAGTCCGATTAATTGGTCAGCAAGAGTACATTTTTTAAAGCGTTTTGAAATATTTCAAGGTCATCTGCATATTTTGGCACCCCATCTAGCGAATTTTGAAATAAAATCATATGCATCTAATAGGTCACGAATTGGTCATAATTGGTCAGTTAGTCCGAATAATTGGTCAGAACGAGAAAATTTAAAATTTTTTATACCCTACAGAGAGGCTATATTCGGTTTGTCATTCCGTTTGTAACGCATAGAAGGGGGCGCGGCAGGTATAGTAAAGTATATATATTACTGATCAGCGTCACCACCTGAGTCGATATAGCAATGTCCGTCTGTCTGTCTGTTGGTCTGTCTGTTGAAATCACGTTTATGAGATAACTAAGCAAACAAATTCAATGGAATTTGGCACACAGTCGCACCTTTTTGCAAGCTGCTAGCAAATGGGCGAAATCGGGTCACGACCACGCCAACCGACCATACACTATGTAAATATAACTCAGCCCATTTTGAAAAAAGTTGCTGCGATTTTGATGAAACTTGGAAACATGTGAACAAAATTAGGATTGAGCTAGGTTTTAAATTTGCAAAGGCTCTTAGAGAGGCGTGGCACAGCCATAAATTTAATTTTTTATTTATTTATTTTATTTATTTATTTCAGTCCAATAGAACAGAATCCTTATTTATTTAAATTAATTTAAAATTACTATAATTATGTACATATATACAGTATTTAGTATGGACTTGAATATAAAGACTGTCCCAGAAAAAACTTACGTTTTTGTTTTTTATGATTATATTCTACCTGATATTCTTGTACGTCTTAAAAGACACAATATTTGTTCTACATAAAGTGACGTTTGATATGATGTATAACACTTGAAGATAGCACTTCTAACGACAAAGATATCTAGCAAGCAAGAAAAAAAAACCGGCGGGTTGCACTCTGGGAGTGCCGACAGAAGTGAAAACTTAAAATAATATAATTGAAATTTGTTTTCATGATGTTTTGTAATGTTTATGGAATAATTTTTTACGAATTGTTTCATTTATCAATAGAAATTACTATAAATTTTGGGTAAATTACAATATTCATTTATTATACATACATATTATACATAAAATAAGAATTTTTCACTTAAAAAATCAGATTAACTCAAAATTTTTAAAATTGTCAGTTAAGTCGTTCTATCGGCCAGCCACAGATATATATATATATATATATATATATATATGTGTGTGTGTATACATCCATTAGTAATATATTATATATGATATATAATATATAGAAAAGAGAGCGAGAGAGAGCGAAGTCGCCCATATATGTACTGTATGTACATATAATATGTAAATACATCTGGTGTCGGTGTCGGTGTCGGTGGCCTGTCGCGAGTTTATACATTTTTCCTCAGCCGCAAATCCTTTAAGCATATATATTATATATGATATATTTATATAGAAAAGAGAGCAAGAGAGAGCAAATTCGCCCATATATGTACTATATATACATATAATATATATATACATCTGGTGTCGGTGTCGGTGGTCTGTCGCGAATTTATACATTTTTCTTCAGCCGCAAATCCTTTACGCATATATATTATATATGATATATATAGAAAAGAGAGCGAGAGAGAGCGAAGTCGCACATATATGTACTGTATATAGAATATGTATATACATCTGGTGTCGGTGTCGGTGGCCTGTCGCGAGTTTATACATTTTCCTCAGCCGCAAATGCTTTCTTACGGAGGTGCACAACGTGCCTAAAGAAGTTTTTACTTCAAAAAGTCCGCGAAATGATTTTGTCCACATACCTGCAAAATCTAGAATTAAAATATTCAGCTATTGCAAAAATAATTGGTGCATCAGATAAAACTCTCTTTACGGTTATTTCTAAATATAAAATGGGTCTACCCAGTACCGAAAAAAAGGTTTAGGCGAAAAACCAGTAATTTCTATCCCAATGGTAGCGGCGAAGGTGAATCGTCTTTTTAGGCAGAATCCCAACACCTCAGTGCGAGATATGGTGGCTAAATCGGGTACATCAAAATCAACTGTACAAAGTATAACGGAGAAAAGTAAGCTGAAGACATATAGAGTTCAAAAAGTACCAGACCTTTCTTATGAAAAGCAGTTGATGGATTAGATGCGAGCCCGAAAATTCTATGAAAGGTACCTGACTAAATTTCATTCTTGCGTTATGGACGACGAAACTTACGTTAAAGCAGATTTTAAGCAGCTACTTGGGCACGAATATTATACGTCACCGAAGAAGGGGCATGTGCCTAGTAAATTCAAAGAAAAAAAAATTTCGAAATTTCCGAAGCAATATATGGTTTGGCAGGCCATATGCATCTGTGGCCTCAGAAGCAGCTTCTTCGTTACGCAAGGCACAATCAATTCCAAAGTTTGAATAGACGAGTGCCTCGAAAAACGTGTTCCACCATTTATTTGTACAGATGAAGGTACAGTGATGCTCTGGCCTGATGTAGCAACCTCTCATTACTCTAAAGCTACGATGGCACGGTATCAGAGCAAAAAGATCAATTTTGTACCAAAAATAGAAAATTCTTCAACTGCTCAGAGCTTCGCCCAATTGAGAGATATTGCGCTCAAATGAAAAGAGATCTTCGAAAGAGTGGTAAGACTGTAAACAAATTACAAGACTTCAGATTTAAGTGGGAAAGATCGTACCGTACTCTCGATGAAACAACTGTGCAAAATTAAATGAAGGGCCTTAAGAAAAATGTAAAATTTTTTTATAGAAACGAAAAAAATGTTAATTGCTTTTTAGTTATTTATATTCTGAACACTGGTCATTATTAATAAAAAAAGAAAAAAGATTAAAAAATTTATTGGGTATTTTTTTATAACTGAAAAACAAAACGTAAGTTTTTTCTGGGACAGTCCTAATATTAAAGTCTAAACCATGGACATTATATATTAAATTAAGTTCAGTAAGTGCTCTTGTAATTGGAGCATTTGTAGCATAATTTGTTCTAGACAAACCAACATGAAAAAGTTCGTTATAACGTAAATTCCTAACAGGTATGGAAAGGAATGAATGAAATGCTAACAGGAGTGGACAATCAATTAAACCATGTATAAATCATGTATCATCATGTATAAATAGTAAAGCTAAGGTCTTTCTCCTTAATTCAAGGGTCTTTAGATTAGATTTATGACTTGTAAGGTGAAACTGGTTCTGAAAAATTTAAGGAACGCAAAGCAAACCGGACAAAAACTTTTTGAATACGTTCTAGTCGATTAATATGGTTGGCATAATACGGTCTTCAAATGACGGCAGCATATTCTAATTTAGATCGAACTAATGATGTATAAAGAAGTTTTAAAGTGTAAGGATCAGAAAATTCTGAACTATTTCTTCTAACAAAGGCTAAAATGGCATACGATTTGGAAATAATGAAATTTTAATGGCTAACAAACATGAAATTTTCATCAAAAATGACACCTAAATCAGTAATTTCTCTCACTTTTTTTAATTGTGAACTATCAAAATAATACTGATAGTCAATTACTGAATTTGTTTTATGAAATGTTATTTGGAAGCATTTTTCAATGTTGAAATATAATTTATTGTTTTGACACCAAAAATACAAATTATTTAAATCGGATTGTAAGTTTTCAAATTCAATATAGTTTTTAATAGCCGAGTAAATTTTTAAATCATCAGAATACAAAAGATATTTCGAAAAACTTAAACAATTACTTACTAACTTACTTACTTGGGTGGCCATAACAACCCGTTACCGGGTTACGGCCGACCTCAAAAGCTCTCTCCAGGCGCCTCTGCTTCGCGCGCGCCTTCTCCAATCAGTCACACCAAGCGTGGATAGGGTTTCTTCGGCTTGGTCTTTCCATCGGAGGCATGGTCTTCCTCTCCGTCGTCGCCCAGCGGCTTCCGCATCAAACACCTTTTTCGCCGGAGCTTCTTCGTCCATACGCACAACATGTCCCAGCCAGCGCAGACGTTGGATAGTGATGCGCTTGACTATGTCGATGTCATCGTAGAGCTCGTACAGTTCATGGTTCATTCGAATACGGTAGTCGTCGCCGACGCGAACAGGACCGAAGATTTTGCGAAGAATTTTTCTCTCAAACACCCAAGTGTGGCTGGATCGGTCTGCGACACAACCCATGCTTCTGCACCGTAGAGTAGCACGGGTAAGATGAGCGTCTTGTAGAGTGTCAGTTTTGTCGGGCGAGAGAGGTCTCTACTACTCAATTGCTTACTGAGACCGTAGTAACACTTATTAGCAAAAGTGAGTCTTCGCTTTATCTCCAAGCTGATATCGTTTTGAGTGTTCACGGATGTGCCAAGATAGGTGAATTCCTTGACAACTTCGAAAGTATAGCTGTTCGCAGCTATGTTGGATCCTAAAGTCTCATTTGACACTCTCCGTGTTGAGCTGCGTATAAATTCGCTCCGCGTTTTAATCTGATTTTTTATAGTGTAAACGCTAAATTAAAGTTCAATAAATTACGATAGAGACGCACAAGTGGGTTTTAAACCAAATTTCAATTGTCAGACGGCAGATTCTGTGCCCTTAGTGGCAAAAAAAAAAAGAAATAAATAAAAAATTAATTGTTTATTTCATATAATAAACAAGTGAAAAAAAAATGCCGGTTGAGCGCTCACCTCCAACCGAAAAGAAAGACTCATCGGTCAGTGCTGAGTCTAAAAAAAATATTGAGAACGAAAAAAATAAAAAAAGTGGCTCTCCCGCTAAAACAGATAGCCAAAGTGCTAAAATACAAACAAGTGCGCGTACCAATTCCAATGTGTTGCCTTCCAACATTCAACCGATCGCTCCTGCGCAAAAGCATACACTCCAAGTACTCACACACGAACATTTATTAAAAGGCACCCAAGAACCAGCTGCATCTAATGAAGCGGGTCCTCTCACTGCTACGTCACCATGGAGTGTACAATGCAGCTCTTATTTGATCCCCCAGCGGGAAAATATGTCAGTTATGACTAATTTAACTACCCATCAGGAAAATGATGCGAAAACCGCAAATATAAAATTTCCCAAAACTTTTAATACTTCTAACCAAAAAAGAACCAATAACACCGATACTAACTCCAACAAGGTATAAACTTCAGCAATCCAGACTAGAATGGAGCGCTATATTAATATCAAGCGAAAGCTAAGTCCATTAAAGGGTAATGCAAATAATTCAAGAAAGATGTATAAAGTAAGTGAATGCGAGCAATCCTCTAACAACCCACTTAGCAAAAATCGTTATGCTTTGCTTGATAACGACCCATCCGTACTCAATAACGACAACATGAGCGAATGAAGCAATAAAACACTTAAACCTCCCCCCATATACTTGCGTGAGCGCAGTTCTAATGCACTTGTTTGTAACTTGGTTTCACTTATTGGAAAGGATGCCTTTCATATAATTCCTCTAATGAAAGGCAATGTTTCCGAAACCAAAATGTAAATATACACAGAAAAAAATTATAGAACAATTGCGACTTACCTTAATAAAAATCAAAAAAGCTTTTACACCTACCAACTTAAAAGTAGCAAAGGTCTAACAGTCATATTAAAGGGCATAGAACCCGACGTGGAACATAATGAAATAAAAGAAGCTCTTACTCATGCCGGATTTAATCCTAAATCAATTTTCAACATAAGGAACAAAAATAAAGTCCCACAGCCGCTTTTTCGTGTAGAACTTGAACCAGATGCCCGAAAATTGCAAAAAAATTAGGTACATCCTACTTATAATTTGCGCTACCTAATAAATCGCAGAATATCCGTTGAGGAACCCCATAAGCGAATGGGACCTGTGCAGTGCACAAACTGCCAGGAGTTTGGCCACACCAAATCATATTGTACTCTTCGTACAATTTGTGTTGCTTGTGGCGACTTTCACTCTTCGTCCGCATGTTCTACCGACAAAAAAGACGCTAATACAAAAAAATGCAATAACTGCGGCGGAAACCATACGGCTAACTACAGGGGGTGCCCAGTATACGCTGAATTAAAAAACAAAATGCGCTTACGTACGGAAATAGTTCGAAGTCCACCTACCCAAGTCATACAGACTTTTACCAATAGCATTGTACCTACCAACTTGCCCAATATATCGGCCCAGACCTATTCTGACGTGCTTAAATCTAGCCAGGATAAGCCTGCAAATACCACAAGTAACTCTCAAAATTTTGAAACCATGCTTATGACGCTCACTCAATGCATGACTCAGTTCATGACAACAATGCAGACAATGATGCACGAAATGATGAACAATCAAAATCAACTTATGAAAGTTTTGATTGGAAACAAATGAATACCCTTAAAATCTGTCATTGGAATGCGAACGGCGTAAGCCAACACAAATTAGAAATTAAAAACTTTCTTTACAATAACGAAATTGATATTTTACTTATTTCTGAAACACATCTTACCCTCATGCACAATTTTAAAATTGAAGGGTATAGATTCTACAAAACCTGTCACCCTGATGGCAAAGCGCGTGGAGGTACAGGTATACTCATTAAGACCCGTATAAAGCACTACGCATTTGAGCAGTATGAGAGGGACTACCTACAAGCTACTTCAATTTGCATAGAATGTTGGAACGATAAAGTAACAGTTTCAGCTGTATATTGTCCTCCAAGATATAAGATCACGACAACCCAGTTCGACCATTTTTTTAATACACTAGGATCAAAATTCATAGCTGCAGGTGATTATAATGCGAAGCATAATCACTGGGGCTCTCGACTTGTCAACCCAAAAGGCAAAGCACTACGGCTTTCATTAACCAATCGCCGCAATGGGCTTGATTATGTATCCACTGGTCAGCCAACTTATTGGCCGTCAGACCCTCAAAAGATTCCTGATCTTATGGACTTTGCAATTACAAAAGGAATTAATAAGAGGCAAATTTCAGCAGATTCATGTTTTGACTTGAGCTCTGACCATTCCCCTGTAATTATGAATCTGCATAAATGTGTAGAGCTGCTGCAGTCACCCAATGGGCTTACAACAAATAAAACAAATTGGCTCAAATACAAAAAATATGTCAGTAGCCATCTTTCTGATAATGTAAGCCTTAAAGATTCCGAGGAGCTGGAATCGGCCATACAGCTATTTAACAGCATGTTAGTATCAGCTGCTCTTCATGCAACTCCTGTGCACTCAGTAACAACCCATAAAAGGCAACACCTCAACTCTTCTCATATAGAACGTTTAGTGATGGAAAAAAGACGACTCAGGTGTCAATGGCAAGAGGTTAGGTCACCCACACTTAAACATAAATTAACACTAGCCAAAATTGAATTAAGAAAGGCTCTACGAGAAGAGTCTGAAAGAGGTATAGACGCATATATTAAAAAGCTGAGCCCTTTACAGTAATCCAACTACTCCTTATGGAAGGCCATCAGGGGTATGAAAAAACCCACTGACTTAGATTCCCCTATAAGGCTAAGCAATGGTCACTGGGCTAGAAGCAATGAAGAAAAAGGCCAAGCTTTTGCTCAACACCTTAAGCATGTATTTCAGCCAAATCCTCCGCGCAACAGCTTCAAAATACCGCAAGAATATCAAAATATGAGACGAATTCGGTTGCGCTTCACAACTAAAGACGTTGAATCTTTAATACAAACACAACTTAACAAGAAGAAAGCACCAGGACATGACCTAATAACTGATAATATGCTTATTGAATTACCTAGCTGTGCAGTCAGACATTTAACCATACTTTTCAATGGTATTACTCGATTGGGCCACTACCCAGAAATGTGGAAGATGTCGCAAATTACAATGATTCCTAAACCTGGGAATAATCCCACACAAGTTGCAT
The DNA here is from genome assembly GCA_963662105.1 of Meiosimyza platycephala. Lineage (NCBI taxonomy): Eukaryota > Metazoa > Arthropoda > Insecta > Diptera > Lauxaniidae > Meiosimyza > Meiosimyza platycephala. Next base: position 44,206,072 of record OY759211.1, read on the forward strand.
CCTACCGGCCAATTAGCTTGCTGCCCACCACATCAAAACTCTTCGAAAAGCTGCTACTTTCGAAAATTATGCCCCACGTAAACCAAATGAGCATAATACCCCATCACCAATTTGGCTTCCGCAAAAAGCATGGAACTATCGAGCAAGTTCACAGGATAGTAGCACAAATTAGAAAGGCATACGAAGATAAAAAATATTGCTCTGCAGTATTCCTTGATGTAGCGCAAGCTTTCTACAAGGTGTGGCATGAAGGACTTTTACTCAAAATAAAAAAATTACTCCCTAAAAATACACACGCTTTACTAGGGTCCTACCTTACAGGGCGAAAGTTCCGTGTAAAATGTAAAAATTACATTTCAGATGATGTGGAAATTTTTGCTGGCGTGCCACAAGGTAGTGTTCTTGGCCCAATTCTTTACCTTTTATACACTTATGACTTGCCAACAAACAACTAGTTGAAACGTGGCTTTTAAACTGGCGAATAAATGTAAACGAGCAAAAAAGCACACATGTAACTTTTACACTTAATAAGAAGACTTGCCCCACAGTTCACCTAAACAACACGGAAATACCTCAGAGCACTGAAGTTAAATACTTAGGTATGCACCTCGATAGACGGCTTACTTGGAAAGCTCATATTGAAAAGAAACAAATGCAAATGAAGTTGAAAGCATCAAGCATTAATTGGCTTTTACATAAACATTCAAAACTTAGCCTTGAATATAAAGTTATTTTGTACAAAGCAATTATTATACCTGTATGGTCATACGGAATCCAACTGTGGGGCAACGCAAGCTTATCAAATATAGAACTATTGCAGAGGTCTCAGTCAAAAATACTTCGAAATATTTCCGGCGCACCTTGGTATGTCAAAAACATAAACATACACCAAGACCTTGGTATACCTTTTATTAAACAGATACAGGAAATCAAAAAGCAATCATATCAACTAAAACTGCAGCAACATCCAAACACACTGGCTAGGAACCTACTCCTAACATCGAATTCATCTCGACTGAAGAGACAAGATTTACCACCCCTGTAGCCACTATGTACACGAATACTGGCAACTCTATCAACAGCTCAAGACTGAGTTTGATATGAAAAAAAAAACAACATTTCTAAGCAATGGCTTAGAAAAGTTCAACGTTATTTTAGTTTCTTAAGATTTATTCAGTTATTGTTAGTCTCCAAGCGAGTTGGTACAATAAATAAATAAAAAGTTTAAAAAAAAAAAAAAATGTTTGATCCAATGCGCCGTGTCTCCCTGCTTGTGGACAGCATATACTTTGTTTTGCCCTCGTTCACCGTCAAACCCACCTTCGCTGATTCTTTTTCGATAGCAGAAAACGCAGCAGTAACATCTCTATTACAACGTCCAATGATATCAATATCATCGGCATATGCAAGGAGCTGGACACTTTTGTAGAAAATAGTGCCATTACGATGTACACTGGCTTTTCGCAACACCCCTTCTATCAAAAAGTTGAAGAGGTTGCTGGATAGTGGATCGCCTTGTCTGAAACCTCGTTCGGTATCAAATGGTTCGGAGAGGTCCGTTCCTACCCTGACGGAGCTGGATGTGTTGCTCAACGTCATTCTGCAAAGCCGCACTAGCTTCGCAGGTATACCGAACTCAGACATGGTGGCATACAGGCAATCCCGTATCGGGCTATCGAAAGCAGCCTTAAAATCGATAAAATGATGATGGGTATCGATCTGTTTTTCGTGGGTTTTTTCCAGGATTTGACGTAGTGTGAAGATCTGGTCTATGGTGGACTTACCAGGTCTAAAGCCGCACTGATAAGGCCCAATCAGTGTGTTGGCGAACGGCTTAAGTCTTTCACACAGTACGGTCGACAGGACCTTGTATGAGATGGCAAGAAGACTGATTCCCCGGTAGTTTGCGCAAATTGTAGGGTCACCTTTCTTCAGAATAGGACAAAGGACACTGAGATTCCAATCGTCGGGTATGCTTTCTGCTAGCCATATTTTGCAGATGAGTTGATGCATACATCCTATCAGCTCATCGCCACCGGTCTTGAACAATTCAGCAGGCAGGCCGTCAGCACCGGCTGCTTTGTTGTTCTTAAGTCGCTGTATCACAACTCGTACCGCGTCATGGCTAGGTGGTGGTACGTCCACACCATCGTCGTTGATTGGTGGCATCGGGTTAGTTTCTCCAAAGGCGGGATTGGTGGAGTCATCGCCAGCAAGCAGCTTGGAAAAGTGTTCCCCCCATAATCTCAGTGTACCTTGCGTATCCGTAACCAGATTTCCGTGTTCATCTTTACAGGTAGATGCTCCGGGCTTGAAACCTTGGGTCAGATGCTTGACTTGTTGGTAAAATTTTCGAGCATCATTCCTGCCTCGTAACACTTCGAGTTTCTCACGCTCACGCCTTTCCTCTCTCGTTTCTTGCGTCTGAAAAGGCGCCTCTCTTCCTTTCTCTTTTCCCGGTAGTTTTCGCGTACGGCTCGCGTTGCGGCTGACTGCAGTGTTCTTTTGTATGCGGCGTTTTTCACTGCAGTAGCTTCGCGACACTCCTGGTCATACCATTGATTTCGCGGAGGTGGGCGTCGGAAACCAACTACTTCCTCAGCGGCAGAGCGCATGGAGCGGGAAATATGCGCCCAAAGTCCACCGGCATCATCGGGTAGAGAGTCAGGTTGAAGGAGCAGTTCTGAGAGGTGAGCGGAATAGGCTTCGTCCGTCCGATGTGATTGCAGTTTAGCGACGTCCAGCTTTCGTTGCATATCAGAGCGTACATCCTTTGCATTGCACAGCCGCATGCGTATCTTGGCTGCAACAAGATAGTGATCGGAGTCAATATTGACTCCACGGAACGTACGAACGTCTAGCACGCTGGAAGCATGCCTTCTGTCGATCACAACATGATCGATTTGGTTTTGTGTTTTCTGATCAGGGGACAGCCAAGTGGCCTTGTGGATGTCAAGGTGTTGAAATCTTGTGCTACTTACTTCCATGTTTCGCGCCGCGGCGAAGTCAATCAGCCGTAGACCGTTGTTTGAGGTGGTCTCATGGAGGCTGAACTGACCGACAGTGGGGCCAAATATACCTTCTCTTCCGACCTTTCCGTTGAAGTCCCCGAGTACAATCTTAACATCGTGGGCCGGGCAGCGGCCATATACTTCCTCGAGTCTCGCGTAGAAGGCATCTTTGACAACATCGTCCTTTTCCTCCGTCGGGGCGTGCGCGCAAATCAAGCTGATGTTAAAGAATCGAGCTTTGACGCGGATCGTAGCCAACCTTTCGTTCACAGGTGTAAACCTGGAGATACGGTGGCGAAGTCTCTTGCTTACAACGAATCCGCATCCTAATTCGCGCCTCTCCGCATGGCAGCTGTAGTAGATATCGCAACTTGTTTGGTTAGAGCAACCTTGTCCTATCCATCTTATTTCCTGGATGGCGGTGATATCAGCCTTAATTTTTTTGAGGGCATCCGCTAATTCGATAGAGGCACCTTCCCTATTGAGGGTCCGGATATTCCAGGTGCATATCCTTAAATCATATTCCTTTTTTCGTTTGCAGTGGTCAACGTTGAGGGGTTCTTTATCCGAGGCTTTTTTAGTTTTCATTGGATTTTTTTTTTTACGTGGCGGGTACCAAACCCTGCGCACAACCCATTTTACTTCCAGGGAGGACGCGCTGCACACATTTGCTCACTATCTCAGCGGATGCGGAGATAGCTACCCAGATGGAGCCAGGGGGGAGGCTGTGTGTCAACTTGCTAATGGTTGGCTCAGAGATCGCTCTGGCAATCCCCAGGTGGAAAGCAGTCAGAAACTTTACTCTGATCAACCAAAAGCCAATCTATCTTAAACAATTACTAATGTCATTAATAAAAAGTATGAACAATAATGGTCCCAATATACTTCCATGTGGTACACCAGATGTTACAAAATAAGGTTCAGATTTATGGTTATCAACTACCACGTAACACACTCTATTGGCTAAGTAAGATTCAATCCATCCAAGATAAGCTGAGTGAAAGCCAATTCGATAAAGTTAACTTAATAAAATTTTATGAGATACTTTGTCGAACGCTTTAGAAAGTCAGTATAAATAGCATCAACTTGAAAACCATCACGCAGAGCAGAAATACAGTCTTCAGTAAAGATAGCCTGATTAGAAACAGTTGAACGGCCTGGGATAAAACCATGTTGATTTAAGCACAAAATACTTTTTACAGCAAAGCAAATTTTAGTTTTTATAATACTTTCAAAAAGCTTAGAAATGTTGGTTAGTTTGGAAATAGGCCTATAATTAGACACATCACTTTTACTACCTTTTTTATGAACTGGTGTAATAAAGGCTATTTTCCAGTCATTAATGAAGTGTCCTTCAGCTAGTGATTAGTTAAAAATGATCTTAAGAGGATACACTAACGAGGATAAATATTCTTTAAGAAAAAGAGCCGAAATACCATCAGTCTGAGTAGAAGACTTTAAATTTAAGATACCATTTATAATATCATTATTATTTAGTTGAAGGGATCCAAAATCAATAGAGGAATTAATGTTAAAAATAGGATCACAGTTACTATCCGTATTAGTGTCCATATTACTTTTAAAAAATTCAGCAAATAAATTAGCAGCATCATCAGTAGAATTAGCCACCTTATTATTAAAATATAAAGCTGTTGGAATCAGTGTACGAAAATAAACAGTACAATTAGTTTTGTACCGAGCCGAAGCACAGGTCTTTATTCTTCAAACCAATGAACAAAACAATATCAGTACAAAACAGAAATTTGTACTCGGTAAGGTACAATATAAGAATGGTTTCGTAATCTTCGTGGGTTTGAATTTGTTTTGCATTTGCGTTTGCACCGTAGCTCGTACATTATAAATTGAAATAAGAGTGTCGTGTTTTGGCTCGGTACGTTCGTTTATTTTACTCATCAGCAAATTGAAATAGTGATGCCACCGGCTTGCAAAAAAATGTATTGTATAAAAACTGAAAAAAGTTTCATCTTATGAGAAAAATTGTAATGAAAATGGTTGAATGAAATTTACTGCATCCATACTTGGGAAAGTTAAAAAAAAAAATGTACATATGTGAGTTGCTTTTCAATAAATTCAAATGTTAGAAGCTGTAAAGCTTAAATAAATTATTACGATTTTTAAACATATGTAGGTTGGCAACCGATTATTGGGGAATTTGAAATCTGTCATTCATTTAAGAATTCGCGTCTTCCACGAATTAATTTTGCTCTCAATTTTTTCGTCTTTATTTGTACTGGCAGAACTTAATGGTTATGATATGAGTGTAATAGCGCCCTCAGACGTTCAGATTTTTCATACAACCGTCAATACGACTTATTCGTACGCAACGACTATTTCGTCCGACCTTTCATCCGACTTTAGTATGCGTTCAGTTTTCACACAGTAAAGAATAAAATGAAAGCGAATGATTGCGTAGAAATAATGGAACAGGATTATTTTAGCTCATATTGCCAAATTTTTTTTTCAGGGATAAAAAGGGCTTGAAACGGTATTTTCGTCAACCGCCGGAATTCTGTTTAACGCATTATCCATTTTCACAGTACACATGACGGTTGCAGACAACAGACAAAATGCGAATGAAGAGTGAAAGCAAGCATGAAAACGTGCGACTTGCTCTCATACGTCAGACTTTTCGCTCAACTGAAGAAAAAATCAAACTATTTTGATTTTCAACCAACCATCCGTACGACTTCTGCATTTTCATACAACTCAGACGCTCATGTTGGGAATAGAATACGAATGGTTGTCGGGAATTGTTGTCAATCACCCGCTGTCAAAATTATTTTATACTTGATCCAAGTGTGTTATAATTGTGACAGCGTGTGATCGTTGACGATTTCCCGACACAAGTTCGTTTCTGTTCACAGCATCAGACTTTTTATCCGACCTGTTAAAATCGGAGGAAAAATCTGAACGTCTGAGAACACAATGAATGCTTTAGAGCAAGATTGCGCAGATTGCAGTGATAGAGTTGAACAACTATATTATTGTGATCAATAGTCGCCCGACTACCTAGTCTCAGGTATGCGCATGCCTTATATGAGCGTTAGACTTTCCGATATTTCAAGAGAATTCTTAACTGTTTACCACGATTTTTTCACAAGTTATACAACTGTACATAATTCTTATGTATTTTATATTGTTTGGGTACTGGGTCGCAAACAATGGAAGATCAGTAGTGTTTCGTATTTTGATGCTGTACCATTGCACCGTACCGATTACTCCCCGTATAAGTGATATAAAAACAAGTGGTATAACAAGTGATTTTTAAAGAAATTAAAATTAAAAAATGCCGCGTCCAAAAAATAATGTTTTACTAGAAATTTGAAATACACATGTTTTCTAATATATGTAGCTCCCTATTTTAATTTTTTTTTTTGAATCCGAATAAACTGTATATAGAACTATTCTTAAATATGCATTTAAGTCTAAATCAAAACTTTTTTTTATTATTTACTAAAAAAATTGAAATATACTTGTTTTCTAATTAAACTGCTTGTTAATAAATTTTTTTCGTCGCATAAGTATCAAATCGGGTGGCAACTCATGTTTGGCATGCCTTAAGCTTCTCAGAGCACAGGAATGCTCGCTTCACATAGTAACGAACTGATATTGTTCCGTTCCCATTCACCGAACAAAAGGAGAATAAATTTATTTTCTGTGCTCAGAGACGTACAAAAGAAGATTGGTTGTGTGCGCTCTCTGCTTATGAAAAGTATGTGTACTCGTTAGAACTTCAGCTCGCTAAATTTATGTGGTGAAATAAATGTTTTATGTTTACGCAGTACAATACTAAATTGTACGGTCAAATCAACATCGGCACAAATCGCGATTGAATTGTACCATAGTGTACATTTTCGTACACTGGTTGGAATGCTTCCGGATGATTTTTTGGACTTAATAAAACGCCAGAAAGCTTTAGGGTTTGATTTTATATTATTCTCATAATGACGTATGTGATTTTTATACAAATATTTTTCAAGAAAATTGTATTCTCTTGAATAGAGTAAATATTTACTTTTGAATTCAAAGTTCTTTGTTGCTTTGAATTTCTTATAAAATTTATTTCTTAAGTTTTTTCGTTTTTTTAGACCACTGGTATGCCAAGAAACTTTGTAACTCTTACGTTGAAATTGAGGAATGCTATTCAGGCAAATATTAATAATGTTATTTAAAAAATTTGTAAAGCAATTAACAGTGTCCATATTCTCTAAAAGAGAATCCCAATCAACATCAAAAATTGATTTGCTTAAAAGAGTGAAATCACATAAACTAATATTAAAGTTATAACGAACGAACTCAGGAGTCAATCTTCTAAAATGATAGAATTCGAATTCAATATATAATGGGACATGGTGCATATCTGGCACAGAAAAAGGAAACGCATATTCAGAGATGTGAAAATTAACATTGTTGCTAATAAAAACCAAATCAAGAATTCTATTTAATCTATTAGTAAGACTATTGATTTGGCCAAGTCCAACACTTAATAAACTATCAATAAAATAGATTTCTGAGATAGAATTTACATTCAAAGGAAAAAGAACATTACTATCAGAATACTTCCAAGTAACTTTTGGTAAATTAAAGTCACCTAAAACACAATGGTGGCTTTCCTGTATACTATTTACGATCAAATGATTAATATTATCAACATGAGCTTTATAATCGGTTTCAGAGCTGTTTGGTGGAATGTATGACACGCATAAGAAAAGTAAATTGTCATTACCGTGCAAAACAATACACAACTGATCTAAGGCAGAGTCAGTATTATTTAGAGCAAAAAGCTGGATGAAGCTTATGTTGCGCGGCTATTAAAATACCACCTCCTCTAGTGCAACCAGTTTTTATAATATCACGATCTTTACGGAATATTGCATACAAATGGTATCAAAAAATTCTTCATCAAAAAATTTCGAATTAAGCCAAGTTTCCGTAAGCACTATAACATCAAAATCAAGCAGCGAACTTTTAGTTAAAATACTCGTAAACTTAGTTCGGATACCGGAAATATTCTGATAATAGATTTTTATTGAATTAATGTTAGAAAAATTAGCTTCTATATTGAAATCATTACTCGTTACAAGTAAGTTGTAGGTTTTTCCACTTTTTGAAAAAACTTAAAGTCTTTTACCCGTACATCTACAGGCCAAAGGGCTGGATCAACAATAAATTTATATAGCGATGACGAAACTCCCAGCTTAAAGTTCACTCTTTTTAATGTTTCCTGCTGAGCATCTTTTTTAATAAGTTTATAACAAGAGAGATTTTGTCTAGTTATACTAGTATATTTAAGTACGTAGTCAACAATATTAGACTCAGTAACTGAGGGCTCAAAAGAAGATAGATGAACCCACCTCTTTCGGTCAATAATAGCAAGCTCAACATTAGAATTCATGCCAACATTCTGGGTTTTTGTTTTTTGTTTTGTTTCTAACTTCCGTCCACGGAAATTTCGCATTCCCAGTTGCAGCCGAAGCAACTTTCATGTTATTTGAAGAGCAAGGTGCCTGACAGGCAACATTAGCATTAATTGCAGGCGACAGCAAATTAGTAGACGAAGATTGAGCAAAAGCATTATCTTGAGTAACCACATCATCATATGCCAAATGGATCGAAATTCGGCATATCAACAAGAGCATTAGAAGAATTGACCTCGGTGGCAGACATTAGGACTGAGGTCGATGAACTCGTAGATGTCGAGTACAAACACGGTTGCCACAGTTGGTACATTTGTACCAAACTGGTACATTTATTTTCATATGGTACACTGGTACATTGTTTTCTGATTTGGTACATTTTATCAATGAATGGTATGAAACAAAAATTTCCTACAACTTCATAGTAAAATTACAAAATCCTTAGTTTTAGTTGTGCGATACTTTGACCAGCAGTCATGTAATGTTAAAGACCGTTTTTTGTCTTTAATTGAATTGGCGCAGAGTGATTGAAAAGGAATATATCAAGCACTTAAAAAATATTTTTAAAACAATAATATACCATTAAAAAACTTAATCGGCTTTGCTACTGATGGAGCCAACACAATGGCTGGGAACCTTAATGGTTTAAAAAGATATTGATCTTTTTTATATTAAATGCACGTGCCATTCTCTACACTTATGTTGCAGCTATGAATCTAAAAAGCTTCCAGATGAAATTGAACAGCTTTGCCGCGATATTGATAAATTTTTTGCATTCAGCTCCAAACTGATAAACGGCTTGAAAGAATTGCAAGATTACTGTAACGTGCCACCTCATAAAATTTTAGGAATTTCTTTAATAAGATCGCTTTCATTAGAAAATGTTATTCCACGGATTATTTTATTTGTTTCCTGTCCTCTTCCTTAGAAGTAAATGGAATTAAGTCAACTAAATTGGCAAGTTAAATGTTAAATTTAGAATATGCTTTTCCTTAGTTATACATTAAAAATTATAACAAATTTAAACAAAGAATTCCAATCTGAAAAAGTAAGGCTTCCAAATTTATACTCGCAATTAGAATACCATTTTAAATTAATTTTATGTAACTATATTAATAACGATTTCGTACAAGAAATTGATTGTTTGGAAAATTTTGAACTCAGCGATGAAAAACAATTCTTGAAACCTGAGCAAATTTTTATTGGCATAAAAGCAGAAAAATTCTTACAATCAGATAACTTCTTTGAATTGAATGATTTAATTAATATAACATCCAGTAAATTTTTTTTGGAAAATGGAACTGGTATATTACCATTAATAAACCATTTAATCACTTAATCGAATGTGATCACGATACCATCGTTACTCAGTGGAAACTACAGCTTTCAAAAATAGATTTCAAGAGTTGCACTGACTTGGCTCAGTTTTAGGAAAAAGGGAGTTCCATAAAGAATGGAGTCGGGGAACCTTGTTTTAATGATCTTGTGAGTTTTGTGAATTGCTTAATGTGCCTTCCACACAGCTCAGCAGCAGCTGAAAGAAAATTTTTTAACTTAAGCCTCATAAAAACCAAGTTAAGAGATAAACTCGAGTTTAAAACACTTAACAACATTATGCTTTCTAAAGAATTACACGACGACCGCAATGATTTGCATTTTGTATGGTCGGCCAACGAATTTTTTTAGTATGATATCCAAATGACAAAAATTTTTTTTGGTTATTAAAAAAAGTTTACTTTAAGTGACACCTCTCCAATTTCCTTGAAAGTTTAGTATGTGGCAGAGTTCAGTATGCTGACCGTGAATATATACATATGTTGGATAGAAATGCCTCCATCGTATTTTTTAGCTTGAAGATCGCATTCTTCATTTTAGTATATTCAGTACTTGCTGAACACACTAAAATTTCAAAAAAATTAGAGAGGTGTTAAAGTATAATTTTTTCTTCATGGAGTTCACTTTTCCCAACACTGCAGTTTGACTTATTTTCCGATTACAAAAATATGAAAGCCAAATGAAATTTCTCATTGAAAAGTTTTGATTAGAGTTCGGTCATAGCCATTAATAACACTAGCTAACATCCATTTGGCTTTTTAGGTGCCATTATTTTTTTTTTCCTTTAAGTTTGTGAACTGTGTTAATAAAAGTAATAATTAAAAAAATGTTGGTACATTTTTTTCCTATTTGGTACATTTTTTTACTAAATTTGGTACAAAAAAAAAAGTCATGTGGCAACCATGAGTACAAATTCGCCACAGAACCATTCGGCTTTTCTTGCGAAGCTAAGTTACTCTTATTTATATTTAAATTTTTAGCTAGGAGAGACGATTGACCAATTGCTAATTTTAGATCATTCACTTCACTGACGAAATTGTTTCGTAAGAGTCTTACATCTTCAGTAAGAAGAGAGATTGACGAGGTTAGGTCATTTAAGCATAATTTAGACTGCAAAGAATGCAATTCAGTGTGTAAGTCACCAATTTTTTTCACGAGTAATTTTTTATCGTCTGCTAAAGAGTTTATCATAGTGAGCGCACGTGCATTATCAGTTTTAAGAGTAGAGATTTCGTTAAACAAAATTTGGAGATTAATTTCTCGGTTGATGTGATAAAACGCATTTATTATGTTGTTTAACAGGTTCGGCATTAGTTAACGACAACAAGAGAAACCAAATTATTCCGAATTGATTGAATTGCGAATAGTGGGGGCGAACGTATAGAATTTCGGCGCACTGCCGCGCACTTTTTACAGAGAAAATAATTGTTTGATTTTCGCAAGTACTCCAAAGTCGATGGCAAAATATCTACACAATTTAAATGAAACAGTTCACTGCACTTGCCACACTGAGTTGATGGCTGACCACGCTTAACCCTCTGGCCACAGAGGCAAGGCATTATTAATTAAAACGATTTCAAAGTTTATAAGAAAGAATATTAGACTAGGCAAAAACACAACCGCACCACTTGAATTCACGACAGGGAATGATATGGGAATGTGAATGGGAAATTTTAACTTCTATAACGCTATAACTCGTAAACCGTTATAATTAGAGAACTAGCAACGTAATCGTAATGAAGTTTAGTATGTCAGATATTCTTACTAAAAGGTACCTTCTTACGAAAATTTGGCACAATAGAACCGATGGGCATGGCACCTCCCATATAAGCAAAACACGTTTAATGCTATAGATAGTGTGCAATGAGAGTAATTTTTATAAAATTTGGTGCATGGATGTCAATTATTATAAGCTATAAAATTAAATAAATTTCGATGGGATGGAGCTTTTCAGCAAAATAAAAAAATATGAACGTAGAATAATATCTGTAAATTTCAAGTAAATCGATGAAATTTTGGGGGTCTGCCTTAATCAATTTGAAATATAATGTGCCACAATTAAAAAAAAAAACGTTATTTATTTCTTTGCTGACATTAATACACGTCGCTCGATCTCTCCCAAAATTTGGGTGGATGACTAATTTTTGATGATGAATCGATTACTGCAATATTTTTTCAACAAAATGTCCGTTAGATGGGCTCCAGAGCAAAAGATATTCGTCTGATTCAAAATAATCGTTTTTTATTTCTTTGCCGAAGCTCCAGCACATCGTTCGATCTCGCTGAAAATTTGCATGCATCAGTTGCTCAAAAAAATAGCTTCAGCTGGGTTGCTTTGGTTACTTGCGATTGTATTCTCAAACATCAAAAAAATGTACGAGCTGGGTCGATTTGATTACTTAGGACTGCATATTCAGAAACCAAAAAATTGCACAAGCCGGGTCGTTTCGGTTACTTTCGTTTGCAGTTTCAAAGTTCAAAAAAATAGCTTAGCCCTTTCGAGCCGAAAAAAAAACTGTAGGGTGTACAATATTTGTGATAGATTAGCCTTAGAAACTAAATTTTTAAAATTTTTGATCGTACCTAAGTTTAAATTTTCACCGCCAGAGGCGCTGCAGGCCTTGGGACATATAGTCCCAGTAGGTGTTTTTAATTTTAATTTTTGGGATATAATATCCCTGGAGTGGTTATAAGAAGAAAGAGTGGTTATTAAAAATTTAATTTATTTTATTAATTCATGTAATTTAAGTGGGCTAAATGAAAAGAATTGTGTCTTAGTGCTTATGGTATGGCGTAAAACATCCGAAACATAATGGAACTTCGCATGCTTTGCATGTGAAATTTGTATGCTTGTCTTTTTTATCCTTGGAACATTTTACACATTCTTTACGTGGCTGGCCATTGCCGTTAACTGTCCATATGTTCTCCGTAGCATCTGTTACTGCAACGGTGCAGTCTTCAATATTGTCTTCGCCACCGGACTCTTCATCGGAACTGGAATCCATAGCGCACATTTCTATGTCGTCGTCAGTCAGCTTTGATCTTTTGCTGGTCATTTATTATGTACAAAATTTAGATATGAGTATATTGAACTTACATGTACTAAAAATGCTACAGGTAGATATAATCCCCAGCTCAGGCTCTGCTGAGATATATAATCCCAAGTCTAAAATCTGCTGGGATATATAAACCGATGAACAAAAACAGTAAAGTTTTATCAAAAAAAATTAAATATTTACACTTATTTTATAATGCATAAATACATCCAATAACTAGCACTTGGAAAAGAATATAAAATGTTATATTTACCCGTATTTTGTGCTTTTTCTTAATAATTTTCTACCAAATTTCACTAGACGTGCGCATTTAGTCAACTTTCACATAAAACTTCCGTTATCAAATGTGAAACAAACAGTATTTTTTTATATTAGAGATCATGAAGAACGGAAAAAACAAATTTGCAGGCGAAATTCTTAGCAAATTTTACCAAGAGGTCTATTCAAAAAATTTTGGGATGTATTGCCCCATCCGGGTCGAAAGGGTTAAGGTTACTGGGGTTACTTGAGGTTACTTGGGGTTCCCTTGAATGGCATATAACTAATAAATTCCTAAGGTTGCTTATGTTGTCAGGCGTTTGTACTACTAAAAATTTACTTATAATTTTTTCTTAATTTTGGGGGCGGCAAAATTTAGTTGGCGTACGGGCGGAAAATAGCCTTAATCCGGCCCTGATAACAGCTATTTGGGGACCTAGGAATTCATCTTAAATTTTAAAAATTATATTTCCTGACTTGTCTCTCCTTCCCATTTCATTATTTGGGCTTGGAATTGGGTGTTAATTTTTCGATACAGCCTAATATACAACTATGTCATTCGTGATATTTTTATTTTTAATTTATATATTATTCAATAAATGATCAAACCAGAGGTTGAAATAAGAATAAATCATTACTTCAAACATTTTTTTTTATTGGCTGTTTTTCAACCAATTTTTTTAAGAGCTTATTCAAGTAATTAATATTAAATTACAGATATCACGAAAAAAACGATTCAACTGACAGAGATTTAACAGATATGATTATGGCAAACACCGAGACTAAATAAAATTGAAAATTAATAGTAAAATTTTCTTCAAATTCATCTTCACTATTTTTCATTTCTCTTCCATTTACAACTAACAACTAAAACAACGGTTATATAGGAAATAAAATGTGAATTTCGTTTCAAAGATTAACGCACAACAAAGTATTATGAATTTGGCAATTTGCAATATTCTGAAATCATTACGGCAAATATAAAGTCATTACTGCAGAAATAGGGCATTACTGCACCTTATTTCAATGCCTGCATCAAACATTACAATATTTTATTGAAATTACAAATTAATTGATTTACATGACAACCTGTCATAACACTCGAGGTTCCGCACATGCGCTGTACTGTACTGTACTGAAAAGTACTTATAAATTTTTAAAAATTTTCTACGCGTGACCAACTTTTAATTTTAGCTGAGAGCATTAAAAGTTCTATCGACTTATTTCCTTCCTTTTTTTTTGATAATAACATGAGGTGTCAAAATTTTTAGATGACCTTGATATTTTTAAAAATTTTTCTCTTGGTGACCAATTAATCCGACCAACTGACCAATCATGACCACTTCGTGGTCTATTAGATTCATATTTTTTTATTTCGAAATTCGCCAGATGAGCTGCGAAAATCTTCAGATGACCTTAAAATTTAATATAAACTAGTAAGGGTGCTATCTTCGGCCAGGCCGAAACTCACAAGCCCTACACTGCACTGAAATTACTTTCCAAATAAATGTTAAAAAGACGTTGAAAAGGTTGAGGAAATCGGAGATAATGTAATAAGGTTCAAGGCAGTGATGGCATTTGGGTTTTGTGAAAATGTACTGAATCGAGACTTCAAATGATGTACTTTTTAGAGCCCGAATGTACATTTTTGTCTTGAACATCCAATTTTCCTAAAATTTACTATCAAAAAAAAAAGGTTCTGACATTTCCCATCTCAAAAAACCCTAGCTATAGATATATGTATTTCACATTAAATTAATTACAAAATTTATACATTACGAGATTATTTTCATTTACAAAAAAAAAACGTATGTTAAAAATGTTGAAAGTGATTAAAAAACTCAAAAATAGTTGCAATAAGTTGAAAAATGTTGAACAATTCAAAATTCATGAAAAAGTCGAAAAAATAATGAAAATGTCGAATCAAGTTGAAAGAGGTTGAAAAAGTGGAAAATATATGGAATATATTGGGAAAAGTTAGAAAGTTGGAAAAGTAAAAAGAATGTGGGAAATGTTGAGAAAAATAGAATAGAAATGCAGAAAACCAAATATGTCACGCCCACTTCTCCAATTCCGCCCACCTTTGGTTCAATAAATTATATTCGTCATTGACATCCACATACTAAATTTTAGCAAAATAGCTTGTATAGTTTGCGATATATGCCGTAATTAACCATAAAATTTAGGGCGGTGACACACCCACTGATACAATCGAGACTTCGAGAATCGAACTTCATTACGATTACGTTGCTAGTTCTCTAATTATAACGTTTAAAAATATTGTGGACTGTGTAACGCCCTTCTACGTGTTTTTCCAGTATACTGACGAAGCTTGTATTGATGACTGCTCTCAGTAGTATCATCCCTACAATTTTTATGAAAATCAAATGTGCCAATTTTAAATTATAAGAAATCAAAATTTTTAATTGTATCCGTGTACCAAATTTTATCACAATATCTTCCACGACTTACGAGTTATAGCGTTATAGAAGTTAAAATTTAGGGCTGTGCCACGCCTCTCTAAGAGCCTTTGCAAATTTAAAACCTAGCTCAATCCTAATTTTGTACACATGTTTCCAAGTTTCATCAAAATCGCAGCAACTTTTTTCAAAATGGGCTGAGTTATATTTACAAAGAGTATGGTCGGTTGGCGTGGTCGTGACCCGATTTCGCCCATTTGCTAGCAGCTTGCAAAAACGTGCGACTGGGTGCCAAATTCCATTGAATTTGTTTGCTTAGTTATCTCATAAACGTGATTTCAATAGACAGACCAACAGACAGACAGACAGACGGACATTGCTATATCGACTCAGGTGGTGACGCTGATCAATAATATATATACTTTTCTATACCTGCCACGCCCCCTTCTATGCGTTGCAAACGGAATGACTAAGCGAATATAACCTCTGTGTAGGGTATAAAAAATTTTAAATTTTCTCGTTCTGACCAATTATTCGGACTAACTGACCAATTAATGACCTATAAGATGCATATGTTTTTATTTCAAAATTCGCTAGATGGGGTGCTAAAATATGCTGATGACCTTGAAATTTTTCATAACGCTTTAAGAAATGTACTCTTGCTGACCAATTACTCGGACTAACTGACCAAATATGACCAATTAGTGACCTATTAGATGCACTTTTTTTTATCAAAATTCGTCAGATTTGGTGCCAGCGGGGTAGAGCCTTAAAGATGTGTGGCTCTTAAGTTTTTCCTGAGACTGAGTGAGAGAATTGAAAAAATTTTCCTCAACATCGTCGTTGTTATCTCGTTGCTGCTTCCTGCCTTTTCTAACTCACACGCGTCAGCAAGACATACCTACCTAGTTTCGTTTCACTCGCGGCACGAGCCGCGACGCACTTGTCGACCGGCCGGAACGTACTTGTTGTCAGAGCGGCACGACGCGTTGCGTACGGTAACTTTTTGGTAAATAGTAGGACTGAATTAACGATTAACGGACTTGGATCAATTTAACATTTTTTAAAGTTAACTTAAAAGTTAATCCTTTGGTCGAAATGTTAACTTCGTTAATTAATGACTAACGGATTAACGAGTTAATGCCCATCTATGCTTATAGTATATATATGTAGTACTCATTGCGCTATTATTATAAATATATTATTGTTAAATGAGGGATAAATAAATGAATGTATGTATTAAAAAAATTTTCACCTAAAATCCAAAAAGCCCTAACCACAAAAAAATTCAAAATCGAGTTTTTGATTGATTATGATCAGTGGTGCCCACTACCACAAGCAAACATCTCTCACGAAACGTATGTGTATTGAGTGCACAGTAGGCCGAAAGCTATTTTTATTTACTTAATTTTTATTTTTGCTATTTTTTTTTCATACAGGACAAAAGCTGAGTTAAAGAAACGAAAAAATAATTGAGTTTGGTTTCAGTAGTAACATGAGCAGGTCAATTTTTGATGTTTTTGTTCCAGTTTTGTTCAATATGTTTAAAAATGTTTCAAATTGAAAAGAAATTATTATTATTTTTTTAAATAGCATTAAAATGCCGCAATGATAGATTTGCTACAAATTATGAAATTTTATCAGCAAATACAATACATAAACAGACATGTTTGACCATTTACCAAGAAGTATATAATTTCAGCCAATTTTGAATTTTTTGAATAAAAGCAGCTTGCTTATTCCAAAAAGTCAAATATTAGCCCAGATATGTAAAGTATAAATCTCAATTAAAATCGTCATATTATTAGCTAAGCTTTAGACAAAATTGGAGGGCCTTTTCTATATGTTTTTTTTTCTAAATTAGCAGTAGTGGCAATGGAATGTTTTGGGGGGGAGCTATTCCTCAATGGCGTGGAAGTGCCAGCATTTTACTGTATATAAGGTTGTCAGATTTTTGAAACACAAAATCAGTATATTTAAGTATATTCAATGCAAAAAATCAGTACAAATATCTACCGAATTTTTTAACTCATTCATTGTTTTTAATATAAAAATCTCAGATTAAATCGAATTTTTTTTTTAAAAAAAGATCAGAACTTTTCGGATTCCACAAATCCCTATCAAAATTACATATCTTTAACATTACGAAAACCTCATGGGGCCCCTATACAGCACAGTACAATTCGCTGTTTTCATTTACTAAAAAAAAGCTAACAATATAAGACAATCTTAAGTGCGACTCAACAACCTAAAACAACCGTTTTAGGTGGGTTGGTTTTTAAATTATCAAAATAAGCAAGCTTGTATTCAAAAAATTTTATAATCCGGTTTTCCGTGGTACAGTACAAATAACTACCGATTTTTTTACCTCATTCATCGGTTTTATTGTTAAAAATTAGTGCGTTTGCGTTCTGATTTCAAAATCTTCAAAATCAGCATTTTTAAAGAAAGTTAGTAAAAATCAGTACATGTACTGATAGAATCAGTACGTATGACGATCCTAACTGTAAACTGCATTAACAACAATTGAAAATTAAGAATTTTAATGCTAAGAACGCAATGGAAACTGCGTTTTAAATAATTAAAATATTTATTTTTACCACACAAAAAAAACTATGAGTTTTTCGTATTAAAAGTCTTTTTTACCGATAAAAAAATGCGCAACTTTTATCAAAAAAGAGATTGCGGCTTATTAATACTATTTAAAACAAAAAAAAAAATCTATTTCCAACTCAATCTGAAACATTTCAAAATACATAGGAAAGAAAGAAAAGTTTTCAATTTTGCACACTGTGCAGCAAGATCAACATCAATTATAGAACATGCTCAATGGACTGCTGAAACTGAACTAAATTATTTTTTCGTTTCTTTTACACATCGTTCGTTTTGTATATGTGCATGGATTCTTACGCTCTTTGCCCGATCGGGCGTCTTTGGGCAGCACCGTTCATAAATCACCTCAGTGTACGCTTTGTAAGAATTGTGCGACGGCATTCTTACTTCGTTCGCTTTTCAAATCAAACTGAAGTGATTTTTGCGCTCTCACGTTTTATATACGTATATGATAATTTATTCTCGTTCTGCCGCGTCGCCCGAGGGCTATGTTTTGCCCAGCCACAATTATGATGCATTTGAATCGTAGCTGGGCACTACCACATGCGTAGTTTTTACGCAATGCATGTGGTAGCTGTGTGCCTTACACTCAGAGAACCTTAAGCACGTAAATTCTTAGAATACTTAAATTATATCATTCATAAATCACGTCAGTGTACGCTCTGTAAGATTTGTGCGACGTATATGATTCGTTCTGCCGCATCGCCCGCGGGCAGCGTTGCCATATTTACAGTTTTAACGGCAAATACAGTTTTTTAGACAACCGCGCAGTTTTTTTTTATATACATATTACAGTTTTTTTTTATAAAATGCTGGCCAACTTTATCCTAAATAATATTATGAATCAAATTTTAAAAATCTTATTTTCATACTTGATATTTTTCTCAAACTTAAAACTGTTGTAAATTTCTTGCGAAATGGCCTAAAAGGTTCTATAGAATCTTAAATTGTAGATTTTAATGTCAGCTATAAGTTAAGTATTCATTTAAAGATGAATAGGAAACACAACACACATCAGGGGTTGATTAAATCTATAACCGACCCGCTAGTTTTGAAAAAAAAAGTTTCATCACTATGTTTCAAAAGTTTTATCATCAAGCCCGTTGGACTAAAAAAGTCTTACCATGTCTAGTTTTAAAGGTTTTTGAGAGCTCTTTCGAATGAGATCTTATATATTAAAAGAAAGCTAATTTTATTTAAAGCACGATGACTTTTTTCTTTAAAAAACCGTTAAATTTCGAGTTTTTAAAGCAGTTTTTCGTTATTTAAGAGGGTTAAATTTTTTTTTTTGTAAGTATTAGAACGTTGGTTTTAAAATTCATTAAAAAATAAACAAAATGAACAAACAAACAAATGAACAAAAATTAACAATTTTTTCAAATAGTTTGACAACATTTTATAATTGCGCTAACAATAATATTAATAAAAATATATTTTTGCTTTGAGACGCCTTAAAAATGCATTTAAAAATCTGAAAAAATTCATGTGATGTTCTTCCATGACGTAGAACGTGATTCCAAAGTATCATCAGGAAATTTGAAAAAAAAAACTTTTTCTGAACTACCCTAATGTACATGTTTAGGCTTCTAGCCAACATAAAGTTTAACTTTTTATTTTTCAAATTAAAATGTAAAACAATTCTGTGGGAAATCAATTCTTCGACTCTAAGGCAAAGAAGTATATATAAAAGAACAACGTTCCGGCAAATGTCGATAATTGGATCGTACTTCTACGTGGCTGGCGAGAGATTTACGGTCTTAGAATCAGGGGAAATGTGATTTTGGATTTTGTTGCGCTTTGGGGATTTTAACAATGGCGCTCTGCTCTGCCATTTTGTATTTTATTAGGATTTTCTATTTTATTTATTTTAATTTATATGAAGTTTTTTGAATATCTTCCGCCATTTTTTATTTACATTTTACCGTAGTTGTCAAAATCCAATGCAAAATGTAAACAAATAAATTGAGTAGAACATTTTTTTGACAGCCAGGGAGCCAGTTTTAGCTGTCAAATTTTGATAGGACAAATTAATATAACCTTTATTGTTCTTTTCATGAATATGTTGAAAAATATGGAAATTGAAGAATATTTTGATTATTGTAAAATAATTTCAATTCAAGCTGTAAGACAAAAGAATTTTTGTTTGAAGCAGGCGCTCAGCAAATCAAACAAGATGAATATTATTTTTATTTTTCAGTTTGAACTGAAAAAAGCATGTAGTTGATCAAGGGGTCAAGGAGGCTGAAGCCCCCAACATAAATATTTTTGAATTTGCAAAGGCTTAAGCTCAAATTAAAGTAACACGGTTATAGTGACAGTGCATTTTGACTTAGTTTCTGTGTTAGTTTTAAAGAAGTTTAATTTTTTTGTATTTCAAAATTTGATTTTCGTATTTTTTTAAATGCCGAATAAGTGCTAGTGATTAAACTATTCATATTTAATTTATTCAGGTATTAACTTGTGTTAACTAATGATTTGTTTCAACTAAAACAAGAAAATATGAAAATATAAGTGATTAATTTCGTTAGATTAAAATTCGCAAAAAATTCTGGTTGCGCAAAATAGCAAAATATGAAACACATGCAAGCAAACAACAGGAATATAATATGTGGCAATTTTCATCTGAATTTTTCGGCAGAAAAAAAGCAACAACAAAGAAATAACGGGATTGGTTGTAAGCTACAAAAAAACAACAACAATTGCACGCATTTTGCTAGGATTTTTTCCACTGAATTTTTCTTAACACAAAAGGCAACAACAACGCAAATTACGCGGGATCGGTTGCAAATTTGTTCTTTTGGAGACGTCAAAATAAATATCCTGCTTCTGGATTTGCTGGTTGCTTGGTAGCAATAAAAATGAATTTTCTCAAATGCAGCTCAAATGTAAAATAAATAACTAATTTATTTATAAAATGTAAATAAAAAATGGCGGTATATATTTAAAAAACTTCATATAAATTAAAATAAATAAAATAGGAAATCCTAATAAAATACAAAATGGCAGAGCAGAGGGAATTGTACGTCATTGTTAAAATCCCCAATGCGCAACAAAATCCAAAATTACATTTCCCCTGATTCTAAGACCGTAAAGCTGTCGCTGGCCACGTAGAAGTACGATCCAATTATCGACATTTGCCGGAATGTTGTTCTTTTATATATACTTCTTTGTCTAAGGTAATCAGAGGCGATATAGTGACAATGAACCTGTTGGATTCTTTATTTTGACTTGCATATTATGCATACACATTCTCATTTTAATGCTTGTGAATTTTCAGCAGTTTTGATTCCCACAGGATTGTTCCCACGAACGTTGTTGCAATTCGGCACTTTTGCTTTTTGGTAAAAGCAAAAAATAAGTTAAGCAAATAAATTAACCAACTGGCAATTGGTAAGGAGCTACAGCAGCTCTACACCAATTTCAAAAAGGATTCGGTGAGCAGAAAGACAGAGGAGTACTATCAGAAGAAGGTGACACAACTTAACGAGCTGAAAGGTAAGTGTGTCGCCAAAAATGATCTTCTGGAAAAGGATACGACGTGGGACAAAAAAAGTGAATAAATTTTATGAAAACATTTCTCAAATTATATCAAAATTCAACGAGGGCCTGCAGGCCCAGCTTGAAGAAATACAATCATCAAGGCAGTCATCCTTGGCCGCCGACATGGCTTCAATGGCCGTATTTGCTAAAGAGACTGCGAATGACACCTTTTTGAATCAGGCCACGTCCAACGAAGTACTAGTTCAGACAGAACATATAGAAATATTTCCGCGCCTTATCAATACATTCAAGGTTGAGCCAGCATTTAAATGGTCAAAGTTGTTTATCCAATGTCACCTTGAACAATTAGACTCAAGGTGGAAAAAATTGGATGAACGCCATTTAAATATCATAAACGCAAATTCCCCATCATACGACTCTGAATCTTTTTACGCTGTGATGGACAGCTACAACTCAATCAAAATAATATTAAAAGAAAGCCTAGCAACATTGTTATCAGCATCTGATATAGAGGTTAAGTTGCCTCAGATAGCTCTCTCAACTTTTGATGGGAACCAATTAAAATGGAAATCTTTCCATGATTTATACACCCAAATAATACACAACAGAAATATATCTCCAGTTCAGAAATTCTTTTATCTAAAATCTAATTTAATAGGAGATCCTTTAAATATTATTAGGCACATGCCTGTGACAGATTCAAATTATTCCGATGCATGAAATCCGAGACTGCTATTGACTGTACAATTCAATCAATTATTTGGCATTCCAGAAACAGACAGAATCAGTTGCTGGACTCAAGCGAATCCATGACATTGCATTCGATGCAATGCAGGCAATTAAAAACTTAGGTCTCGTAACAGACAGTTGGGGACTAATAATTCTTCATATGCTTGTTCAAAAACTGGACAAATAATCAAGACGTCTCTATGAACAGTCATTGACGTCACCAAGAGATATTCAATCTCTAGAGCAATGTTTCAAATTTCTTGAGTTTCGTTTTCAAACACTCGAGGCCATCAGTCCAAAAGAAGACAGACGCAAGCCAGCAGTCCTTATGTCATCTTTTGTTGCAATAGGTCAACAAAAATGTGCCTTTTGTTCCAATAGTGGTCATAAAATATTTTATTGCCCAAATTTTTTGAAACTTTCTGTTGGGAAAAGGATGAAAAAAGTTGGGCACTTAAAGTTTTGCAAAAATTGTTTAAAGGAAGGCCACTTTCCAAGCTCTTGTACTTCTCAATCTTGCTCAAAGTGCAGCAAAAAACATAATTCATTGCTGCACTTACAATTCAACGCAACAAAGGAATCCAACCAAAAGGAATCCTTACTTCAGGCTTCAAGCCAATCAAACCGCAGTGGTAAGCTTTTATACAAACATTGGAATTTTATTACCTGGAAGAGCCTTACTAGACACAGGCTCACAAGTGCATTTTATTTCAGCTCGTTTTGCACATGAACTTGGCTTGAAAAACTATAAATCAGATACATCAATAAGCGGGATTGGTCATAGTACTACTACAGCAAACTTTGTGACAACAGTCACCATAATAAACAAAACAAAGACTTACAAAACGAGTTTTGAGGCAATCATTTTGCCAACAATTACTGATCATCAGCCAGGTACTGCCATTGATATTTCCAGCTGGCAATTGCCAGTAGATATTGCATTGGCTGATTCCTTATTTTTTAAACCAAAAAAAATTGATATCCTCCTGGGGGCTGACATTTGTTTTGAGGTCTTCCAAGATGGCAAAATAACAATGGAGAACCAACCAATTTTACAGAATACAAGCTTCGGTTGGATCGATGTTGGTAAAACAAATTCCAGTTCAACCCAACAAATAAAACATTGCAAAATTGCTACAATGGTCACACCTTCATTAAGCAAACTAGAAAAACTAGTCAGGCAATTTTGGGAAGCTGAGAATTACGAATCACCTTCCAAGCAAATGAGTCATGAAGAGTTTATGTGTAATCAACATTTTGAAGAGAACGTCACTAGAATGAGTAATGGTGCATTTGTTGTACGCCTTCCATTCAAGGAAGATCCAGTCATACTGGGTCAATCAAAAAATACAGCCATATCAAGGCTGCATTCGACAGAAAAAAAGTTGCAAAAAGATCTTAGTTTACAACAATCTTACTCTCAATTTTTGAGAGAATATCAGCATCTTAAACATATGACGCTGATTAAATCCCAAGATATTCCAAAAAGTAGTTATTTTCTACCTCACCACTACGTCCTCAAACCCGATAGTTCTTCAACTAAGCTTAGGGTTGTATTCGATGGGTCAGCGAAAACATCAAGTGGCAAGTCATTGAATGATATATTAATGGTTGGGCCCACTGTTCAGCCGGATTTGTTTACAATTTTAATCCGGTTCACCAATTTGTTTTTACAGCAGATATTTCAAAAATGTACAGGCAAATTCTAGTAGATCCAAAGGACAGAAAATATCAGAGTATCCTGTGGAGATTCACATCAAGTGATCAAATTGAGACTTACCAATTGTCAACAGTTACATATGGTACCTCGTCAGCTCCATTCTTAGCTACCCGCTGCCTTAATGAGCTGGCTGACATAGAAAGGGAATCTTGTGAGGACGCAGCAAGATTCCTCAAAAATGATATGTATGTAGATGATTGCCTTTCTGGTGCTAATTCAGAAGAAGAAGCTAAAACTTTATTAAATCTAATATTGTTGCATCGAAAGGGAAACTTTGAACTCCGAAAAATTTGTTCAACCAGTTTCAATATTTTAAAGGACATACCCACAGACCATACAGAAAAACTATTTACATTTCAGCAGGGGGAAGCAACGAAAACTTTAGGCTTGATTTGGTCTCCTCAGGAAGACGTTTTCATGTTTAATCCCATCGAACCTTCAAAACAAAGGATGACAAAAAGGACAATTCTTTCTGATTTAGCCAAGGTATTTGACCCATTAGGCTTATTAGGTCCATCTGTCGTCCTCGGGAAATTACTATTACAGGAGCTGTGGAAAGGATAATTCGATTGGGATTCAGATGTTCCACTTGACTTGCAGTCTAGTTGGAGGAATTTAATGAAGCAATTTGAAGGTTTGCAGACTTGTTCCATTCCAAGGTGCACCCTTACTGCGAACTCTATTTCAATAGAGTTGCATGCATTTTCAGACAGTTGCATATGGAGCATGCTTTTATTTGCGATCAACAAATGCCTTTGGCGACATAAAGGTCAGTTTACTTTGTTCAAAATCACGTATCTGCCCTCTTAAATTTGTTTCGATTGCTAAATTAGAACTTTCTGCTGCAGTATTAATGGCAGAAGTGGCTGAAAGATTAATACAAAATTTGTCTATTCCTATTCAAAAGGTAGTCTACTACACAGATTCTAATACAGTTCTGGCATCGATCAAGTCTCCTTCTTATACTTGGAATACGTTTGTTGCAAACAGAGTAGCAAAGATACAGGAGCTCACTTCTGGCCATCAGTGGAGGCACGTACCTGGAGTTCTTAACCCTGCTGACATTCTCTCAAGAGGATGTTCAGTTTGAAGTTTAATGAACTCATCAACGTGGTTTAATGGGCCAGATTTTTTGAAGCAGGATCTGCCAGAGTTGCCAAGCAGCTATACTCCACCTACTGAAGTTCCAGAACGGCGACCTACACGTAATGCTTGTGTTGCCGTAAAGGGTTTCCCAAATATTCTAAGTATTGTAGATTCAATGAATCATAAAAATAATTTCATGTCAGCAAAAAGAATAACAGCTTATATTTTCAGGTTCTTCAACAACTGCCGGTTGCCAAAGGGTCTTCGCTCAGTTGGTGAACTCAGTGCGGCAGAGGTGGAGATAGGTTTGATGGGACTGGTCAAGAACGTGCAGATAAATTCATGGTCAGATCAGTACAAGCGCTTGCTACGTATAGATTCGAAGGATTCGCTGTTGCACCTCAGCTTATATTTCGGATATGAGCACTGATGTTATCAGAGTCGGTGGACGCCTTCAAAATAGCAACATTGCTGCATCATCAAAAAATCAAATATTGTTGCCAAAGCAAAACACACTCAGCAAATTGATATTAACACATCTCCATCAAAAATATATCCACGTGGCTTCACAAGGGTTAGTGGCTCTTTCACGAGAACAGTTTTGGATTGTTGATGTAAAAAGAATGGCAAACAGCGTCGTGCATCATTGTATACGTTGTTTCAAAATCAAACCACGCACCATTCAACAACTGATGGGACAGTTGCCAGCAGATCGGGTTACTCCATCGCGTTCATTTTCGATTGTTGGAATCGATTTCTGTGGGCCGCTGTATGTCCATTACAAAGTACGTGGTCAAAAATCGACAAAAGCATATACAGTGGCTCACAGCTTATTTGATACAGTGCATACTTTTAACTTCAATGCTCTGTAACTTTGAAACTAAGTGGAATATGAAAAAAATTTTGATACCATTTGAAAGAACAAAAATTGTTATTTAAAAAAAATGTTTATTTATTATAAAAAAATATTACCTTATAATAGAAAATCGAAATAAACTACTAAATTTCATGTCACAGCTTATTTGATACAGACATGTATAAATTGAAAAAACAATGTTTAAAATAATGATTTTGTAATTTTAAATATGTAGTGTGGTAGCTTCTTTGGTCAACTACAGCTTAAAGATGGTTTGGCATCGAAGCTGCAAATTTTTTATTGGTATATGGCGAATTATAGCGCCACTCAATTTTAAGTGCCTTTTTAGGTAGTTTTTGTTTGAAATATTGTGTATTCGGGTATATTTTTCCAAAATCGCCCATAAATTTACAAGCACATTTAGGTCAGGTGACTATGCTGGCAGTGCCATCAAATAAGGGCAATTGGTATTTGGGTTTTTATCTTAGTAAAACCGTAAATTTGTTTGAATGCCCAGATTTTCGGCACTATGCAACTAATTGGCATTTATAATCTGAAGACACATATCCATACTCATGATATTTTTCATAAAAGCCAAATTTCCGGTGCCAACAGCTGACATGCAAGCCCAAACCGAAATTGTTTAGTTGTGAGTAGTTCGCAAAAAGCCGTTTATTAGTTAAAAATAAGATTATCTGTCTGATTTTCGCCAAATAACATGTTTTGAAGACCACTGAGTACTGGAATTCAGTAATATTAGTGGACGAATCGAAATTCAAGTTATTTGACTCAGATAGCATGTCAGGTAATATTTTTTTATAATAAATAAACATTTTTTTTAAACCACAATTTTCGCTCTTTCAAAGGGTTTTAAAATTTTTTTCATATTCCACTTAGTTTCAAAGTTACAGAGCATTGAAGTTAAAAGTACGCACTGCATCAAATAAGCTGTGAGCCACTGTATATCGATCTTCATATGCGATTTGTCAAAAGAAGCATTTATAAACTCATTGAAGAGGTTTATTGCGCGAAGAGGGGTTTGTACTAAAATCTACTGTGACAATGCAACAAATTTTGTCGGAGCTAGATCAGAACTCCAAGAGTTACAAAGGCTACATCAAACAGATCAATTTTCAAAGGGTCTCAACTCCTTTTGTCAACAAGAAGGCATTGAATGGCACCACATTCCTCCTCGAGCACCTCACTTTGGCGGATTGTGGGAAGCAGCCGTAAAATCTGCAAAATACCACTTAGTACGTTACACGGCAGGCGCATCCCTGACAATGGAAGAGCTTCAAACCGTGTTAGCCCAAATTGAAGCTATATTAAATTCGCGACCAATTACATCTATGTCAAATGATCTTAATGATCTAACAGCATTGACGCCTGGTCATTTCCTGATAGGAGCCCCATTGACCAGTATCGCGGAACCTAAGATTGTAGACGAAAAAATAAGTTCATTGACTAGATATCGTCGAATTACACTAATACATCAACAGTTTTGGAATCGATAGTCCAAAGAATATTTGCATCTTCTTCAGCCCAAAGCCAAATGGTTATCACCTCAAAATTCAGTCAAGCAAGGTGATTTAGTACTGCTCAAAGGTGACAACTTGCCACCACTCAAATGGAAACTGGGAAGGGTCACAGTGACTATTGCTGGAAAAGACAATTTAGTTAGAGTTGCAATTGTGAAAACAGCAACCGGAACATTTAAAAGAGCAATTCACAATTTATGTCCAGTTCCAGTTGAAGAAGCTAATAAGGACATTCAGGAACCACTTGCATCCAATGAAAAGTCAGCTCCTCAGAGAATTAAAAATGGTGCAAGGTCCTTACAATCAACATTATTGGCGATGGTTTTAGCTTTGTTATTTTTTGTCTCTATGGTAGCTGGTAAGCCTCTACCCAGCAACAACAATAATATGAACGTTACCATGTTTGACGACAACGTAGGTATTTACTTCGAGAATATTGGAACAATCAAAAAGAAGCAAGTAGTTGGAATGTTTTAATTTTCTTCAATTTAACAACATATCTTGATGAGGTAGACTCATTGAAAAATTATTCTCATAGCTTAATTCAACTATGCAATCAATTAAATGATTCACACTGTAGCGATATCACCAACGAAGTAAGTAACAGGTTACAAATTATCGATGAAAATAACATCTTATTAAGCCACTTCAATAACCCAGAAAAAATGAGAGGAAGGCGCTCTCCCTTTGATATCGTTGGGACGTTAGCCAATAGCTTGTTTGGCGTGCTTGATCAACAAGAGTATGCTAAAAATTTACACGAACAACTGTCAAAATTCCATGGTAATGACAATCATTTGCTACAGTTGATAAAAAATCAGACATCCAGATAGTACTCTGAACATTTTCACGAAATCAGAGGCTAAGCTAAGGCAACAATTGGAGTCAATCAACAAAAAAATGGATGTTACATTTGACTTGATCAATAACGTCATGGTGAGAAAATCACAGTTAGAGCAACGTTTCAATACTATGGCTAATTATATGGCACTAGTTTTGACAGATTGTGAAAACCAACAACGCAGTTTGTTAGAAGTTATCATGGACTGGCATCACCATCGAATTAACCCACAAATTTTAACACCAATACAACGAAATAGACAATTAGCATTAATCAAAAATAATGTACCAGCAACGCTAACATTACCATCCACTGAATTACAACATATTTACAGCTTAATTTCAATCAATGCAAGGGCATTGCAAACAGCTGTTTTATTTGAAATGAATATTCCACTTGTAAGCAGTGAGGTTTATGATCTATTTTATCTCGTGCCAATACCAATGATGGTCAATGGGAGCAACATAGCAACAACATCAACAACATTTATAGCGGTAACAATTTTAAAGGACCGGTACTATCCAGTAAGTAAATTTGACTTGGACCGATGTACTACACTGGAAAATAGTTTTATGTGCACCGATCCACAACCATCTTACGGTAGAGGTTCAGAAGAATGTCAATGTGAAATCACCCTAATGATGAACAAGCCTATAAACTGCCATTTGCTGAATGTTACCAAAATAATTGCTTCGACGCAACTATACAATGCCAACCATTAGATATTTACACTTGGTTCACAAAAGGAACAAGTTAACATTATGTGTAATGGAATTACATCTTACCAAATGCTTAGCAGAAATGGTATTTTGAGCCTGGAGCCACCGTGCATGCTAAATAGTAAATCAATAACACTGTTTACAACTTTTAAAAAAGCAGAGACAGTACATATGTCATTCCAGCCCACAATCAACGCTGAATCTTGGCATATGCCAGAGCTAAGCCCCCAACAAACGGAGACATTCGTATTCAAAAATCTAGATTCAACATCTTTAAAAGACATTCAAAAGTTAAACGAGTCAATAAAGCTTTTGAAACAAGAAGAGGAGTTCACCGGCCTGAATAGTCATCATGTGCATCATAATGCCATCAGCTATGAATTCAACATTGTTGCAGTTTGGTGGTTGAAAAGAAGCAAGAGACCAGTCCCTCAACCTCGAACATATTCACCTTCAGCATTCGTGGTTCCTGGTTCACCATAGCATAGTTTTATATTAAGTTTTTTAATTGTATGTTACTTAAGAACATTTAGACATCATTGAGGCTCTCAAGATTATCTGAGCTTTATTTGTATCAGGCTTTGCTGATGATCTTCAGATCCTCAAGGTGGGGAGCATGTTTAGGCTTCTAGCCAACATAAAGTTTAACTTTTTATATTTCAAATTAAAATGTAAAACAATTCTGTGGGAAATCAATTCCACGACTCTAAGGTAATCAGAGCCGATATAGTGACAATGAACCTGTTGGATTCTTTATTGTGACTTGCATATTATGCATACGCATTCTCATTTTAATGCTTGTGAATTTTCAACAGGTTTGATTCCCACAGAATTGTTACCACCAACGTTGTTGCAATTCGGCACTTTTGCTTTTTGGTAAAAGCAAAAAATAAGTTAAGCAAATGCAGGCCGAATTGCAGCAGTGTTTCTTGTTAGAAGTTAGTTGTTTAAAATCCGTCAAATGATTAAGTCGAGTTTTTTTGTTGTTATCAAGTTTTCACAATAAAAACTAAGTTGTTAAATTTTAAAAAATCAGTTGTTTAAACAGTTAAATTTTTTCGATTGTTTTTCGAACAGTACATATATGGGGAAATCCACGAAAACTTTGACCTTTTTGATACTCGGTTGTCTACGCATGAAAAACGTATTATGGTAAAATCATGTACCAAGCCTGTAGATCTTTAGATCGCCTACACGACTATCCGATCTGATAATATGCATAAGGACGACAGTTGATAAAAAGTTTCTGGAAAGCTTTAAAAAATGAAAAACCTCGAAATTTACACTTTTTCAAGCGATACTCTGCAAATAATTTTTTTCTTTTTCTAGATAACGTTTTGAGGCGTGAATGAATCGTTCTGAAATTGTAATGAGACTTTACTTTTTGCAATGAAAATTCAATTCATAAGCGTAAAATCAGTGTGCCAATTAGCACTCAAAGTAGCGATACTCGATTTTGTGCAATCAGCAAATTTCGCAGTTTTTTGAGGCATTTACATATTGAAACTTAGGTTGGACCAAATGATTCCACTTGAGTGAACAAAACAATCTGTTGTTTTAAAATTGATGTGCCATCCCAAATATTGAAATTGGAGGCACCATATTGAAGCACAACGTCCGCGAAACTTTTTTTCGAAAACATTTTTTTTTGTTGGCATAGCAATAATTTTATGTTTTGCACTTCAGAACCTGTTGTTATCTATTATTCTTCACTTCGATAATATATTATCAAAAGCCTCACCTTGGCGGATGAATGTATCAAACGTTATTGAAGTATACGTGAGTGACAAGCCGAAAAAACTGAAACACTGCTATAAATCGCATTTAGATATAAGGTAACTTTTTGAGGCATGATTAAAAACGTGAACCGCCGATATATTATTACTTCAAAACGTCTAAGAAACATGTCTACCAGAGTTAAAAATGTGTGCCTCAAAATTTCAAATTGAGTTTCACTTTTGTGAAAAATCAAAAGTTTCGTGGATTTCCCCATATGACAAATCATTTTTGGAAAAATGAGGTTTGCAGTTATTAGTCGATTCTTCTGATGTATTTTTGGATAGAAATTTAACTAAATGATTAACAAGGTAGACGTGAAGAGGAAGTAATTGAAGTATAGAATAAATTTAAATGCAAGTAAATTATTGTTATATGCTATTTTTATATTTTATATTGCTATAAATATCAAAAGAAAATAGTATTTAATATAAAAGAAGTGTAATAGTTTAATAGAAGAAGATGGGAAGGAGAGGGGGAAGTACGGGCGCACAAAAAAACCTGTTCAGTTGATTTATTTGCAAAGCGCTGAGCAGCAAAAAAAAGGTCATAAACTTTTTTCTATAAAAAAGTTCAATTTTACTAAAAACGTCTTCGCTTTGGAAGATAGCAGTTTTTACAGTTTTTTTTTTTTGGGAATTTGCAGTTTTTCGAAGAAAAAAATCTGGCAACATTGCCCGCGAGTGATGTTTTGCCCAGGTCTGATTTGAATAAACCACACTGCCCTCAGAAGTGAAAAGGGCGTATCTCAAAAAGACGCGATTCGAGATAATTGGTGTTTCGTTTGTGTCAATTTGTTGAAATACATGTAAAATTGGGATTTTCTTAGGAGATTTTTTATAGGTTTCATCTAAGGTACTGGCATTCGGCGTAGCTCAGTGGATGCCTGATTTCTTAAGCTATCCGATGCCATAAGAATCACGATTATGAAAGTCAACGAAAATGCAAGTGCAAGGTTACACGTGCTGGCGACCAGCCTACCTGAGTCATGCGTATGCACTCTCGAGTTCATCGTACCAGCGCGAGTCACGTTGCACCTCGTCAGCTTATTGCTTGCACACGTATCTAGTGCAGGTTAGCGATCCCCCGGTTGGCGTGAGGCCGCTGACACAGCAATTAGGATAATGTATTTTAGGTTTCATTATGAATTAAGTTATCATTATTCAGTTAGTCTAATTTTAGACATAAGCTAGTGAAGTTGAAGTGCAAACGTCTAAGTTAAATAAATTACATAAAACATAACGTACAACGAGTTTTTATAACAGGTAACTGGGCCGTGGGCATTGGCTGGCAATTAATTAATTTTTTTAAGTAACCCTTTCAGGATTACGTTTACTTGAATTTTTGTGAGATACGCCCATTTCGCTTCTGAGGGCAGTACATGTCCCTACAACTTTTAAATCATGCATATGTCTAATAATAGATATTTTATTAGCAAATAGATGTTACTTGTATGAAATAAAATGCAACACAATATTTGAAGCTTTTAAATAACTTAGTGAGCTTTGACTCTTTTCAATCTTTTGCATTAGAAATTCATAACGATACAGTTTTTCAGTATACAACGTTTTTTTCATCTCCTGCTTACGGCTTTTTGGATGTTAGGAGACGATAGGTACACTGAACCAAAAATGTACACATTTTCAGTGAAAAACTACATACAGCGCATGTATTTTACATTAAAATCCAGCCAAAGTAAATGTACATTTTATTTATGTCTGACTTATTAAAATAATGTATCTTAATACATTAGAATTCCTTTTTATGTATAGCATCAGAATTTAATGTATTATTACATTGACTGAATGTTTTATACATAAGTCTTTTTAATGTTTTATGCATACAATACATGTACTTATTCTTTGGTTCCATGTATTTAAATATTTGAAATTCGAATACATGTATTTTATGTACGGTAGTTATTATTAAAACACTCCTTTGTAATTTGATACTTTATTTATTTCAATAAATATATTCATTTATACATACATATTACCTATCAGAAGTTAACAAAAAAAAATGTTTGTATTATTTCAGTTCATCTAACAATATGCAAATCATAGGTGTTTACTTCCGCAATTTTTTTTTTTGATATATCAAAAAAGTACATTTCAATAAACGACCAAAAAAGACTGGACGGTTTTGGATATTGTACATTAAATAAATGAAAAGACTTAAAACAAATGTCAAAACAACGCAGTATACTATCAAATGGAAGTTTTGTCTCGTCTATAATATTTCTCAAATTTTTGGAAACTATTTTCACGTATGGCTAAAATAAATGGTTGAATAGGCTCGCCACGCAACTTTAAAAAGATTATATGGCCCTCTAATTGTTGCAAGCACTGTCCTACAAACACAAATGATTCCTGTCAGTCCTTGATACTGAATTTAACCGTTTCCTTCCTTTCACTGTTATCTGAAAAGTAAAAAGATAAATTTTTAAAATTATTATAGTATTCAAAGTTAATATGAAATATGTCAACATTACCTGTTTCTTTGTCATCGTCTGATATCGATTCCAGTACAGCTTTTAGAGCACTGTCCTTTATATTGTGCCCGCTTTTGAGAAAGAGGAACAATTTAAGTAATTTTGCCCTCCATGTTTCTGTAAATCCAGTATAATTTGGAAAAAGAACTTTGAAGTCTCTGTCAATCTTTCATAAGGGATAAAGTAAAGAAATAGATAAATATAAGATTAAAAGGAAACTGCGAAAAGCTTTATGATAAAACTCTGATTCTTACCAGTTGTTGTGCTGACGCCCATTTATACTGCGGCCATAGTTTAAAAACTTCATCAATACTATGGAATTTGACTGACCTATATAGAACATACAGTGCCTCACATAAGTATTCGGAATTTAAAATTTTTTGAAAGAATCTTAAAATTTTTTTATAGCGAATGAGTTTTTTTTAAAAATCAAACTAAGTATTTGTAGCTGTGTGTATCTAGTTTTATTTATTAACAAAAGCTTTTTGTATATGTAGCTTAAAATTATAAAAATGAATTTATAAACAAAAACTTAATGAAATTCAGTGCACAAAAGTATTCGGAGTTTCGAACAATATCTTAAATAGTAGATCAAAAAGAAATCCAAAAGTAGTGGAACACTCTTCAAAATGAATTTACAGTTAGATTTAAGTAGTCCAGTTCAGTTTCCATTTTGTTTTCGGTATTTAGAGTTGGACTTTTTTATTTCGATTTTGTAAAAAGAAATATGGGCTGAAAATCAAAAAAATAACGCTTTCGAAGGAAGAAAAATTGTTTTTGATTTGCGTAAGCGAGAAAAAAACCTTAAGGAGATTGCTGGCAGCATTAGAGGAAATATTTCGACTATCTACAGCATTTTAGAAAGAAACCCGTTTCAAAATTCTCAACGCTCCGGTAGGACAGCGAAACTAATCATTCGAGACAAGGCGGCTATCACACGAAAAATTAAAAATCAACATCGTATTTCTGCAGTGAAAATAAATAAAAGCCTCGCTGAATATACAGGAGTACACACGTAAGTGACAAAACAGTTCGCAGGATACTCAGATGTGACAGTTATAACAGAAGAACTCCATGTGTCAAGCCATTAATAACCGAGGCTAACCGTAAAAAACGCATAGAGTTTAGAATAAAGCACTTAAACCATATTTTATTTCCACAAAAGGGTCCAAAAATTTTATATTTTGTCTCGTCGCTAAAAATAACGCTAGACCAAACCCTTTCGTTGCTATTTATGTGCTTTTTCAAAACTCTAAGCGCTTTATTTGTTTACCCTCGCTTGACACGTGAATTTCTTCCATTATAACCGGCACATCTGAGTGTCCTGCGAACTGTTTTGTCACTTTTATGTAATCGAGTATATTCAGCGAAGCTTTTATTTATTTCCACTGCTGAAAAACGATGTTGATTTTTAATTTTTCGTATGCTAGCCACCTTGTTTCGAATTATTAGTTTCGCTATCCTACCGGAGCGTTGAGAATTTTGAAACGGGTTTCTTTCTAAAATTCTGTAGATAGTCGAAATAATTCTTCTACCGCTGCCAGTAATCTCCTTAAGGGCTCTTTCTCGCTTACGCAAATCAAAAACAATTTTTCTTCCTTCGAAAGTGTTATTTTTTTTTTGATTTTCAGCCCATATTTCTTTTTACAAAATCAAAATAAAAAAGTCCAACTCTAAATACCGAAAACAAAATGGAAACTGAACTGGAATACTTATGTGAGGCACTGTATGTTGCTGAATTTACGTTGGCATAAAAAACATATTTCACACATTTTACACACACTTATATTCAAATTTTACAAATTACGCGCACAGAATTAAATTAACAACACAATTCAAAATTGAATGAAAAATCAAAACAGTAAAACTATTTTGGAAATCACAAACTTTAATGTACATTTTTTCAAAATTAAAGTATTTTACATAATATTTATGCAAGCCTGGAATTAAAAGCATGCTTTCGAACATAAATATTAATGTAATGGTACATATTTTTAACAACTGGGTATTATTTTCGTACATTGAAATTTTATATTTTCTGTCATAGTGAATTTTGTTATTGTTTACTCAAAAAAAGAGTTTAATGTATTTAGATACCTAAATCTAATGTACGTGAAAATACGCTACTATGTCAATGTATAGCTTATTACATCAAATACATTGAAGAAATGTACTTTTGCATCGGAAAAATGTATAATTTGAATAAACATTTTAATGAAAGCCATACATGGTATTTATGTACGAAATTTCGTTCAGTGTACCTACATCTGTTATGTATGTAGGCCCAATGCATGGAATATGCCATGAACCGGTCCAACTTACATGGTTTTCTGTGTCGTGAAATGTTTTATGCAATTTCTTGTAGAAATATTCCTTGAAGCAACAATTAAAGGAGGTAATTTAAAATGATTAAGGTGGTAGATCTTCTACTGAAAAGCACAGCATCGCAAAAACAAATTGAATTCGCCATTAAGCTAAACGCCGATTATGTATCTGGAAGTATTACATTGATATATCAGTCCAAAATTGATCATAAAGTATTTAGTAGAGTGGAAAGGAAATTGTTAAATTTTAGTCTCGTGGTTCAAGGTACAATATCTTGTAGTCCAAAGTACAATGCCTGATTGTACCTTGGACCAATTTGGCATTCTAAAGAAAACGTTTTGTTAGGGTTTGGAAAAAAGACTGCGGCTTTTTGTCATCATGCTAAAATATCAGTTTAAAATGAAGAGACGTCTGAAAAATATAGCCATTGTTTGGAGACAGCAACCAATTTTCTTCAAAATGGTCCAAGGTACATGCAGGCCCGTAACCCACCATATGGGCAATAGGGGGCTTTGCCCCCCCCCCCCACGCATCTCATTTGGCAGCAAATTTGTTTTTTGGAAGGAGAAAAATAAAAATCATGCTATTGGAATTGCATTGCCCCACGCAAAGTCGGCTTGGTAAGGTGCTGGGCAAGGCCGTATCCAGGATTTTATTTCGGGGATTTTTGGATTTGAGATTTTTAAAAATCAATTTTTGCAATCTCTTAAATTTTTCAAATCGATGACCTTTTTTTTTAGGTAACTCACTTGAATATTTGAATTTGAAGATTTCATGAAGAAACATGTTTCTAGTTGTATTTTTTATAAAAAAAAGTTTTAAAAAAATCGTTTACATAAATAAATTAAAAACAAGAATGTAAGCACACACACGGACCAAAGGTTACTGCATCAATCGGACCACAAAACTGCATTAGCAGCCAACTGTGCACAACATGGCCATACAGCTGATATTGACAATGTCAACATACTACAACAAGAAACAAATTACAAAAAGAGACTAACATTAGAAATGCTCTATATTATTAATATCCCGCAGGAGAATAGAATTAACTACAAAACGGAAACTGAGAGCGTTGCACATAATTATAGGTACCTCATAAAAAATAATAAACAATAAAATTAGTTGATGTTTGAATGTTGTGATAAATGTTTTATATTGTGATAATATTTTTATAAAAAAAAAAAATAATTTAATTTTATGATTGTTTTTATCTAATTTTTCATACATTTCATGTAAGCATATTTTTCTCATCAAAATTTACAAATTATGATTATTGCTGTGAATTTTTGTTTGCAGTTTCCTGATGATGACTTTAAACTAAAGTCGAAATATCGAAAATAATATTAATAAAAAATTATATAAAAATCTAAAAATCTTTTATATGTTGACCTGCAGCCACAATAAAATAAAGAATATTTATACTTATTTTATATTGAACACTTTTGTGACTTAAGCTACTAAACTCATTTTAAATCATTTGTAAGTATTTTATGTGGCCGCTTTGGGCTGTGATGATGAATGGTATGATCTTAGGCATACTCGCTATCTATCGACGAATAATTCCAATTGATATTGCTTCTCTTTGCTGAAATAATACTTCAGTACCGAAACATAGTTGGCGCTTTGTGTATATATTAGAGTTGACACAAAGGAATATTTTATTATTACAGAAAAATACAAAAAATTCAGTGGAATTTTAGAATATGTGACGTGCACGGATAAAACACCAACTCAAATTTTATTAAAAAT
This sequence comes from Meiosimyza platycephala, assembly GCA_963662105.1. Lineage (NCBI taxonomy): Eukaryota > Metazoa > Arthropoda > Insecta > Diptera > Lauxaniidae > Meiosimyza > Meiosimyza platycephala. The sequence goes on from OY759211.1 coordinate 44,243,537, forward strand.
TAATAGGAGATTATAAAAATTAAAATCTGAAAACAAATATTACTTTTTTATAGTAATAAATAGAAAATCCTTATTAAAAATTCTATTCTAGTTTGTAAATATTTTCATTTTACATTTTTTAATAAGTGCATATTAAAAATTATTTTCTTCATTTTAATTATCACCTAAAAACTTTGAAATTTTACAAAGAATTTATTAAATTTTAATAAATTGCCACATTAGAATTTTTATATATTTCATATTGTAATATATGATTCCCGCTTTATAATTTTTAAAAAGTAGTTATAGAAAAATTATTTCAAGATTATTAATTTTTATTATATTGAATTTTATTTCTCTTTTGTGTTTAATTTGTACTCTGTTTGAGTTCTCAACATGTTCATGCAAAAAAATAAATATATAAGGCTTGCCAAACTCTTACTAATTGGCTTTGAAGTAATGTGTTGAACAGAATTGGGACGGGGTCGGGAAAGCGGCAACGGAAACTCGCTGGCTGCCCTAATTTTGTTCAACACACCAAAAAATTTAAAAATAAATTTCAGTTATTATTATTTCATCATAAAAACTTTATAATGTACTTTTTAAAAAATAGTACAGTCCTTTTAAAATATAATAAATTATTGCAGAAATTTTAAAATCTACTTTGTAAAAATTAAAAACTTGCATTCGAAAAATTAATGCCTGCTTGATGCAATTTTTATATTACGCTTAGTAATTTTTAATAGACACTCGAACCGTTTCTAAATTACTAAATTACCTACTAATTTTTCTTAAATTTTCATTAATATTTACAATAATTTCGAGTTGGTGTTTTTTCCGTGTGTGAGCTTGGTGATCTTCTTGCTCCACTTCCACGGATGGATTAATTTCAGTTTGACAAAATAAATCTACCATTAAAATTGAATCAGGGGTATTCCTAATTAACTAACAGCCCGTGCGCTCAGCGCTATACATATTGTAAATCAGCTGATCAGAGGTCCCAGTACTTATATCACATTTTAGAGACTCCAACCATGCACCCAAATCAGCTGATTTACAGTGTTAACGTTTGCTGAACACACAGGCTGTTGGTTAAGTAAGGGTGCCAACTTACAATCAGACGGAATTCTCATTACCGAATACTGCCTGACGTGAGTACCAGGGATGATATTTGGGGGCTTTAAGGGCTTTTTTGAGCCCTTTAAATTTGCAAACGCCCCTTGGCCCTTTTTATTCATTTTTGGCCCTTTAGCAAAATTCTACCACAATTTTTTATTTTTCAAAGGAAAGCTTACTGGGATAAGTGATTGTGACTGGGATATAATTTTTTCATTTGACGTTTAAATTTCAATGCACCTTGCGCAATCAGTGCTACCACAACATAAGACATGAAATCACAGTATTGTATTAGATATGTAACCTTTTTATAGTAAATTTTTGTTACATTTTACAAAATTGGGCCATTTTTCTTATATTTTTTTATGCCATTTTTCCTATTTTGGTGTGGGGCTGCTGATCATTTATATTGGACATATGGAAAAAGTTTTTTAATTAAACATTATTTAATCGAACTTTCAGTCATTCAACAAAGACCAATATTGTAAATTTTTACTTATTGATCAATGCTATTTTTTATTCAACAAATATGACAAAGATAACAAATGGAACAATTTTAACCTGGTAATTGATGACATGTTTCGGCTACTACCAATATCCTCATCAGACCAGGTTTGGTCTTTGCTGAATGACTGTAAGTTCGATTAAATAATGTTTAATTATAAAATAATCAGTCAATATCAACTTTCTTAATCCATACGAAAAAGTTTTTTTTAATATGCATATATGACCATTTATCTCGGTTTTTTATGATAAAATGGTTTGGCCTTGTACTGAATGTTAAAAACAACATTTCATACAAGGGCAAATCATTTTATCATAAAAGGAGCTGTTTTTTAAAAATATGTTTTCCCTGTGGGCCTTTTATCTCCTTTCAATAAACGTAAATCTTCTCAAAATATAGCCAGAAGGAAATGTATGAAAAAATCATAATTTTCAAATCAAGAAATTTGGGGCTTTTTCTTTGGGCCAAATATCATTTTAGGTGGTGGAGCAATATTTCATAATCATTTCGTTTTGGGGCCATTTTGCGCAGAGCCCAAATTTGTTTGTACAATATAATTAGACCAGAGCCTGAAAATAACTCTTTCAATAAATTATTTTTTAAGTTTTATTTTTAAGAATATTTTTTAATATCTTTCAAGACTTATTTGAAAATTTAGTTTTAAGAGTCTTTTGAGACTTTTATCTTATAATGCGTCTTAATGCACAACAAATAAATATCAAGGAAAGATGCAAGCAGCAGTCTCAAAAGACTAAAAAAAAGTTTTTACTTTTTGGAATAAAATTATTTTCAGACTTTTAAAAAACATCTTCAAAAATAAAACTTTTAAGACTCTTATGTTCGATTTTATTTATAAAACTTAAAGTATATGAACAACTCTTTTTTTAAAAATGTTTACTTTTGATCATCAATAACAACTTTTTCTTCAACTCTTGGAGAACATTTTTGTAGAAATTTGGATTAAAAATATTAATGAATATTGCAGCAATCAGTCATTTCATGAAACACCTACATAAGATATGCGCTGAGAACGAATATTCGGATTTAGTGTATTTTCAAAAAAAAAAAAAAAATGATTTAAGAAAAATTTTGATTCTTAGTGAAATGGTTAGTGTTTTAAGCTGAAGCTAAAAAATTGAGTCGTAGCGATCCTAGGCTAAGTTTTCGAGTAATATTGCTCACCGGTTTAAAAAATAGGTACTTTTCATGAAATAACTGATTGCTGTTTTATTTATGAATGTTTTGTATCCAAAATTTTACAAAATGTTCTCCAAGAGTTCTATAATTATAATGTTTAAAAAAATATCCATTAAATGAACACAAGATTCAAAAGAAAAATTTAAGTGTTTTATTTTCTCCTAAAAAACTTGAGTGGAACGTTAAGTAATACGATGGCTTTTGACTTTTTAAATTTCAAATTATTTCAAATCAAAAAAAAAAGATTTTTGTATTTGAAAAAAGTTGTATTTGATTTATAATAGGTTAAATTTGATGTGCTAAGTCTGCAAATATGTATATCATTTGTTTCTGTATTTCCTTTTAAAAAAAGTTTCTAAAATCGATCTCATCTTCTTTAATATATCGCTCATTTTCTTCAATATCGTCAAAACTCAAAAAATCAGAATTTTCAGGGTAAACATTTTAACTGAATTTTTACGTTTTTTGGGTTATAACTTTATTGAAGAAAATGAGCGATATACACAAAAAAATCTTAAACGCTTGTATGTATGTGTTCATATAAAAAATATATGTGATATATGTAATTAAAATACTTAACATTGTCACAGTAAGGTATGCCAAAATTAAAAATAGAATTGTGCAAGAAAATTTTAGAACTGGATTCGAATTATTTTGAGATTTATCTCTTCAGTGAGTGTTACTTTTACATAAAGTAATACAACTATCATAAAAAATCGATATTTTAAATAATGTATCGATAATGCAAAATATTACCATCAGTGAATCGACATTTAAAATAATATTATTTTCTCACTTATTTAAAAATAATATTTTCTCACTTATTTAAAAATATTATTTTCTTTTTTAGTGTATGTTAGCATTATTTGTGTGCTGGTTTAAATTTTTATAAAGTGATTTGAAATCGGTCTCAGTAAAATAAGTTCTGTTCTGTATATAAAAATGGAAAATCTTCACTATTGAATAATTATCACACGGTTATTTACTTTTGTTTATAATAATAAGCATTTATGTGATAAACTTGTTATTTAGTTCTTGAAATTATTTTTTTATTGGTTTTCTTTTTTACTAGGAATGTAAAATTTATATTTACAATTAAATTTAAACAACAAAATAAATTTTATAAAAGGAAAAAATTAAGTTATAATATAAATGGTTACATACATACATATATACGATTTGATTTACAGAAGCCCTAGTTATGTCAAAAAAGCCCTATTTTAGTTCAAATTTTGGCCCTTTTACAAATATGCCAATATCATCCCTGGTGAGTACCCGAATGAGCGCGCGAATTGATTTTTTTATTGCTCATATAAGAAAGTTTAGTTTCCGGAGAAGGGACAATAAAAGGGCCTCCTGCACCCCCTGTTCACTATACGTACACTTTCAGAACTCCTGTATTACACCACTAAAAATAAGTTAAGAAATAAAAAAGGACATAAGTTTTGTATATGAGGACATTTACTTTAGCTTAAAGGAAATATGAAAGAACAAGAAAATTAAATACATATGTATGTATAAGCAAATGTAGTTCTAGCGATTTTACAAAAGAAAATTTTATCTTCGAGCGCTCTTTGCTGCTAACAAGTCTATGACTTTATTTGTGTTACTCTCAATTCTTCTATGTACTGAAATTAGTGCCAGCCCAGTCAATCTGTGCTAACTCAAATAAATAATGAAATATGTTTTCACATGTTTCAATATTGAAAATGTCTTTCACGAATGCACGTTGTAACGGGTAAAGATGGCATCATTTTTAGAAGCTTATGAGTATTTGGAAAACTTTCTTCATTACAGTTTTCGAGGGCTTCAATTGCGTAAGCTGAAGGACTTATCACAGGCAGTTCCGACCATTTTTTTCGCCACAACTGAAGCTATCAATCGCTGTTAGGAAATCCTGCTCCAAACAGTCAACATTTTAATTTTTCGAGTAAATCTGCTTATCCCACATACTGACGGCAATAAAACATGAAGATAAGCTTATACAGATCAATGATTACAAAGGACCACAGAAAAAAATTTTTGTTCTGTAATTTGGATGTCAATATGGTATTTTCATGTATTTTTTTCGGGGAAACCGAATCCGGGGTCAGAATTCTCAAGCACGTCAAGTTTTTGAGATATTCTAACCTAAAGTGCAAAAAAAAACTGTTTTTTTAGGTTATGTAGCACGTCGATTTTTTTATTTTTTTTCTAAAAACTATATGTGAGATCTTAAAATACAAGTCTTCCTCTTTCAAATGCCATTGAGCATGGACAAATTTCCTTTTTTTTTTTGTTGCTGAGATATCGCATTTTAAAATTTTAATGTTTGTAATTTTCCCTATACCTGACAATTCATTAGGGACACGCGTATATCAAAAATTCGTGGTGCCACATAACCTGAAAGACCGGTGTTTTTACACTTTAAGTAAGAATATCTCAAAAATCTGACGGGCTACACGGAAAAAACGAAACTCGAAATTATTGTAAATATTAATGAAAATTTAAGAAAAATTAGTAGGTAATTTAGTAATTTAGAAACGGTTCGAGTGTCTATTAAAAATTACTAAGCGTAACATAAAAATTGCATCTAAGCAGGCATTAAATTTTCGAATGCAAGTTTTTAATTTTTACATAGTAGATATTAAAATTTCTGCAATACATAATTTATTATATTTTAAAAGGACTGTACTATTTTTTAAAAAGTACATTATAAAGTTTTTATCACGAAATAATATAACTGAAATTTATTTTTAAAATTTTGTACATCAGTTTGTTGAACCAAACGGCCAGGCGAGTTTCCGTTGCCACTTCCCGACCCCGTCCCATTTCTGTTCAACACATTTCTTCTAAGCCAATTAGTAAGAGTTCGGCAAGCCTAATATATTTATTTTTTGCATGAACTTGTTAAGAACTCAAACAGAGTACAAATTAAATACAAAAGAGAAATAAAATTCAATATAATAAAAATAACTAATCTTAAAATAATTTTTCTATAACTACTTTTTATAAATTATAAAGCGGGAATCATATATTACAATATGAAATATGTAAAAATTCTAATGTCGCAACTTATTGAAATTTAATAAATTCTTTGTAAAATTTCAAAGTTTTTAGGTAATAAATAAAATGAAGAAAATAATTTTTAATATGCACTTATTAAAAAATATAAAATGAAAATAAATACAAACTAGAATAGAATTTTTCATAATGATTTTTTATTTATTACTATAAAAGAGTTGTATTTGTTTTCAGATTTTAATTTTTATAATCTCTTATTAATTTTTAATAAAATTTGAGCTGGTGTTTTTTCCGTGTAGAGCAATCCTGACCCCGGATTTGGTTTCAGTGAGAAAATAAATGGAAATACTATATTGGCATTCAAACTACGTACCAGAAAAAGATTTTTGTGAGCCTGTGTTATTTACTACTTCTTGCTGCTGTTAAAAAAATAATTTTCAAAGTCTGATGACCTTTTTTCGGACCGCTTTTTACAAAATCGATTTCATATAGAGTCTGTTCGTTTCATAAAATCTGTTTTGTATGGTGTATTCCTCTCAAAGTCAATTTTACGTAGTGTTTATTCTTTGCAAAATCGTTTCTATATAGTGTCAGTCAAAAAATTTCGGGGGGGGGACGGGTTCTATCCCCTACCATCCCCCCTTAGATACGGCCCTGGTGCTGGGTACATTCGCTTCTCCTATACATAGTTTTTTATTCATTTCTGTTGAAAGTTTTTAAAAAATTTTGAAAAAATTAAGGCACTTTGGTTTTGATACATTATTAGCATATAAAATAAAATTATGTAAACAATTTCGCTGTAGAAGATAAAAAAGTAGTTCCTAACATTTTATGTCTTATGACCAGAGCGAGTATAAATGCTTTTTGCTACTTGCTCCAGCATTTTGCTTATTCAGGAGGTTTGTGCTTATTTTCACTAATGTAGCTTATAATTGCTTACTTTTGACATTTTTGCTTTATTTAATACGAAAAAAATGTTTTTGCTAATTTTTGAAACAGGTAACACTATCACATACATTTTTTTAATTAAGTAGCAACTCCTTTTGATAAACAAAATTAAACACATCCAAACGACAATTGCAAAAAGCAGTCAGAGCTTTTTTTTGTAAAAATATGACGAAAGTAAAGGAAACTAAAAAATAAATTATTGCCCGTATGTGCCGACTGCATTGAATACGGGAAGTGCTGCTGCTAGTTACGGATGCAGCATCCTACATGCTAAACGCTGCTAGTTTTTTTTTTTTTAAGCTTATTATTTATTTATTGTACCAACTCGCTTGGAGATTAAAAATAAGTATACAAATCTTAAAAACTAATAAATCGTTGAACTTTTCCAAGCCATTGCTTAGAAATGTTGTTTCATCAAATTCTGTCTTGAGTTGTGAATGGAGTACCCATTATGCGTATACATAATGGCTACACCGAAAAAAATAATGACGAATTTTTTAACAAAAATTTTTTGTTAGCTTTTTTGTTAAAATAACAAAAATTTCGTTGATTTAACGAAAACTTTGTTATACTAACAAAAATATTTTTACAAAAAAACTTCGCGTAACAAAAGTTTTTGTTAACTCAACAAAATTGTTTTCGTTAAAATATTTTTCAAAAATAACAAAATACTTTGTAGAAATAACAAAAGTTTTGTTAAGCCAACCACAAGATACCGCAAAAATTTACCAAAGACTTTGTTAGATTAACGTGATTCTTCTGAATGTCATTGCATGTAAATTTAACAAAATTTTTGTTCTGACAACAAAGCGGACTTGAGTTTGAAATAACAAAAACTTTTGTTGACTTAACACTGGAAAATGTTTAGAACATTAGCTTCGGCGCATTACAACATATTCGTTAATTTAACAAAAAAAAGATTTTATCGTGATGAACTTTACGTAAAAACAACAAAAATTTTCGTCAATGCAACAAAACCAAAAGTATTCTAACGGGACTTAAAAATTTGGCTTTGGGGCTAAAAAAATTTTGGTTAATTTTAAATATCTATTCGTTAACACAACGAAACTTTTTGTTAGCACAACATAAAACCCGAGGTATTATAACGGAACTTTTAAATGTTGCATTCTTTATTGAATATCGAGTGGTAGTACATTTTTATCAGTCGTTTGCATACATAAGCTGTGTTTCAAAAATAAAATTTGTGAGTGTTTCTTTTTAAAAGCAATGGCAACATTCCTTGAAAACTATCAAAACTGTGACGAATTAAAAGGAGCTTTCAATGAGATAAAAGATCAAAATCAATTATTCGCTGTATTGCATGGTAAGTAAGTAAATATATGCATGTTTTATTAAAATGAATTCTTGTGTTGGTAATTTTTTTTTCCTGCTAGCATACGAAGTAGACTTAGAGGCGCTAAAATACATTAAACTACTCCACTTGGAAGAAATTTTTAGAAAAATTCCTGACATTCCCGTAGGTCAAAGAATTTCGTTTGAGAAGAAGCTGTTTAACTGGCAAAGGAAATTGGTAAGTTTTTGATTTTTATAGCCAACGTTTTTATATTATAATATTAATTTACGGTTTGTTTGTTAAAACAGGGTACTCTGGCTTACTGCGAACACTGCTCTGCTTTTTTATAAAATGACATTATAATGACTGTCACAGTTGCTGAAACATTAAGTGAGCAAATTGTAGAAATATTTCCCACAGAAATTAAGGTGACATTTTAAAATAAAATTTAAAGAGCCATTTTTTTAATCACTTTATTTTATGTCTAGGAAATCTACTTTGTTAAAGTAAAAGGCAAAGCACCGAAAGGAAAACTTTATTAGAAATACAAAAACCAGATGAGGAAAATTGGTGAGAAATTTTCTGCCAGCACTTCACTTAATATTGAAGAACGAATTTTATCAATAGAAGGTATTTAAATGAATATTAGATATTATCTACTTATGTATATCCAATAATGATACACTTTTTTTTTCACAGAAACTTCTGAGAAGAAAGATTGCAGCGACAGACTTCTAACAGAATATCTTGACTGCATCGTCGTCGTTGAAAGACTATGGAAGTGCAGTACACGTCACAGACTTCGGCTTATATCTGCCAGTAAATCCACTCACGAAATACTGGCAACTTGGAATCACTACAAAAAATCATATGGTCACAGATTAGTAAGTAGTAGAGGCGTTATTATTATATTTCATTAAGAATTGATGTACATTTTTATTTGCAGATTGAAATTGATTTTTCTGCTTTATTTAAGGACCATCCAACTTCTATAGAAAGTGAGTGGAACAGCTTCGTTCCAAAAATACTTCATCTCTTTCAATTGAAATTTAAATCTGTTGAGTCTAAAGGCATGCTGAATTCCATAAATCTTACTTCTACTTCGAAAGGTAAATCTAAAATAAAAGAGTAGTAGTAAACTTTCACTTCTATAAGGTTTCAAACTATGTAAGAGCTAAATATATTCTTTCTTTACAATTTCTTAGAAGGACGAGATGCTGGAATATTTTGGCTGCTACACACCGTTTTGGCTCCAACAACAAAAAAGACTACCAAAGATTGCAATGGTAAAAAAAGCCTTACAAAGTTTACGATACTTGATTCACAAAAATCCTTCATTTTCATCGCTGAAACAGTGGCAGAAATGGAAAACCAGCTTGCGAAATTAAATTTAGATGGTTCGAATATTCAACCAAGGATTCTCGTTGTAGGCGATAGCGTCCTTAATCCACAACAAGTTTTAGTATACTTTGATGGAATTAAGTATTTATTTATTTCAGTTATAAAAGCAGTAGAAGTCTGTTTTAAAATATTTAATGTCTTTAATTTAAAATATCCCTTAGAAAGTATCGCCGTGTGGCAATTTATTCAAAGTTACTTCTATAATATTAAAACAAAATATGATATAGTTTTTCCTAAGATTGCACAAATAGAAAGTGAGCTTAATCACATCACATAAATATTGTATTATATTTATTTATATAAAAAAACAATAAATATGTTGATTAAATAAAAAAAAATTGTTGTAAATAGTTTTCTGTATTGGGAAGTTTTTAGGTTACATACGTTCCTAGGTAAATAATTTGGTATATTTAACAAAAACATTTTGTTAAATTAAAGAGGAAAAACCATTATTTAACAAAAACATTTTGTGTAATTAAAGAAAATGAAACCATTATTTAACAAAATTTTTTGTTGAGATAACGAAACTTTTTTGTTAATATAACATAATTCTTTCTTTAACTTAACAAAATCTTTGTTAACCTAACACAATATTTTTGCTAAAAAATATTTAATTCACATTGTTAAATTAACAAAAATTGCGTTAAATTAAGCTTTATTTTTGTTAATACTGAGTGTATCTAAGTTTTGTTGATATAACAAAAAATTTTGTTATTTATACAGCATTTTTTGTTATCCTTTTAATGACGTTATTTTAACGAAATCAGTTTTGTTACTATAACAAAATACTAGGTTGGATCAAAAATAACGAAATTTTTTGTTATGCTTACTTACTTTTTTTGTTATTTTTACATACATTTTTTTTTCGGTGTACAGGAGTGGTAAGTCTTGTCTCTTCAGTCGAGACGTTTTCGATGTTAGGAGTAAGTTCCTAGCCAGTATGTTTGGATGTTGGTGGAGTTTTTGTTGATACGACCGCTGTATGTTTTTTATCTGCTTAACAAAAGGTATACCAAGATTTTGGTGTGTATTTATATTCTTGACATGCCATGGTGCGCCGGAAATAGTTCGAAGTATTTTTGACTAAGACCTTTGCAATATTTCTATATTTGATAAGCTTGCATTGGCCCACAGCTGGATTCCATATGACCATATAGGTATAATAATAGCTTTGTACAAGAGAACTTTATATTCAAGGCTGAGTTTTGAATGTTTATGCAAAAACCAATTAATGCTTGATGCTTTCAACTTCATTTGAATTTTTTTCTTTTCGATGTGAGCTTTCGAGGTGCATACCTAAGTATTTAACTTCAGCGCTTTGAGGTATTGCGGTGCTATTTAGGTAAACTGTGGGACAAGTCTTTTTATTGAGTGTAAAAGTTACATGTGTACTTTTTTGCTCGTTAACATTTATTCGCCAGTTTAAAAGCCATGTTTCAACTAGACGCATATGTTCATTAAGGGTATGTGACGCACTATGAGGGTCTGCGTGACAAGACGAAATTGCAGTGTCATCAGCAAAAGTAGATGTAAGCACAGAGTTGTTTGTTGGCAAGTCAGAAGTGTAAATTAGGTAAAAGATTGAGCCAAGAACACTACCTTGTGGTTCGCCTCCAAAAATTTCTACATCATCTGAAATGTAGTCTTTGCATCTTACCCTAAGCTTTCGTCCTGTAAGGTAGGAGTCTAGTAAAGCATGGGTATTTTTAGGCAGTAATTTCTTTATCTTGTGTAGAAGTTCATCGTGCCACATTTGTCAAAAGCTTGGGCTACATCAAGAAACACTGCTGAGCAGTACTTTTTCTCTTCATATGTCTTTCTAATTTGTGCTACTATCCTGTGAACTTGCTCTATAGTTCCATGTTTTTACGGAAACCAAATTGGTGTTGTGGTATTATGTTGAGTTGGTTCACATGGGGAATAATTTTCGAGAGTAGCAGCTTTTCAAAGAGTTTTGATGTGGTGGGTGGCAAGCTTATTGGCCGATATGAAGAGACTTGTGTGAGATTTTTCCCAGGCTTTGAAATCATTGTGATTTTAAACATCTTCCAAATTTTTGGGAAGTGGCCCAATCGAGTAATAGCATTGAAAACTATGGTTAGGTGTCTGACTGCACAGTAAGGTAATTCAATAAGCATATTAACAGTTATTAGGTCATGACTTGGTGCTTTCTTTTTATTCAGTTGTGTTTTTATGAAAGAATAAACGTCTTTAGTTGTGAAGCGCAACGAAATATATCTCGAATTTTGGGTTTCTTGTGGTATTTCAAAGCTGTTCCCCGGAGGATTTGGCTGAAATACATGTTTAAGGCGGTGAGCAAATGCTCGTCCTTTTTCTTCGTTGCTTCTAGCCCAGTGACCATTGCTTAGTCTTATGGGGGAATCTATGTCAGTAGGTTTTTTCATACTACTGATGGCCTTCCATAAAGAGTAGTTGGAGGATTCTATTGGGCTCAGCTTTTTAATGTATGAGTCTATACCTTTTTCAGACTCTTCCCGGAGGGCCTTTCTTAATTCAATTTCGGCTAGTGATAATTTACGTTTAAGTGTGGGTGACCTAACCTCTTGCCATTGTCGCCTGAGTCGTCTTTTTTAATATCCCTAGGCTCATTATTTTTCAAATCGATCAAGGCAGACCAAAAAAATTTTTAGAATTGCTTAAAACTTACGATTATTATTTTGCGTTCAATTCTAGGGGACCCATATTTTTATTTCGCTGAAAGGACCCAACTTTCAAAATTATGGTCATATGAACTTTGTCCTTTAAAATTATAAAAAAAATTCTGAAAGAACTTTTTTTCAAATTGTCGATATATCCTTAATTAATAACGGAATTTCATAATTCTTTTTTCAAACTTTTCATAATTTAATTGATCTTATGAAAAGATGACATCTAGTGCAAACTAAACTGTTTTGTGGAAAATATTGCAAATATCGTAAACCAGAGGCATTTTTTTTAAATCAAAATTTTTTTTTTCTTGAAATTTTTTTTATCAACACAAAATGATTTAAGCTACATTTGGTAAAAGTCCTAACTGTCGAAAACGGCTAATTCTTAATTGAGAGCATTTTTCTTAAAGCTCAACTATTTGTAAATTTTAATTGAGTAGTTGGGTAAATAAGGGCACTTTAGTGGGAGTGCCCCTTATCCGCAAATTACCTCTGTATATATTAGAGACCCTCCTCTACCTCTCACCAAAATATCACATCGATATACGCAATACTAGCGATACAGTAGAGCAAAATGTATCACTTACGTACTAGCGAAACATTAAAATATTTTTTTTTTGTTTCGTTACTACTTTAAAATTTACAGTTCATTGAAACGAAATAGAAATAATATATCAATGATCGGTATGCGCGGTATGCGTTTCTTTTTACACAACCACCTATACCGTCGCAAGCACCTTTACCGTGCAATGCATTTAGAAAAACTCGTTTATATGCATGAAAAGTGCATATATAAAAATTCGGCTATATCTACCAAATATGCTTACATAGAATCGTGGTTTCATTTAAGCTGTTACCTAAAGCCAACTAACTAGAACCCTACAAAAATATTTTGAAAGGCAAAAAGCTGTGAAAATAAACATTTGATATTTTATGAATATGTATTCCGGTAATAAAATAAAAAGCAAATCAAAAAAATATATGTTTAGTACATATGTGTATACTAGAGAACCCATAAAATGTATGAAATGTGCAAAAGTGTTATTTCTTTCGCTTCACAAACATTTTCTAATAGAATGAGGGTAAAAAATAAGATCTGCAAAAAAATTTTGTTTTTCTATTGGAAACCGGCCAGTCGCATTTGATCCAAAGCCTGAAAAATTCACTTAAAATGAGTTTTTTTATTTATCGAACTACAATTATGAAATGAACGATTTTTAGTGATAATGACCTAGAACATTTTGATGTAAAATTAAATGGTTAATATATCTTTCATACACTAGTTTGATCTACATGTGTGTGTTTGTGGTCTTAAACGATGTTAAACTAAAATTTTAAGAAAAATTTCCACATTTTTTTTTTGTACGGTTCTCATTATTTATCCAAGGGAGGTAAAAATTTTTTCGTTGTACTGTTTAGTAGAGACTAGAATGTAGCTTAAGCAAACATTTTGTTTTTTTTTTTAATATTAAGTTTTGGTGCCAAAAAAAAGCTCTGAAAATTAATTAAAAACGGTTTTTTTTGCTTATCGCCCTATAACTCTTAAAACGACGGTCTTAGGTGGTATGAAATAAGGACCAATTTTATACAATACACATTGATAAATATCTTTTTCATATAAAGCGTTCAGCTATATGTAACCATTCACGGTATAAGAAGATGTTAAGCTCAAATACAAAACAAAAATTCAAAATTTTTAACTGCACTTGTTAGTCTTGCATTGAACGTGAAATTATATACCCAATACGGCTAAATGAGGCATTAGGCTTATTATAATTATTTTTTTGGTTTTGGAGCCTTAAAAGCTTTGCAAAATATCATTTTATTAGTTATGAGTTTTTTTCATTAATATTATTTTATTTATATGGAATTTAATATATTTAATTGTGTACATTAAAAAAGCAAATTAATGGCCTAAATAAAAGACTGTAGTAGCTGTGAGTTTCATACATACGTATGTATGATCGTTTAAGGTACTTAAAGTCGTTATATTTAAGTTGATATTTTAAAAAATAAGACAGTAAACGTATCTTTCGGTGTCATTCCTATTGACAGTTGGACAATTTCTCTATTAGCGTGTGATAAAGTATTTATATATATAAACTTATTGTGTCCATTGTTTGCGAAATATTTGGAAAAGTTTAGTATGGAATAAAACTGTAAGTATTTATATTATTTCTTTGTAATCTTCTTAATTCTTTTTTATATGTATCTATTGGTAGGAAGAAAGAAATACTGTTTCAATAAAAATATGCTCCCAAGCAAAAAAGATGTTTTGGGTAGACTCTTCCACTCTATACAGAACCAGCATAAGACTGTGAAGGAAAGTGCAAGCTTAATTACAAATGAACTCATTGAAGTCTTTAATAGTTTCGAAATACCAACAATACGAAAGGATAGTGTGAAGAGATTAATACTGCAAAATTACAATCAATACAATAATTTAAGAAAAAATAAAAAGCATGCAGGTAAAGGTGTTGAAATTGAAGAAACAATTTTTATTGAAACTTTGGATTCGTTATTCGACGTTTCAAGTGTTGATGCCATAAAACTTCTAAAAAAAAAAATAATATAAAAGCGATAGATTTTCTAATAGATCATCGTCAATCAATGGCATCAGTACGGTCGAGAGTGTCATTAAAATCTGACGGTGTATTAGAAGTTTTAAACTCTCAGGAGGCTATAGTAACGGTAGACCAGCATAACATCGACGATGTTTATTTCGAAGAAAATTTAGAAAGCTCAGATACAGACTTGGATACCGATGGATCAATTTATATGCCTCCAAAAAAAGTTAAGAGGCAAAAAAGACTGACTCAAATTGTGGTTGACGCAGACATGACGAAAGCCTTAGATAGATTTCAACTAAGTAACGCTGGAGCAGCAATAATTATTGGTCAGGCTGCATACAATTTAGGATATAATGTAAGGGCTTTGCAAATATCTCCAGAGCACATCAGACTACAACGTGTGAAACATAGAGAAAGTATTTTTAAAGATATCAAAAAACAGTTTTCTAATAATACAACTTTCACTGTTCATTGGGATGGCAAAGTGTTGGAAGATTGCACAAGCGTAGACTATTTAGCTTGCAATCGACTAGCGATAATTCTTTCTTCATGTGGCAATTCTAAAGTTCTGGGAATCCCTAAAGTTAGTCATCAAACTGGTGCTGTTGAAGGAGCTGCTGTTTATTCAGCTTTGCTGGACTGGTATGTCCAAAAAAATGTTATGGCAATGTGCTTTGACACCACAGCCAGCAATACCAGCACTTCCATTGGAGCTTGTGCAATACTGGAGCAAAAGTTGAACCGTCGTCTATTACATTTTGGGTGCAGACATCATGTAATGGAACTCTTAGCTGGAGCTGCTTCTAAAATTACTGTAGAACCGGCAACATCAGGACCAAAAATTTTATTATTCGAAAAATTTCGAAAACTTTGGCCTGAAATGAAACAGAACAGCTATGAACACGGAGTAATAGATCCAGAGGTTGCTAAATGTTTTCCCATTGATATGAGAAACTATCACATAAGCTTTATTAAAGATCAACTCCAAAACAAAATCGATAGTACTAGACATGACTATATTGAAATGCTAAAATTAAGCTTACTGTTTCTTGGAGAAGACATTCCAGAATATAAAATATCTAAGCCTGGTGCCATCAGTCAAGCCAGATGGATGGCAAAGATTATATATTCGTTAAAAATTTTTCTATTTAGAAAACCCCTTTATTGTTTCTGGTAAGTTGATAACATATATTTGAATTTCGTTACTTTCTTATAATGTATTTTATTTCTCTACTAAGTCGCTTATTGAATTTATTAAATTCTCTTCAGCTCAAGTTTTGAAAAATATTCGGCGATTCAATATTTTTATTGTTCAAATTTATCTGAAGTACTGGTTTTTGTGTCAGGTGGCACACAAAGCACCAGCCAATGATTTGCAGATGTTGAAAGATCTTGAGCTTTATAAAAAAGTGCATAAAAATATTGCAGAAGCAGTAAAAAATAAACTGCTTGGACATTTGTGGTACCTTAGCGAGACAAATATCGCATTAGCATTTTTTGACGATGAGGTAAATGCAGAAACTAAAAGAAAAATGGTCGAAAATCTTAAGAAAAAAGGACACCCAGATAATCCAAAAAGGGTGAATTTACTAGGTGATGTGATGTCAGCAGAATTGTGTGACTTCGTCACCAAAAATACATATATGCTTTTAAACATAATTTTAAATCAGGAAATTACAAAAATCAGTCAAAATTTTCTATTGTCTGACCCTAGTACTTGGAAGGATAATCAAAATTATATTGCCGCAAAGATTATTGTTACGAAATTATTAGTTGTAAACGATATTGCAGAAAGAGGAATCGCGTTAATAACAAGATATAATGCTGTTTTAACGCACCAAGAAAAACAGAAACAGTATATCCTGCATACAATGGAGCAGCATTATAAAGATTTGCCTGGCAAAAATTTTACCAAAGGAAAATTTTTAGATTATTTAAATAAAAATTATCCAAAAATATAAGACTCACGAATAGAAGCTTGGTTAAAGAAATTTTATTATTATTTACTATAATGCACAGAAGTTAAATTTGTACTATGTCTTATTTTTTAAAATATCAACTTAAATATAACGACTTTAAGTACCTTAAACGATCATACATACGTATGTATGAAACTCACAGCTACTACAGTCTTTTATTTAGACCATTAATTTGCTTTTTTAATGTACACAATTAAATATATTAAATTCCATATAAATAAAATAATATTAATGAAAGAAACTCATAACTAATAAAATGATATTTTGCAAAGCTTTTAAGGCTCCAAAACCAAAAAAATAATTATAATAAGCCTAATGCCTCATTTAGCCGTATTGGGTATATAATTTCACGTTCAATGCAAGACTAACAAGTGCAGTTAAAAATTTTGAATTTTTGTTTTGTATTTGAGCTTAACATCTTCTTATACCGTGAATGGTTACATATAGCTGAACGCTTTATATGAAAAAGATATTTATCAATGTGTATTGTATAAAATTGGTCCTTATTTCATACCACCTAAGACCGTCGTTTTAAGAGTTATAGGTCGATAAGCAAAAAAACCGTTTTTAATTAATTTTCAGAGATTTTTTTGGCACCAAAACTTAATATTAAAAAAAAAAACAAAATGTTTGCTTAAGCTACATTCTAGTCTCTACTAAACAGTACAACGAAAACATTTTTACCTCCCTTGGATAAATAATGAGAACCGTACAAAAAAAAAATGTGGAAATTTTTCTTAAAATTTTAGTTTAACATCGTTTAAGACCACAAACACACACATGTAGATCAAACTAGTGTATGAAAGATATATTAACCATTTAATTTTACATCAAAATGTTCTAGGTCATTATCACTAAAAATCGTTCATTTCATAATTGTAGTTCGATAAATAAAAAAACTCATTTTAAGTGA
This sequence comes from Meiosimyza platycephala, assembly GCA_963662105.1. Classification (NCBI taxonomy): domain Eukaryota; kingdom Metazoa; phylum Arthropoda; class Insecta; order Diptera; family Lauxaniidae; genus Meiosimyza; species Meiosimyza platycephala. Next base: position 44,261,111 of record OY759211.1, read on the forward strand.
ATTTTTCAGGCTTTGAATCAAATGCGACTGGCCGGTTTCCAATAGAAAAACAAAATTTTTTTGCAGATCTTATTTTTTACCCTCATTCTATTAAAAAATGTTTGTGGAGCGAAACAAATAAAACTTTTGCAAATATGGGTGCTCTAGTGTATACAGAGTATGTATATTGAATTGCAACATTATTCTTCCTTAAAAAATAAGTAATCTTGGATTGAATATGACTGCAGCCCTTAAAATATGTTCTTCAATGTCATCAAGTTCGTCAATAAACTTATTTATTGGCAAAAGGAACTTTCGAAGCGTGTCTAATGAGGCCAAAGCTGCACTCAATGAAGGAATTGGATCTAAATATTTAAGCTGCAATGTCTGTTTCTTCATTATCCTGTTTTATCATCCGATTGCAAATTATGGGCAACAATTACATTTTCATTTAACTCTTCCCAGCATGGCAAGCTACTGTCAAGCACATTTGACATTACAATAGAAATGACACGATTGTTTGTTATCAATGTTTTTTTGATTTGAAAAAAAACTAAAATTTTTTCCCTGTCGTGCATATAAGCGTGAATGGAGGAAAAAATTGGAGATTTTTGGGGCTTATATCCGAGAAATGCATATAAGCGTGTGTATATAAAGGAGAAAAGTGTTAACAAATCTAAATGGAGAAATGAAATTGCACAAGTTTTGATGCATATAAGCAAGTAATGCTTATAAACGGCGTGCATATAAGCGGGGATTACTGTACATAAAAATCTGTTTCATGAAATAATAAATTTAAAAAATTGAATCTGTTCTTGTGTTGAGACCCAGCTCCATCAGAAATATATATAATTTTTTTAAGGCTTCGTTTGAAAAACTTGCTTTCAAAAATTGAATTAATTTCGAATTATATAAGTGCACTCCAGTTGCATCATGATTTTCGTACTCCGAAAACACAACAAAATTGAGATTACGCACGGCATCATTGCTTTTGTAGTAAATTACATATACATACATGTACATGTACATGTAATGATGCTTGATATTTACTCCAATGTTGAGATTGCATCGCATTCTGAACATGGAATGAGTAATTTCCAGAGAAGTTAAGGGTGACTAAAAATTCCCCTGGTTGAAGAGAATTTCTAACGTCATTCAAATACTTTCCTTGAGGTTGAGCAATAAAATCGTGTTTTAAAACATCTGGTAAAGTTTCTTTAAATTTTTGTAAAAAATCTTCGACATTTTCAGTCACACGAAGCAATTGGCATCTGTAAAATATTATTATTTAAGAAACTTTAAAAAAAAGTTGAAAAATTTCGCAGAATAAATTAAATACCTGTCAGGGGTAAGCCACTGAATAAAAGAAACACTGTCAATGCCGTGTCTTTGTAAGGACTGTTTCAAATCGTTCAGAATTTTTTCGGTACCTGGACAATTTTTACAATTGCCAAAAAAACAATCCGCTGCGGGTTTGGAACAAACCATAGTTTCTAAATAATCTCGGTAAGTATCTTGGTAATTGAACTTTTTATTTTGCAGGACTGACTATGATAGCTTCGTGAACCACAGATGCTAGTTTTAATCTTTTATTCATGTCATCAACATATTTACACTCATAGTTTTTATCCTCATTCGAAACATCTGATAATTCTAATTCATCTTCATCGCTCTGCAAATTAAAATTTTCTTCATCTTGCCCTTCTTGATTTACATCTTGGAATTGATTCGAATCCTTCATTTTATACAGTCGTATTTTACACGAAGCACAAACGAATGAACCATGTAGACCACTAAACCTTTTATCACATTTTTTTATACAAAAAATGTAATCTGTTCCTTACACAATTATGGTTTTTATTTTGGAAAGGATTACAACACTTATGTGGTGGCACCATGATAAGAATAAAACAATTAATGCGAGCGAAATAACAAATGCAATAAAAAACAAATGCAGTGACTTACAAAACCGTTCACAAAAAATCAAGTAGCCACATTTTTTGCTACAAATGTCAATTTCTTATCGTTACCGTTGATTTTTTAAATATGTAGCTGTATTTTGTTGTTGCATTGGCGATCAGCGTATGAAAAAAAAATTCAAATAGTCAACGCAGTTTTGTTGCTATTGATAACGGTTCTTGCAAACTCGTATGAATGATTCAATTGAGTTTTAGTCGCTTAGGCCGCTGTCTAGTATATTAAATCGTTCATATCTTTATTTTGGTAAGAGTAGGGATGTCAGATTTTTGAAACGCAAAATCAGTACATTCAAAATCAGTACACAATTTTTTACCTCATTAATCGTTTTTATTTACTAAAAAAAAAGGTCAGAACTTTTCGGATGGCCCAATGCCCTAGCAATATAACAAAATGAATTAAATATGCTACAAAACAAGGACCTAGATACGCTACTGATGATAATTGAATATTAAATGTAAATATTATTTAGTAATTCAAATAAAAGCTTAAAATCAGTACCAATTGCTAATAATCAGTACATTTCCGTACTGATTTCAGAATCTTGAAAAATCAGTATTTTTAAGGAAAATTAGTAAAAAAATTTCTTCTACAACACCGAGAAGTTAATTAAATTACCATTTGTTTATTGTAAAATTAATTGTTTATAAACAAATTACATTTTTTTTACGTGAATTATTTTTTTCTCTGTTCCTCTACTATTCCATAACATACAATCAAATTTTCATTGAGATTCTGTAATTATTCGCTGATTTATTGTAATTTGAAAAAAAAGGACCAAACATTTTCAATCGCTCATAAATTTTTGAAAAATTCAAATTTTCAAAAACCATTTTAGGTTATTACTTTAAACCTATAAAGCTACCAAAATATGTTAATAGATATATTAAAATGGAATAGTCGATTTTTAGTGGCAGCTTAACAAATTTTGACTCAATATGGTACATGGCGCGCATGGGATTTTCTCCCAGGTCGTTCGATTTAAACATTTTTTTTTATGTTGCACCCTTCTGATTTTAAGAAAGTTGGCACACTACTAAAGGACATATAGAGCAACATTTGATATTTCTATCTAAAGTGGTAACACAAAAGCAAGTTACAGAAAATATTAAATAAAATTTTTATTGACAATTTTAATGCTCATATACACGGAAAAAACACCAACTCAAATTTTATTAAAAATTAATAGGAGATTATAAAAATTAAAATCTGAAAACAAATATTACTTTTTTATAGTAATAAATAGAAAATCCTTATTAAAAATTCTATTCTAGTTTGTAAATATTTTCATTTTACATTTTTTAATAAGTGCATATTAAAAATTATTTTCTTCATTTTAATTATCACCTAAAAACTTTGAAATTTTACAAAGAATTTATTAAATTTTAATAAATTGCCACATTAGAATTTTTATATATTTCATATTGTAATATATGATTCCCGCTTTATAATTTTTAAAAAGTAGTTATAGAAAAGTTATTTCAAGATTATTAATTTTTATTATATGGAATTTTATTTCTCTTTTGTGTTTAATTTGTACTCTGTTTGAGTTCTCAACATGTTCATTCAAAAAAATAAATATATAAGGCTTGCCAAACTTTTACTAATTGGCTTAGAAGAAATGTGTTGAACAGAATTGGGACGGGGTCGGGAAAGCGGCAACGGAAACTCGCTGGTCGTCCAAATTCTGTTCAATAAACTGATGTACAAAATTTTAAAAATCAATTTCAGTTGTTATTATTTCATATAAAAACTTTATAATGTACTTTTTAAAAAATAGACAGTCCTTTTAAAATATTATAAATTATTGCAGAAATTTTAAAATCTACTTTGTAAAAATTAAAAACTTGCATTCGAAAAATTAATGCCTGCTTGATGCAATTTTTATATTACGCTTAGTAATTTTTAATAGACACTCGAACCGTTTCTAAATTACTAAATTACCTACTAATTTTTCTTAAATTTTGATTAATATTTACAATAATTTCGAGTTTCGTGTTTTCCGTGTACAACGGATAATTTTGAGTTAACTTTCCTAGCTTGAGTAGTTTAGAAAATATACGAGTTCAAAGAAAAGTCCGTTTCTGACAGTTTTTTTTATATATGTATTAGGCTGGTTCATAATCGTATGGAAAAATTAAATGTAGACAAAATTATGGTGCTCAGGTCTGAAAATATACCTTGAGCCTATAAAGGCCTTGTCCCGAAATTTCACACGAATAGGACCATGGGAAGGCGTGTCAGTGGGCCGATTTGTATGATTTTTGTGCATTTTCGAGACGATTTTTTCGTATTATTTCTTTTAATTAAAAAAATATCAACTTCGAGATATATTCGTTGTTATCATTTTTACGGACTCAGTATGATGTGAAATATGTGTGAAAATTATAAATTAGAAAATCGTCGCAAATTTGAGTATTTATTCATTGATACGAATGTGAAAAATGCTAAAAACTCCGACATACATACGTCCACTTTGCTCGTCCAAAACCATACCTAATTTATATTTTTCGGCCACGGCACTATGCGCAATCGATTGGCAATTCTGCTGTACACAAAAAACGATAGATAAAAGATTTTTTGTACCGACGATGTTAACTGGAGAAATTTTTGATTAATAAATGCAAGCATTTTCGTCATCTGAAAATAATGGTTTTTAGATTATTATTTTCAAGAAATGCAAATATTTCACATTTGTCCGTGTTGTAGATTTTTTTTCGGTTTCGGCAGCCACTTTAAGTAATTTGTGGAACTCAGCTTCGTCCTTCGTTATTTCTTTGTAAAAATTTTGCAAGGACCAATCGTTCTTTCCGCGGTGTCATTCACAACATGGATTTTCTGTGAAAAAGCCCCATTTGCTGGCCAAATGACGAATCGTACAAGTGTTCGAAGATTGTGGCCCAAAAATTACATATTGTGAACACATCGCAAAAAGAGAGATTGCTCTTGTGCAACATTTCAACAAACAGATAACGAAGGACGAAGATCAGTTTCACAAATTACATAAAGTGGCTGCCGAAAAACAGAAAAAATCTACAAAATGAACAAATGTGGAATATTAGCGTCTCTTGAACAAAATAAACTAAAAATCTTTATTATCTTATGACGAAAATGCTTGCTTTTATTAATCAAGTATTTGTCCCGATCGCATCGTTGGTACAAAAAATCTTTGAAATATGGTTTTCTGTGTAAAAAAAAGATTCCCAATCGATTGCGCATAGTGTCGTGGCCGAAAAATATAAAATAGGTATGGTTCGAACGGGCAAAGTGGAAGAATGTCAGATTTTTTAGAATTTTTCACATTCGTATCAATGAATCAATACTGAAATTTGCGGCGATTTTCTGATTTATTATTTTCACACATATTTCACATCATACTGAGTCCGTAAAAATGATAACCACGAATATACCTCGAAGTTGATATTTTTTTAAGTAAAAGAAATAATACTATAAAATTGTCTCGAAAATGCACAAAAATCATACAAATCGGCCCACTGACACGCCTTCCCATGGTTCTATCCGGTTGAAATTTTGGTACAATAGCTCCATGGGCTAAAGATATATTTTCGGTTCTGAGCACCAAAAATCGAAACATGTATTGCATTTTGAACCACCCTAATATGTATCTTAAGAACGCGCCATCATTGACACGAAACATATACTTATATAGACTACCAGTCACATGCCCTACATGTTGGTATACATAACAATATAGTTCCTTTTGGGGGCACATTTACCATGCAAACACGGCTAGGCCCTTTAAAGAATTCCTCATATATGAACTGGAAAAGCTAAGCGAGCTTCGAGCTGTGCATCTTTGGTTTAATGTACTTACTAAAATTCGAATGAAAGTACGAATATGTGCATATATATATAAATAACTTCATCAATATCATAAAAACAAGAGCCAATTCAGTACTTTCATGAATATATTCGTAAACTGGGTACCTGAAATTATATGTAGAAGTCCGCAGAAAAATCCAGGGCAACCAAAAAAAAAAGTTAATTTTGTTGAGCTGTGTTATTGACTGGAAAAAAATGAAAGACTAAAAAAACTACTCTTGTGTGCATCATTGATGTAAAAAAATGTATCTTCACGGAAAAATAGTTTTAGTTCTCGGAAAATTACTTTTTATTTCAGTTGATGAATATTGAGTTTAAAAATTTTTTGTGTAGTTGTTAAATAAAAATATAATTATTTTATATACAATTTGTATTTATTTATTTATTTGGATCAGTGATGCACGAATTTCTACTGGGTAATGTTTTCTTTACTTTTGAAACTTTATACACATTTATAAACATACTAGCGAGAAATTTATGTTGTAAACGTCAGCACTCTGTCGACTTTTGAGCACCGCAGTTTAGCATCCCAACTATAGAGGAACAATGGTACGACTAATACCGAAATGATCTATGGTAAGTCATAAACTAGTCAAATATTACCTAAAAAATCAGGAACCTCTAGATTCTACTCATTTCGTTTTGGCAAAAAGTTTCCCATGTCTGCCACACCTCCTTCCATACGCCACAAATGGAATGACAAATCGAATATAACCTGGTTTCTTTTTAACGAAGCTCCATTATTTCTGTTTGATTCATAAATTTGAAGAGCTTGTGCAAGCCTAAGATATTATAATATCTTAATATTTCACACTAATTTTACTAACATAATAAATAGCAATATACATATTTGCTATTATTCACTTTATTTCGAAAAAATCAAACTTTAATTTTAAATTGAAAATAAATTTGCATTTCTTTATGAAAAATACTTTGTCACATTTTCGACGTGATTCTATTGGAAAATGTTTCGATAAATTTTGTAACGAGCTGCCAAACAAGGCTAAGCAATCAAATTTTAACTGATAGGAGTTTTCATATTGCGCTGTTTCAATGCCACTATGTATTATGTATATGGTACCAGATAATAAGAGTTCAACGGACTTACTTGGATCCAAAGAAGGTGAATTGGGTTCCCGTGAGTTATTGCTGGAACTGGTTGTGGTTGAAACCGTAACGCTATTGCCAGTAGTGTTATTGTTCGTGTGCAAGCTATTGCTGCTGGTAAATACAGGAAAACATGTGGAGTGACTCAAATTTGAGGTGAGCTGCACTGATGTCGCGAGGTGATTGTGATGTAATAAACGACCCGTAGGCAATGAAGATAGTGCTGCAGAATATGCGATTACTGTAGTGATTTTGCACAACGTGTAGTAAATTGCAATTACTTACAAGGTGAAGTTAACAAACTAGGACCATAACATGGGGGTGATAATAGCACAGGGGGTCTACATTAAAAAGATAAAAGTGTGAAAACCAATATGCAAACAGTTGCAAATGACAGTGTTGGTAATGAGAAACTTACCCAAAAACACCAACTGCGACAGCAGCTTCTCGCAACGCACGCCCGTGTTCCATCTCCCGCAGAGCCTCTGGTCGTATAGTGGCTGTGTTCCGCGGCTGTCGCTCATTTTGAACCGCTGCAATTAAAAAATAAACTTAATGGGTGGAGTTGAATGTTCAACTTTACATGAATTATTAAGTGGAATATAAAGGTGAATTGCGAGTGGCATGCACAATGCACAAGGGGGTGGTTTTACGTACATAGAGTTTGACTATTCCAAACAGAGTTGTATAATCATTATTTAACTGGAGTAACGGCAACAGCTGAACAACCCGATGCATTGAAGATAAAATTACAGAAATATAATGCATACGATGATTGCGAACCAAAGTTATTACTGTAAGAACTGGAAGAGCTAAGCGTGCTTCGAGCTGTGCATCTTTGGTTTAGGCCTGTTAATCTCAGATTTACAAAAAATACAACACATAAAGACAATTGTGAATTTTTCATATAGACATTTGAACTTAATTGAGAATAGTACAATTGACAAATGACACCACTAAAGTTCCCAGCAGCTTGCAAAATGCTGCCTATTGCATAAAATCCCGATGTCATAAGCAACTTATCCCTAACTGATAAATCTTGAGCCCTAAAGTTTGTATGAAGGATAATAATTGCAAGAAAAATAGCCCTATTTACCTCCCTCTGACTGAGTGCTTTGATATGCGAAAGCGTTGGAAGAACTTTTTTTCAGTCCATTTTGTCCAATTATTGGATTACGAAAAATATTCATTTCGGGATTTTGTGTAATTTGGACTTCATAAAAGTTTCCACGAAGGTCTATTTGAGAGAAAATCGAAAAGTACTTTTCCGATAATTAAAACATTTTTTTTCGAAGAATATGAGATTTTTTTTACAACAATGATGCACACAAGAGCAGTTTTTTAGTTTAGCATTTTTTTACAAGTCAATAATACATGCGTAGAAAATTGTATTTCGCAGAAATAATATTTTTGACCTGCACTTTTCTCAACTGGCATTGCGCAATTCATTTGCGCACATTTGTTTTGTTTTTGCACGTTTGATTCCGACTGGGTCTCTTGAATATTTATTTTACAAACGAACCAGCGATCAACCAGTGATCAGCAACTGCACGGCGGGACGAATGATGACACGTTTCATAGCTCGCGGGAGGGCAAATGGCCAACCCTAAACTACGCTATAAGCTAATTCGTAAAGCCGTTGATCATCATTGGGTTTTTCATCTTTAACTTTCACACTTAGAAACGAAATGAAAACATTACATCCCAGTAGGCAAGGACAGGAGCTAGCAGTGCTTCTTGCAGGCCTTCCTTGGTAAGATTAAGGCCTGGCCACCTCCTTTCAAACTTTCTTTTCTATATGAAATGTACCGATAAAACAGGTCTTCTTAAGCAGGCCTTCTAAGAGCGCTTGCCGTTGCAGGGGTGATAGAAGTACTCGGAAAAAATTAAATTTTAATACGCCGTGAGACTCTGAGTCAATTTTTTTTTTATCCGCGTCACCTCACTTTAATGTTTATTTGTAGCTACGTTTTCTTACTTTATAATTTGACATAGAATACACAACACTCTGCCATAACATGAAACAGACACTCAATGGAGTGTAACTATTCTGCTAATTAAAATTTCACTACTAAATAGGGATGTTATGGATATGAAGTTTCGGATTCGGTTACGGATACGGATATTTAAATATTTTTGTATCGGTTTCGGATACGGATAAGGATATAATTTTATTTCGGCTTCGGTTTCGGATACGGATATTTTGGTGGACTTAAGGGTAGTGGTAGTGGTTCCACTATTGAACTGGTCCCGCAACCTTTACGTGAAAATTTTTTTTCACACTGCTTGCACTTTGTTAAATCACTATAAATTCCAGTGAAATATTTCCAAACCTTGCTCGTTTTAGGTTTCACACCAATTATATGAAATAATTGGAAACGAATAAGGCATCTATCTTAACACTTTTAGATCACTCGAAGGCGCTCGATTCTGTCAATCATGCTATTCTATTTTCTAAGCTTAAAAATCATTCAATTTTTCAAAAACAGCAATAGATCTCTTAAAATCATATCTTACAGACAGGACGCAAGCAGTAAGTGTAGAAGGTTTCATTTCTGATTTCCTGCCAGTGCCTAAAGGCGTTCCTCAAGGGTCTGTGTTAGGGCCTTTGATTTTTGTAATGTATGTCAATGACCTACCAAATGTCTTAAAAAGTTTTGAAATCCACTTATATGCGGATGACGTTCAGCTCTACTTAGGTAGTGAACTCAAATGCCTTAATACCTGCGTTTACTGATTTGCAAAAGATCTCTTGACCATGAAATTTTACCTAAAATATTGCTTAACGGTTCTGAACTTCAGCTCGTACGTAACGCTAATAATCTTGGTATAGTTTTCAATAAAACGCTAACTTGGAACGATCATATACTCAAAACTATCGGTAAGGTATATAGCAAGCTACGGGTATTATGGGTTACGCAGTATTACACGCCATTTAAAATACGTCTATTGTTAGCGAAAAGTTACCTCATTCCAACATTGCTTTATGGCTGTGAATTGTTCGCCAACTGTGACAGTCATTGCAGATAAAAACTAAACGTTATCTTTAACAATATAGCAAGGTATATTTATGGCTTAAAGCGTTAAGATCGAATATCTGCCTATTCCAAAAAAATATTCGGTGTCTCTTTTGATGATTTATTGAATATTCGAACTCTGCTGCAGTTGCATAAAATTATATTTACTAAAGAGCCGGAATATCTTTATTCGCGTCTCAAATTTTCTCGTTCTGCTCGATCGAGACAAATTGTTCAGTTTGAACATAGGTTTTTAATATCGGATCGACAATTTTATGTTCATGCAATTCAACTTTGGAATGCGTTACCAACACGATTACTTAACGCAAAACAGTTCAAGTTTTATATTTTCAAACATTTTTGCGAAGGAACTCACTAAAATATTTTTATTGTTTTTTTTTTAGCATTAGCTTGCCCAAAACCTTTTATTTTATTATGTTTTGTAAAATTTTCATTGCATCATCTGTATTAGTTTAATATTTAGTTTTTTAGTTTTAATAATTATTTATCAAATTTACTTTATTAAATATTACGTAGCTGTGACTTAAGCTTGTCAAATTCAGGATAGCAATTTACAAATAAATAAATAAAATAAAATTAAATATTAAACCGTAGTAAAGTAAACGCAGGCTTTACTTTTAATTTTGAAAGGAATACAAAAGAAAACGTGAATTTTGATTTTGGTTTTACAAAATATGACATTTTATTGATTTACAAAATCGATTATTGGTTAAACTCAAAAGAGTTGTGCTGTAGCGAAATTGTTACAAATATGATTGCACAACTGTTTATATCTGGATATGATATTTCAGCTACGGATATTAAAAAATCTTTATTTTGGTTTCGGTTACAGATAGTGTTTTTTTCGGATATCCGGTGGTTTCGGTTACGGACACGGATATCCATAACATCCCTACTACTAAACAAAAACAAACATCATAATAAAAAAATGAGTATACATATTTTTATTTGCATGAAAATTTTGTTTTGAAAAGGCATCTTACAATCGCAGCAGTGCTAGCAGGCCTTCTCCGAAGAAGGCCTTGTTCAATTGCCTGCTGGAATTAGCAATAAACTCCTTATTTTAGCACGGATTGTATTTACTCTACACCGAAAAAAAAGACCGTACTAAATTTGAAGAACTGCCTTCCTCCGATTTAGTGTAAAAATTTTCCTTAATCTAAGTTATTTTTCCTCATATTGATGAAAATATTGTCTCATTTAGTAATTGAGTCCTTTGAAATGAGTTCATGTTTCATTAAAGCAAGTCAACGCTCTTCCTCAAATATAGAGTTTGTGGTTTTAGTAAAACTTTCCTTTGAAATAGTAAATTTTTCTTTGGGAAGAATTTTTGTGGATAACTTGTTCCTCATTTGAGTAAAAACTTCCTCAATCTAATGGAATGTTTTGTTTAAGGAAAATCGTACTCAGTTTTAGTTAGTTTCTTCAAAATATTTACTATAACGTAGGAAAATTTTCCTTAATAAATGAGTGGCAACACTCGCTGCTTTACTCGCTGAAATTAATATCTATTCTTCTCGTAAGTATTCTGTTTTTGTCTATATATTTATAGTTCTCTACTTGTTTTTTAAATAAAAAAATAAAAAAATTAAAAAAAAAAATATGTCGTCGCCGGGATTTGAACCGAAGCTTCCCTGATCAGACAATGGTTGTTACATGCGCAGTTTAACAACATCATTTTAGTATGTCTTAAAAATGCTGTCGGTGGCTGAGTTGGGTAAGATGAGCATCTTTGAACAGTGGCATGGCGCAGAACACAGGTTCAATTCTCTGATCGGGTGACAGGTAAAAAAAAAATTAAGTTCTTTGAAGTTTTAAAAACGTATTACAATTAAAATAAGAATGACTGACAATAAGTAACCAACAAATAAGGAAATAGAAATTAACAAATTTTTTTTTTTTGAAATCAACGAATTTATTTTAAGTAAATTTTTTTCATTTAAGGATACCTTCATCCTTAGAAAAAGTAAAATTTTCCTCAGTTTTATAACCATTGAGTAAACTTTTCCTTATTTCAAAGCAGCAACATTTACTTGTACTAAGGAATCCAACTTACTTATTTTGAGGAACCCATGGCTTTAGCTCGTATTGAAGGACATTTTTTCCTTACAATTAGGCATTTTTCCTTAAACGGAGTAAGTTTTTTTTCGGTGTACCACTACTAAACACGAATGAAACTAATCACTAGTCGGCTTGCAATCGGCTGAAAAGCCTAGGTGTCGCGCTACGCGAATTCGCTAGCCAAAAACACTCACGTCCAGTGTTCTTATTGAGAAGCTTGTTTTCCAACCAAATTTTTTTCAAACACCTTCAAAATCACTTGTGACCTACCAAAATTTTTGAAATTTTAAAAAAACTACCTTTTCAGCATTAAATGCGTTTGTTAGGTGTGTTTGTTTACTTTCCCAGTAACAATTATCCAGGAACGAAATTTGAGAGATCGATTGTGTTCTCATCGCATTTCGGTTTCTTGATTTTTTTCTATTGTTGGAATTTGAGTTTGGAAATTTACGCATTGGCGCATTGCTCCCAGGTCTTCTGGCCATTCCTGTTGTATACCTATCTATCCAATTAAAAAGAAAATTTATAATCATTCAAAAATAAGTGGTCAAGCTTTTAGTAGTCTTACTAAGTGTTTTTTGATAGATATAGCGGATTTTAGTGATTCCGAGTCGGAATATTTGCCAATGTCCGAAGAAAGGGTCTAACCGTGCTTGCGTGGTGAATGTGCCCGATAGAAACCTCTATTGTTATGTATACCAGCTTGTAGGGCATGTAACTGGTAGTCTATATAAGTATGTACATATATATTTCGTGTCAATGATGGCGTGATATATAAAAACAACTGTCCGAAACGGACTTTTCTTTGAACTCGTATTTTACTTGTATAACTCAAATAAATATTTTTATAAACTCTGGAATGCCTTCTTACGCCTCGATTTGAGTTAACTTTCCTAGCTTTAGGACAGGTTTTTTATATATCTTAAGAACGCGCCATCATTGAAATATATACTTCGGTCATTCTTTTAATAAACGCACACTTTGTTTATTTTTTGACGTTTTTGAACATTTTTTGAAACGAAATATCTCTAAAACTATAATAGATAGGATGAAAAATTATTTAATAATTTTTGTTAAGAAATACTATAGCTTTATAAAAAAAATTAAAAAAATTTAAATAAATTTGTTAAAACATTAATTTTTTTAATTAAAAAATTTTTTCTCAAAATATTTTCACCTTTTGCTTTTTTTTGATTTTTTTATGTTATTCCTCAATCCTTAGGATGCATGTGCTTTCATATCGAAATTCCCGTCATAATTTTGGAAACGGATGACGAATTTTTTACGGATGACACGCACCATGTTTTTTCAACATAAAATTCGACATAAATTTTTTTTTTGTAATGTTATTTGCAATCAATCCTAAGAATGAATCTGCATTCTAATCGAAATTCTCGCCATAACTTTTGACTTCAATTTGCAGAATTCATATCTCTATGCATTAGTGCAAAAAAGAACAATTAATAAAAAACGCCCAAATATCTGTCTCGTGCATGTCGCGTTTTTACGTTTGAGTATTTTATAAAGTCAAATATCAAGACACAATCAGTATTTAAAAAGTATTTTGTGTCGACATTTCAAATAAGTAATGGGAGATCATATTGGTGCCTAGCGAAAGACGATGTCTATCAATGTAAGCACAAACGTGGAACAACTACTTCTCGAACATATGATGATTCTGATATTGTTGCCCACATTCAAAATTTTCCTGCTTATCAAAGCCTTTATACACAAAAGAGTAACACCGACAGACAATATTTAAATCCTAGGCTAACCATTCGTAAAATGTACGACCTTTATAAAGAAAAATGTGAGATTGAAATGACTGAATCTAAGGAATATAAGTATTACAATAAAATATTCAACACCAAGTTTAATCTCCATTTTAAAACACCACGGCAAGACACCTGCAAGACTTGTGATGAACTAAATTTGAAAATACAATGAGCTGATGATGAGAACGTCAAGAAAGAGTTTGAGGTCCAAAGAGAATTTCATCAACGAAAAGCAGATTCAGCTAGAGAAAACCTTCAGAATGATTCGAAAAAAATTGATGAAGCATACATACTAACTTTTGATCTGCAGAAAGCTTTAGCCGACCCAAAATTAACTACATCAGTGGCATACTATAAAATAAATCTTTATTTATACAATCTGGGAATACATTGCGTGATACAGGATACATGAATGTCTGGGACGAAGTTGAAGGTGGAAGAGGTTCTCAAGACATACTCAGAAAAAACAAGATTGGTAAAATTAAAGAATTGCAATTCTATGATTAAAATTTGTGGAATTCAACTATTCATTTCTTTGAATCAAAGAAAAAACTTGCAAAATCAAAACCCTTTGTTCTTTGGATTTGCAAATTCAAATTATCTGATTTTACAACAAAATATTTTAGCGTAATCAGCAAAATGTTTCACTGATATTGCAAATAAAAAACTTCCATTGTCTAATCAATTTTATTTTAAAGGTATTTAAAAAACAAAAAGAAGTAGAGAACTGTATTTGTATAAATTGAAAATATCTTGAAAACTGCCTTTTATGTTAATAATAAAAAACGAGTCCGTTATTTTTTAATTTATGTAAAAGGCAGTTTTCAAGATATTTTCAATATATTTATAGTTCTCTACTTGTTTTTTGTTTTTTAAATACTTTTAAATTAAAAAATAAAAAAATTAAAAAAAAAAATATGTCGTCGCCGGCTTTTGAACCAGGAGCTTCCCTGATAAGACAATGGTTGTTACATGCGCAGTTTAACAACATCATTTAATTATATCTTAAAAATGATGTCGGTGGCTTAGTTGGGTAAGATGAACAGTGGCATCGCGCAGAACACAGGTTCAATTCTCTGATCGGGCGTCAGGTAAAAAAAAATTTAATCTCTCCTTTGAAGTTTTAAAAACGTATTACAATTTATATAAGAATGACTGACAATAAGTAGCAACAAATAAGAAAATAGAGGAAACAAAAAAAAAAAAATACAGGAAAGTTTTAAAAAATTAAAAAAGAAAAATGTTTTTTTGCGAATTTAATCTAAGTTTCAACAAAAACTTAAGGAAAATTAACAAATGCTTTTTTGAAATCAACTTAATTTAAGGTTCAACAAATCATCTTTTGCTACATCAAAGAAACTGTTTCTATGACTGAAAATCATACAAAACATTCGTTGAAATCGGACCCGAAATTGTTTGATATCATCGAATCTTTTTTTTCTGTGTAGCGGTATGTCTTGTTAAGCACTTAAGAGTTCATGCGGCATTACAAAAGTATGTCATTATGTATTCCGATTCTTGCACTTGACAAAACCGAAATATCAAGACAGCCCTTTCTCTTTTGAAACTTGTACAAGACTAGTGTTTCACCGAGAACAAGGCGAGGCGAGATTCGAGTTATTCTCGCTCTCGTCTCGTTTTATAAATTTGGGTCTCGCCTCAATCTCGGCCGAGAACTTGCCATCACATATCTCGCCTCGCCTCGGTAAAAAGCGAGGTTTTTATGAAAATGAAAAAAAATTATACATGTATCATGTACATTCAACTAGCAACACGCGTTGCTACACCTCAAGAAATTAAATAAAATATTTGTTTTTATTTTGGGTGGATTGAATAATAAATGATGATTGGTGAGCAGTGTTGCCAGAAAATTTTTGAGACGGTAGCTAAATCCAAGAAAAAAAAATGCTAAAAATAGCTCATCAAAAAATTGTATATCTAATTAAAATCGCTAAATTTCTCGTTGTAACATATATTTTATTTTTAGATAAAAAACTTATTACATACTAGGAACACATTTAATTAATTTTGAGGAACATTGTTGAGACTAGAAAACACAAACTTACTATAAACAAAAAACGAAAATTTACATTCTTAATAAGATTACATTTCAAAGTCAATATTTTCTTCATCGGAAATTTCGACAGAATCGCATATATTACGTGAACTGAAGAGTTTTATCGGATCGTTAGAAATTACATAGTCATTTCAACATTTGCCATGTCTTTTTAGTCCGTATCGTACAGTTAATAGTGAACTAAGCATTATTAAGTTTAGCTTGTTTCTTTGTTTAGTTTTAATATTGTTCATTATAGAAAAAGTTCTTTCTATTTCTGCATTGCTAAATGGCAGAAGTAAAAATGTAAAAACAAAGTTAACAAGATCTTCGAAAGAATGTATCACATGCCCTTACAATCTTATCTGGTTGTAGCCCATCATTTATGGCTGAAAAAACTGCCTTATAGTGATTTTGTCTGGATGCAGACTTTGAAAACCAATTGTATGTTTCCGATACTAGAAATTCTATTTCACTTGGAATCATTTTTGAAGCACTTGAGACTGCAATTTGTATCGAATGGTATATACACGGAACAAGTTTAATTTTTGGGTTTAGCTCCAATAAACGAGCAATTACGCCTCGGTTGATACCAGTCATAACATTAGCATTATCTGTTCCGAGACCAACTAAATTTTTTAAGTTTAGCTTGTACTCTGTCAGAGTTTTTATAATGGCTTCAACTATTCCTTGGGCTGTACAGTTTTCAAGCTCTGTCAGTTTTAAAAACGTATTGACAATTTTCTTAGCACTTCCGCTGTAACGAATAACAATACCTAAATACTTTCTAATACTGATGTCAGTTGATTCATCTATAATTAAACTTTAAATATTATTTCCAATATAGGCCAATAACAATTTTTTAAAATGAGGAAATAGCACGTTTCTTATCATAGCACTACATTTCGTCCTACCGAGCTTCAAACTGCCTGCAGATTTGCTGTCACCGAATATAGTTTTTTGAAGCTTCACTAAATGGTCAACAGATCGCATTGAAGTATGTGCTGCAATTTAAATGGCGTTCAATAATTCTGCTATAACATAATCCTTGTTAAGAGTCACTGATTGGAATGGTATTGGAGGTTGTGTACCACGTATAAATGGAGGCATTGCATTTAAATGTTTTTTTGTGCTGGCGTATGACAAAATACCATGAAGCTTCGGCTGTAATTGACAGCGGAAGAACTTACATATTATACAATCACTTTCTTGTCGAAGCCATTGGGAGAACCTTTTGTCCTG
Organism: Meiosimyza platycephala; assembly: GCA_963662105.1. Taxonomy (NCBI): domain Eukaryota; kingdom Metazoa; phylum Arthropoda; class Insecta; order Diptera; family Lauxaniidae; genus Meiosimyza; species Meiosimyza platycephala. The sequence continues at coordinate 44,278,189 of OY759211.1, forward strand.
AAGCCATGATGCTCGAAAGCTCGAAATTCTTCCTACAGACATTTCAGCAAATAAACCTTTTTTCTTGAGCTTGGCATATGCACAAAATTAATTTCGTCCGATTCACTACTAAAATAAAAAGATAATTGAACCATTTTTCCTAAATTAAACAAAAAATATTTTACCTATCCATTTTTGCTTCATTCCATAAAAAGGCGCAATTTGAGATATAACTACTTTCGATAATATTGAAAATATCGGTAGAATGGTGAGACTTGACTAAGAAATGAATTGTACAGGGTGAAATGCAATTGAGATATCCCAAACTAAAATTTTAAAAAAATAATTTTTTTTTGTGGGAAAGGAAATTTCTTATAAAAGTAAGTTATAGCTAAAAAGCTAAATCTCATTTTCGAAAAAGCTAAAAAAATAGCTAATAGCTAAAACTCAATTTCTCCTGCTAAAAAGGAAAAAAAAAACTAAATCTAGCTATAAAATCGCTAAAATGGCAACACTGTTGGTGAGATATGATCAATTTAATTATTTTCTTACATGGAACGGCGTGGCATTGCCCACTTTTTCCAAATCAAACTAAACTACGAACATTTTACAAACTATAGTAATTATATGTACCAAATCTTATCCATCTACGTCATATAGTTACTGAAGATATAAAAAAAGTTTTATTCACCTGTGTCCAGGCCCGGATTTACCTTAGAGACACACTAGGCCAGTGCCTAGGGCGGCACGATTTTAGGGGCGGAAAATATTGGGAACTTTTAAATTTTTGTTTTTGTAATTTTTTAAATTTATTTACACAGGGGGAAAAAAGTGCAAATACTGGGATTGTGTGCACTAAATTACCTAAAAATGTTAACAAGAAAAAAAAAGCAGGTCCTCACTTTTGATATTACAAAATTTTTTTTCTATATTTACTAGTGAAGATGGGCGGCAATTTCTGACTGGCCTAAGGGCGGCAGATTTCTAAATCCGGGCCTGCCTGTGTCAAGTAGTTGATAACACTGGTCAACAGTGGTTTTGTTGGCCTGGATGTCTCTGCGGATTTCTATAAATTCAGGTACCTAGATTACGAATATATTCATGAAAGTACTAAATTGGCTCTAGTTTTTAAGATATTGATGTATTTATCTATAAATATATGAAACAAAGTCGGGTTAGTTACACTTTGTATAACTCAAGAACGGCTGGACCGATTTTAATGGTCTCAAATTTTTTGGATTTGTCTCCGCCCCGAAAATTACATTGGCTGCAAAAATTTTATTTAATTATGAACTTGATTTGTTGGATTTGTCTTCGCCCCGAGAATGACATTGCAAAATTTTTATTTAAGGTAAATATATAGGGTGGCCCTTATACAAAACTTTTTTAAAATTAATTATTAATGAGTATAAATGTGTTTTGTCTTTTCCACTTAAAGAAAACATTACCCAGTAGAAATTCGTGCATCCAGGACCGTATCTAGGGGGGGATGGTAGGGGATAGAACACCCCCCCCGCCAAAATTTTTTGACAGACACTATATAGAAACGATTTTGCAAAGGATAGACAATACTTAAAATTAACTTTGAAAGGAATTCACCATTTTCACAAACGAACAGACACTATATGAAATCGATTTTGTGAAAAAAAAAGTCTGAAAAAAAGTTCATCAGATTTTGAAAATGATTTTTGATCAGCTGCAAAAAAATAGTTGAGAATCATCAATCTGTATTAGCTTATATTTATGTTTTAGTGCCGTCAGTATGTAGAATAAGCTTAGCTTAAACAATGAAAATTTTTATTCTCATAAGCAGGGCAACATAAAATATTTACGATAAACCTACGAAATATTTATGTGAATATGGACGAAAAGTGGGCAAAATATTGATGATAATACTTACGAAAAAATATATAAATATATTTGCTTTAATTTATTTTATTAACGTTCAAGAAAGTTATGGAAACGGTTACGATGGATGAGGACAAAAATTATCTTCGGTAATCTTCCAAGGTTCTTTTATACGCAGCAAACGTACGTTCAACATCACGCGATGCTAAAGGTACATATGTACTTGAATACTTCAATCTCACGTCGGAATAGTTGGATTCACCCGTTTTTGGAATGCCTACAATTACTTTGAATTTGACAAGAATAGTATTCTGATCGACAACATAATTGAATTTCCTGAGGAATTGTGGTTTTCTAATAATTGCCTCAAATCTGGGGCGGATGGATTCAAATATTTCCAAAACATCAGTGAGAGATTCGCCCTTTGTCTTTGTTTTGCTTTGCAATTGTTAGAAAAATGTTCGCGAAAAACTATTTTTAGATCGCGAATTCATTTTTTAGATTCGGTAATTGAATTGTCTTTCAGGCTTTGTCAATATATTTTGCTTATTTTTCATCGAGAGTACCCAGAAAAGACTTAATATCTATGAAATGACTTGTGAAATAAACAGCTGCATAGATCCAGGCATCTCAGCGAGTTGTAATCGGTTGTGGAGGCAATGGTCTTTGAGGAAATATCGATTTGAGTAGCTGTCTTCGAAAAGGAGCTTGCAATTAGATTAGAAAAAAGAGTTCGATAAAATTTAATCATTGATATGTCTCGTTTCGTCGTTATCGAAATATTTGTCCAAGAATTGAAAGGAGAAAATATTGATTTGGAGCTTGAATTTTTCTGAACAAGCTCTAAATTTTTAATTGAAATTAGTTTACATGTGTGAGTTTTCAGTATGGTCTGGTTATGGAAGGTCGCCAATGGACAGTGGACGGAGATCAGTACTTAAGTACTTCACAAATTGATAGCGAGTATGCCTCATCATTACAGCCAAAAGCGACCACATAAAATATTTAAAATTATTTAAAATGTTTTTAGTAGCTTAAGTCACAAAAGTGTTCACTATAAAATAAGCATAAAAAGAACTACCAGGCCCGTGCGCAGAAATCTTACAAGGGGGTTTTAGCCCAGCAGTTCCCAGAAATAAATTTTTCATACGATTTTGGAAAATTCACTAAAAACAATGCATTTTGCTATAAAAAAAAATTTGATTTTATTTATTGAAAATATTTATACCAAAAAATTCAAAAATGTCATCACCGACTACCTTGGTTGTTGGTAAAAAATAGCGATCTGCAGAGTTCAAAATTTGTATGAAATTTCATACGCTGGGTATTGCTGGGTTAATTCGGATATTTCATGTCAGGCTATAAAGTTCGTAAAAAAAGTATTTTTGACTACAAAGCATACAAAAGAAGACAAAAATACAAAAAATTGTTTTATGAATATATATGTATATATGCTTATGTGTGTATAGTATATATATGTACATGTCGGCCATTCTTTTAATAACTGCACACTTTGTTTTTTTATTACCTTTTTGTGTATTTTTTGAAACGAAATATCTCAAAAACTATAGGAGATAGGATAAAAATTACAAAATCGTTTTTGTTAAGAAATACTATAACATTATAAAAAAAATTAAAAAGATTTAAATAAATTTGTTGAAACATTAATATTTTTATTTAAAAAAAATTTTCTCGAAACAACTTTAATATAGCATCTTGTTTTTTTATGATTTTTTTATCAAACCTAAGAACGCATGTACTTTCATATCGAAATTCCCGGCATAACTTTGGAAAATATCATAAAATTCATAACTTTTTCCATTTACATATATGAACATATGTATGTGAGTTTTTTTTATTTTCATAAAATTTTCAATTTTTAGTAAGAGGCGCAAGTCTTTTTGGTTCGGAACTACCCAAGTTACTGAATATATGAAATAATTTAATTTTGATTTTTTTAGCTAGAATAAAGGATTTTCAAGTTTTCTGTAAAAGATTATTTTAAAAATTTTTGTTGCAAAAAAAAATACAACCTTAAAACCAGAAACATGTTTTTTTATGAACGAACTACATATGTAACTGTTTATGTACATATCGCTTACTTACATACTTCAAGACTGGTGTAATTCAAAAAACGTGATTTTTGATTTACTGATACATAAATATCAATTTTGTTTAAGCCAGAGATTTTTTATATTATATTCTTATAAAACGTAAACTAAATTTGAATTGTATATCTAACTCTTATAAAACCAATTTTTAATGTTTGAATTTATATCCAACTTTTCTTAAAAGTAACTGAATTTTGATATTTTATTTTGTAAATCTATTGTGAATACGCAACTCAAAACACCTCCGCGTTTTGAATAATATTGCAAATGTTGGTATGCTGGTATTACAAGTACGTAGTGGTACTTCGTAACAGTTACGACCAAATGTATGAAACCGAGGTGATGAGTAAAGCCAAAAGCTTTAGATCATCCTCTTTAATCCATAACCGGAACTGAATTAACATCTCAAGTTTTTTTTAAAATAAAGTTCAATTGTAAACTCGTAAATTTATCGTGTTCAATATTTTATATACATATAAGGGGACGTCCATTAATTACGTGAGATGATTTTTTGAAAATTCGGACCCCCCCCCCTCCCCTTGGTGAGATTTGGTGAGATCTGGCGGGACCCCTCCCCCCCTCCCGTGAGATTTAAATTATGGTAAACCGGGGCACATTCGTATTTGGGGCACATTCGGCATTGCCGTTTTCGGTAAGAAAATCGATGTCTATGCCCATGGTTTATAATTTGAATGCAGCCTTAAACGATCGTCAGGGATGCCTTGTAGTTTGAGAGCTCTAGTTTATTGGGAAGAAAAGTTATAAGTGGTTGTGTGTTTTTTTGGTCATTTGTGTGTTTTTGTATTTCAGGTGAGTAAGTGACTTTTTTTGTTAAATTTTGTTTAAATAAAAGTGAAATTTTGTGAAAAGTGACATTGAATATTAAATTTTAAGTTGAGCATTTCAAACCTGCTCTAATTTCATAAATTTTGTTAAAATATATTGAACAAGAAAATTTGCGACATTGGGGCACATTCGGCATTTGTGGAAGGGGCACATTCGGCAGGTGCCGGTGTGGGTGTAATTACATAAAAATTTAGTGATTCGGCTAACAGCATAAGCTTTCTTCGAAGAGCTGACACCTCAAGTTGGGTATTTGTAAAACCCCTAATTGAAGACATATCCGTCGCACTGAAAAGTGAAATTGAAATGAAATTGCCTTATCCCACACACCCGGCATCAACATCTCGATGCCAAACAAAATATTGCTTTGACATAAATATGTCCAAATACTACGTAAAGTATGTAGTTTTTTATTTTCATAATTTCTACTACTTGCTTTATTTTCATGAATTTTCATGAAGTTGACGTGAGGTTTTCCTTTACCCCCTCCCCCTTGGTGAGATTTGGTGAGATTTTTCCTGACCCTTCCCCCCTATTTTAGCTCACGTTATGAATGGACGTCCCCTAATCCGAGTGTGCATTAGCTCTTCATATAGCCGACTTTATCAGGTGCCGAGTTAAATATCTGCAGCGCAAACCATCACTAACCATCACCCCATCAATATTAAGGAACATAAAGGTACAGCAATCATCCATCCATACAGTCCACTCATCAAGAAACCCGAGAGTTAAACATGGTCCTTCGAGCCTACCGTGAAGCTGATCGCCTATACCCACGCAAAACTCCAAGAGAGTAAGTAACCATTTATTTCTTTAATATTGAAAGTGAAATTAAAAAAATTTAAAGTTAATTTACTCCAAAATTGCTGAGCACAAAAAAAGTGACAATCAAAAAATCTCAATTTTTCATTTGCTCCAATCCCGCTGAGCACAAATAAGTTAAATAAAAAAAAAACCCATTTTACTTGCTTCAATCCCGCTGAGGACAAAAAAAAGTAAAATAAAATCAAAAAACATAAAAGCTTTTTTCATTTTACATATAAAATCCTTATTAAATCGCAATTTTTACTTGCTCCAATCCCGCTGAGCACAAAAAAAGTAAAATAAAATTAAAAAACATAAAAGCTTTTTTCATATAAGCCTTCTCAATCTCAATTTTTTCATTTGCTCCAATCCCGCTGAGCACAAATAAGTGAAATCAAAAACTACCCCCATTTTACATGCTCCATTCCCTCGGAGCACAAAAAGTAAATTTGCTCCAGCTTCGCTGAGCACAAAAATAAAAAAGTTTCATTTCATTAGCTCCATAGCCGCTGAGCATAAAGTGGAATCCAAAAATTAAAAAAAATCTCTAAAAACTATTTTTTTTAATTTTGCTCCAGCTTCGCTGAGCACAAAAATAAAAAAGTTCCTTTTCATTTTGCTCCATCTCCGCTGAGCACAGAAAAGTGAAAAAGAGAAGTCGCAATTTGTTACCACCGAAATAATCAGTTTTATTGCAATTTAGGCCTTTTTTTGATGTGTGTGCTGGCTTGTCACTGAAGCCAGCACTCCCCGGTGATTACGACTCCATTGAGATCCATTTTCTTATCCATTGAAATCGGATTCAGATTCGTCAGTGGTAGTTTCTTCAACGAAACGAGCCGATCGTTTGGATCATCTACAGACACAATGAAAAACGGTCCTAAAATAAAAATAGTAAAGTTAATCACCCGAACAAAGCGAGGATACACTGTGTCACGAATTCAAAATCGGGTTTTTTCAACAACGTGTTTCATAAGATTATTTTTTCTATTATACTAATAGTCCATTGAAATGTTACAAAATTTTGGCTGAACCTTGCATTTTGGGTAGGACAAGATTTTTTTTCTGTAGGAGTATTCAGTGTGAGTGTAAATCTTGGTTTTCGGGGTTGAAAGCCCCCCCATTTGGCCGCCATTTTGAAAATCGATGTAAATCGTTTTTTCACGATATCTTGAGAACCGTATGTTTCACAAACATTTTTTAAAATTTTTTTTGTAGAAAATTAAATTTCCTAAAATCTTAAACGCTTAAACGTAAAATTGAAAATGAAAAAGTTATAATTAAAATTATACAAAAATTTTCGGGTAAGATATCATTTAAGTGCTATAACTTTTTTTCTGTTGATATTTTTAAAAAAATACTTCAGATGTTTTTCATAGACCAAGTCAGTTTTTAATTTTTTTAATTTGGAGAGGTGTTATGCAGATTGAAAGCGATCAAACCAAGAGGTAAGCCGAACATTAGGGTGATTCAAACACAAAAAAAGTTTATAAAAATCGTTCTTCTTAAAGTATATCGTTGCATTTTTTGAAACTTTAAGAGACTAAATTTATTATGTCTTTATTATTTTTCGTGATAATTTCAAGAATAATCAAACTAAGCACGGCAGGTTTAAACAGATATTTTTTTCATACCACCCGCAATTTTTTTGTTAACTTTATTTTTACAGAGTTCTTAGTGTAAGAAAACGCAAGATTTGAAATCCGGTAGCTAGCCGTTTTTTAGATAGTTAATTTCAAAGTTATTAACTACTTTTCGTTATTAAATGTTATGAAATAAGTTTGGGTATCACAATTGGAATGCAATTTTGGACATTCGTATCGAATAAAACGGTCGCAAATCTCGTAATTTCAGGAAATTTTTAGTTCAAAACCATTCCGGGGTACTGAGAAAAAGCTGTATTTTGGCCTGAAAATAGTCGAATTTAGTCCGTTTTAAAAATATTAGTTTTAAAAGCCCACAGTTCTAATTTTAAAGTCATGGACTTCATTTTATTTTTGTTATATTATCTAATAAACACAAAAAATAATTTTAAGCTTCAAGACTTTAAGATCTTTAATTGCGACCAGATTAAGTGAAACTGCTTTAATAAAATATGAGAACTTTGAAAATGGTACCCCAAATCTAGGTCTTACTCAAAATACTTAAATTATAATTCATATTCTTAACATCTTTATACACTTCAAAATGAGATATCACACAGTGAAATCGGTTGACCTGGTTCAGAGATATTCGACATTGAATTCGGCAGTTTTCGCAAAAATAGTGTTTTTTCTAAACATTGACCTAACTGTACTCATGACTTCGACTATCTAGGGAACAGAAATTTGTGGTTCCTTTCAAAGTTTTTTAACGTGTCAAAATTTGAGCAAAATCGGATCTTTTTAAAATTGCATACGTATGTCATACGTATTTCATACACGTTTAATATCATTAAAAAACAGTAAATATGGAATTAAAAAAAAGCTCTAAGGACTTTTTTCCTTTTGATGTCTAACGACTATAAATAACATCCCAAATAATTCCCTATTCAAGTTTTTGTAGCAACTCAAATTGTCATTTAAACTTGGTTAAAGCCTACCGTGTGAAATTACATCAACAAGTTTCCAAAAACACATATAAAGTAATTACATTTTTTTGATCACCGTACCTGCGCGTGCTTACTAAATTTGAGAAATAAGTGTATTACTAATATTTTTTGTTAATTTTAAATTGCGAGATTTCGATACGAAAAATGGCATTCCAATTGATTAAGCCAGAGATATTCTTATATTATATTCTTATTAAACGTAAATTAAATTTGAATTTTATATCTAACTCTTATTAAAACCAATTTTTAACGTTTGAATTTATATATCTAACTTTTCTTAAAAGTAACTGAATTTTGATATTTTATTTTGTAAATCTATTGTGAATACGCAACTCAAAACACATCCGCGTTTTGAATAAAATTGTAAATGTTGGTATTACGAGTACGTAGTTGGTACTTCGTAACAGTTACGACCAAATGTATGAAACCGAGGTGATGAGTAAAACCAAAAGCTGAATTAACAGCTCAAGTTTTTTAAATAAAGTTCAATTGTACTCGTATATCGTGTTCATTTTCATTTATATAATCCGAGTGTAAATTGGCGCTTCCGAGAGCCGTTTTTAATCAGATGCCGAGCTAAATATTTGCAGCAAACCATCACTAGACATCACCTCATTATTAAGGAACATAAAGGTACAGCAATCATCCATCCATACAGTCCACTCAACAAGCAACACATTTCATGTTTTATTTTATGTGAAAAATCAGAAATATATCTTATAATCTTACCTTGTGAGAAGAGTTTACGTATGTAGACATGATTTTCATCACTTGCATATAAAAAGTAACTTATTGAAAATTTAAAGAGTTTTTCTCCCACTTCAGGTTTTTGAGTTATGTCAGTCTTGAAGTAAGTGAGCGATAGTGCATAGCACACTAGTGAAAGTGAGTCACCAAAAAAAAAAGTCATCGGTTTGAAAAATTAAAAATATTGTTGCAAAAATTGATTTTAAAAAATCTCAAATCCAAACCCCCCCCCCCAAAAAAAATCCTGGATACGGCCTTGTACACATACATAAGTTACGTTTATCATGTGCACGATGAGTCATTTTTCGGACATAAGTTGTATTTTGCTGTTCATTTGTTGAAAAATTTCTGAGCAAGACGGATCGCTTAGGCTGTAAAATGATTCGCGTGTTTCGCTAATATGGATATCGCGTTTTCCTTCATATGAGTCTCATAACGCTCGTAGAGACACGTCTGAGCATTATCTATCAAGCGATTTGCCTGTAGCTGAACTTCATAGACTTTATTGCGCTGTATCACTATCAAAATTTAGACATATAAAGCTGACACAGCACATTCGTCACACACAAGTGTGAATGTGGTAATAAAGTTACAGACATTAATCGCTATTTTATTACCACATTAAAAATTTTATCGCCCAAATATTTTATGAGATACAGAGTGTGTGCCACCAAGATTGACAAGCCAGCACACACCGGTGATTAAATGTTTTTCAAATACAGAATCCATGAAAACGATCAGTCGCAATTTGTTACCACCGAAATATTCAGTTTTAACTCAATTTGGGCCTTTTTTTGATGTAACAAGCCAGCACACCCGGTTTCCTTTTTTCTTGCGTTTTTGTGTTACAGTACATATATGTATATGTATATTCAATACCTTCTATTCTAGCTTCAACATACAGAATCAAAACAAAATGTTGCCATATATTATTTATGTAGAGATTATTATTATAATAGAGACTCCACTGTATAAAAATAACTACCCAAGTTACTTATATATATGAAATAATTTAGTTTTGATTTTTTTAGCTAGGATAAAGGATTTTCAATAATAAGTGTCAATTTGTTGCGGAGTGCCGAAAACCTTGTCATGCAGACAAATTTACGGTTTTACCAAGATAAAAGCCCGAAATACAAAGCGGGCTTAGTTCAATTTGGTTAATATACAAGTGCCCTAATTTGATGGCACCGCCAGCATAGTCACCTGATCTAAGGGTGCTTGTAAATTTATGGACGATTTTGGAAAAAAATATCCGAATACACAACATTTCAAGCAAAAACGACCTAAAAAAGGCACTTAAAATTGAGTGGTGCTATAACTCGCCAGATACCAATAAAAAATTTGCAGCTTCGATGCCAAACCGTTTTCAAGCTGTAGTTGACCAAAGAGGCTACCACACTACATACTTAAAATTATGAAATCATTATTTTAAACAATGATTTTTCAATTTATACATATCTGTATGAAATAAGCTGTGACATGAAATTCAGTAGTATTCTTCGATTTTCTATTATAAAAATTCCAGGTAATATTTTTTTACATTAAGTAAACATTTTTTTGTTCTTTCAAATGGTATCAAAATTTTTTTATTATTCCAATTAGTTTGAAAGTTACAGAGCATTGAAATCAAAAGTATGCACTGCATGAAATAAGCTGTGAGCCACTGTACATATCGCTCACTTGATTCAAGACTGGTGAAACTCAAAAACCGTGATTTTTGTATTACTGATGCAGAAATAATCATTTCATGTTTTATTTTGTGTGAAAAAATAAGAGAGATATCTTATAATCTTACCTTGTGAGAAGAGACTTACCTCATCATTTTCATATAAAAAGTAACTTATTGAAAACTTTAAATGCGTTTTTCTCCCACTTTTGGTTTTTGAGTTATGCCAGTCTTGAAGTAAGTTCACATTCATTCAAATAGCATAGTGTGTAAAAATTGATTTTCAAAAATCTCAAATCCAAAAGCCTTGGATACGGCCTTGCGTACATCACTGATGTAAATAAATAAATAAACTGCGAAAGCATTGCATGGCTACAAAAAAAAATATTAAACTCAAAATTCATCAATAAAAACAGAAGGTACTTTTCCGAGAATTAAAACTTTTTTCCCGTGAATATGAGTTTTTTTTACAACAATGATGCACACAAGAGCAGTTTTTATAGTCTCTCATTTTTTTAACAAGTCAATAATACATGCGTAAAAAATTGCCTTTCGCAGAAATAATGTGTTTGACCTGAAATTTTCACAACTGGCGTCGCGCAACTCATTTGCGTACATTTGTTTTATTTTTGCACGTTTAATTCCGGCTGGGTCTCTTGCATATTTATTTTTCAAACGAACCAGCGCATAGAAATCAGCAACTGCACGGCGGGACGAATGATGGCACGTTTCATAGCTCATGACCGCGGGAGGGTAAATGACCAACCCTAGCCTAAGCAATGCTTCTAGATTTAAAAGACGCGTGGTTTAATTTTCTTGTTATTCGATTATGTGGTCCTTGTGAAAATGTTATTTTAAAAATATTTTTGTATGAGAAATACACTAAATATGTACCCCAATTAAAAGTTTTATAGCGTAAGCTATGCCACTTAATATAAGAGCTACGTGGTGTAAAATCAGTGTAAATCGATCACCTGGTCTTTGTGAAAATGCTATTTTAAAAATATTTTTGTATTAAGGCCACCCTAAATATGCACCCTTAGTAAAATTTTTATAGCCTTTCTTATTTTTGGGCGAAGACAAATCCAACAAATCATATATCATTAATTTTAAAAAAGTTTTGTATAAGAGATTTTTACAGCCAATGTCATTTTCGGGGCGGAGACAAATCCAAAAAATTTGAGACCATTAAAATCGGTCCAGCTGTTCTTGAGTTATACAAAGTGTAACTAACCCGACTTTGTTTCATATATTTATTGATAAATTAATATCTTAAAAACTAGAGTTAATTCAGTACATAACCACAGTTGACCAGTGTTATCAGCTACTTGACACAGGTGAATAAAACTTTTTTTTATATATCAGCAACTATATGACGTAGATGGATAAGATTTGGTACATATAATTATTATAGTTTGTAAAAGGTTCGTAGCTTAGTTTGATTTGGAAAAAATGGGCAATGCCACGCCGTCCCATATAAGAAAAGAATTAAATTGATCATATCTCACCAATCATCATATATTATTCAATCCACCCAAAATAAAAACACATATTTTCTTTAATTTCTTGAGACGTAGCTACACGTGTCGGGCTTTGCTAGTTGAATGTACATGATGTATAATTTTTTTCATTTTCATAAAAACCTCGCTTTTTACCGATGTGAGGCGAGGCCAGGGCCGTATCTAGGGGGGATAGAACCCCCCCGCCCCCGAAATTTTTTGACGATTTTGCAAAGAATAGACACTATGTAAAATTGACTTTGAGAGGAACACACAATATAAAACGGTTTTCTCAAACGAACAGACTCTATATAAAATCGTTTTGTGAAAAAAAAGTCTGAAAAAAAGTCATTCGATTTTTTAAATGATTTTTGATCAGAAATAGTTGATAATAATCGATCTATATTAACTTATCTTTATGTTTTGTTACCGTCAGTATGAAGGATATACAGATTTAACTTGAAAAATGAAAATGTTTGTTGTTATAAGCAGGGCAACATAAAATATTTACGAAAAACCTACGAAATATTTATGTAAATATGGACGAAAAGTAGACAAATTATTGATGATAATATTTACGAAAAAAAAAATATAAATATATTTTCTTTAATTTATTTTATTAACGCTCAAGAAATTTTCAAACAAAAATGATCAACGGTAATCTTCCAAGGTTCTTATATGCGCAGCAAACGTACGTTCAACATCACGCCATGCTTAAGGTACATATCTGAATACTTCAATCCCACGTCGGAATCGTTGGATTCACCCGTTTTTGGAATGCTTACAATTACTTTGAATTTGACAAGCCCAGTATTTTGATCGACAACATACATAATTGAATTTCCGGAGCAATTGTGGTTTTCTCGAAACTGCCTCAAGTCTAGGTCGGATTGATTCAAATGTTTCCAAAACATCAGCGAGAGATTCGCCCTTTGTCTTTGTTTTGCTTTGTGATTGTTAGAGAAATGATCGCGAAAAACTATTTTTAGATCGCGAATTCATTTTTTAAATTCGGTAAATTAAATGTCTTTCGGGCTTTGTCAATACATTTTGCTTAATTTTCATCGAGAGTACACAGAAAATATATCTTTGAAATGACTTGCGAAATAAACAGCTGCATGGACCCAGGCACCTCAGCGAGTTGATTGTGGAAGCAATGGTCTTTGATGAAATATCGATTTGAGTAGCTATCTTTGAAAAGGAGCTTACAATTATATAAGAAAAAAGAGTTCGATAAAATTTAATCATTGCAATGTCTCGTTTCGTCGTTGTCAAAATATTTGTCCGAGAATTGAAACGTGAAAATATAGATTTTGAATCTTGAATTTTTCTGAACAAGCTCTAAATTTTTAATTGAAATCAGTTTACATGTGTCAGTTTTCAGTATGGTCTGGTTATGGAACGTCGCCAATGGACAGTGGTCTGAGATCAGTACTCAAGTACTTGACAAATTGATAGCGAGTATGCCTCATCATTACAGCCAAAAGCGCCCTGGTAGTTTTTTTGCATTTATGAAACGGTTCTTCTAAACTTTTTCGAGCATTTAATGGCCAGTAAAACGAAAATAGGAAATGGCGATTTAATGCCCAATAAATGCCGGAAAAATGCTCTAAAACTGGTCATTAAATATGTCACTATTAAAAATGGTCAATAAATGCTCGAAAAATGTTCTAAAAATATTCCAAAAATGCTCGAAAAATGCCTAGGAAATGCTCGAAAAATGCTAGAAAAATTTCTTAAAAATTATACTATTACCGACGTATGATAATTTAATGAATTTGCATGCTGCTATAAGAATGCTTTTGCGTGAAAATGCTGTCCAAATAGTGCAAGAAGCTGATATATTTTTAAATAATTTCGTGAAAAAAGCTGCAGATATGTTTGGTGAATCATTTGTAACATTCAATATAAATAATTTATGTCATAATTTATATTTATAAATAAAAATACTAGCCATTAAATGCCTGGTTTTTGGATAATTTTTAAACATTTTTCTAGGCATTTTTCGAGCATTTTTAGAACCTTTTTCGAGCATTTTCTAGGCATTTATTGGCCCTTTTTAATAGTAAAATATTAAGTGACCAGTTTTAGAGCATTTTTCCGGCATTTATTATGGCCATTTCCTATTTTCGTCTTACTGGCCATTAAATGCTCGAAAAAGGTTAGAAAAACCGTTTCACAAATGCCATAAAACTGGCCAGTTTTAATGGCCATTTCTTGGCAGTGGACATTTTTAATGCCCAGTTTTTGGCCAATAAATGCTTATGATTTCTACCAGGGCGGCCACATAAATTATTTAAAATGCTTTAAGTAGCTTAAGTCACAAAAGTGTTCACTATAAAATAAGTATAAAAAGAACTATCCAAGTTACTGAATATATGAAATAATTTAGTTTTGATTTTTTTAGCTAGAATAAAGGGTTTTCAAGTTTTCTGTAAACGAAACAGGTTTTTTTATAAACGAACTAACTGTATATGTACATATCGCTCACTTACTTCAAGACTGGTGGCATCGAAGAAAGTAACAAATACACCTAATTCTGTTTTTACGCGAATTTGATTTAACACGATTCAAAAAAAGTGTTGCGTTCTGTTTTTGCGAGAATTGATTTGATTTAACGCGATTTAACAATACATGAGCTTGAAAATTAAGTTGAAATTCTGAATGATGACAATGACATTCAAGTTTCTCAAAAAAGAATGCGCGTTTTATCAGAGAATAATACCGATTAAATAATGATTTACAATATTTTTTACCTGTTTTTATTTTACTAAAATGAATTGCATTTTTTTTTGTTGATTTCTTATTTGTTGTATGATTTTTTTTTTTTTGATTAATTAATATTTTTATTGAATTTTTTCTTTTTTCTATGTAATTTATTAATAAACCTATGTATTTTATAAGCTACTTAAATAAAATAGGTCACAGCGCCTGTATACCGATAATTTTTTATACTTTTATGTTTTTATTTTTGTTGATTTTTCAAATGTTTAACTAATCCCCTACTTTTATATGGATACTGTATCCTTTTTTACGCGGATTTTTCTGGAACGTATCTATCGCGTAAAAACAGAACTAGGTGTACTGTAATTTAAAAATGTATGTCGAAAATCGTCTCGCGCGGAATCGCTAACAGTTTCAGTAACTTTTGTGTGTCAAAACACCAAAAAAATTACACTTAATAAAGATAAATAAAAAAGATGTATGGACTCAATCTAGTTATACTAGTTTCACTAGGACTGATGAGTCCTCCTAGCAGAGAAAGTGTTTTGACAATGAAATGGTATTTATAGTAAGTAGTACTAAAATGATCTATAATCGAATGATAGTTGGAATAATACCGTTATTACTCTCTTAATGTATTTTATTATTGATATTCATTTTACCTGTGAGATAAATCTCAGTTGGAAATGCGTCTATATTTTATTCCGCTAAAGCTATAAAATTTAATTGAATGTTTTGCTATTAACGATAACGGACCCAAATCTAAGCCCGGATTTAGAAATTTGCAGCCACTAGGCAGTTGCTAAAGTTACCGCTTCACCCCTCCCTCAAAACTTCTTCAATGGTGGAATAAGTTTGGTATGAAAAGTTTTTCAATCAATAAAATGCACTATTCTGAGAGCAAATATTTTATTTTATTACAGTCAGTAGCCTTATAATCATGAAGTATATGACCTATGTTATTCAACAATTACCATTATGTATGCGATTGGTTTTTGTGGAAAAATTATTGCTTATTGGTTTAAGTCTATACGTTTTGATTTTCGGACGGCAGATAATGTCATCACATTCTGAGCAAATCTGACTCTGTAGTTAACAAAGCAAGTGCGTTTAATCGTTCTGCTAGCCGATCGATCACCAATGTTCAGTTATAATGGTATTTTTCCTTTATAATGTTGGTAGACGTCGCAACGAAATAGGCGGGAATTTCAATTCCCACCAATAAAAAAATTTTCAAAGTTTCCACCAATATTTGCCTGTATGGTAAATCCGGGCCTACCCCAAATCCGCAAGTATGATCAGATGGCTATGAAAAGATTTTAGCCACCCGCAAAGAAGCAACAGGATGCATTCGTCAAATGTTCGATCCACAGATAGATCATTTTAAAAATTTTGAGAGTGACAATATGATAATTGGCTCAAATTCGAAGTGACTGAACCGCCATGCTTGCGGTTCTTCACGCAAGACCAGCTGGAAGCATTACAATATTCAAAAGAAATAATCAAATTAGGGGCCGCTCAAGTATTACGTAACGCACTTAGGGGGGGTTTGAACAACGCGTTACGCTACAAGTCAAAAATCTTTTGTTTGATTTATTATTATCGCAAACGCGACTAAAACATAACAGAAGTCGCTAAAATGACTTTCCGGTACATTGCGCAACATAATTGTGACTTTTAGGTAAACATAGTGCAGCGATCCTGCCTCAACAAGACCCGCAGTTCTGCATATCTAGTTCTCGTCGGTCGTAGCTCAGTAGTTGGAGTGGGGGGTGGCGTTCGGTTACGGACGGAAAACTACATGAATAAAAATTGTATGCAGAGATAGATGTAAATTTAAACCGAATGCAATTCATGCAATTCGTTAAAAAAACCCGATCATCAAATATGAATTAGAAAAAAAAATAAAATTTATACACTCTATTGAATCTAAGTTTGGAGGTCAATGGGACATCTGAGTAACCGCTGAGAAGGTACAAAAGATGTTGTCTGTCCTTCGGTCTGATCCCGCCCATCCTGCTAACAATAAATTAAACATTATTTTGTTAGCCCACTATGTTTGTCCTAATTGCCTGTTTCACATTTCATGGTTAATGAAAAAGTTATTTAGTTTTCCATTTTTTTTTATTCTAAAAATCTTTAATACATTTTATTTATTTCTCCTTTTGGAAAAGACATATACGTAATTGAAATAGTGGTAACAAATAATCTGAAATATATTATATTTCAAACACCCAGATACAAGTTGTTAGCATTTGGCTTTTCACAAAATTTCGTTACTTAAGTACGTCAAGGAAAATTCATAAATATTTTTCTCAAAAAAAAATAAGTGCAGTCGTATGACTTTAATTTACTCTCCGATTTTAAGTTTAAAAAAAAAGTAACGCTCCGATTTTAAATTTTTTTTAAAAAAAAGTACTCAATAATAAGTAATTCTATAAGTAAGTATGTATTTTTAAGGTTAATAATATATGCAAATTTAAAATGTTTGAATTTACTTCATAAATATATGTATATAAGTTATTTGGCAACGCCAACAAAATTATAAAAAATCTCTTTTATGGACTTCTTCATTATTTCATTTTTGCAAAGAGAGTGTTTTTATAAGAAAAGTTATAATCAAAATAAAACTAATAGTAGAGGAGCCCACGATGCTAAATGTGGAGTAACTCGAGCGTTGCGGAGACCTATTGGATTTTGAAGATTAGGTGGTATGAAGAAAAAAAGGTTATATAATGTTTAACCCTTCACCAGTGGGGAAGTCACTACAGGCTTTCAAAAATGTAAAAAAAACATGCACATGGATTTACTCGAGCGCGTCAGATATTGATGGTGTATATGCTGGGACATGCCTCTGATGACGGAGATATATTAATCTGCCGATTTGGATGGTGGGCGTGGCCGTACGGATGAGTTAAAAATGGAAAAAAAACATTTACTCGAGCGCGTCAGATATTCATAGGGGATGTTAAGTGATCCCAAACGAAGCTCCCATTCCTTAGACTGACGCTTCGGATGTGACGCAAGCGAGTGGCCACCTTTCGAAAATGCAAAAAAAAAAAACGATATTTGTAGTTACTCGAGCGCGTCAGATTTTTATACAGAGGGTTCAGCTTGATGTCCTGGTCATGCTGATCCATAATCTGACGATTATCTGGAGCAGTTTGCTTAATCTGACCGTTTGAAAAAATTTTTTTTCAATATTTTTTCTTAAATCTCAAATATATATATTAAATCTCAAAAATTTTAAAAATTCCAATCAGTGATGCCATTTGGGTTTTGTGAAAATGTACGGAATCGAGACTTGAAATGTACTTTTAGAGGCCGAATCTCCTTTTTTGTCTTGAACACCCAATTTTACTTAGATTTATCTATACATGGTTTCTAAAAAAAAGATCTCAATTTGCCACCTGAAAAGCCTTAGCAAACTGACATATATTGACACATTGCGATTATTTAGAAAAAAAGGTTATTATTATAAACTGTCCAAATGTACCGAAAATGTACTGAAAATGTCCTGATAATTCTTTAAATGTACTAATAATGACGATTTTTTAGAACGCAAATTATACCGAAAAAAGTAAATTTTTTTTTTAATTTTATGAAAAAAATTAAGTTTATTATTTTTTCAAAAATATTCATTGATTTATTATGTACATATATACTTTACATAAATCAGAAAAAATGATTCAAATGAAATAAAAATGTTTACAATTAATTTTCTTTAATCTTCATCTGTGGAATCATCATCAGACAGCAAGTCTGGTTCGATTACGTCATCGATTTCTTCTACAGCTTGCATTTTATACCAAAAATCGTTTATTGATAAAGTTCGGACATTATCTTATTTTATAGTGGCAAGATAAATTTCGAAATTGGTAATAAGTACATATTGAATTTGTCTTTCCTCCTATGTTCCACATAGAATTTGAAGCAAACGAAAATAGTACCAAAAAAGATGGGTTTCCGGAAAACCGTACTATGGTATTTTAGATATGAAAATAGTATCAATTTTGGTACTAAAGTACCGTCTGTGCCAACACTGGTGGGGACGGTGCGTGAGTGTGAGAGAGATAGGCACGTAGTGGGGAATAAATAAGGTGACCATCCGTTCCGTATTTCCCGGCACAGTGTTGTATTTCAGTGTGATATTTCGGATTTTTTGAAGTGAAAACTTCTTTAGGCACGTTGTGCACCTCCGTAAGAAAGCATTTGCGGCTGAGGAAAATGTATAAACTTGCGACAGGCCACCGACATCGGATGCGTAATCGTATCGTAATCGTATCGATTACGCTTAGAGGATTTGCGGTTGAGGAAAAATGTATAAACTCGCGACAGGCCACCGACACCGACACCGGATGTATATACATATTCTATATACAGTACATATATGTGCGACTTCGCTCTCTCTCGCTCTCTTTTCTATATATATCATATATAATATATATGCGTAAAGGATTTGCGGCTGAGGAAAAATGTATAAACTCGCGACAGGCCACCGACACCGACACCAAATATATGTGCTTAGAGGATTTGCGGCTGAGGAAAATGACATTTAAATAGATTCGAATCAAAACTGTTCGTATCCTACTTTAGCTACCATAAACCAATTGTATCAGTTTTACAAATTGGCAATAATGCTAGAGTTGTTGAAATTATGGATGAAAATTGATTTTTTTTAGTGAACTTAACTTAGTTTTGTATAGTAACTGTAATAACACTGAAATGTAATGTTTTTCAAGTGAAAAATTCTTATTTTATGTATAATATGTATGTATAATAAATGAATATTGTAATTTACCCAAAATTTATAGTAATTTCTATTGATAAATAAAACAATTCGAAAAAAATTATTCCATAAACATTACAAAACATCATGAAAACAAATTTCAATTATATTATTTTAAGTTTTCACTTCTGTCGGAACTCCCAGAGTGCAACCCGCCGGTTTTTTTTTTTTTAAGAAATACGAGAGGTAAAAAAAAAGAAGAATAATGAACAGCTAAAAAGAATAAGGAGCAACTAAATTATTTGTATATTAAGCTCCTAAAAACCAAAAAATTTAGCTACAAACGCTAAACTTTAATGCCGATTTTTGTTGCTTCGGCTTGTGGAAATGGGCAGATTATATGTTTTCCGTTATTTTTGAATTATTTCCTTCAAAATAAAAAAAAATTTGGCCACACTCGAGTAAATCCAGGTGACGTTTTTTTTTTGCAAGTTTGTGACCCTGCCACTCCCTTGCGTCACGGTCAAATCGTCAGATTAGTGAAATGTAGACTCTTTAGCATGTAATTAACCCACCATGTCTTAATCTGACGCGCTCGAGCAAATCCAGCTATCGATTTTTTTTACTATTTTGACCGGCTCCCCTACACTCGCGGCACTATATAGAGGGCTAATATTCGGTAGATGTACTCAACAAGGTACAGTAGACCCCGCTTAATTGATCTTTTAACTGCGCAAAAAATTTGGATTTATTAACCGGGGAATCAATAAAGAGGGGCCCGCTTATTTGATCCAACGGATCATTTAAAAGAATCCCGGATAATTGATCGACTTAGTCAATTAAGCGAAAAAAAAAAAATTATTTTACTGACCTTACCTCAAGATAGGATTGTCAGATTTTTGAAACGCAAAATAAGTACATTCAAGTATATTCAACTCAAAAAATTAGTACAAAATTTTTTACCTCATTAAATGTTTTTATTTACTAAAAAAAAAAGTCAGAACTTTTCGGATGGCACAATGCCCTAGCAAAATAACAAAATTAATTAAATACATATGCTTAAAAACAAGGACCATTTTAAAGACTCCGCTTTAAAGAATTATATTCTTATGTACTGAAAAATGAAATAAAATGAATTGAATTGAATTGAATTGAAAAAATATTAAGAAAAAAAAAAGCTTTTTTTCAAATTTTGAATTGTGCATCCTCTGAAACTTGAGAGTATCAAGAAACAACATTTTTGACTCCAATATAATATGTATTTATGACACCTATTAAACAATGAAAGATCGCTACTGTCATCAAACGATTTTAAACTGTCAATCTTTCATTGTTGTACTTTTTTTCAATGTTGCTTCTAACATGGTTGATCTCTTAAAAGGGGACTTTTTCATGTATTTTTAACTTGGAAAATATTTTTTCTGGTTATTTAAAAGGGGAAATCAAATAAGCGGGAATCATTTAACAGGGGATTTATATACATAGTTCAAATGAGGAAAATTTCATTGGGTTTTTTTAGACCAGTAATCCGGGGAATTCAGCTAACCGGAGATCTATTAAGCGGGGTCCACTGTACAAGGTATCCCCCATATCTTAATCTGACGCGCTCGAGTAAATCCCGAAATCCCCGCTTGGGCTCACCTACTATAATATGTAGTTGAAAGCAAGAAAACAAAATATGTACAATAGTTGTACTCACATCGAAAACCCACGATGACAGCAGGCCTGTTGCTAATCGGATATTTCGCTGAGTTATGTTGTTTTTGGAGCCATACTAAATTATGCTACTCTTTTGAGAAATTTTTTGTTCGTCGTTATATTAAATTTTGTTTTTGGTTTTCTAATGCTCTTTTTTTTCAGACTGAAAAAATTTAATCCATGTTGTTGTTGTAAATTTAAATTTCGAAATAATTGTTCAGTTTTTCTCAATATACTTTATTTAAAAGAAAAAAGTATCTGTCTATGATGAACAGTGACGGCCATAATATTGTGCATTTGCATTACGCAAATTTGAATGCAAAAAAAAAACATTAGAGCCAAAATGCAAATTTTAACTTTTAACTTATTTCATTAACACTCGCGCAACTCATTTGCGTACATTTGTTTTATTTTTGCACGTTTAATTCCGGCTGGGTCTCTTGCATATTTATTTTTCAAACGAACCAGCGCATAGAAATCAGCAACTGCACGGCGGGACGAATGATGGCACGTTTCATAGCTCATGACCGCGGGAGGGTAAATGACCAACCCTAGCCTAAGCAATGCTTCTAGATTTAAAAGACGCGTGGTTTAATTTTCTTGTTATTCGATTATGTGGTCCTTGTGAAAATGTTATTTTAAAAATATTTTTGTATGAGAAATACACTAAATATGTACCCCAATTAAAAGTTTTATAGCGTAAGCTATGCCACTTAATATAAGAGCTACGTGGTGTAAAATCAGTGTAAATCGATCACCTGGTCTTTGTGAAAATGCTATTTTAAAAATATTTTTGTATTAAGGCCACCCTAAATATGCACCCTTAGTAAAATTTTTATAGCCTTTCTTATTTTTGGGCGAAGACAAATCCAACAAATCATATATCATTAATTTTAAAAAAGTTTTGTATAAGAGATTTTTACAGCCAATGTCATTTTCGGGGCGGAGACAAATCCAAAAAATTTGAGACCATTAAAATCGGTCCAGCTGTTCTTGAGTTATACAAAGTGTAACTAACCCGACTTTGTTTCATATATTTATAGATAAATTAATATCTTAAAAACTAGAGTTAATTCAGTACATAACCACAGTTGACCAGTGTTATCAGCTACTTGACACAGGTGAATAAAACTTTTTTTTATATATCAGCAACTATATGACGTAGATGGATAAGATTTGGTACATATAATTATTATAGTTTGTAAAAGGTTCGTAGCTTAGTTTGATTTGGAAAAAATGGGCAATGCCACGCCGTCCCATATAAGAAAAGAATTAAATTGATCATATCTCACCAATCATCATATATTATTCAATCCACCCAAAATAAAAACACATATTTTCTTTAATTTCTTGAGACGTAGCTACACGTGTCGGGCTTTGCTAGTTGAATGTACATGATGTATAATTTTTTTCATTTTCATAAAAACCTCGCTTTTTACCGATGTGAGGCGAGGCCAGGGCCGTATCTAGGGGGGATAGAACCCCCCCGCCCCCGAAATTTTTTGACGATTTTGCAAAGAATAGACACTATGTAAAATTGACTTTGAGAGGAACACACAATATAAAACGGTTTTCTCAAACGAACAGACTCTATATAAAATCGTTTTGTGAAAAAAAAGTCTGAAAAAAAGTCATTCGATTTTTTAAATGATTTTTGATCAGAAATAGTTGATAATAATCGATCTATATTAACTTATCTTTATGTTTTGTTACCGTCAGTATGAAGGATATACAGATTTAACTTGAAAAATGAAAATGTTTGTTGTTATAAGCAGGGCAACATAAAATATTTACGAAAAACCTACGAAATATTTATGTAAATATGGACGAAAAGTAGACAAATTATTGATGATAATATTTACGAAAAAAAAAATATAAATATATTTTCTTTAATTTATTTTATTAACGCTCAAGAAATTTTCAAACAAAAATGATCAACGGTAATCTTCCAAGGTTCTTATATGCGCAGCAAACGTACGTTCAACATCACGCCATGCTTAAGGTACATATCTGAATACTTCAATCCCACGTCGGAATCGTTGGATTCACCCGTTTTTGGAATGCTTACAATTACTTTGAATTTGACAAGCCCAGTATTTTGATCGACAACATACATAATTGAATTTCCGGAGCAATTGTGGTTTTCTCGAAACTGCCTCAAGTCTAGGTCGGATTGATTCAAATGTTTCCAAAACATCAGCGAGAGATTCGCCCTTTGTCTTTGTTTTGCTTTGTGATTGTTAGAGAAATGATCGCGAAAAACTATTTTTAGATCGCGAATTCATTTTTTAAATTCGGTAAATTAAATGTCTTTCGGGCTTTGTCAATACATTTTGCTTAATTTTCATCGAGAGTACACAGAAAATATATCTTTGAAATGACTTGCGAAATAAACAGCTGCATGGACCCAGGCACCTCAGCGAGTTGATTGTGGAAGCAATGGTCTTTGATGAAATATCGATTTGAGTAGCTATCTTTGAAAAGGAGCTTACAATTATATAAGAAAAAAGAGTTCGATAAAATTTAATCATTGCAATGTCTCGTTTCGTCGTTGTCAAAATATTTGTCCGAGAATTGAAACGTGAAAATATAGATTTTGAATCTTGAATTTTTCTGAACAAGCTCTAAATTTTTAATTGAAATCAGTTTACATGTGTCAGTTTTCAGTATGGTCTGGTTATGGAACGTCGCCAATGGACAGTGGTCTGAGATCAGTACTCAAGTACTTGACAAATTGATAGCGAGTATGCCTCATCATTACAGCCAAAAGGGCCCTGGTAGAAATCATAAGCATTAAAAATGTCCACTGGCCAAGAAATGGCCATTAAAATTGGCCAGTTTTTTTGCATTTATGAAACGGTTCTTCTAACCTTTTTCGAGCATTTAATGGCCAGTAAAACGAAAATAGGAAATGGCGATTTAATGCCCAATAAATGCCGGAAAAATGCTCTAAAACTGGTCATTAAATATGTCACTATTAAAAATGGTCAATAAATGCTCGAAAAATGTTCTAAAAATATTCCAAAAATGCTCGAAAAATGCCTAGGAAATGCTCGAAAAATGCTAGAAAAATTTCTTAAAAATTATACTATTACCGACGTATGATAATTTAATGAATTTGCATGCTGCTATAAGAATGCTTTTGCGTGAAAATGCTGTCCAAATAGTGCAAGAAGCTGATATATTTTTAAATAATTTCGTGAAAAAAGCTGCAGATATGTTTGGTGAATCATTTGTAACATTCAATATAAATAATTTATGTCATAATTTATATTTATAAATAAAAATACTAGCCATTAAATGCCTAGTTTTTGGATAATTTTAAAACATTTTTCTAGGCATTTTTCGAGCATTTTTAGAACGTTTTTCGAGCATTTTCTAGGCATTTATTGGCCCTTTTTAATAGTAAAATATTAAGTGACCAGTTTTAGAGCATTTTTCCGGCATTTATTATGGCCATTTCCTATTTTCGTCTTACTGGCCATTAAATGCTCGAAAAAGGTTAGAAAAACCGTTTCACAAATGCCATAAAACTGGCCAGTTTTAATGGCCATTTCTTGGCAGTGGACATTTTTAATGCCCAGTTTTTGGCCAATAAATGCTTATGATTTCTACCAGGGCGGCCACATAAATTATTTAAAATGCTTTAAGTAGCTTAAGTCACAAAAGTGTTCACTATAAAATAAGTATAAAAAGAACTATCCAAGTTACTGAATATATGAAATAATTTAGTTTTGATTTTTTTAGCTAGAATAAAGGGTTTTCAAGTTTTCTGTAAACGATTTTTTTAAAAATTTTTGTTGGAAAAAAATACAACCTTAAAACCAGAAACAGGTTTTTTTATAAACGAACTAACTGTATATGTACATATCGCTCACTTACTTCAAGACTGGTGGCATCGAAGAAAGTAACAAATACACCTAATTCTGTTTTTACGCGAATTTGATTTAACACGATTCAAAAAAAGTGTTGCGTTCTGTTTTTGCGAGAATTGATTTGATTTAACGCGATTTAACAATACATGAGCTTGAAAATTAAGTTGAAAATCTGAGTGATGACAATGACATTCAAGTTTCTCAAAAAAGAATGCGCGTTTTATCAGAAAATAATACCGATTAAATAATGATTTACAATATTTTTTACCTGTTTTTATTTTACTAAAATGAATTGCATTTTTTTTTGTTGATTTCTTATTTGTTGTATGATTTTTTTTTTTTTGATTAATTAATATTTTTATTGAATTTTTTCTTTTTTCTATGTAATTTATTAATAAACCTATGTATTTTATAAGCTACTTAAATAAAATAGGTCACAGCGCCTGTATACCGATAATTTTTTATACTTTTATGTTTTTATTTTTGTTGATTTTTCAAATGTTTAACTAATCCCCTACTTTTATATGGATACTGTATCCTTTTTTACGCGGATTTTTCTGGAACGTATCTATCGCGTAAAAACAGAACTAGGTGTACTGTAATTTAAAAATGTATGTCGAAAATCGTCTCGCGCGGAATCGCTAACAGTTTCAGTAACTTTTGTGTGTCAAAACACCAAAAAAATTACACTTAATAAAGATAAATAAAAAAGATGTATGGACTCAATCTAGTTATACTAGTTTCACTAGGACTGATGAGTCCTCCTAGCAGAGAAAGTGTTTTGACAATGAAATGGTATTTATAGTAAGTAGTACTAAAATGATCTATAATCGAATGATAGTTGGAATAATACCGTTATTACTCTCTTAATGTATTTTATTATTGATATTCATTTTACCTGTGAGATAAATCTCAGTTGGAAATGCGTCTATATTTTATTCCGCTAAAGCTATAAAATTTAATTGAATGTTTTGCTATTAACGATAACGGACCCAAATCTAAGCCCGGATTTAGAAATTTGCAGCCACTAGGCAGTTGCTAAAGTTACCGCTTCACCCCTCCCTCAAAACTTCTTCAATGGTGGAATAAGTTTGGTATGAAAAGTTTTTCAATCAATAAAATGCACTATTCTGAGAGCAAATATTTTATTTTATTACAGTCAGTAGCCTTATAATCATGAAGTATATGACCTATGTTATTCAACAATTACCATTATGTATGCGATTGGTTTTTGTGGAAAAATTATTGCTTATTGGTTTAAGTCTATACGTTTTGATTTTCGGACGGCAGATAATGTCATCACATTCTGAGCAAATCTGACTCTGTAGTTAACAAAGCAAGTGCGTTTAATCGTTCTGCTAGCCGATCGATCACCAATGTTCAGTTATAATGGTATTTTTCCCTTATAATGTTGGTAGACGTCGCAACGAAATAGGCGGGAATTTCAATTCCCACCAATAAAAAAATTTTCAAAGTTTCCACCAATATTTGCCTGTATGGTAAATCCGGGCCTACACCAAATCCGCAAATACGATCAGATGGCTATGAAAAGATTTTAGCCACCCGCAAAGAAGCAACAGGATGCATTCGTCAAATGTTCGATCCACAGATAGATCATTTTAAAAATTTTGAGAGTGACAATATGATAATTGGCTCAAATTCGAAGTGACTGAACCGCCATGCTTGCGGTTCTTCACGCAAGACCAGCTGGAAGCATTACAATATTCAAAAGAAATAATCAAATTAGGGGCCGCTCAAG
Source organism: Meiosimyza platycephala (assembly GCA_963662105.1). Taxonomy (NCBI): domain Eukaryota; kingdom Metazoa; phylum Arthropoda; class Insecta; order Diptera; family Lauxaniidae; genus Meiosimyza; species Meiosimyza platycephala. The sequence goes on from OY759211.1 coordinate 44,305,064, forward strand.
TATTACGTAACGCACTTAGGGGGGGTTCGAACAACGCGTTACGCTACAAGTCAAAAATCTTTTGTTTGATTTATTATTATCGCAAACGCGACTAAAACATAACAGAAGTCGCTAAAATGACTTTCCGGTACATTGCGCAACATAATTGTGACTTTTAGGTAAACATAGTGCAGCGATCCTGCCTCAACAAGACCCGCAGTTCTGCATATCTAGTTCTCGTCGGTCGTAGCTCAGTAGTTGGAGTGGGGGGTGGCGTTCGGTTACGGACGGAAAACTACATGAATAAAAATTGTATGCAGAGATAGATGTAAATTTAAACCGAATGCAATTCATGCAATTCGTTAAAAAAACCCGATCATCAAATATGAATTAGAGAAAAAATAAAATTTATACACTCTATTGAATCTAAGTTTGGAGGTCAATGGGACATCTGAGTAACCGCTGAGAAGGTACAAAAGATGTTGTCTGTCCTTCGGTCTGATCCCGCCCATCCTGCTAACAATAAATTAAACATTATTTTGTTAGCCCACTATGTTTGTCCTAATTGCCTGTTTCACATTTCATGGTTAATGAAAAAGTTATTTAGTTTTCCTTTTTTTTTTATTCTAAAAATCTTTAATACATTTTATTTATTTCTCCTTTTGGAAAAGACATATACGTAATTGAAATAGTGGTAACAAATAATCTGAAATATATTATATTTCAAACACCCAGATACAAGTTGTTAGCATTTGGCTTTTCACAAAATTTCGTTACTTAAGTACGTCAAGGAAAATTCATAAATATTTTTCTCAAAAAAAAATAATGACTTTAATTTACTCTCCGATTTTAAGTTTAAAAAAAAAGTATCGCTCCGATTTTAAATTTTTTTTAAAAAAAAGTAAAGTTTTTACTCTCATAAAAAAACTTACTCAATAATAAGTAATTCTATAAGTAAGTATGTATTTTTAAGGTTAATAATATATGCAAATTTAAAATGTTTGAATTTACTTCATAAATATATGTATATAAGTTATTTGGCAACGCCAACAAAATTATAAAAAATCTCTTTTATGGACTTCTTCATTATTTCATTTTTGCAAAGAGAGTGTTTTTATAAGAAAAGTTATAATCAAAATAAAACTAATAGTAGAGGAGCCCACGATGCTAAATGTGGAGTAACTCGAGCGTTGCGGAGACCTATTGGATTTTGAAGATTAGGTGGTATGAAGAAAAAAAGGTTATATAATGTTTAACCCTTCACCAGTGGGGAAGTCACTACAGGCTTTCAAAAATGTAAAAAAAACATGCACATGGATTTACTCGAGCGCGTCAGATATTGATGGTGTATATGCTGGGACATGCCTCTGATGACGGAGATATATTAATCTGCCGATTTGGATGGTGGGCGTGGCCGTACGGATGAGTTAAAAATGGAAAAAAAACATTTACTCGAGCGCGTCAGATATTCATAGGGGATGTTAAGTGATCCCAAACGAAGCTCCCATTCCTTAGACTGACGCTTCGGATGTGACGCAAGCGAGTGGCCACCTTTCGAAAATGCAAAAAAAAAAAACGATATTTGTAGTTACTCGAGCGCGTCAGATTTTTATACAGAGGGTTCAGCTTGATGTCCTGGTCATGCTGATCCATAATCTGACGATTATCTGGAGCAGTTTGCTTAATCTGACCGTTTGAAAAAATTTTTTTTCAATATTTTTTCTTAAATCTCAAATATATATATTAAATCTCAAAAATTTTAAAAATTCCAGTCAGTGATGCCATTTGGGTTTTGTGAAAATGTACGGAATCGAGACTTGAAATGTACTTTTAGAGGCCGAATCTCCTTTTTTGTCTTGAACACCCAATTTTACTTAGATTTATCTATACATGGTTTCTAAAAAAAAGATCTCAATTTGCCACCTGAAAAGCCTTAGCAAACTGACATATATTGACACATTGCGATTATTTAGAAAAAAAGGTTATTATTATAAACTGTCCAAATGTACCGAAAATGTACTGAAAATGTCCTGAAAATTCTTTAAATGTACTAATAATGACGATTTTTTAGAACGCAAATTATACCGAAAAAAGTAAATTTTTTTTTTAATTTTATGAAAAAAATTAAGTTTATTATTTTTTCAAAAATATTCATTGATTTATTATGTACATATATACTTTACATAAATCAGAAAAAATGATTCAAATGAAATAAAAATGTTTACAATTAATTTTCTTTAATCTTCATCTGTGGAATCATCATCAGACAGCAAGTCTGGTTCGATTACGTCATCGATTTCTTCTACAGCTTGCATTTTATACCAAAAATCGTTTATTGATAAAGTTCGGACATTATCTTATTTTATAGTGGCAAGATAAATTTCGAAATTGGTAATAAGTACATATTGAATTTGTCTTTCCTCCTATGTTCCACATAGAATTTGAAGCAAACGAAAATAGTACCAAAAAAGATGGGTTTCCGGAAAACCGTACTATGGTATTTTAGATATGAAAATAGTATCAATTTTGGTACTAAAGTACCGTCTGTGCCAACACTGGTGGGGACGGTGCGTGAGTGTGAGAGAGATAGGCACGTAGTGGGGAATAAATAAGGTGACCATCCGTTCCGTATTTCCCGGCACAGTGTTGTATTTCAGTGTGATATTTCGGATTTTTTGAAGTGAAAACTTCTTTAGGCACGTTGTGCACCTCCGTAAGAAAGCATTTGCGGCTGAGGAAAATGTATAAACTTGCGACAGGCCACCGACATCGGATGCGTAATCGTATCGTAATCGTATCGATTACGCTTAGAGGATTTGCGGTTGAGGAAAAATGTATAAACTCGCGACAGGCCACCGACACCGACACCGGATGTATATACATATTCTATATACAGTACATATATGTGCGACTTCGCTCTCTCTCGCTCTCTTTTCTATATATATCATATATAATATATATGCGTAAAGGATTTGCGGCTGAGGAAAAATGTATAAACTCGCGACAGGCCACCGACACCGACACCAAATATATGTGCTTAGAGGATTTGCGGCTGAGGAAAATGACATTTAAATAGATTCGAATCAAAACTGTTCGTATCCTACTTTAGCTACCATAAACCAATTGTATCAGTTTTACAAATTGGCAATAATGCTAGAGTTGTTGAAATTATGGATGAAAATTGATTTTTTTTAGTGAACTTAACTTAGTTTTGTATAGTAACTGTAATAACACTGAAATGTAATGTTTTTCAAGTGAAAAATTCTTATTTTATGTATAATATGTATGTATAATAAATGAATATTGTAATTTACCCAAAATTTATAGTAATTTCTATTGATAAATAAAACAATTCGAAAAAAATTATTCCATAAACATTACAAAACATCATGAAAACAAATTTCAATTATATTATTTTAAGTTTTCACTTCTGTCGGAACTCCCAGAGTGCAACCCGCCGGTTTTTTTTTTTTTAAGAAATACGAGAGGTAAAAAAAAAGAAGAATAATGAACAGCTAAAAAGAATAAGGAGCAACTAAATTATTTGTATATTAAGCTCCTAAAAACCAAAAAATTTAGCTACAAACGCTAAACTTTAATGCCGATTTTTGTTGCTTCGGCTTGTGGAAATGGGCAGATTATATGTTTTCCGTTATTTTTGAATTATTTCCTTCAAAATAAAAAAAAATTTGGCCACACTCGAGTAAATCCAGGTGACGTTTTTTTTTTGCAAGTTTGTGACCCTGCCACTCCCTTGCGTCACGGTCAAATCGTCAGATTAGTGAAATGTAGACTCTTTAGCATGTAATTAACCCACCATGTCTTAATCTGACGCGCTCGAGCAAATCCAGCTATCGATTTTTTTTACTATTTTGACCGGCTCCCCTACACTCGCGGCACTATATAGAGGGCTAATATTCGGTAGATGTACTCAACAAGGTACAGTAGACCCCGCTTAATTGATCTTTTAACTGCGCAAAAAATTTGGATTTATTAACCGGGGAATCAATAAAGAGGGGCCCGCTTATTTGATCCAACGGATCATTTAAAAGAATCCCGGATAATTGATCGACTTAGTCAATTAAGCGAAAAAAAAAAATTTATTTTACTGACCTTACCTCAAGATAGGATTGTCAGATTTTTGAAACGCAAAATAAGTACATTCAAGTATATTCAACTCAAAAAATTAGTACAAAATTTTTTACCTCATTAAATGTTTTTATTTACTAAAAAAAAAAGTCAGAACTTTTCGGATGGCACAATGCCCTAGCAAAATAACAAAATTAATTAAATACATATGCTTAAAAACAAGGACCATTTTAAAGACTCCGCTTTAAAGAATTATATTCTTATGTACTGAAAAATGAAATAAAATGAATTGAATTGAATTGAATTGAAAAAATATTAAGAAAAAAAAAGCTTTTTTTCAAATTTTGAATTGTGCATCCTCTGAAACTTGAGAGTATCAAGAAACAACATTTTTGACTCCAATATAATATGTATTTATGACACCTATTAAACAATGAAAGATCGCTACTGTCATCAAACGATTTTAAACTGTCAATCTTTCATTGTTGTACTTTTTTTCAATGTTGCTTCTAACATGGTTGATCTCTTAAAAGGGGACTTTTTCATGTATTTTTAACTTGGAAAATATTTTTTCTGGTTATTTAAAAGGGGAAATCAAATAAGCGGGAATCATTTAACAGGGGATTTATATACATAGTTCAAATGAGGAAAATTTCATTGGGTTTTTTTAGACCAGTAATCCGGGGAATTCAGCTAACCGGAGATCTATTAAGCGGGGTCCACTGTACAAGGTATTCCCCATATCTTAATCTGACGCGCTCGAGTAAATCCCGAAATCCCCGCTTGGGCTCACCTACTATAATATGTAGTTGAAAGCAAGAAAACAAAATATGTACAATAGTTGTACTCACATCGAAAACCCACGATGACAGCAGGCCTGTTGCTAATCGGATATTTCGCTGAGTTATGTTGTTTTTGGAGCCATACTAAATTATGCTACTCTTTTGAGAAATTTTTTGTTCGTCGTTATATTAAATTTTGTTTTTGGTTTTCTAATGCTCTTTTTTTTCAGACTGAAAAAATTTAATCCATGTTGTTGTTGTAAATTTAAATTTCGAAATAATTGTTCAGTTTTTCTCAATATACTTTATTTAAAAGAAAAAAGTATCTGTCTATGATGAACAGTGACGGCCATAATATTGTGCATTTGCATTACGCAAATTTGAATGCAAAAAAAAAACATTAGAGCCAAAACGCAAATTTTAACTTTTAACTTATTTCATTAACACTTATATACTAAGTTTAGTATTTAAAGTAAAAATAGGCCCGAACATTATTATTCATAATTAAGTGCTTAAACGTATAGACTTTAGTTAATTTAAGAAACTTAATTTCGTATTCAATTTTAGGTTAGGTTAATTTTAACTATACGGAATAATTTTAGGGTTATTTTTTTTCTCTAACTTAGGTTGATTTTAACGTAAATTTATGCTAAGAATAAACTGGAGAAAATTAAAAATTTATCGTTTTAGAGTAATTTCAAACACTTAGCACTTCTTAAAAATTTGTTGAGGTACGCAAATATGCGTAATATGTATGGTAACCCGAGCTGCAGTACTGTTCAAGGGCGTGATGTCGCTGCTGGGATTCATTGGCGATATGCAATGCAACAATATAATGCATGGTTAATTCTTTCCTGATCTTATAGTCCTTATATTTTAAATTTCAGATGTAGAACTGCTGGTACCCAAATATGTTAGCGGAGTCTCAGTACAGATGAAATGAAGATTATTTTGAGAATCTAAAATATAGGACCCTAAATGTTTTCAAAATATACATAGGACCTATAAATTCAATAAATTTAAATGATTTTTTCATACCTCTTTAAAATTAAGAGGGTCCACGTGTGACTGATCTGGGTGCTCCTGCGGGAAAAGTGTGTTTGGTGCTACACGAGCTGAAGCACTTGGCTCAAAATTTAATATTTACTTTTAAACACGATTGTATTTAACTTTTATAGAAAATTACTGCGTACGGTTAATTCAAAGTTTTATTTTAATGCCCGATATACTTTGTCTAAGGCTAATTTTTTTATCTCTTATAAAAAAAAAATATTTTACCATATGTAAAAGCACAAGCGAAGTGTCTATTCTGGCGAAGATGTTGATCGAGAAAGAACTTTTTCAGAGGAAGTTGGATACATTCTTTTTTTCGATAACACGATTTCTAACATGTCAACTAAACATAGTTTTGTTACGTCAGAATGTTATTATTGTCATTAGCGATGTTTAGACATTAAACAACAATATCGTCAAATTGCCAGATCGTCGATGCATCGAAAAAACACCAGGTCAAATTTTATTAAAAATTAATAGGAGATTATAAAAATTAAAATCTGAAAGCAAATATTACTCTTTTATAGTAATAAATGAAAAATCATTATGAAAAATTCTATACTAGTTTGTAATTATTTTCATTTTACATTTTTCAATAAGTGCAAACTAAAAATTAATTTCTTCATTTTAATTATCACATAAAAAATTTGAAATTTTAAAAAGATTTTATTAAATTTCCATAAATTGCAACATTACAATTTTTATATATTTTATATTGTAATACATATAAGTTAACACGTTAGCAGACTGCATACCTTATTGCAATCTGCTGACAAAGCAACAAGTCAACGCACCACAACGTGGGATACGCCGTATCAGCAGTTTCACAAAGTTGCACAATTTATTTTAGCCTTATTAAGTAACTTTGTTTTATTTTAATTTAGTTAAGTTCACTTTTATTTTGGGATCCAGTGAGACTGGTAATAAATTGATTAAGAATAATTTTTGTGTCTTTTTAATATTTTACAGATAAGGATATGGAGCCAGTGACCGGCTCCCAACTTTAATTTTTTCAAGTGTACCACGGGTAACTTGTTAACTGGCGCCCGAGCAGGGACCCGCTAAGGAAGCGGGTTCTCTGAATCCTGGAGATGATGAAATACGAAAAAAAGTTTAATAAAAAAGTACAGCGATTCTAAACGCTAGACCCTCCTGTACAGTGAAAAAATAGGGTGGGGATGTGCAGCGAATCTAAACGCTAGACCCTCCTGTGCAAAAATAAAAAAATTAATAAAAAAGTGAATTACAAAAATTAATGGTGAACAGTGTGTGCAAGATCCTGTGTGAGTTACGACTCCAACTGTGATAAGTGTGTGGTGTAAAATAAATGTGATGTGACGTGATCCTGATGACAGGATAGATAAATATGTGGAAATAAAGTAAAAATGAAAAGCTGCGATTCCGAACTACGGACCCTCCAGTTTGTATAACCATTAATCCTACGGGACCCTCCAGTTTATAACAAAAATAATTGATGAAGTACCACAAAAGTCACCTCTCACTATTTGCCATCACATAGGAAAGTAACGGGATCACTGCATACGGGGTGTTGTCTAGTTTTCCGACAAAATGGAGTGTGGTAAAGGTTTCAAACCCTCGGCGGAAAACTTGACAAACTTGTTTAAATTTAGGCATTTTTTCCGTGCGATAGTAGCATTAATGGAGGTTTGGTACGCCCTCTGGGTGAAGTTGGTCGTTCACATCAGAACACGGCCAACATTCCAGCCTTTGCTACTTTCCAACATTCACATGGGAACATGTTGGAGATCGCTAAAGGATAAATGCAAATTTCGGTCTGTGCCCTAGTTGGTTGGATACAATTTATTTCTTGACGACTGAAAAGATAACACGGCCTTAATTAAGACTATATGTCGCCGTTACCATAAGAACACGGTTATAAACCAAAAAAATAAAAAAACAAGTAAACTAAAGCTTTCTCATTTTCCTTTCAGAAATGATACAGCTGTGAGTCAATCGTCATCTACGAATTATTTAAAAAGGAATACTTATAGAGAATTTAAGGTGAGTCCTTTCCGTTAATTCATTGATTTATTTGATTCATAAAAAAATAACAAGCGATAAAAAATGGATTCTTTAGCTCAGTCGGTAACCGAGTTGACCGGTTCTGTGGGGCTCCTTGTCCAAGAGCTGAAAAAGGCGGATGCGAGGATCCGTCAGCTCGAGGAGTCTACCCGGTCTCGGGAGGTAGTTAGCGAGGTAGAAGTACCATTGCGTGGACCGTCCACGGAGGATGAGCTTAGAGAAATTGGTGGCTGCCCGATGCGGTGAAAGAGCTGCAATCCTTCGAAGGAGACGCGGCACAGTATGTGTCGTGGATCCATTCAGTCGAAGGGATTCTAGATGATTATAAAATTGTGAGGGGAAAACCAATATTTAGGGCAATCCTAAAAAGCGTGAGGGGTAAGATTAGGGGCGCTGCCAACGCGGCCCTAATCTCGCATAACATCTTTGACGATGACTGGCCGGCAATGAAGTCATGCCTATCTCTGCATTACGCAGATAAAAGGGACATCCGCACCCTTGAGCACCAGCTCGGACAGCTGGTACAAGGTGGATTGAGGCTAGATGAGTTTTACGCTAAGGTGAACCATCAGTTCTCCTTAATAATAAATAAATTGAAAACCGACAATTACTCGTCGGAAACGACTCAAGCGCTAGTTGAGACGTACAGGCCGCGAACGAATCCATTCAAGCGGAGGAATGGAGGATCAGACAATTATCGACAGAAACATCAGAGGGTGTTTACGATCCAAACGCCTGATGATGAACGCCCTGACTCTGTGCGGGAAACCCAGTACGCAGAATGTGTTGCGGAAAATGTAGAGGTGGATCAGTTAAATTTTATGGACGGGGCCTATCCAGCGTACCTTACATAAGGTACGTAGGCTATGAAGGCACGGTGTGGAAATTCCTTGTGGACACTGGTGCTAACAAAAATTTCATTAATCCACGTCTTTCAAAAAATAGCATCAAACTAGACAAATCTTTCGCAGTCCAGTCTGCCGGGGGGCAAGTTTTAATATCAGAAAAAGACAAAGGTAGGTTTTTCGAAAAAGCTGGGAACGATACCCTAATTACGTTCTATGTCTTGCCAGGACTCGTGGCCTTTGACGGGATCATAGGTGACGACACCCTAAAAGAATTAGAGGCGGTCATAGATAGAAAACAAAACCTTTTGATGTTAAGCCCTAATATTGTAATACCGCTTTTTGAAAAAATTTCTAAACAAGTTTACCCAATATTTGATGGTAGCCTCTCCAAAGGAACGCAGGATAAATTACACTGCATAATAAGAAAGTACAAACCTCTTTTCGGACCGATTAACCGTAAAGAAATTGCGGGCACTATCGTCAGAGCCGAGATCAAGACGACAACGGATGAGCCGATATACACTAAGAGCTATCCATATCCTGCCAGCATGAGGACCGAAGTGGAGAGGCAAGTACAAGAACTCTTGGACGAGGGTACCATCCAACCATCAAAAAGTCCCTATAATTCACCTGTTTGGGTGGTGCCTAAAAAGGCAAAACCTAATGGGGAAAAGCAATATCGCATGGTAATAGACTTTAAAAGGTTAAACGCTGTCACCGTTCCCGACACTTACCCCATACCTGATATTAACTCCACCCTTGCCAGCCTCAGCAAAGCAAAATATTTCACAACGATTGATTTGACATCCGGTTTCCACCAAATCGCCATGAAAAGGTCTGACATTCCGAAAACGGCATTTTCCACCATGAACGGAAAATACGAGTTTCTCCGTCTGCCATTTGGCTTGAGAAATGCACCTGCAATTTTCCAGCGAATGATAGATGATGTTTTGAAGGAGTTCATCGGTAAGATTTGCTATGTATACATGGATGACATCATTGTATACGGAGCTGAAGAAGATGAGCATCTTAGGAACATTAATTTGATTTCGCTAAACTCCAGGAAGCTAATCTGAAAGTAAACCTTGATAAAACACATTTCATGAGTAGTGAAGTCGAATTCCTTGGTTATTTGATCACAGCCAGCGGCATAAAACCTGATAAAAAAAAGGTTATTGCCATTCAAAACATTGTGCCCCCACAAAATTTAAAAGAATTAAAAAGCTTCCTCGGGTTAACCTCATACTATAGAAAATTTATTTGCGATTACGCAAAAGTAGCAAAACCTTTGACGAACTTAACCAGAGGTGAGTACGCTCAAGTTAAGGCAAACGCTTCTAAACGGGTTCCAATTGTCCTTGACGCGAACGGAATTAAAGCTTTTGACGAATTGAAAACATTGCTGGTCTCGGCTGATGTGCTAGCGTTCCCTGACTTCGAAAAAGCATTCAATCTTACCACCGACGCTTCGAATTATGCAATAGGAGCAGTTTTGTCCCAGGGCGAAAATGGAAAGGACAGGCCTATCGCATACATATCGCGTTCACTCAGTAAAACGGAAGAGGGATACGCTACAAACGAGAAAGAGATGCTGGCCATTGTATGGGCACTAGACAACCTGCGTTCTTATCTTTACGGGGCGAGAAAAATCCATATCTATACGGACCACCAACCACTGACGTTCGCACTAGGTAACCGGAACTATAATGCAAAGTTGAAGCGGTGGAAGGCCCGGATCGAAGAGTATAACCACGAGCTGATTTATAAACCTGGTAAATCAAACTTGGTGGCAGATGCTCTCTCGAGGCTTAAGACTCAGGTAAATATCCTTTCAAATTCAGAAACAGACACAGCATCCGAAGGACACCCCAGTGTGGTAGCGGCGAATGAGGCAACTTCAGAGACCATTTCTGCTGATGAAGGTACGAGTCCTAAAGAATTGCTGTATATAGCGGTAGATCGTTACAACAACTCGGTTCACTCCATAACCAAGCACAAGCCAAGCGATCTCTTTTTTAATAGGACACAGCGAATTAATTATCAAAATTTAACCAATTTTCGAGATAAAATTTTCAATGATGTTAGGGCTCAAATCAAGCAGAATCAGGAGTTACGCAACTTAAGATTAAATAAGAACAGACGTGATCCAGGAAAATACAATCAAGGGGATGTAGTGTATGTCAGGAATAAACAGATAAAGGCTAAACAAAAACCACTCTATAAGAAAGAGGTTGTAGGTAGGGACAATAGGGTGACTATAGCAACCGATGGAGGAAAAAGAATCCATAAAATCCAAATAAAGAATACAAATAAATAAGAAATAATAATGAAACGGAGAGGGCTCGGTAAAAAAATACGATAAATAAAATAATAAAAAAATCCACACAAAAATGTGTTTGGAATATATTAACAGAAAAAAGAAATGTTGAAATTATAGAAATACAAAAAATGTTGCAAAAAGCATAAAAAGTGACTAAGATTCACAAAACATATTAAAAACTTTTTTTCGGCTATTCTAACCGAATTTGTTACAAGAAATGGTTAAAGACATACATATGTAGATATAGTTATGAAATTAAGAATGAAAATATGGAAAAGGAAAAAATGGCAATTAATTTCATTAATAATTGAATGAGTTTAATTAATAGTTGTAAGAAATAATTTTTAAAGTAAAAAATTAAGTTTTTTAAAGAAAAAAATTGCATTCGTCCCGATGAGAAACGACAGAATAATGAAGTTAAAGCCGTTCTTTCCTTAAGAAAAATTGCCCTTGCTTAAATCAAGGAAGAGTTATTCAAAATCTTAAGATGCCACTGTGACGGCCCAATGAGAATGCAGACTTTCATTTGAAAGGACATACTTTGAAATTATCAGTAAACCAAAAATTTTGCATTATATAAATATCTTATTAATAAATAATTTCCTATTACTGTTATGGTAAGTTAGGTTGCTTATAATTTCTGGAGTATCCGGATTCAACGTATTCGAGTACAACTCCCCAGTGGTGACCATCGAACATGGAAATGGTTATATTACTAATGGACACTTCAAACTGGTGCACACCATCGATTTGGATTACTTCAATACGATTGTGGCCGGAATAGCAGACGCCGTCGAGAATGAGCTGAATCAAACCCCGATGAAATCCATCATTGAATTTAATCTCAACCAAGCCAAACTCCGCCTGGATGAGTTGCAGAGGGCTAGAATAAGAAAAATTCGATCCATAAACTGGATTGGATCTGCATGGAAATGGATTGCGGGATCCCCTGATGCAACCGACTGGGATCACATTCTACAAAGCCAGAACGAATTAATAAACAACAACAACAACCAGTATCTAATAAATTGGAAACTCTTCAACGCTACACGGGAAGCTGTTCAAAAGGTTAATGATATGGTCAGCTACACGAATCATATTGACAAGGGCATCAATACAGCAAATCTGGAAGTTTTAATGTCCAGCAAGGTCCTGGTCCTGAAAGAACAAATATCGGAAATTGTACGAGCATCTCAATTGGCGAAAACAGGCATCGTCAACACTAACCTCTTAGACCAGTCTGAAGTAGAACGCGTTATATCTGAAGAAGGAACTCTGCCCTATCAAAACCTGGTTGAAGCAATGAAGTACGCCCAGCCATCAGTATATTCAAACGGAAGCCTTCTATTGTACGTACTTTCTGTGCCAAAAGTTAAACCTAAGAGCTATCGGTTGCTGCTAGCGAGAGCTGCCTCGATAAATGGCAGGCAGGTAAATCTTGAATACAAGGAATTGCTGGTAAACGAAGACGAGACATACGGAATTGTGAGTGGCTGCACCTCAATTAATAATACAACAATCTGTGAAGGAAACTCAGTGAAAACAATATCTGAAGACGAATGCCTATCGAGACTACGGAAACGCAAGATGTCACTTTGAAGCAGACTATGGTGAAACAATAGAATTGGTCAATAACAATACTATCTTTCTGACAAATTTTAGAGGAACGATACAGAGCGAAAAGCTGTCGAGAATCCTAAATGGGACATTTTTAATACAACTCAACAACGAAACCGTAAGCATTCACAACCGAACTTTTTCAAGTAAGACGGCCAAGAATTCACAAGCGCTACCTTCAGTGTTGACTAATGTAACGATTGAAGGACTTAAGTTAAACCTTGAATACATTCATGGGTTAAGCCTGGATAACATCAGACGCCTCAGTAAACTCGGTGCAAATTTCAATGTCTCCACTGTTATACAAGCAATAGTTCTGTTAGCCATTGCCACAACCTGCTACATTACCTGGAAGAAAATAACCGCAGATATCAGGATCCCCAACTTACATCAGAATATCACCACAGATCAGGGCCACCCCCAAGTGAAGGAGGTTCTACAGGACTCTGCAATTTTCTACGCGAATCTGCGGGACGCAGATCTTTAAGAGGGGGGCAGTTAACACGTTAGCAGACTGCATACCTTATTGCAATCTGCTGACAAAGCAACAGCTATGCGTAACGTGACCTGCACGCGCGACTGCGACGTCGATGGAACCAAGTCAACGCACCACAACGTGGGATACGCCGTATCAGCAGTTTCACAAAGTTGCACAATTTATTTTAGCCTAATTAAGTAACTTTGTTTTATTTTAATTTAGTTAAGTTCACTTTTATTTTGGGATCCAGTGAGACTGGTAATAAATTGATTAAGAATAATTTTTGTGTCTTTTTAATATTTTACAGATAAGGATATGGAGCCAGTGGCCGGCTCCCAACTTTAATTTTTTCAAGTGTACCACGGGTAACTTGTTAACTTATATGATTCCCGCTTTATAATTTTTAAAAAGTAGTTATAGAAAAATTATTTCAAGATTAATAATTTTTATTATATTGAATTTTATTTATCTTTTGTTTTTAATTTGTACTCTGTTTGAGTTCTCAACATGTTCATGCAAAAAAATAAATATATAAGGCTTGCCAAACTCTTACTAATTGGCTTTGATGTAATGTGTTGAATAGAATTGGGACGGGGTCGGGAAAGCGGCAACGGAAACTCGCTGGCCGTCCCAATTTTGTTCAACACACAAAAAATTTTAAAAATAAATTTCTGTTATTATTATTTCATCATAAAAACTTTATAATGTACTTTTTAAAAAATAGTACAGTCCTTTTAAAATATAGTAAATTATTGCAGAAACTTTAGAATCTAATTTGTAAAAATTAAAAACTTGCATTCGAAAAATTAATGCCTGCTTGATGCAATTTTTATATTACTCTTAGTAATTTTTAACAGACACTCGAACCGTTTCTAAATTACTAAATTACCTACTAATTTTTTTTAAATTTTGATTTATATTTACAATAATTTCGAGTTTCGTTTTTTCCGTGTAAGTAAATTTTTATTTTGTGGTTTTTCTTTGTAAATATTACGAACCATGATGCCCCATAAATTTTCTATGGGATTTAGGTCGGGACTGCAAGCTGGCCATTGCAAAAGAGGTATACTGTGATGCCTAAACCACTCTTAAGATGCATTAGAGACATGTATTGATGCATTGTCCTGCTGAAACATGCAATCATCATCCATTTTTTCTTCCATAAAATCTATAAGCACGTCATCCAACATTTCAGTGTACATGATTGAATTCATTTTTGGTGGAGTAAAACAAATCTTTGATTTTCCTTCTGCGGAAAACGCAGCCCAGACCATGAGAATTCCGCCGCCGAAATTTCTTTTTGACATATGAACGTTGTTATTGCGCAGATCATGCCAATAATAACTCTTGGAATCAGGACCATCCAAATTGAACTTCTTCTCATCAGAAAATATAATTTTATTCCATTCTGTTGTCCAATGCATGTATTTGCGGGCGAATTCGAGTCGTGCGCTTATGTGATGTGGTCGAAGTGATGGTTTGCATTGAGGTTTCTTCCATTTTATGTAAGACGTTGACCGCAGGATCCGCGAAATGTGGTTTTTTGTTACAGGAAAGTCATGTTTTCTTTGTATTTGAGTGGCGTTTAGTTTATTTTGAGTTGCTTCAAATTTTAAGGTTCCTATTGGCTTCTTCGTCAGTTTTCGGTTGTCTTTTGTGGGCTTCTTGACTCCATAGTTTTTTCCTTTTTGGAAAAAATTGCGAATAACGACCTCAGATCTGTTAATTAGTCGCCAAATTTTCCGATTAGAATAACCGCTTTCGTGATATGAGGTAATTAAAATCTTTTCTGCGTCAGTTAAATATTTTGCCTAAGGCATTTTGTTGATGGTCTATCTACAACAAAATAAATTCTATTCAAGGCGCGACTTTACCTTACTAAATTGTTTACTTACCAATTCACTGTGCAAAATGCAAAAAAATATTTTTAGCAATTTTATTTTTTTAAATTTTACCAAAGAAACTTGCTGCGTTTAAACGAATGTGTCGATCACTTAAGCTCTATTTTAAGAAAATGGCTTCTGTCCCAACAACAAAAGCAGCAACAAAAAAAAAAATTTACCGTTATATGACTAGTTGAATTGAAGATGTGTTAAGTATCACTATAGTTGTCAGATAGAAAATATTTCGATAATAAAACTTAAAAATTGTTGAAATATTAAAGTGCGTTTAAACGAATGTGTACCACTGTAGGAAGACTCATCAGTAATGTGTTGAACAGAATTGGGACGGGGTCGGGAAAGCGGCAACGGAAACTCGCTGGCCGTCCCAATTTTGTTCAACACATTACTGATGAGTCTTCCTAGCAGAAGACTAGTATAACTAGCTTTAGCTCTACAGAGCCAAAACTCTATTGTAGAGTTTAATAACCCCACTTATGATTCAATTCAATACAAAATTAAAAGATTACATAACTGATGTAAAAAATTTTAAAAATCAATTTCAATTATTATTTCATCATAAATACTGTACTTTTTAAAAAATAGTACAGTCCTTTTAAAATATAATGAATTATTGCAGAAGTTTTAATATCTACTTTGTAAAAATTAAAAATTTGCATTCGAAAAATTAATGCCTGCTTAAATGCAATTTTTATATTACGCTTAGTAATTTTTAATAGACACTCGAACCGTTTCTAAACTACTAAATTACCTACTAATTTTTCCTAAATTTTGATTAATATTTACAATAACACTATGGAACAAAATTTTTTTTCCAAAAGTCTACTAGGATCTGATGCTGCGGGGTGAAAATTTAGGCCAAAACAAAAAACCATTTGGCTCATTTTGTTCAAGTTGGCTCAAGTTTTCGAGAAATGAACATTTGAATTTTGAATCTAGATTCATTTGGTTTGTTCGATATATCTCGTAAGCAAATTGAGTTTTATTGCATCTGGTGCTGAGGTTTTGTTCGTCTCTTCAATATCTACAACTTTCCATAACAAATCAAACCTTTTGGATGCGTTTTCTGCAATTTAGAGCACAAAATTCCCAATA
The DNA here is from genome assembly GCA_963662105.1 of Meiosimyza platycephala. Classification (NCBI taxonomy): domain Eukaryota; kingdom Metazoa; phylum Arthropoda; class Insecta; order Diptera; family Lauxaniidae; genus Meiosimyza; species Meiosimyza platycephala. The sequence goes on from OY759211.1 coordinate 44,321,269, forward strand.
AATGAAAAATTTTTCGATTAGAAAGTGTTAATGTCAAAAATTTTTGTTAAAGGGGATAAATTGAGCTGCGAGCTGAATTTCAAAAAATTTCAGATCAATATTGTAGTTAATTATATTTACTTTCATATGATACCCATATTTTGGAAATCAATACAGGCGTTTCAGATCTATATAGATTTTTAGAAAAACAATATCCGCAAATTCCGAAGACTGTATCTCCGAAACCAGATACGAGCGTCACTTTTTGATTCCATATTCATTCTGAGAATTCAAAAGCACATAAGAAAATATTTGGCTTATAATTTGTTTCATTCAATTTCGATTGTGTGCTTAATTGTATTTATTCCTTTAGCTACTTTCAGCTACTCTAATTTTGAAGGGTATATATTTGGCTTGATGAAAGAAACAAATTATAAGCCAATTATTTTCTTTTGTGCTTTCAAAATTCTAAGAATGAATATGGAATCAAAAAGTGATGCACGGATCAGGTTTTGGAGATATATCCTTCGGAAGTTGCGGATATGGTTTTTCTAAAAGTCTATATAAGTCAGAAACGCATGCATTGATTTCCAAAATGTGGGTGTCATATGAAAGAAAATATATTAAGCTACAATATTGGCTCGTAGTTTTTGAGATATTACGACTTTTCTGCAATTCGGACCGATTTTTTTTTCAAAAACCGGTATTTTCCCTAAATCATTCGTTATTACTCTACAGTTTTATTAACATATTTATAAAGCTCAATTTGTCCCCTTTAAGATGATATAACATTTTAACAAAAATTTTTGACATTAACCCTTTCTAACCAAAAAAATTTTCCTTTTATTGAGAATTTTGTGCTCCAAATTGCCGGAAATGCATCCAAAAGCTCTGATTTGTTATTAGAAGTTGTAGATATTGAAGAGACGAGTAAAACCTGAGCACCAGATGCAATAAAACTCAGTTTGCTTAGGAGATATATCGAAAAAACCAAATTAATCTAGGCGCAAAATTAAAATGTTCATTTCTCGAAAATTTAAGCCAACTTGAACAAACTGAGCCAAATGGTTTTTTGTTTTGGCCTATATTTTCACCCTGCACTGTCAGATCCGAGTAGACTTTAGTAAAAAAAATTTGTTCCACAGTGTAATTTCGAGTAGCGTTTCTCCGAGTAGAGCTTAGAGAAAAGTAGCTTGATAAATAAATTAAAGTTTTAACATATGTACATAAATATTCAAGTTTTCCCACTACAAAAGCTCCATGTTTTATTTAAATGATAAGAAGAGCGAATGAAATTGTACCGTATGGTGAGCTTCTTCGAGATGCTGGGCAACAGCTCCATTACACTTTATTTGATTTTACTTAAGATTTTTTAATTCATGTTGTAGATCTGGTGGGTTCTTAAAGTCAGTGACCTCTGGAGCAAAAAAAAATGGTCTCCTTGAGAAAAAAACATAATGTTTTAAGATCCGACTCTAAATACCGAAGATATGACGAACAATTTAATAAGGGGACCCTATGTTCGGTAAAAAACTTTAAAAACATTTTTAAAAGTAGTTCTAATGGAATAATCGAAATACTTCAGTTGGAAAAATTTAATGATTTTTTGCAAGGGTGGTACATTAGGATAGTAAGGACTGAGATCTGGTGGGTAAGTTCAAGAACGGGGTACTTGATGTCAAAGATCATTAAATCAAAAAATTGGTATACTCAAGACAAAAACATTGATATATCACACTTTAAGATCCGACAATAAATGCCGAAGATCTGATGAAAAATTCAAATGCGCGACCTCTATTTTCGGCCAAAAAAAAAACAATTTTTTCGAAATTACCTTTCCAAAATGCTTCAAATTTGCTGGTGTACCGTGAACTTTTTTTTTGAGGTACGGTCTAATGTACATGAATGTTTCTATATTCTTTTGGATTGTTACTGAATAAAAATGACACAAATATGCACAATTTTTTTTTAATTCCCGAATCGTTGAACCGAACCGAGACTCCGATTCAAAGAAAATAAAAACCTTTTTGACAAACCAATCTAAAAGTGCAAATACGGTTCGAACCGCTGAACCGAACCGACCAAATTTTTCACCCGGTTCACGTCCCTGGTGATAAATACATACATAAAGGTAGAAGAGGATTAATAAGTCGAAAATAATGTAAAAAGATTCAAAACGGTTGAAAAATGTTGAAACATTTGAAGAAAACTGAAAAAGTCTAAAAAATATGGAAACTATTGAAAAAAGTTGGAAGAAATGGAAAAAGTCGAAAATATATGGAAAATGCTGAAAAATTGATGAAAAAGTCGAAAAAATTAAGAAAATGTGGAATGAATTTGAATGAAGTTTATAAAAGCGGAAAAAATACATATGGAATATATTGGGAAAAGTTAAAAGCTTAAAAAATTCTCAAATTCCGCCTACTTTGGGATCAAAGAATTGACAATTAACATACGCATACAAAATTTTACCACAATAGCTTGTATAGTTTGTGATATATGCCGTAATTAGTCTTAAAATATAGGGCGGTTACACATCCACTGGTACAATCCAGTCCGCTTTTTATCCAGTAATAGCTTTTTATAAACAAACCCCTTACACCAAATTTCAGTATGATTGCTCATATATTTCGATAGATATGCTACTTAATGTATTGTATGGGAGGTTCCACTCCCAGTAGTGCTATTTTTCCCGCTTTTGATGCAGAGATACCTTATAGCCAGTAAACACCTTATATCAAATTTCATGCCAATTGCTGAACAGTTCTCTTAAAATAACGCTTCCAACTTTTTGTTAATATGGGAGGTGCCACGCCCACTCATGCAATCCCGTCGAAATCCATTTAATTTTATAGCTAATAGTAATTGATATCTATACACCAAAGTATATGAAGATTGCACACTATCCATAGCATAAAACGTTTTTGCTTATATCGGAAGTGCCAGCCCACTGGTATTATTGTGATAAATTTTCGTAATAAGATACCTTTTAGCCTTTATCTGCCATACTAAATTTCATAACCATTACGTTTTTAGTTCTCTAATTATAACGCTTATAAATATTGTGGGCTGTGCCATGCCCTTTAATGAATTTGTCCAGTATAATAACAAAGTTTGTATTGATGATTGCTTTCAGTGGTATCATCCCTAAAAATTTTTATGAAAATCGCATGTCGCAATTTTGAAAAAAAATCGCTTAATACATTTTTTCCTTTATAATTTTTATTCATGACTTCTAAACTAAATTTTTTCTTGCCTAAATATTAAAGAATAATAATATCTTTGGGTTAGGTATCGAAAAAAAGGTTTTTACCTATCTTCTAAGTGTGAAAATTGGAAGAAATGGACAAAAACTTGCCTAATTTTTGCTTTTTTCGCTTTTTTACTTAAAAATAGTAGGCAATTTTTTGTCCATTTCTTCCAATTTTCACACTTAGAAGATAGGCAAAAACCTTTTTTTCGATACCTAACCCAAAGATATTATTATTGAAAAAAAATTATAAAGGAAAAAATTTATTGTGCGAGATTTTTTATTAAAATGGCGATTGGCGAGTGGTAAATGACCTCAAAAAAATCTGAAAAAATTCATGAATTACTTTTTTTCTATAATAAATCGAATTTCGGTTTAAGGTTTGAATTTGAAGAACCTTTAAAAAAAATGAAACACCCTAGTATTTATATATATATATATTTATATTTTCAGACTTTATTTCAAAAACGGGTGCAGCGATTTTGATGAATCTTGGGGTTAGGTACATATGTAAAAAAAATTAGGATTGGGCTGGGTTTTAACTTATCAAAGACTCCTGGAGGGGGGTGGCACAGCCCTAAACTTTTATTTTCATAACGTCATATCTCGAAAACCATTCAAGATATTGTAATAAAATTTGGTACACAGATGCAGATCATAAATGTCTTAAATTTTGACAAAAGTGGGTGGAATCGTAAAAGTGGGCGTGGCACTTTTCAATAATTGAAAATTTTGATTCAATATTACTCAAAAACGGCACTGACGATTTTCATAAAATTTTACAGATCATACCACTAAAAGCAGTCATCATAACATGCTATGTCACTATACTGGCAGAACTCGTTGAAGGGCGTGGCACAGCCCACAATATTTATAAACGTTATAATAGGAGAACTAACAATGCAGTCGATATGAAATTTAGCATGGTAGGTATACTTGCTATAGGGTATTTTTTAGCCAAAAATGGGCGCAATAGTACATGTGGACGTGGCACCTCCCATACAAGAAAAAAGCGTTAAATGTTATATTTAGGGTGCTATGAGAGTACTCTTCTTAAAATTTGGTGAGGAGATGTCGGTTACTGTAAGCTTTGAAATTAAATGTATTTCGACGGGATTGCTTCAGTGGGCGTGGCACCTCCCATATAAGCAAAAAACGTTTTGTGTAATATTTGTTGAACTATAAAAGCAATTCTAATAAAATTTTGTATAGAGATGTCGGTTACTATAAGCTTTGAAGTTATATGGAGTTCGACACGATTTTGATAGTGGGCGTGGTACCTCCCATGCAAGTAAAAAACGTTTTGTGCAATATTTGGTGAACTGTAAGAGTAATCCTAATGAAATTTGGTATTAAGGTATCGGTTACTATAAGCTTTGAAATAAATTGGATTTCGACGGGATTTCATCAGTGGTCGTGGCACCTCCCATAGATTGAAAAAACGTTTGTGTTATATTTAGTGTGCTACGGAGTTATCTTTTTTAAATTTGGTGTAGATATGTCGGATAGTAAAAACTCTGAAATTAAATGGTCTTCGACTGGATTGCATCAGTGGGTGTGATACTTTCAACTTTTTTTAACCTCTTTTAACATTTTCCATATTTTGCCGACTTTGTCAAACTCATTCAACTTTATTCGACCTCATTCAATTTTTTTAGAGATATTCAACTTTTTTCGGGATTTTCAACCTCTTTCAACTTTATTCAACCTCATTCAATTTTTTTTACTTTTTCAACCATATTCAACATTCTTCGACTTTTTGAATGTCATTCAACTTTTTTAGATTTATTAAACTTTTTTCAACCGTTTCAACATTTTTCAACCTCTTTCAACTTTTTTCAACATTTTCCACCTTTGTCAACCTTTTTCACTTTTTTTCAACTTATTTAACATCATTCAACTTTTTTCGAATTATTCAACTTCTTTCAACTGTTTCAAAATTTTTTAACCTCTTTCAACGTTTTTCAACATTTTCCATATTTTTCCGACTTTTTGAACGTCATTCAACTTTTTTAGAGTTATTCAACTTTTTTCAACCGTTTCAACATTTTTCAACCTCTTTCAACTGTATTCAACATTTTCCATATTTTTCCGACTTTGTCAGACTCATTCAACTTTTTTCGACCTCATCAAATTTTTTTTGAGATATTTCAACTTTTTTAGAGTTTTTCAAACTATTTCAACTTTTTTCAATCTCATTTAATTTTTTTCGACTGTTTCAACATTTTTCAACCTTATTCAACTTTTTTCGACTTTTTGAACCTTATTCAACTTTTTTCGAATTATTTAACTTCTTTCAACTGTTTCAACATTTTTCAAACTCTTTCAACTTTTTTTAACATTTTCCGAGTTTGTCAACCTTATTCAACTTTTTTGACTTTTTGAACCTCATTCAACCTTTTTAGAGTTATTCAACTTTTTTCAACCGTTTCAACATTTTTCAACCTCTTTCAACTTTTTTCAACATTTTCCACCTATGTCAACCTTTTTCACTTTTTTTCAACTTTTTTAACCTCATTCAACTTTTTTCGAATTATTCAACTTCTTTTAACTGTTTCAACATTTTTCAACCTCTTTCAACTTTTTTCAACATTTTCCATATTTTTCCGACTTTTTGAACGTCATTCAGCTTCTTTCCACTTTTGCAACCTCTTTCAACTTTTTTTGAGTTATTCAGCTTCTTTCAACTGTATCAACATTTTACAACCTCTTTTAATTTTTGTCAACATTTTCCATATTTTTCCGACTTTGTCCACTTCATTTCACTTTTCTTGACTTTTTCAACATCGTTTAACTTTTTTCAAGATTTTCAACTTTTTGGAGATTTTCAACCTCTTTCAACTTTTTCAACACTTTTCACTTTCACGCTTAATCTTCTCTCAACTTTTTTCTGTTCCATTTTTTTTCGACTTTTCCAACATTTTTCGCCTTTTCAACCCATTTCATCATTGTCCATACTACTTTTTTTAACCTTTATTGACGTTTTTCAACCTCTTACAACTTTCCTAATTTTTATTTTTGGCTTTTCAACTCTTTTTAATGTTTTTTAAATATTTCAACTTATTCAATATTAGTCAACTTTTTTCAACATATTTTTTCGAGTTTTTTAACCTCAAAACGAAAACCGAACAGTGGCACGGCAATAATGCTTAAATCGGCATATTTGCTCTGTATTTGCGTTTGGCTACAGTTCTTCGATGCATATCATGGCTGTATCCGTCATACATTAGTTCCAAAAACAGCCCCTAGTGAAATTTCAACTTAACAAAGATTTTGAAAACCGAGTACGAATTCACGGACGTCAGGGTTACCAAATCGTACAAAAGCAATTCCCGGCCTTCTCATATTATAATAATTTATGCTTAAATTATTAATTTTGGTTAGCAGTATTAAAAAATCCAAAAATGGTAAGAAATTAAGTTTTTTTGTGGAACATAGTTAATTTCACAAAAATCGTCGAATTCCCGGCTTTTTCCGAAATTTTTAAATTCCTACCAGGCTCCCGGCTTTGACATGACATTCCCGAACAGGCCAGGTAAATCTCACTTCACTTGGTAACCCTGACACATGCTTCCAAAGATGTGCATCCCCGCAATGACATCGTGTTGAAAAAGATAAGCAGTGAAAAGCGCATTGGGAGCAGCTTCTGATTCCCTTGATGCACATCCGAAGCGCTTTGAACTCGCTTCCGTTTCCCGTTGGGTATATAAATTCAATATGTTTTTGTGCTATATTTTGTGTTTTTTAAGGCATATATGCGTTCATATTTTGTACTTTTTTGTAGAATATTTAAGCGCTTAAAATCAGTTTTTTGGAGCTTAAATTTCTGAGCCCTGGTCATAACATAATAAATGTTTTTTCATGTAACAATATTCATACTATAATAAATGAATTTCAACAAATACTACACTGCAAAAACTGCATGTAAAAATACACTATAAAAGGGTGTAATTTTTGATGTAAATTTAAACAGACTATGTACACGTACATATAGTATGTGGAAAAAAAATTTACGCACTCAATATGCAATTTTATAAACAAAATACAAACAAAACAAACAATTTGTTCAGTATTAAATAAGTTTTATTTAAAAGTAAACACAAAATGTTAAATTATGACGTTTCTAATGCTGAAAAGTGAGCACAGAGTTCAAAAATACGCAAGTGATGTAGCTATTATCAAAGAGTATATCTACTATTATTAAACGAGCAATAATTGTATGTATTTATATATTTATATATATATATTTATTTATATATATATATATTTTCAGACTTTATTTCCAAAACGGGTGTAGCGATTTTGATCAAACTTGGGGGTTAGGTACATATGTGGACAAAATTAGGATTGGGCTGGGTTTTAACTTATCAAAGGCTCCTGGAGGGGGGTCGCACAGCCCTAAACTTTTATTTTTATAACGTCATATCTCGAAAACCATTCAAGATATTGTATTAAAATTTGGTACACAGATGCAGATCATAAATGTCTTAAATTTTGTCAAAAGTGGGCGTGGCACTCTTCAATAATTAAAAATTTTGATTCAATATTACTAAAAAACGGCACTGACGATTTTCATAAAAATTTTACAGATAATACCACTAAAAGCAGTCATCATAACATCTTATGTCACTATACTGGCAAAACTCGTTGAAAGGCGTGGCACAGCCCACAATATTTATAAAAGTTATAATAGGAGAACTAACAATGCAGTCGATATGAAATTTAGCATGTTAGGTATACTTGCTATAAGGTATTTTTTAACAAAAAATGAGTGCAATAGTACATGTGGGCGTTGCACCTTCCATACAAGAAAAAAGCGTTAAATGTTATTTTTAGGGTGCTATGAGAGTAATCTTCTTAAAATTTGGTGAGAAGGTGTCGGTTACTATAAGCTTTGAAATTAAATGTATTTCGACGGGATTGCTTCAGTGGGCGTGGCATCTCCCATATGGGAGGTGCTTATATAAGCAAAAAACGTTTTGTATAATATTTGGTGAACTATAAGAGTAATCCTAATGAAATTTGGTATGGAGGTGTCGGTTACTGTAAGCTTTGAAATTAATTGGATTTCGACGGGATTTCATCAGTGGGCGTGGCACCTCCCATAGATGCAGAAAACGTTTTGTGTTATATTTAGTGTGCTATGAGAGATATCTTTTTAAAATTTGGAATGGAGATGTCGGTTAGTAAAAACTCTGAAATTAAATGGACTTCGACGGGATTGCATCAGTGGGCGTGGTGCTTCCTACTATAACAAAATGTTGCAAGTGGGTCATTTTGTGATTTATTTAAATATTTTTCGACTGGTTCAACTTTTTTTATCCTCTTTCAACATTTTCCATATTTTTCACTTTCATGCTTCAACTTCTCTCAACTTTTTTCTGTTCCATTTTTTTCCGAATTTTCCAACATTTTTCGCCTTTTTTCAACCTTTTCAACGTTTTTCAACCTCTTACAACTTTCCTAATTTTTATATTTGGCTTTTCAACTCTTTTCAATGTTTTTTAAATATTTCAACTTATTCAATATTAGTCAACTTTTTTCAACAAATTCCATATTGTTTCGATTTTTTCAACCTCAAAACGAAAAACCGAACAGTGGTCGGTCTCCAGGTACTAAATAATAAAAAGAGATCAAAGAGAATAAATAAAAAAAAGAGATTTCATGGATGAGTCTATGCAAAAAATGTTGCGAAGTTGAGGAGGAATACTGAGATGGTCGAAAACTTCGCCGTGAAATCCAGATTCACAGGAGAATTTTTACTCAAAAAAGTAGTCGAATATGAGCGAAATTGAAAAAGGAGAATTAACTACACTGGTTTATTTGCAATCGTTTTCATTTTCGTTCGTATTGTATTTTGTTTACATTTCTTTCGTATGCTGCATAGAAATTTCATTTTATATGCAATTCATATTAATGGATTTCATTTGAAATTAAATTTGGTACGTCATTATAGGAATTTGGCAACAATGCTAAATCATTGAAACGAAGTGTTTTCATCTAATTAACTTATGTTATTTTATTTTATTTTTGGTTGATATCTTTGGTTGTTTTTTTTTTTTTGGGAATTTAAGTTAAATGATTAATTATGAAAAATATAAAATATATCTATAAAAACATAAAAAATTTAATTTTTACTTAACCCTTAAATGCATGAGATTTTATTTTCGGAAGAAACAAATATATGTGATGCAGAATTGCTGAAAAGTTACGGAAAAAATATTAAAAAATTTTAAAAATTTTTTTTGTGCTTTTATGTTATTGAAAATTGTTTGCATCATTTTTGATACATTATGCATTTACAGTTAAAATAAGGACAAAAACTTCTTACAAAAATAAAATTTTATATAATTATAATTATATAATCATATACTCACTTACAATATAAATATTTTTCCAGCCCGATTTATCAAAAAAATTCCTTCAAATTTCACTTTTATAAAGTTAGCTTTTCACTTGTTCACCAAAAACCGACCGTAACGAACAAACTGTCACTTCAAATGAAAAATAACGGATCTATTGTTGCTTTGATTTTTTTGTTTTGTTAAGAAATAGTACAGGAACGATAATTTACAGTTACCTTGTGCGTACGAAATGTGGTTCGAATTGTACACACGAAATAAGACGACGTATCATTTTTGATACAATATGCATTTAAGGGTTAAGTAGGATTTCCATTGTAGCATAAGCGAAGCAAAAACCTGCACACACACACACATATGTATGTATGCGCTTGTTTGGTTTTTGCTGATCATATTTGTTTTTGTGCATGAATAAAAAATCATCCCTTATTTTGAAAAGCTTCGTCGCATATGCGAAGTCATTTTCTGAATTCGGCATTAATATTGCAAATTCTATTTGAATTTATATAATTATGTATTAAAATTATTGAAAATTAGAAAAGTTCAAAACAAATTTTACTAAATGATAGTATTTTATTAATTAGTTATTGATTTAAATTTTTCATGGAACTATTAAAATTATTAAAAAATCAAAAAATTCAAAACAAATTTGGTTGAATTATGGTGTTTAGGAAATTGTGTTTTCCTCGAGATGAGCAAGGAGAATTTTTAGTTTGATGCTGCTACGCCTTTCGTTGTGCGCCTTAATATATGTTCAATGTACATACATATATTGTACATATGTATGTAGGTACATTAGACCTGTTCAGAAATTTACGAAATACGAATTTTTTAAGGGACTGAAAGCTTATCTGAAAGCTCTATGAATTTAGATAAGATTTGCATAAAAAAAATACAATAGTAGATAACTTTAAACGACCGTATTTCAGCTAATTTCCATCAAAAATACTTTTGTGGATCGTCATTTTGACAAAAACTACGTCATCTTTCTTTTCTGTGAATCAATGACAATATCTCAATACACTCAGAAAAAATTATACACAAAAATTTAAATAAGAACAAAAATTTACATTTTCGGTTTTTTTAAATAGTCTTTTTGACTTAACTTATTTAAAAAACAAGCTTTTTGACTTTACAAAGAGCCACTTTGATAGGAAATCTGATTCTCTACAAAAGTTGTATGATGTGTTGACACTAAAAATATATAGTTTTTGAGTTATAGTTAACAAAAAATAAAAAATGGAATTTGCACCGTCCTCAAAAGTCCACGCCGAAGCTTAATTGCACTTTTTGATTTATCATTTATAGGGTGCAATTGAACATATAAGACAATGAAATACCTTTAAAAAATTAGTTCCTTGTTCAAATACATAATCAATAGCCTATTAGTAGGGCAAGTAAAAATAAAATGAAAAATATCGATCATTAACAATTTGTACATTTTATTTTGAATGAAGCAATTTAAAGAATATCAACAATAAAAAAAAATATTTTGAAAATTTTTGAAAATTTTTTTCTCGGAAATATTTAAGGTTAAAGTTGGAATTTCAGGAAAAAAATCTAAAATTACATGTTATAAGCGTTGTAAAATAGAATTGAAATTATTTTAAAAGTTTCTGACCTTAAGAACTGATTAATTAGACTAAACATAGAAAAACTGCATTATTTTTATTTTGAAATATTTTCTAAAATAAAAGTTATTTATGTGTTTCTGAGAGAACCTTTTAAAATTCAGATTAGAAACATTAGAGTTCGGCAAAATTGAACTGATGAAGGGCGGGGATTTTTTCAATGATCAACGATATCACTCTTTAACCTTAGCGGAACAATTGAAGCCATTAACATATTTCCATCTGATACATGCTCTCCATTCGGTGAAACGATTATTTGCTTGTAAGCGCTTTGTCCCGATGAACCATCAAATCCCCATTTGCTTAATAACGTAAGTTTCTCTGGAAAGGTGCTCAGATCTTTCTCACTTATGCTGTCTATAATTCGCTTTGCAGTATGATCCATCATATCTTGTAGCCTTACTTGAGCTGATACATCCGTGATTTCACAGTTGGATGGAACGGTCAATTTTTAAGCTGCTGTAATGTTGGAATAGGCTGGTAGAATATCAACGTTATGTCACCTTAAAGAACTTCGTAACAAAAGGTTTGTTTTTTTTTTGATAGTCCTAAGTCCATAAACAAAGCCAAGGCATCGTCTTTACTGTATTTGGTGGGATGTGTATTCGGGGGAGTAGGTATGCTGTTTATAATCCTTTTTGCTCGAATTGGACTTGCATGTAGGACTGCTTTAGTTATATCTGCTTTTATTTTTTCTTCACCTTTACTATATTTTACTGCCAAGGATGTGGAAAGGTGGTCCACGGGGATAGTTTCAGTGCAATCCATAATTTTTCTTTTTTTTGTAAATTCTGAACACTCGTCAATTAGTTTCTGAGGTCTTCCTCTTGCAGATTTAGATGTGGTTGGTTGTTCGTCGGATATGCCTGCTATTGCGTCCATGTCGAAGTGATTATTATGTATTGTACAGCGCTGTTTGTTCAGTGGTTTTAGTGCAAAAAACAACAAAAAAATTACAAACGCAAAATGCATAAAAAGGAACAAAAAATGGGCAACGAGCTGCTTTTACTAGTTTCCATGACGCTACGTCACTTCATCAGTAAGCTTTGCTACCCGACGTTCAATAGTCTGCAAGCACACTATATTTTATTTTCTCCATTGACAAGTTGAGAATCATAGCAAAGCATGAAACATAGAGCACACACACATTCCTTCGTCATTCACATGCAATTGCTTTTGTAGCTCTTTTGATATTACACATTTCTTGACGAGCGCTCCGTTGAAAGCTTTTCTGGCGATACGAACGAAGTTGCAAGTGCTATATGTAAATATCGGTTTGCTCACCGAGAAGTAATTATTGTTTTGCATCCAATCTTGATAGTTTGTAATAAAGTTCTTTTTTGTATGATTTGTGCTTATCCATTTTAGGTTTACCTATATTCCAATATAAGTTGGATAAAATTTTTTCAAATTTAGACATCTTAAGCGTTGAAAAAATATTTGCGGTAATCCGAAGATAATTTCTTACGGCGCATATGAACTCTGATTGACTTGATGAGCTTTGAAATAGTAGGAATAATGTTTCATTTTTTATGTATGTACATTTATGTTTTAAATTTTTTCGTAATATAAGTTAAGAAGAGTTCTCTTGTAGGAATAAATTTATTAAGCGTCGGAACGACTTTATATACACTTTAATTTATCTTTTGTTCTACCCTACTCTTGAGATCCTTAGATGGATTATTGCACTACCTGTATTTCCCAATCATAAACTACCTGTAATGCGAAATTCACTAAAAGGGGTAATAAAAATTACTAAATTACGGTATAACATAGCAAAAAATTAAAAAAACTGTATAACTGCCGTTTTACATATTCTAATATTTTCGTTTGGTTTTTCTCTACACAAATCGTTTGACATCTTTTAACCTGTTCCTGTAATCCTTACGTAAATTTTAAGATTTCAGGAATTTTACCTTCAACAGAATTAGTGCAATCACAAAAGTTTTTAGTTGGGGTCTTATTGTATATAATAAATTCCAAAACTATAAGAGGTAGTTTTTGACCAAAACACAATGGTTCGCCCACTATTAGAAAAAGTGGGCGTGGCAGTAATTTTATTTAAACGGTTTTAATTATGAACGAAATAGGCATTGCACACCTAGTTAAATGGTTTCTAGTTAAAGGTTTAAAAATTAATATTTCTAATATACGTATGGACTTAGGGTGCTATATCAACAGGTTTGTCGATAAAAATCGCTCTAGCACCCAAACGGGCAAACACCGGTGCCTAGTTTGTTCTGGGGATATGTTAAGGAAGAATTAGTGATGAGTTTTGTCGAAGCTCAGCTTGAAGTTTTGTGAAGTTTATTTTTAAACTCAAATGAAATCTCATAAACGTCGCTAAAAACAGTGTTTCAAAAAAAAAAAAAGAAAACAAAAAACAAAAACAAAAAAAAAAAGTTGGACTAATTTTTTTTTGTTTGATTAATACCAATAATGTGCTTTTACAAAAAAAAAATTTATATTTTTCTCTCAGCCTTTGTTGAATTTTTCAGCTCAAACATGAAATTTTTATCCAAAAAAATTAATTTTTTGCAAACTTCAAAAATGTCTCCACTTTGACTAACTGTAAAAACTAAACTACTTATCCGAGTGGGTTGAAATTTTAAATTTATTAGCTCTAGACATTTCACTATTCGATGCGAGTATCAAATTTGTCAAACAGACCCACACTAAAATTGATTTTTGCAACGCTTTTTTGAAAAGCAAGCCACTGTGCGCCGTTCCATTCAAATCCATCCACTGTGCGGCGCCGCATTGTGTTTTGACGAATGTAGCAATAGTTTTTGTTTATAGTGCAATTTGGATTTTTTGTGCTGTTGGCGAATTTGGAAATGAAAGCAAAGAAAACTTTAAAATTTATTTTGTTGTTGCGTGATGTTGTTGTTGTGCCCTTTTTCTAGATTTTCGTGCGCACCACTGCTTCAAATGATGAAAATATACAAAAAAGATTTGTAGTTCAATATGGAAAGTTTTGGTATTACAATAATATTTGAAAAAAGAAATACATTCTATTGCTGAGTTTGATTAGAATTTTTCTTATTGGGTAATATTTCTTCTACTTTCGTTTCTGTTCAAATAACATGGTATTACAAAAATACTTGAAAAAAGATAAACGGTACACTCTATTGCTGCTCAATTGAATTAGAATTTTTCTTGCTGAGAGTAACTTTTATTCCAATAACATAATTATCGATGTTGTGGGTCAAAAAAAAGTACCTAGGTCCCTGCCTTGAAAACCTGTTCACATAGAACTTATAAAGGCTGTCCAAAAATTCACGCAGAACTAATTTTTATACAAACACAGGTGGCACCGTCTTTTTGAAACAACGTGTCGTTCACATCCGTATCTTGACTTTCGATCGCATAATAAAACTGAGCTTTGGACATTCTAGTCTAGGGATGGCCAGCTGCGGTGCCCAAAAGTCGGCAGCGCGCTGACGTTTACAACAAACATTTCGCGCTAGTATGTGTACAAATGTGTGAAGAAATTCCAGCGAAAAAAAAACCGGCGGGTTGCACTCTGGGAGTGCCGACAGAAGTGAAAACTTAAAATAATATAATTGGAATTTGTTTTCATGATGTTTTGTAATGTTTATGGAATAAACATATATGATATATATAGAAAAGATAGCGAGAGAGAGCGAGAGAGAGCGAAGTCGCACATATATGTACTGTATATAGAATATGTATATACATCCGGTGTCGGTGTCGGTGGCCTGTCGCGAGTTTATACATTTTTCCTCAGCCGCAAATCCTCTAAGCGTAATCGATACGATTACGATACATATAATATGTATATACATCTGGTGTCGGTGTCGGTGGCCTGTCGCGAATTTATACATTTTTCCTCAGCCGCAAATCCTTTACGCATATATATTATATATGATATATATAGAAAAGAGAGCGAGAGAGAGCGAAGTCTCACATATATGTACTGTATATAGAATATGTATATACATCCGGTGTCGGTGGCCTGTCGCGAGTTTATACATTTTTCCTCAGCCGCAAATCCTCTAAGCGTAATCGATACGATTACGATACGATTACGCATCCGATGTCGGTGGCCTGTCGCGAGTTTATACATTTTTCCTCAGCCGCAAATGCTTTCTTACGGAGGTGCACAACGTGCCTAAAGAAGTTCTCACTTCAAAAAATGAAAATAAATGTGTATAGAAAAATGACCCAGTAGAAATTCGTGCATCACTGATCTTAATAAATAAAAATAAATGTTGGCATATAAAATAATTGTTTTTATTTAACAACAAAAAGAAAACATTTCATAATTCTTATACATATTATGTATACATATGTATGTTATCAAATATATTAACAGAGTTTACTTAAAATAAGACTTTCAATATCTGGTTCAATATTTTGTGATGACGCCAGACGCAATATCGGTGACAAATTAGTCTCTGAAATGCGATTCAGAGACTTGTTGAGTTTTAGTCTTGAAAAAAACTGTTCACAAGAATAAATAGTTCCAAACATAGCAACGATACTCGCTGCAAAAATTCGTATATTTGGAGATTTTTCTTTATCTAACTGTTTGTAAAAATCAACAATGTCCATGACCATTTCCATGAAATTGAATTTTTTTACAACAATTAAATAACATTTCAATAATACATGCTTAAAAAATTGCCTTTCGCTTCAATAATGTTTTTGTTTGCATTTGTTTTGTTTTTGAACGTTTGATTCCGACTGGGTTTCTCGCGTATTCAATTTTCATGCGAATCAGCGCATAGAAATCAGCAACTGCACGGCGGGCCGAATGATGTCCCGAAACGGGTAACAACTCTATTCTAGTCAGTTGGCTAAAAACTTTCAATTATAATTTCACAATTAAAGAAAAGTTTACTTGAAAATAAAGACGAACCCATTCATATTTTTTTAAACAATTTTACTGATCACTGAATGTATTTACTGACTACATACATCATCAAATTTAAATGACAATTATTTGTTCCTTTTTATGTAAGTCAGTCATATAGAAGTAATTCATTCTAAAAGAGATACTGTAATGTAGCTCCAGCTGTTAAACATTTGAGCAACAATTTTTAATTCAGTTGAGTTACTTTTATTTATAGAAATAAAGAACAAAGCATTGCTCAGCACAGCAGGAGGCATATTATATACACATCATCTGATGTTTAGCATATGGCCGGAAGCATTCGTTTTTTAACAATAAATCAGTGGTGACTAACTCACACAACTTACCTGCGCAGAATAGCTACTCTCATTTAACATAAACTTATCTATAATGGCTTTAAAAGGCCGAAAAAGGATAGATACAGTAAAATGTGGTTTTTAAATTAGTTATGTAAATAGCTTTAAAGTTTTCAACAAAAAAAGCATTTTTTTGCAAAAAATATTTTAATGATAAGTACATATCTCAACCAGGATTGAAAAAACCGCACCTTCTCGTAACGTTTGAAACGCACAATGCAAACTTAACTTTTCAAATTCTTTGTTTCGCTCTTTGATTCAAACTAAGGATGCAACCGATACGATTACCGATGTTTCGGTATATTCCGTTATATCGATATCGGCGATATTTATTTGCCGATACACCGATATATTCAAAAAAATGTTCCTGAAAGCATTAGGCGACTACTAGAGCAACGCGTTGCAGTGCAAGCTTGTTTGCTACGCATAAATGAAAGTAGAACTTTGAACTGACGATTGGATCAGGATGGAGGAGGTGGTAATCATCTTGAAATATTTTGAAGAGGTTACAAAATCAATGAGCAAAGCCACTGTATTATCCGACGCTATTCCGTTAGTTAACAGTCTTCGAAAAGAACTGGAGGGCATCAAAGGCGTTGAAAACCAGCCGGTACTCCAGCAAGTTGTCGCCGATCTGTAATTGGCTCTTGAAAAAAGATTTAATTTGGAAAGTGAAGAATCTTATTATTTAGTAACGGTTCTTGATCCTCGATATAAACTACGAACATTCCAATTGCAGTATACTATTTTCACGGTAAAAAAGCGGCTTGCAAATTTAATTAATTTACCATTATATTCCGAAACCTCTTCAGAAACAGTTACGTTCCAACCTAGTACGAGCTCTGAGCTAATTACAAGACGTGGGATATGGAGTGTTTGTGAAAATATTATTAAGGAATCTGAAGAAGAACCATAGTCGTCTTTGTTCTCCGATACTTTCAAAGAAGAAATTGAGAGATATTTTCAATTTCTCATTATTGCGACAGATGCAGATCCTCTCAGTTTTCGGCATAGTGAGGCTCTGCACCCAAATTTAAAAAAATTGGCACAAATGTAGTTCAGTTTTCAAATGAGTTCTGTCGCATCCGAGTGACTGTTTTCAACGGCAGGTCTAATCCAAACAAAGTTGCAGAATCGCATTTCCCCGCATAACTTGAGGAGGATGTTGTGCTTCCTAAATAAAAACCTAGTTAATGTTAATTTTAATAACTAACTTTTATACTTAAGAAATAACTAAAATTAAAAATAAATAAAAAATAGAGTTTTTCTATTACTTATGGCTGTTGATTTATTTAAAATGATTTTTCAACTTGGCGTCATAGTCAATCCTTCTTTTTAATGTAACATCCGTGTCAGTCTCTGCGAAAACTTTTTATAAATATCGGTATACCTATATATCGGTATCGACGATAAATTTTTATGAATATCGGTATCCGTATCGTATCGGCCAAAACGCGTATCGTTGCATCCCTAATTCACACACCAACCCGTACCTTAGCAAGCAGAAATAAAAGAGAGGAACAAAATGGAAACGTTCTGCTGTGCGTACAAAAAACTCTATTCGCTTTGTTGTGGTTTTGCCTCGCGATTGCTACTCGACCCCGTACCAAATGTAGTGCTCGTTTTTTGTCATTGAATTCGTATTAGTGATGTCATGTATTTGAAGTTTTATTACGCCACACACTGGGGTATTGGGTATGAAAACATGAGATTAATTCATCCAGACCATAAATTGTAATAATAGCCTCTTTTTAGTTAATTATATATAAAAAATTACAGAACTAATGTAATTGAACATTCCTTAAGGCGCCAATATAATTTTCCAAACTGGCAAAACAGCTGTTTTTCAGAATTTATTATGCCACCCCCAGTAGTAGATATGATTATAATTCTTTTAAGGATCAATAAATATACATTATTGAATATTCCACTCATTTCTGAAGTGAAACTTCTTTAGTGGGGGTCATTTGAAAAATTTGTAACGCAACGCAAAATTTGAAACGCAAAACATGAAAAATTAAACGCTTTTTTAATTCGGATCTAGAATACCTACAGCAATTAATTGTATATATATTAAAGTACTCATCGAGCAGAGTGAGCTGAAATTATCAGCTTTTAGATCGGGTAACCAGAAGCTGAGATTACATACATAAGCGTGGAAAGATTTTCTATTTTTTCAATTTTTTGAAGCAATGCACTGATCAACTACCAAAGCCTTGCTATAGCGAGGAGAATTACGTTGATTGCTTTCTATTACTACGTTTATGCGGCAGCTCTGTTCGTTTTACCGAATAACGGTCAAAAATCGTGCAAGAGTCGACACACTTCTTGCGTTCAAAGAGCTTTGAATCAAATGCTGTCGCATAAGCTTATTTTATGTTTATTGCGTGGACGTAAATGCAATGAAAAAACAAAAATACGAAATGAAATAGAACAAAAAAAAATACCTTTAGAAAACTAAACTGCGATAGAATGCGACGAAAATGTTTATTAAAATGATAAAATTTTTTCTAGTAATTCACTGATTAACTACCAAAGTCCTGCTGTACCTATTCTAGATCCCGTCAACTTTTATCATTTTAATAAATAATACAGCCAATGGCTTGACGGCTATGACAACAAGAGAGAAAGTGACAAAAGATAACAAATGTGATATACGCACTTTGCACATTTAAACCACAGTAGCCGTTTTTGTGCCAATTGAGCCAAAGCTCGCACATTTTTTTTCATTTGGCACATTGGATCACGTTTTTTCATTTTGGCACATTTTTGCATAGTCCGGCAACAAATATGCAAAGCGGCAACACTATTAAGAACGACACTTCTATCGTTTTATGTCAATTAAATACATTCGAGACTATTTTTTTCGTTAAGTGAAAACGAACAAAGAACAAGATAAAATAGAGTAACGAACGCTTGTTATTTGCGTTAGTATTAAACAGTCGTCACCGGTTACCGGACATAGCCCCCACGGACATAATCCCCATATCGTAAATGGGGATTATGTCCGCTAATTATTCGGACATATTCGCCATTTTCGGTATGGGGGTTATGACCTAAAATTTTTCGGACATAATCTCCATGGGGGTTATGTCCGAAAAACTTAATTAATGCAAACAGTTTTGGGTCTTATTTCCGTCTTTTTTTCCGGTTATAGTCCCCACTTCGTTTTGGGATTATGACAACTTCTAAGGATAGACATAGCCGGTGTTGGATTTTTTTCACTTACCCCCCACTCTTATGTAAAATTACTGTTGCTACCGAACTAGGTGTTGGATATATAGACTGATCCGCGGCCGAAGGCCGCCGCGAAGCCGGTGTTGGATTTTTGGGAGTTTTAAATCCTGAGCTGCGGCTGCAGGCCGCCCACTTACCCCTACTCTTATGTAAAATTACTGTGGCTACCGAACTAGGTGTTGGATATATTATAGACTGATCCGCGGCCGAAGGCCGCCGCGAAGCCGGTGTTGGATTTTTGGGAGTTTTAAATCCTGGTGGTTACGACCGAAATTGATGCGGACATAATCCCCATAGCTTTGGGGATAATGTCCGCTGTTTTATGGGGATTATGTCCGAAAATGTTGCGGTCATAATCCCCATACCGAAAATGGGGACTATGTCCGATTAATTTGCGGACATAATCCCCATTTACGAAATGGGGATTATGTCCGTGGGGATTATGTCACGGCACCGTCGTCACCTACCCAATGTGCACAAAAACGGACTCGTTTTTTAAAAACTAAAACGGATCCGTTACGGACTCGTTTTTTTAAATAAAACGGATGAGAGCCGAACTCTTTTTTTTAACTAAAACGGATCCGTTAAAGATCCGAAATGGACTTCATAAATGGATCCGTTACGGATTCGTTTTTTTAGCTAAAACGGATCCGTTACGGACTCGTTTTTTTAAATAAAACTGATGCGAGCCGGACTCGTTTTTCTTAACTAAAACGGATCCATTACGGACTCGGAACAGACTTCTTATACGGATCGGTTCCGGACTCCTATTTGGTGAACAAAATGGATCCGTTCCGAAGTCGGTTTTTGTAAATAAAACGGATGCGTTCCAGATTCTGATTCCGATACGATTCGGATGCGAAATCGTGGGTGATTCGCTTCAAACAGCGGGAAAGATCGTCTGCGTTGTCAGATCCGTTTCGAACTCGGAACGGACTTCATATTCGGATCCGTTTCGGATTGGTTTTTTTGTTAATAAAACGGATCCTTTTCAAATTCGTATTCGTATGAAATTCCTTTCGAAAAATTGGAATCCGTTTTGTCGGATCCGTTCCGAAGTCGTTTTTTGTAAATAAAACGGATCCGTTACGGACTCTTTTTAAGACATACTAAAATGATGTCGTTAAACTGCGCATGCAACAACCATTGTCTAATCAGGGAATCAGGGATCAGGGTTCAAATCCTGGAATCAGGGTTCAAATCGTGGCGACGACTTAATTTTTTTTTTATTTTTTTTAATTTTTTTTTATTTTTTAATTTAAAACTATGTATAAAAAACAAAAAAGAAGTACTATATATATATTGAAAATATCTTGAAACTGCCTTTTATGCTAATAATAAATAACAAGTCCGTTATGGATCCGTTTTTTTTAATAAAACGGATTTGATCCGGACTCGTTTTTAATTATTAATATAAAAGCCAGTTTTCAAGATATTTTCAATATATATATAGTTTTTTTTTGTTTTTTAAATACTTTCAAATTAAAATATAAAAAAATTAAACTAAATAAAAAAAAAATTATGTCGTCGCCAGGATTTGAACTGAAGCTTCCCTGATTAGACAATGGTTGTTGCATGCGCAGTTTAACGACATCATTTTAGTAGGTATTAAAAATGCTGTCGGTAGCTGAGTTGGGTAAGATGAGCATCTTTGAACAGTGGCATGACGCAGGACGCAGGTTCAATTCTGTGATCGGGTGACAGGTAAAAAAAATTGAATTTCTCCTTTGAAGTTTTAAAAACGTATTAATTACATTTAATAACAACAACAGCATTACAAAAATAGATGGAAAGTAAATAATCAAAAAAGAAAATGGTTTTTTTAATTGCGTTTATTTGATACAGTAAAATCCGTTTTATTTATATAAACGAGTCCGAAACAGATCCGTTTTATTAACAAAAAATCCTTATATGAAGTCCGTTCCGAGTCCGAAACGGATCCGACAACGCGGACGATCCTTCCCGCTGTTTGGAGGGGAATACCCACGATTTCGCATACGAATCATATCAGAATCGGAATCCGTTTCGGATAAATAATACGAAGAAGCGGATCCTAAACGAATCCAAAACGGATCCTTGTGGCACACTAGGTAGGAATATCAACGTTACAGTTTGTAAACGAAGATCTCATTGACTTTAGAATTTTTTTTTCGGTATTCAAAGAAAAATAATTAATTTACTTCGTGTGCATATTTGAAATGGAAAGGTAAACCATGCTGCCGTTTTGAAAAAAATGTAAGTGCTCAATTTTATATTTTTGGGTATTTTTTTGTGAAAATGGGTAGTACTACACTAATGTACAATCATGTGAAATATAATAGGGACACTTACATTGAAATAGTTCAAACACACCTCTGCTTCTGTTTGAATAAATTGAGGTAAAATGTTGCATTACATTGCTTACTGGGATATCAATGCAGTAAAGAACCGTTATCAGAGTAATAATATTTTTCGTCGTTTAGAAGTTTTTGGTCGTATTGTGAAGTGGGCTCAATTTAGCCTGTGCGAAATAATAGGCACACGAATATAAAGTAAGTAATATTTTTGAGACTTTGTGGTTTTTAAACATTTATAAGCTATAACGGTATTGTATATGAGATGATCTAAAATTATAATTTGAAAAAATAACCAAATAATATAATTTAGTGATTCAGAATGGGGAGAGGTCGAAATTGCACCGTCCAGCTTCGTAGAGACATAAAAGACCTTCACGATAACGGATTTTCTTAACGAAAAATAGCCAGAACGTTAAATGGCCCCAAGAGAATGGTAGAAAATGTAATAAAATATACGCCACAGAAAGAAACGCGTGGACGAAAACCAAAAATATTGCAATTCTTGAGAGGACTATTTTGAGATTTGTGAGACAGAACCCCTTTGAATCTTCTAATGAAGTAAAACTAGAGATTTCCATGGATGTCAGCACTTAGAATATTCGGGAAAGGCTAATTAATAATAATTTAAAAGCAAAGAGATCCAAAAAAATACCGTTCCTGTCCAAACAGGACATCAGTAAAAAGTTACTTTACGCTGAGGAGCATGCCATTTGGCCAGTGAAGAAATGCCGCAATATCCTGTGGTCGGATGAGACCAAATCTAATATTATTTACCCGCACACGTTCAGTACCACAGTCAGGGTAAAATTTAATAAGGAAATTACGACATAACAGCAATAGCTCGGTAACACTAGTTTACACTCAAAATGTTCCAATGATAAGAAGTTACTTTTCTTATGAAGTTTTTCCTGCTGATTTCGAAAATAAAAATAAAAATTTTTTGAATGGCACAGTTTTCGAGATATTGAGGTTTTTTCATTTTTTAGACCTTCTTTCACTTTAAAATTCATATTTTGAGCTATAAGTGTCCAATTTCATCGTGCTTAGCACCAAATTAAAGGTATTAAAGCTTAAAATAAACATTTATATTTACATATTCTATTGAGTAAGCGGTTCAAAAGATATCAATGAAAACAGGCAAGATTTTAAAAAAAATCTAATTTTACATTTGATTCTATGGCCACGGAAAAATAGAAATCAAATAAACAAAAATAATTATGCTTCATGCTCTTAGAGCTGATACCTTTACGCAAAAATTAAGATATGCCAAATGAAAATCGACCATAAAATGACAACGTTAGAAGCGATTGAATGAAAGAATCCAATATAACATTTTCTGAATATATTAATTTTTTCGACAATTTGTTGAGAACAATCGACACAAAGAAATTGTTTGCTTTTGGTCCTTTGATGAGAGGTTACTTTTCTTATGTGCTTTTTTGCGCTAAATTCGGAAATGAAAATAAAATTTTTCTTTATGGTACAGTTTTTGAGATATTGTGTTTTTTTAATTTGTTCGACCTCTTTTCACTTTAAAATTCATATCTCGAGCTATAAATGCTTGATTGAATCGTTTTTGATACCAAATTAAATTTATTAAAATGACAAACAAACTTATGTATTTAAATCTTTATGTCCATCTTTATGTCCATGAAAACAGGCCAGATGTTTATAAAAACAAATTTTGCAGTGTACAGTGTAAGTTTTATTTCGTTTACGTAAAGCTGATACTGTTACATAAAAAAAAGAATAAACAAAAGAAAGTTGATTGTAAAATGACAAAGTTGGGACCAATTGAATGAATAATAATAATGAATAAGTCCATATTTTCTTAATAAATTAATTTTTTCGACAATTTGTAGGGTTTAATCTCTATGATTTTTGCTGTTTTAGTATTATCAGAATAAGTTCGTTTGAAACTTCTGATAGCTTAGAATGCACCGGTTATTGTGGAAAGGAACTAGGTCGAAAAACTTACAGAATCAACTGTAAAACTTTTTTCTTTAAAAATCTAGTAATTTTTCATCAATATCTTTTCAATTGGTCATTCAATAAAAAATTTACTCATATCGCTCATTTACTTCAAGAGTGGCATAACTCAAAAAACACAAAGTGGAAGAAAAACGCATTTAAAGTTTTCAATAAGTTACTTTTTATATGAGAATTCAAAAAAGTATGTTTACATAAACTCTTCTCACAAGGTATGTTTATAAGATACCTTTATGAGTTTTTGACACAAAAGAAAACATGAAATGGCAGATATTAACTCAAAAATCTCGTTTTTTGAGTTATGCCACTCTTGAAGTAAATGAGTGATATATGTTTGTTTGTCATTTGAATGCCTTTAATTTGGTACCAAAAGCGATTAAATTGAGCATTTCTAGCTCGAGATATGAATTTTAAAGTGAAAGAGGTCGAACAAATTAAAAAAACACAATATCTCAAAAACTGTACCATAAAAAAAAATTTTTATTTTCATTTCCGAATTTAGCGCAAAAAAACACTTAAGAAAAGAAACCTCTCATCAAAGGACCAGAAACAAAAAATTTTTTTTTTCATTGTTCTCATCAAATTGTCGAAAAAATTAATATGTATATTAAGAAAATGTTACATTGGATTCTTTCATTCAACCGCTTCTAACGTTGTCATTTTATGGTAGATTTTCTTCTGGTATATCTTAATTTTTGCGTAAATGAAGCATAATTATTTTTGTTTATTTTATTTCTATTTTTCCGAGGCCATAGAATCAAATGTAAAATTTAATTTTTTTTAAAATCTGGCCTGTTTTCATCGATGTCTTTTGAACCGCTTACTCAATAGAATACGTAATTATACATGTTTATTTATCACCTTTAATTTGGTGCTAAGCACGATGAAATTGGACATTTATAGCGCAAAATATGAATTTTAAAGTGAAAGAAGGTCGAAAAAATGAAAAAACCACAATATCTCGAAAACTGTGCCACTCAAAAAATTTTAATTTTCAATTCCGAATTCAGCAGGAAAATTTTCATAAGAAAAATAACTTCTTATCAATGGAACAAATAAAAAAAATCATTTTGTAAAGTAGTGAAATTGTATAGTGGGTGCAATACAGGATCGTTCGTTTACTAAAACGAAGTTAAATTATTTCTTTGTTCTTTGTTTCAATGAACGTATATAAAAGTTGTATTTGTTCGGTAGAAACGTGTGGGGAATCATTCCGGAAATCGGGGAATATTTCGACGCGCTGTGGGGAATAAGCTTCACATGCCCTGGCAACACTGATTGATATCCCAGCAAGTAATGTAATGCAACATTTTACCTCAATTTATTCAAAGCAGAGGTGTGTTTGAGCTATTTCAATGTAAGTGTCTCTATTATTTTTCACATGACTGTATGTTTACTTACACTTGTTCATATGATAAAAATTAATCTAATATATAAAATTCTCGTGTCACAGTGTTAGACTCCAAACTCCTCCGAAACGGCTTGACCGATGCTTATGAAATTTTGTGTGTATATTCAGTAGGTCTGAGAATAGAAAGTAAACTATTTTTCATCCTCCTTTCTGAGCAATTCATAGAAAAATATTTTAAAAATATTATTTTCACAAAGACCACTTAATCGATTCGCATGAAATTTACACCATGTGCATTTTACATTAAGCTATTTTTTGTAGGGTGCATATTTAGGATAGCCCTCATACAAACATATTTTTAAAATATAATTTTTTCGGAAACCTCTTAATCCAGGGGTTCTTAAACTTATGTAGTCCGAGGACCCCTTATCGAGCTAAACTTTTTTTGCGGACCCCACCCCAACCCTAGACATTTCACGTCGTTCTTAAGCTTAATTTTGGGATCAATAATGACAGAGACACTCAGGCTTGCCAACCGTTTGATTTTCACCCGGAAAGTCTGGTTTTTGAGAGCTTGGTCCGGTTGTCAAACTCAACCAAGCATAAAATGTCCGTTTATCTGACGAGGTTAAGGAACGAATTAATTTTTTTTTTTTGCTTTAATTTTTCCGGTTTTTAAAGGTATTTTCAACACTATGTTCGGTTTCCTAAGGTCTTAAAGTTGAAAAGCCTACAGACACTACTTACTCGTTTATAAGGGCAAACATTTTTTATTAGGATTTTCATGTAATTAAAACACAAAATGAATAAAAATTGTGGAAATGTAAAGGAATTAAAAAAGTTACAAGTCAAAGTATGTATGTAAATTAAACTCAGACAAATATTTCTTGGTCAAAATAAAGCTTAGAAAATAAATTGTTTTTTTTTTCAAATCTTTTTTAATAAAGAATATAATAATAACAAAGCTTATAATAAAAATAATTTTTTTGGTAACTTTATGTTATTTTATAAGCGAAATTTGTTATATTTTCTTCTGAGGAAGTTTTTACTTATTCAGATGGATGATGTTGTTTTCTTGAAACTCTATATTCTTAAGTTTTATCCTCAGATTTGCTTCTACATTAAACTTGTTTCTATACTATGATTTTATGTATAATAGTACCAAAAAAGCCTTTTCACACAAATACGTTGTACAAAACGGAATCAAGTTTTGGAGGGCCTTATTTGCAACTCCAGGGTAATCGGATTTTAAGAGTAACCAAAAGTTAGTTAGCTCAATTTTATTGAACTTTAGTTTCAAAGACGTATCGCAAGAGATATCCACGCGCATATTTTGCTCTAATGTCGATAATTGCTTAGCATTACTAACATCTGTGTTCCTCCCTGAACCCATCGTTAACAGGACAGGGAAAATACTTTTGGAAGCTGATTTTTAGAGCCATTAAATGTTCGACAAAAAGCAGCCGAGTTTCATTATTGAGTTCTCTATAAGGAAATTCTATAAAATCGCTGAGTGTTGGAAAGACTCATACACACACTTTTGAATGCGTTTTGACCATAAAACCATTTTTTTTTGTAGTCGCTTCAGCTTCACATAAATTTAAAGTTGAAGATAAAAA
This sequence comes from Meiosimyza platycephala, assembly GCA_963662105.1. Taxonomy (NCBI): domain Eukaryota; kingdom Metazoa; phylum Arthropoda; class Insecta; order Diptera; family Lauxaniidae; genus Meiosimyza; species Meiosimyza platycephala. The sequence goes on from OY759211.1 coordinate 44,348,258, forward strand.
CTTTAAATTTATATGAAGCTGCACCTTATAGATTCAAACTGAAATTTACAAAAATTGATGATGTTGTAAAAGAGTGGAAAGAGTGGCAAGAGTTAGGTGCTGGGCATCTCAGGTTTGAACAAAAGTAAATGCACACTTTGTTTTTTTAAAAATAATTTTTAATAAATGAGTTATTTGAATAAAGCGAAAAGTTCGGTGATGTAAAATTATTTGATGTCAAAATTGTGTCGCGGACCCCTGGAATGGCTTCGCGGACCCCCACGGGTCCGCGGACCACAGTTTAAGAATCTCTATCTTAATCGATTCTCATGGAATTTACACCACGTGGCTATTCTATTTAGAGGCACAAAGTATTTTTAAAATAGAATTTTCACGAAGAATTCATAATTATTTCTTAAATGTTTCTAATGGTCTACGGAAGGTTTTTGCAAAGTTTGGTTTAGAAAAATAGGCGGTGACACACCCTCCAAAATCAAATTAATCATATCTCGTCAAATACTGGACGCAGATGAATGGGACTTGATAAAAAAAGTCCTGGCAAAATAAGTTTCACTGGAAAAATGGGCTGTTTCGCTTATACATTCCATCGCATGAGTTCATATAACATCCGCAACAACTACCGGAAAAGGTAGAACAACGTCTGCCGGGACATCAAGTTATCAATAAAAGTTTACATAGTATTTGTTGAAATTCATTTATTATAGTATGAATATTGTTACATGAAAAAACATTTATTATGTTATGACTAGTTTTTCATACATAGCTACGCGTAAAAAAAATTAGTACAAACGAAATTAGCCGCGTTTAAAAAGTATGAATCTTTCATAGTTAAATTCTAATGGTTGATGCGATGTTAAAATTTTTTATTGTCAAAATTAGTATCCCAAAATAACGAGCGATGATTTTGACACTTCAAGATTTAAATAATGCCTATGTAATTAAAGCATGAGAGATCAAAGAACGGTGGGGTAGTACAAATTGCGGATTAGTTGGTGCAAATTTTCGATAGTACAAACAAAGAAGTATATATAAAAGAACAATATTCCGGCAAATGTCGATAATTGGATCGTACTTCTACGTGGCGAGCGACAGCTTAACTGTCTTACAACCAGGGGAAATGTGATTTTGGCTTATTTGCGCATTGAGGATTGTAACAATGGCGCTCTGCTCTGCCATTTTGCATTTTATTAGGAGCCAAACTTAGCCAGCAGTTTGAACTGAAAAACGCATGTAGTTGATCAAGAGGTCAAGGAGGCTGAAGACCCCAACATAAATATTTTTGAATTTCCAAAGGTTTAAGCCCAAATAAAACTAGCACGTCGGCAGTGGCAGTGGCAGTGTATTTTGACATTTTTATTTACTTTCTTTGTTAATTTTAAAGAAAGTTTAATTTTTTTGACTTTCTAAATTTGATTTTCGTGTTTTTTTAAATGCCGAATCAGTGCTAGTGCTTAAACTATTCTTATTTAATTTATTTAAGTATTAACTTGTGTTAACTAATGATTTGTTTCAAGTAAAACAAGCAAATATTTATGAAAATATAAGTAATTAATTTCGTTAGATTAAAACCCCCTCGGCAAAAAATTCTGGTTGCGACAAATAGCAAAATATGAAATTCATACAAGCAAACAACAGGAATATAATATGTGGCAATTTTTATCAGAATTTTTCGGCTGAAAAAAAGAAACAACAATATAAATAACGGGATCGGTTATAAGCTACAAAAAACAACAACAAATGCACGTATTTTGCTAGGATTTTTTCCACTGAATTTTTCTGAATACAAAAGGCAACAACAACGCAAATTACGCGGGATCGGTTCTTTTGGAGAAGTCAAAATAAAAATCCTGCTTCTGGATTTGCTGGTTGCTTGGTAGCAATAAAAATTAATTTTCTCAAATGCTGCTCAAATGCAAAATAATAATTATTTAAAAATGTAAATAAAAAATGGCGGAACATATTCAAAAAACTTCATATAAACTAAAATAAATAAAATAGAAAATCCTAATAAAATACAAAATGGCAGAGCAGAGCGCCATTGTTAAAATCCTCAATGCGCAAATAAGCCAAAATCACATTTCCCCTGGTTGTAAGACAGTAAAGCTGTCGCTCGCCACGTAGAAGTACGATCCAATTATCGACATTTGCCGGAATATTGTTCTTTTATATATACTTCTTTGGTACAAATTGAGCGTTGGGTAGTACAGTAGTACGAGTGGCTGAAGCGTAGTACAAAAGTACTATGGTAGTACAAAAGACAGCACTGAAGGTAAATATGAAAATAAGAATAGTTTATATAAAAAAAGTAAGCTTTCTATTGGAAATTAAATTTAAGGTTTTTGTGCAGAGAAAAAATACAAAAGGAGTTAACAAATAATGAAACTTCGGAAAGCGAGGAAAACTCATAGCTTCATTAGCAAAATGGAAAAGAATCAACTGAAACTGGATGATTTCGTAAACAAAGACAGTATTGCGTTGGAAAGGCAGGTGCGTCAAGCGGAGCTCCTCGTAATGTTTCGTATTACGCACAATCAAGCATTTCATCTTCTTGACTTTTTGACCAATATATTATATGTAAAATTGCTAAAAGCTTAAAGGACAAAGTCAACTCAACTAGCAGAAGTACTAGGTAGCAAAGCAAAAGATACGATTCTGAGTGTGTTAAAAAAAAAATGTTTTCTCTGATAGTAGACGAAACGACAGATTTCTCTTGCCGAAAGGCGTTAGTCTTAGTGGTCTGATATTATGATGCAACATCGCATAGCATTAGAGACCATTTTTTGCAGTTTATTGAGTTAGCTCAAACTGATGCTAAGTCCATTTATCAAGAGATAAAGTGTTTTTTTCTTAGTAATGACATTCCTTTAAAAAATTTAATTGGACTTGCAACAGATGGAGCCAGTACAATAGCAGGAAATTTAAACAGCTTAAAAACTAAACTTCAGAAAGACGTTATTTATTTTATATAAAATGCTCGTGTCATTCGTTACACTTGTGCTCTTGTAAAGGTAAACATTCACAACTTTTATTTGGAATTATTAAGCCAAATCAAAGCGAGATTTGATTTTAACAGAAAAGATATTAAGGATTTGGAAATTATAACACCAAGCAAAATATTTTCTGATAAAGACATACCAATAGATCCACTTTTGACTGAATTCAATCATTTGATTAGATGCGATCCTGATGAGATTTTTACGCAGTGGAGGTTATTAAAACTCTCTGATCTTGGACTAGAAGATTGCAGAAATATTCAGATATTTTGGGAAAAAGTAAGCCGTGCTAAAAATGGTTTAGGAGAAGTTTCATTTAAAGAACTAACAGATTTTGTTTTTAATCTTATGAGCCTTCCTCATAGCTCAGCCGCTGCTGAGCGAAAATTTTTCGATTTAAATTTAATAAAAAATAAACTTCGAAACAGACTAGAATATAAAACTTTGAATAATATAATGCTTTCTAAAAAATTATGTGCTAACCAAAATGACCCACATTATGTTTGGTCGGCTAAAGACTTATTTTAAATATTCAAAACTTTTTCATTACTTTTTCTGCACGAAAAAGGCCATCAAAAATTCACGTAAGACCAATAGTTTCCAAGATATTTGCGAAAAATGAAAATATATGTATACACACCTATTTATTGGATTCTTTTATAAGGTCATCACGCCTATTGCAAAGACTTAATTCATTTATTTTCTTGTTTTAAAGTGTTATGAAAAGTTGTTTGTTAATATAAAAATGCCAATGTAGTTTATTAATTTATTAATTTTAAGTTATGATAATTATTAATAAATAAATAATAAAACTGTTAAATAAATAAACTGTTAAAATAACTGGTGTTATTTTTTAGAAGAAAAAATTGGCTCATTTTATTGGCACAGAAAAAATTTGTTCAACGGCAACCGTGATTTCAACGGCACACAGAGGCTCCTTTTTCAAAAAGTGATTGCTAAAATCAAATTTTCGATTTCTGATTTTCGAAACTTTTTTTTTTATTTGACAGATAATTGATCAAAGGTTCTAAAACCGAAAACTTTTTTAATTTATGACAAGTATTTTGGTTTTTATGGGTGCTCAAAGTTGGATAACTTTTTATCGTTCATTAAAATTGCATTTTTTTACATTTTTCGCAATATTAAAAATGGAAAATTTCAAAAGTTTGAAAAAAAATGGGAATTTGAAGTATGCTCTCTGAATTTATGGTATTTTAAAATAAATAATTTCCACAAAATGTAGAAAAAAAATTTTAGTTAGTAATTTTCATGAATTTATTAAAAAAGGTCGTTTTTAGCATAGTTTTTCAAATTTACCTTGGTCTATAATCCACACATCAATGTCAATCAAGGATTGGTGAATGGGAGATTATAGTTGACATATCTGCCAACAAAAATTGTATAGGTCTTACCTGCATGAATTTGCCCATTTAGAAGTTATAGCTACTTATGTGACATGATATGCATAAAACTGAATTTGTTGTGTGATGACGATTTTCAGTCTATGATATTTTAACTTGGAAATTTTTAATCTGAATTTGATAGAATGTTTGCAGCGAATATAGACATCACTCAAAATAAATTAAAAATTGTAAATATGGACGTTACCACGCCCCTTTCTTAATTTATTCTTCCTATTTCCAAAACTATTTGACGCAAATAGATGCATATGTAAAGAGTACCTAGAAAACTTCTGTCCATATAACATGGGCTTTGCCCCACCTCCAAAACGCTTGATTTGTCACTTTTTCCAAATCATTTCACTCTTTTTAAGAAAATTCGCTTTTGTATAGCGAAATAGTAATACTTGCCTCAGATATTTATATCTAAGTTTTTAATGCAATTTAAAAATATCTAGTAATGTCAAATAGAATAAAGCTGTATTTTTTGTATAGAATACAGGTAGTGAGCTCTAGTGCAGGCCAACTTTATAGACACCTGTTTTATTACGGTAGATATCATACAAGGAATTTAGCTTATTAGGTAGTTCAATTTTTTCGCTGAACAAGTATTATGCTTGAGGTTTGTAACACAATATTTTGTATCTGTATTTGTATAAAAGTCAAATTTTAAGCCTCAATAACTCAGTTTTTCTGACTATTTAAAGTGTGAGCTACGCAAGTTTCCAAGGAAAATGACTATATCTTATGAAAATTTGTTTGAAATATTTGCAAACAGCGAAAATGGAGATTCATTTGTGGTTGCGGTAAAAAACAAATACTCGAAACATATTAAGGATGAGCATACACAAAAGTTAAAAAACTTTTACTGCAACACAAAGAGATATTGGGTGTCATGTAAGAGAACCAAAGCGAATTTTTATATAAAGTATGCAGACTTTCTTAAAAAGGACTTTGAGCTATCACTTGATGATATTTCTAGCACATCACAGGCCTCCAGAGGAAGACTAGCAAAACGAATTGAAAACTGTGGGGAGTTTACGAAAAAGAGAAAAATAACAGTCGCCACTGGAAACATTTCAAAAAAAATAATACAAGATCAATTTCGAGAAAAATTGGGTATTATAGTAGATACTCCTAAGCAAGGGTTTGGTAACACAAATGACGGAAACACAGCAAGGCGATTTTTTGAGAAATCAGAAACAGAAATAACGGGAGTCGATGAGGACGTGATAAAAAGATTACAAGTTATTTTAAACGTACTATCCTGTAGAGAACCCGTTAAAGTAGAAAAAATTGAAAAGTATACCAAGGAAACTGCAGACATATTAGAACATAAATACAGCCAAAAATTACTGACAACCTTTGTCCATAAGATCTTAGCTCATAGTGGACAAATTATCAATTATCAAGCCTTACCAAGAGGAGAATTATCAGAAGAAGCCCAAGAGTCTAAAAACAAAGATTATAAGAAGTACAGATATAGCAATACATGTAAAATTTCACGTATTCGACAGAATGAGGGCTTGTTCAATATACTTTCAGCATCTTCAGATCCTTTGATTTCATCACTTAGGCACGAAAAGAACTGACTGATAAATTCTGTAGTACTGTTTTAAGTTTCTTAGATATCCAAAATAATGATGATATTTTTATAGAATTGTAGATTGTTGTTGATTTTTAAAGAAATTATCTAATTTATTACTGTAACCTTTTTTTTTGAAACTTTTCTAGCCTTTGAGAAAGACTTTATAAATTATGTTAAGAGATAAAAAAATAAATGCCTATGAATGAGTTAGTAAAAATTAAAAAATTTTTTTTTAAAAAAGTATTTAAAAAATTTTTAAATTATTAAAAGTTCATTAATTGAATAAAGCGCAAAAAATTTATAAAAAAAATTTTTTTTTATGAATTCATACCACTAAAAACCAAAAATTTCGATATTTGGACTTTCACCTCTTTTTAAAAGTATTTATAGCTAAGTCTCAAACCAGAATATAAAAAATATATGTCATAGCTACAGAAATTACCTACCAAAATCAAAAAAATTTACTCAAATATCTTTACCCGTTCAAAAGTTATGATTTTAGCAACGCGAAATCGCAAAAGGCGCCACTGTGCGGCAGTTCTTCAGTAGCTCAAGTGTTAGAGCGGCCGTCGCAAAATATGCAATTGCAATGCATGAACGGTCAGGGGTTCGAGTCCATGTACAGAATTAACAAAACTGGTCTGATGAGGCTATTGGTAATAGCCGAAACATGTCACCAATAACCAGGTTAAATTGTTCCATTTATTATCTTTGTCATGTTTGTTGTATAAAAAATAGCATTGTTCAATTAGTAAAAATTTACAATAATATTGATCTTTGCTGAATGACTGTAAGTTCGATTAATAATGTTTAATTATTTTAATAAAACATTTTCATCTCATTCTTTCGCAGTTTCACTTCTACCGCGTGTGAACACACATGCTTTTATTTAATATTAAAATATATAAAATCATGCTTCAGCAACAACTATAGAACTTTTATTCATGATTCAGTTATATCCAACACCTAGTTTGCTAGCCAAAGTAATGACCGCAGCTCAGGATTTAAAACTCCCAAAAATCCAATACCGGCACCGAGGCGGCCTTCGGCCGCGGATCAGTCTATACAATATCCGACACATAGTTTGCTAGCCACAGTAATTTTACATAAGAGTAGGGGTAAGTGGGCGGCCTGCGTCATCGAATTTTACCAGAAATTTTAACGCTCCATAATGTTTTTAAAGGAGTTGCCGACGGTTAATTCCTAGATTGATCCACGGCCGAAGGCCGCCGCGGAGCCGGTGTTGGATTTTTGGGAGTTTTAAGTCCTGAGGTGCGGCCGCCAACTTACCCCTACTCTTATGTTAAATTACTGTGGCTAGCATACTAGGCGTTGGATATATCATACAAATTTTTCAAGGGGTGACCGCTGTGACAATGTTTCAAAAAGTACATAATTACCCCTATAAACATTTGATTCAGAAAAATCTAGTTAATCAATCCTATGCCAAACTAGTTTGTCCTGAAATGGTAAATTTTTTTTATCAGGACAAACTAGTTTGTCCTAAAACTAGTTTCGCCGGTAACATCTATATATATACGAAATAGCGGCATCTAAGTAGCCATACACAAAATAATTGGTGCCAACGGTAGCGGTGATTTTACAGCATGGAATCGTCTGAAATACAAAAACCAAATAAAATTAGTATGTATTTTACAGAGCTGTTTGTTCAGTAGTTTTAGTGCAAAAAACAACAAAAAATTACAATCGCAAAATGCATAAAAGGAACAAAAAATGGGCAACGAGCTGCTTATACTAGTTTCCATGACGCTACGTCACTTCATCAGTAAGCTTTATTAGCCAAGGTTTAATAGTCTGCAAGCACACTATATTTTATTTTCTGCGTTGACTAGTTGAGAATCATAGCAAAACATAAAACACAGTGCACACATCCATTCTTTCCTCCTTCACATGCAATTGCTTTTGTAGCTCTTTTGATATTACACATTTTTAGGTTCAGTATGACAGTGGCTAACGTCTGTATCAGGATTATTAAATTTTAGGCAAAAATGTTAAAATGGCGGCTGTTTAAGCAAAAGTCTTCGAAAAATGCGAATTTTTTTGGTGATTTGTCGGTTTAAGAAAATAGAAAAAAACAAATTTTTGCTTGATTTTGGTTCATGTGACTCCCATATATGTCACAAATATGTGGTTAAAATTTCATAAGAATCGGCTGAGTAGTTTCAGAGAAAAGACTGCCATCGTGTGAAAAAAGTGATTTCGAGAGAAACGCGTGAAAAGTTTTTATATTGAGACGAAGAGCGCGCTCAAATAAGCTTGAAAAAAATATACTTATGAAATTTCAACACGATGTTTTTGAAACTGCCTTATTTCTAAATTTATAAAAAAAATTTAAACATCAGATAAGATTGGACCCTTAAAAATTTAAATTTAAAAGCTCTTCATGTGTGTCGCTCGGATCTGGTTTCGGAGATATAGCCATCGGAAGTTGCGGATATAGCTTTTGGAAAAATTATTATAAGTTCGGAACCGCTGCATGGATATCAGAAATTTGGGTGTCCAAGGAAAGATAATTTAATGGCCTATAATAATGGTAAGCAAGCCTAAGAAATTTAACCCATAATTTTGGAAATATTACGATTTTTCTGAAATTTTGACCAATTTTTTTTTAAAAAACCGTTATTTTTTCCAAAAAATGTCTGAATGACCTATAACTTTTTTAGCTTCTTAAGAAACCTTAATTTATTCCCCTTAAAATAGTGTATCGTTTGTTCCAATTTTTTGCATATTTACCCCCTTTTTGACGGAAAAACAAAAAAATTTATTCAATGAATTCTTATGAAAACTATGTATTTATGGACAAAAACAATAAAAAACCAACAACAACAACAAAAACAACAAGAACAACAACAACAACAATTATTATAAGACGATTCTCATTATAAAACTTAAAAATTTTTATTAAAAATAGCACGCGCGTCTTATAACGGATTATTATAACGGATTATAAGACGATTCTTACTTTTTAATAAAAATTTTTGTGTTTTATAATGTGTTGCATTGAAAAGAAAAGCGCCGCAGGCGAAAAATTTTTATTAAAAATCGCGCGCGCGATAATGAGAATCGTGTTATAATAATTGTTGTTGTTGTTCTTATTGTTGTTGTTCTAGTTGTTGTTGTTCTTGATGTTGTTGTTGGTTTTTTATTGTTTTTGTCCAATATACATAAGAATTCATTGAATAATTTTTTTTGTTTTTCGGTCAAAAAGGGGGTAAATATGCAAAAATTTGGAACAAACGATACACCATTTTAAGGGGAATAAATTAAGCTTTCTTAAGAAGCTAAAAAAGTTATAGGTCATTCAGACATTTTTTGGAAAAAATAACGGTTTTTTAAAAAAAAATTGGTCAAAATTTTAGAAAAATTGTAATATCTCCAAAACTATGGGTTAAATTTCTTAGGCTTGCTCTCTACTATTATAGGCCATTAAATTATCTTTCTTTGGACACCCATATTTTTGATATCCATGCAGCGGTTCCAAACTTATAATGATTTTTCCAAAAGCTATATCCGCAACTTCCAATGGCTATATCTCCGAAACCAGATCCGAGCGACTTTTTTTGATTACATATTTCTTCTTAGAATTAAAAAGCACATAAGATAAGTTTGGTTTTAAAAAGGTTTGCGAATGTGAGCTAAAGTAAGCTTAAGCCACATTTTCATCCCACCTCACCTACCTCACAACTTTATGCCTATGTATATAGTTAAAATTCACTTATATTTGGTCTTACAAACAAAAAACGAATTAAAATATTTCTAAACACTTTTACACAAAACAAAAATCAATTTGTATTACTCAAATACCTGAACAAGAAGGTTCCATCAAAATTTTGTTCAAGTTTTTATTGTTAAATAAAAAAAACAGCTTCAAATTGTTAAAAGAAATACGTTTGACACAGTCCGCGGTGAAAGAGCAAGGAAATGACAAATTTCAGAGTGCATTGCGGAAAAACGGTAAATTTTTTTTTAATAATTTTAGGGTTTGTGATGCAGAATTTCATCTTTTTTCACCAGGTACCAAAATCTTATATGTATGTATTTTAATTTTTACATTTTGAATTAATATCATGTTTTCATACCCAATACCCCAGTGTGCGCCAGGTGAAAAGCATAACTTTTTAATTTCTGTACGCATATTGGATAGAAAATATGATTTTTATCAGAATTTGTAATTAAATTGACAGGAATTGGTTTTATAAAATGTATTTGTTTGACAAAAGAAAAAAATCCCAGAGTTCATTTTTTTTTTGAATAAAACTAAAAATTTATACAACTTTAAGTAAATTGACGAAAAAAAAATCAGTCTATTAGCTTTTACGTGGTACCCAACCACCAATACCATTCCAACTAGTGACTTTTAACAAGGATTATATCACAGCAGAATTATCGAACGCCATTTACATTGCGGCACATACTTCAATACGATCTGTTGACCATTTAGTGAAGTTACAAAAATTATATTGGAAATATATACAGTCGTCGTTTAGCACTCGTTGCGAGAAGACTCTTTCTTGATAATCCGCTTGTGATACTTCAGCCGTGCTAAAAGTTGTTTTCTTGCAAATGCACGTAATTAGCAAAGAAATTATATCGATTTCTGAACTAAGAGACGGAAACTTACTCTTGTTAGTCAAAGACTTATCTATTGCAAACAAGTTTTTATCTGCTAAAGAGCTACTGACGATTTGCCCAATAAAATGTACTTTACATAATTCTTTAAATTTTACTAAAGGCACAGTGTACGCACCGTATTTAAATAAAGTTCCTGAAGATGAAATTGTTAAGGAATTAGCACCACAAGGTGTCGTAGAATGCTACAAGTTTTCCAAATTCAAGGAAGGCATAGCTCATCCGAGCGGTGTAGTCTTGCTTTCATTTAATTCTTATCATCTACCTGATAATATAGAAATTTCATGGCGCTCTGTTCATGTGAGAGAGTACATACCGAACCCAATGCGTTGTAAGTCATGCCAGGTGCTTGGCCATACCGCTAAACGTTGCCAGAATAATCCAGCATGTGTCAATTGCAACCTTCCCCTCACTCCCCTAGCGACTGTTCTCGTACTCATTGTGCAAATTGTGCAGAAGAGCAACCAGCTTCTTCAAGAGAATGTAAAAAGTTTTTACAACAAAAGAAGTTCTTAAAATTAAAATATTGATATTTCTAACAGCAGCTTCTCTTCGGTCGTTTCTCAAAACAACAATAATAAATTGCAACCCACTTCTTCTCCCAAAAAAATATCAACTACCTCAACTCATTCCACAAACACGCCAAATAAAGCAACAACTGAAATTCAATCCTCAACTAAGATCAATAGCACAACAAACAACTTCTCTCTTACCACAAGCAACGCCTCTACAAACATACCTTCTTCAAGCTCTTTCTCCACGAAAACTCGTAACAATAACAGCACTATCAATATACACGAAAAAAATTCTAATTCTAAACTGCTCTCACCATCAACCACTTCTCTTTATAAATCGACACATTCCTCAAACAGTTATTTATCCCAAAACCAAATACCAACAAATTTTGAAAAAAACACAACAAATGAACCTTCTTCCAAAATAAATGTATTCAGCTCAGTTCGTAGCAACGAAGATTTTGCTATCTCAAATCCCTTCTCTGACGACCACGAAAAAATAAGCGAAGACGAAATGCTATAAAATAAATGAATAAATATACAACACAATTTTCTTTAAAAAAAATAATAAAAAATCAAACAAAAATTACAAAATGTATGTGTATATGTACATATATGAACATAAATTCAATGCATTGAATCATTGCACATAGTCTATTTACTTTATTTAATGTCACTTAAAATTATTCAATAGAATATGAAAGGCTATATTAACAATTATCTTGAACTAAAATTGTTGATCGAAGATATTGATCCCGATATTATTGCTGTGCAAGAGACCCACTTACCTTTCAAAAACAATAACATCATAACACCCAAACAATATACTGGATATTTTCATAATCTTACTACTAACACATCAGCTAAACAAGGCATTGCAATTCTAATAAAAAAGCATATCCCACACAAATTTATATCAATTAACTCCAATATTTCCACGATTGCTGTTGAACTTAATTTTGGCTGTAACTGCACTATTTTCAACATGTATATACCACCCCAACAAACATTTTCATCACAAGAAATAATCGCTAGTATCTATAATATTCGCACACCTTATATCATTACAGGAGATTTCAATGCTTGGAGCCCGCTGTGGGGGTCCAATGTATATAACAGCCGTGGAAGAATTATTGAAGATATTTTATTATGCGAAAACCTTGTTATTTTAAATGATGGAACTGCAACCCACTTCTCCACACATAACACATTTTCCCATATCGATCTTACTATATGTTCCTCGCAACTTACACCTAAGTGTTCTTGGAATGTTCTCAAAAACCTTCACGGCAGCGATCACTTTCCCATCCTAGTCGAACTTCTTTCAAGCATTCATTTTGAAAGACTAAAGCCTCGGCAAAAGTTTAAAACCGACTTTGCAAACTGGGATAAATTTCAAAAAATATGCGAGCAAAATAGTAACATATGTAGTATTTCAAACGACACGAACCAAGAGGCCGCTAACCTGGGGAAAATTATTAGATTTGATGCAAACATTACAATTCCACAAACGAAAGCGGTTATTGCTAAAGCCACCATACCGTGGTGGAATAGCAATCTAGCAAAATTAAGACAAGAAAAACAATTGCACTGGAATAATTTTAAAAGGCTTAGGAGCACCTCAAACTTAAATTTGTACAAAAGGTCGAACGCATTATTTAGGAAACACGTAAAATCTGCAAAAGCTGAAAGTTTAGAAAAATTAACATCGAAAATAAACCCGAATTCTACAATAAAAAAAATTTGGTCTGACATAAATATACTAGCAGGCAGAAGGAAAACAACTCCAATAAGATCTATTAACGAGGGGACTGATATACTTACTTCCTGCAAAGAAATAGCTAATTTCTTTGCTACAACTTGGTCTAATTTGTCCAATGATAGTCACTTTTCTATAGAATTTAAACATAGCAAAAATTTGGTTTTTCAAACCGAATATAGCCCAAATTCCTTACCAACAGCTGCAAATAAAATTGAAACACCAATAACAATATTAGAACTTAATAATGCTCTCTACAATGCAAAAGGTAAAACCCCTGGTTCGGATCGTATATCGTATCCTATGCTCAAAAATCTTCCACCTATTTTAAACAAAAGATTGATCAACCTTTTTAACACCATCTTTGATATAGGTATCTACCCACAAAATTGGCGTACTGCCGAAATTGTCCCTATACCAAAACCCAACAAGCCTGCCTCTGAAATCAGTAGCTACCGACCAATTTCATTACTGCCATGTATGGGAAAAATTCTTGAAAAAATTATCACCAAAAGGATTATGTGGTACATTTCAAGGAATAGTTTATTGAGTCCCAATCAGGTCGCTTTTAGGAAAAACCAAAGTACATCTGATGTCCTTCTTCACCTCCAACACTATGCTTTCATTTTGAAAGAGCTTTTGATCGCATCGGGGTGCACGTAGTGCTTCAGCAGCTCGCTATTTGGAAAGTTGGTCAAAAAATCTTTAATTTCGTTAAAGCCTTTTTGACTAGTCGCAAATTTCGAGTTAGGATTAACTCAAACCTATCCGATACCTTTTCACTACATAATGGAATCCCGCAGGGGTCTCCTTTATCCGTAATTTTATTTATAACTGCATTTGACCAACTTAGTAAAATTATCTTAAAATACAATAAAGTTGAACATTCCATCTATGCTGATGATGCCATAATCTTTTCCAAAATTAACGATATTACCAGAATTCAAGAAATTTTCTCTGAAATTTTAAATGAAATCAAAAATTGGGGTAAAACTTCTGGTGCAAGTCTTGCATTAGAAAAATGTAACATTTTGCACATATGCAAAAAAATAAAATGTTCTCAATTTAGCTTAAGATATAATAATGTTGACATAGAATTTGTAAGCTATTTGAAAATATTAGGTGTAATATTTGATAACAAACTTAATTTCAGACAACAATGCTTAGAATTAAGAAAAAATCTAGCTGCCAGGCTTAATATTGTAAAGTATTTATCTTCCAAACATTTTTTAATACATGTATCAACATTAGTTAATATAACAAGATCACTAGTTCTTTCAAAAATAGATTATGCTCTACCAATTTTTGGATGGTGCGCCAACAGCAACATTAAACTATTAAATGCGCCTTACCACGCCGCTGTGCGGAGAAGTATTGGCGCGTTCCCTACATCTCCAACGAAAAATTTTTTAGCTGAAGCTGGTCTGCCTTCTATATCCGACCGAATTAAAAACACAACTAATCTCCTTGTTCCGAAATTATTCAACAGCAATAACGCAGTCTTACATAAAGATACAGTAAACGTCATCAAACAGAAACGAACCAAAAAAGTTAAGTCTACTATTCAGCGCTGCATCGATTTCGCCAAATCAATCGATCTTGACATGAAACCCCGTCGCATAAGACATAACTTTGAACCACCATGGTTTCTGCAAGCATCATCTTTCATCACAAATTTACAGGCGAGCTCTAAACATGTTACCAACACCTCGGTTTACCGGCAACTATTTGCAGAAACCACTGAAACTTACGTCAAAAATAACTGGACAATATTATACTCCGACGGAACGAAAACCAAATATCACACCACATTCGCCATAATGCATCAGAATGGCAATTTGATAACTACGGGATCAGTTGCACCATACTGCTCTATATTTACTACCGAAGCTCTCGCTGTCAAGCTTGCTACTGATTATGCTAAAAGTAACCGGGGCAAATTTCTCATATGTACTGACAGCAAATCTACTTTGGAAGCCGTCCAAAATATAAATAACGATAGTGAACTTGTTTCAGCAATCAGAGATAACTGCATTCGAAATCCGAACAAAATTAAGATAATGTGGGTCCCTGGGCACGCAGGAATCAAAGGAAATGAGCTTGCAGATGAAGCTGCTTCTTTCGCCAACCGTTCACCTACCTTCTTATTTAGAACTGCAGAGAAAAATTACATTTTGAGACTAATTAATAATCAGATTGAAAAAACCAGAACAGCTGAATGGTTTGAGTACAATCATCGCTATAGGTCTATCAACACCAGCGGAATGAAAGCAGTGTATCCAAAATCGTGTTCCCGACAACAATGCCAAATTTTTATTCGACTACGAGTGGGACACACAAAACTATCTCACGAGCACCTGTTGTGTGGTAATAATTCATATTGTTGTCAGTTTTGCAATAGCCCATCGTCCATAGACCATATCCTCAACACTTGTTCATATTTAACTTCTATCCGAAAAAATATCTTTCACAACACTTTACCAACCGATTTACTAAAAAATGTAACTAGTGATAATATAATTTTGATTTCCAAATTCTTTAAAGCATGTAATCTCTATAACAAAATTTAATTTATAATATCTGAGCCGAAAGCCCTGGTAGCTAGTGCTCAACTTCTCTTAGTTATAAGATTTTATATTTTGTAATTAATTATAATAAATAAATAAATAAATATTGGAAATAATATATATCTGCTATTATTAAACGAGCAATAATTGTATGTATTTATATATTTATATATATATATTTATTTATATATATATATATATTTTCAGACTTTATTTCCAAAACGGGTGCAGCGATTTTGATCAAACTTGGGGGTTAGGTACATATGTGGACAAAATTAGGATTGGGCTGGGTTTTAACTTATCAAAGGCTCCTGGAGGGGCGTGGCACAGCCCTAAACTTTTATTTTTATAACGTCATATCTCGAAAACCATTCAAGATATTGTATTAAAATTTGGTACACAGATGCAGATCATAAATATCTTAAATTTTGTCAAAAGTGGGCGGAATCGGAAAAGTGGGCGTGGCACTCTTCAATAATTGAAAATTTTGATTCAATATTACTAAAAAACGGCACTGACGATTTTCATAAAAATTTTACAGATAATACCACTAAAAGCAGTCATCATAACATGCTATGTCACTATACTGGCAAAACTCGTTGAAAGGCGTGGCACAGCCCACAATATTTATGAAAATTATAACAGGAGAACTAACAATGCAGTCAATATGAAATTTTGCATGTTAGGTATACTTGCTATAAGGTATTTTTTAACAAAAAATGAGTGCAATAGTACATGTGGGCGTGGCAACTTCCATACAAGAAAAAAGCGTTAAATGTTATATTTAGGGTGCTATGAGAGTAATCTTCTTAAAATTTGGTGAGAAGGTGTCGGTTACTATAAGCTTTGAAATTAAATGTATTTCGACGGGATTGCTTCAGTGGGCGTGGCACCTCCCATATAAGCAAAAAACGTTTTGTATAATATTTGGTGAACTATAAGAGTAATCCTAATAAAATTTTGTATAGAGATGTCTGTTACTATAAGCTTTGAAATTATATTGAGTTCGACACGATTTTGTTAGTGGGAGTGGTATCTCCCATGCAAGCAAAAAACGTTTTGTGCAATATTTGGTGAACTATAAGAGTAATCCTAATGAAATTTGGTATGAAGGTGCCGGTTTCTATAAGTTTTGAAATTAATTGAATTTCGACGGGATTTCATCAGTGGGCGTGGCACCTCCCATAGATGCAAAAAACGTTTTGTGTTATATTTAGTGTGCTATGAGAGATATCTTTTTAAAATTTGGAATGGAGATGTCGGTTAGTAAAAACTCTGAAATTAAATGGACTTCGACGGGATTGCATCAGTGGGCGTGGTGCTTCCTACTATAATAAAATGTTGCAAGTAGGTCATTTTGTGATTTATTTAAATATTTTTCGACTGGTTCAACTTTTTTTATCCTCTTTCAACATTTTCCATATTTGGCCGACTTTGTCAAACTCATTCAACTTTTTTCGACCTCATTCAATTTTTTTAGAGATATTCAACTTTTTTCGAGATTTTCAACCTCTTTCAACTTTATTCAAACTCATTCAATTTTTTCGACTTTTTCAACCATATTCAACTTTCTTCGACTTTTTGAACGTCATTCAACTTTTTTAGAATGATTCAACTTCTTTCATCTGTTTCAACCTCTTTCAACTTTTTTCAACATTTTCCGACTTTGTCAACCTTATTCAACTTTTTTGACTTATTGAACCTATTCAACTTTTTTCAACCGTTTCAACATTTTTCAACCTCTTTCAACTTTTTTCAACATTTTCCACCTATGCTAACCTTATTCACTTTTTTTCGACTTTTTTGACCTCATTCAACTTTTTTCGAATTATTCAACTTCTTTCAACCGTCTCAACATTTTTTAAACTCTTTCAACTTTTTTCAACATTTTCCGCCTTTGTCAACCTTATTTAACTTTTTAGACTTATTGAACCTATTCAACTTTTTTCAACTGTTTCAACATTTTTCAAACTACTTCAACTTTTTTCAACATTTTCCATATTTTTCCGACTTTTTGAACGTCCTTCAACTTTTTTAGAGTTATTCAACTTCTTTCATTTGTTTCAATATTTTTCAACCTCTTTCAACTTTTTTCAACATTTTCCGTCTTTGTCAACCTTATTCAACTTTTTTGACTTTTTGAACCTTATTCAACTTTTCTAGAGTTATTCAACTTTTTTCAACCGTTTCAACATTTTTCAACCTCTATCAACTGTTTTCAACATTTTCCATATTTTTCCGACTCTGCCAGACTCATTCAACTTTTTTCGACCTCATTCAATTTTTTTAGAGATATTCAACTTTTTTCGAGTTTTTCAACTACTTCCAACTTTATTCAACCTCATTCAATTTTTACGACTTTTTCAACCATATTCAACTTTTTCAACCTCATCAAATTTTTTTAGAGATATTTCAACTTTTTTCGAGTTTTTTAAACTCTTTCAACTCTATCCAGTCTCATTTAATTTTTTCAACTGTTTCAACATATTTCAACCTTATTCAACTTTCTTCGGCTTTTTGAACCTCATTTAACTTTTTTCGAATTATTCAACTTCTTTCAACTGTTTCAAAAATTTTCAACCTCTTCCAACTTTTTTCAACATTTTCCATATTTTTCCGACTTTTTGAACGCCATTCAACATTTTTAGAGTTATTCAACTTTTTCAACCGTTTCAACATTTTTTAACATCTTTCAACTTTTTTCAACATTTTCCGCCTTTGTCAACCTTATTCACCTTTTTTCGACTTTTTTAACCTCATTCAACTTTTTTTAACTGTTTCAACTTTATTCAACCTCTTTCAACTTTTTTCAACATTTTCCATATTTACTTTTCCTTTATTTACTTTTTGAACGTCATTCAGCTTCTTTCGACTTTTTCAACTTCTTTAAACTTTTTTTGAGTTATTCAGCTTCTTTCAACTGTTTCAACATTTTACAAACTCTTTTAATTTTTGTCAACATTTTCCATATTTTTCCGTTTTTGTCAACTTCATTTAACTTTTCTTGACTTTTTCAACATCGTTCAACTTTTTTCAAGATTTTCAACTTTTTGTAAATTTTCAACCTCTTTCAACTTTTTCAACACTTTTCACTTTCATGCTTCAACTTCTCTCAACTTTTTTCTGTTCCATTTTTTCCGAATTTTCCAACATTTTTCGCCTTTTTTCAACCTTTTCAACGTTTTTCAACCTCAACTTTCCTAATTTTTATATTTGGCTTTTCAACTCTTTTCAATGTTTTTTAAATATTTCAACTTATTCAATATTAGTCAACTTTTTTCAACAAATTCCATATTATTTCGATTTTTTCAACCTCAAAACGAAAAACCGAACAGTGGTCGGTCTCCAGGTACTAGTCTAATTATAGACGAATCAACTGACATTAGTGTTAGAAAGTATTTAGGTATTGCAATTCGTTACTACAGCGGAAGTGCTAAAAAAATTACGTTTTTAAAACTGACAGAGCTTGAAAACTGCACAGCCCAAGGAATAGTTGAATCTATTATAAAAACTCTGACAGAGTACAAGCTAAACTTAAAAAATTTAGTTGGTCTCGGTACAGATAATGCTAATGTTATGACTGGTATCAACCGAGGCGTAATTGCTCGTTTATTGGAGCTAAACCCAAAAATTAAACTTGTTCCTTGTATATGCCATTCGATACAAATTACAGTCTCAAGTGCTTCAAAAATGATCCCAAGTGAAATAGAATTTCTAGTATCGGGAACATACAATTGGTTTTCAAAGTCTGCGTCCAGACAAAATCACTATAAGGCAGTTTTTCAGTCATAAATGATGGGCTACAACCAAATCAGATTTTAAGAGCATGTGATACAAGGTGGTTATCTATTGAAGTTGCGATTAAACGAATGGTTGATCAAGGGTTAGAAATAAAAACCCATTTTGGAATTGCTGAAGCCGCGGAGGCATGTCACAAAGCAAAAGTATTATAGTCTCTTTATAGTGATGTTAACTTAGCTTATCTTCAATTTTTAAAACCAATGCTCTCAGAAGTTCAAAAAGTGAATAAATTGTTTGAAAGTAATGACGCCGATCCGAGAAAACTTTTTTCTGAACTAATATTTTAAATCAAAAATTTATGTCAAATTATTATAACTCCTAGTTCTTCATTTGATCCTTTCAGTCTTACTTAACCATGAATCCCCGATTTCATTATTGTTTTGAACTTTACATGCGATCAAAAAAATTTGAAAATAAAATTGACGAAGAGATGAAAATAAATCACTTGTCCAGCTTTTCTTGTTCGCCTAATTGATAAATTGCGCCAACCTTTACCCCAAAATATTGAATCTTTAAAAAATATTGACTATTTTTCTATCAAAAGTTCTTTACATATTGTAAGGCCTAATATTTTCGATACTTTCCAAAAACAAAAAGAGTATTTTACTGTATATAAAATAACGGCTATAGAATCACAGTGGAAGAAATTTTGTACACATTCGTGGAAAAATAATAGTTCTACTTTAGGCTTTTGGATCGAAGTTTGAAGATGCGCTGTACGAAAACCCTTTCGAAGATCTTGTTAACTTTGTTTTTACATTTTTACTTCTTCCATTTAGCAATGCAGAAATAGAAAGAACATTTTCTATAATGAACAATATTAAAACCAAACAAAGAAACAAGCTAAACTTGACCCTCCGTCGGGCAAAAGGGTCTGGCCAGACCTTTTTCGATTTTTTTTGTACTAATTTAAATATATTTTGCAATTCTTTAAATAAAGACCTAAAAAACCGCCTTATTGACCGCGCTATTTGTAAAAAATTAAAACAAAAAATTTTTTAAGTTTTAAAATTTATTAAAGTGGATGCATTTCGACTTTCGTCATCATCAGCACAAACGTTTTTTAAGACTAACAAAAAAATTACATAAATTAGAACACCAATAACATTTCTGCTTAATCCATGTAACGTTACAGCATCAAATTACAAAGCAAATATACAAAAACAACAAATGGCAAATTGAAAAACCAAAAGTAAAAAATCTTAAAATATCACATCACAGCTGATATGCAAAACAAAATAAAATAAGATCATCATAATGTAAACAAAAAAAAAAAAAAATAGTGCATAAAAGCCGAACATACTAAGAAAGCTTCACTTGTAAGACATTAAACAGAATTCTTTTACTTTTGTGCATGTAAATGCTTTCGTAAGCGTCCAATCTCTTCTCTTCTCCAACATGTTTCCCTAATTTGAGACCTTCCTTGCTAAAACCATGCAAAATTTTAATGCATGTAATGCAACAATTTGTTTGGTCTGTCGTACTTTATATGACACGTTCATAAAGATATTTGTACGAGCAAAAACCCAAAAGAAAAAGTGTCAGCGCAAAAACCTCTCATGCTATTTGTTGCGACGCGTTGAACAGAGTTGCAAGCGACCGATGGTTGCAAGCGAACGTTAAAGGAGTTGATGAAATCATTGAAAGGGGTTGCATGTACAGCATGAATGCTTGCAAGTTGTTTGATCGTGATGATGCTTTGTCATGCAGGAATTATGAGCAATGATGGTGGGTTATTAATTACCAGCAAATAATACGAATTTTCTCATTACTTTTATAAATGAGTTTTTTATTTATAAAAACAATACCAACCAAAAATATTTTATAGTGTTAATTAGAATTCATTGCATTAAAAAGAAAATCTCAGTAATTTTTACTGAATTCTTAGTAATTTTTCATCGGATGTGCGTGAAATTATACTGTAATCCACATGAACTTTTACTTTCAGTTTATCATTAAATTTTAATGTGTGTCACAATGGAAATCAAAATTATATTATCACTAGTTACATTTTTTAGTAAATCGGTTGGTAAAGTGTTGTGAAAGATATTTTTTCGGATAGAAGTTAAATATGAACAAGTGTTGAGGATATGGTCTATGGACGATGGGCTATTGCAAAACTGACAACAATATGAATTATTACCACACAACAGGTGCTCGTGAGATAGTTTTGTGTGTCCCACTCGTAGTCGAATAAAAATTTGGCATTGTTGTCGGGAACACGATTTTGGATACACTGCTTTCATTCCGCTGGTGTTGATAGAACTATAGCGATGATTGTACTCAAACCATTCAGCTGTTCTGGTTTTTTCAATCTGATTATTACTTAGTCTCAAAATGTAATTTTTCTCTGCAGTTCTAAATAAGAAGGTAGGTGAACGGTTGGCGAAAGAAGCAGTGTATCCAAAATCGTGTTCCCGACAACAATGCCAAATTTTTATTCGACTACGAGTGGGACACACAAAACTATCTCACGAGCACCTGTTGTGTGGTAATAATTCATATTGTTGTCAGTTTTGCAATAGCCCATCGTCCATAGACCATATCCTCAACACTTGTTCATATTTAACTTCTATCCGAAAAAATATCTTTCACAACACTTTACCAACCGATTTACTAAAAAATGTAACTAGTGATAATATAATTTTGATTTCCAAATTCTTTAAAGCATGTAATCTCTATAACAAAATTTAATTTATAATATCTGAGCCGAAAGCCCTGGTAGCTAGTGCTCAACTTCTCTTAGTTATAAGATTTTATATTTTGTAATTAATTATAATAAATAAATAAATAAATATTGGAAATAATATATATCTGCTATTATTAAACGAGCAATAATTGTATGTATTTATATATTTATATATATATATTTATTTATATATATATATATATTTTCAGACTTTATTTCCAAAACGGGTGCAGCGATTTTGATCAAACTTGGGGGTTAGGTACATATGTGGACAAAATTAGGATTGGGCTGGGTTTTAACTTATCAAAGGCTCCTGGAGGGGCGTGGCACAGCCCTAAACTTTTATTTTTATAACGTCATATCTCGAAAACCATTCAAGATATTGTATTAAAATTTGGTACACAGATGCAGATCATAAATATCTTAAATTTTGTCAAAAGTGGGCGGAATCGGAAAAGTGGGCGTGGCACTCTTCAATAATTGAAAATTTTGATTCAATATTACTAAAAAACGGCACTGACGATTTTCATAAAAATTTTACAGATAATACCACTAAAAGCAGTCATCATAACATGCTATGTCACTATACTGGCAAAACTCGTTGAAAGGCGTGGCACAGCCCACAATATTTATGAAAATTATAACAGGAGAACTAACAATGCAGTCAATATGAAATTTTGCATGTTAGGTATACTTGCTATAAGGTATTTTTTAACAAAAAATGAGTGCAATAGTACATGTGGGCGTGGCAACTTCCATACAAGAAAAAAGCGTTAAATGTTATATTTAGGGTGCTATGAGAGTAATCTTCTTAAAATTTGGTGAGAAGGTGTCGGTTACTATAAGCTTTGAAATTAAATGTATTTCGACGGGATTGCTTCAGTGGGCGTGGCACCTCCCATATAAGCAAAAAACGTTTTGTGTAATATTTGGTGAACTATAAGAGTAATCCTAATAAAATTTTGTATAGAGATGTCGGTTACTATAAGCTTTGAAATTATATTGAGTTCGACACGATTTTGTTAGTGGGAGTGGTATCTCCCATGCAAGCAAAAAACGTTTTGTGCAATATTTGGTGAACTATAAGAGTAATCCTAATGAAATTTGGTATGAAGGTGCCGGTTTCTATAAGTTTTGAAATTAATTGAATTTCGACGGGATTTCATCAGTGGGCGTGGCACCTCCCATAGATGCAAAAAACGTTTTGTGTTATATTTAGTGTGCTATGAGAGATATCTTTTTAAAATTTGGAATGGAGATGTCGGTTAGTAAAAACTCTGAAATTAAATGGACTTCGACGGGATTGCATCAGTGGGCGTGGTGCTTCCTACTATAACAAAATGTTGCAAGTGGGTCATTTTGTGATTTATTTAAATATTTTTCGACTGGTTCAACTTTTTTTATCCTCTTTCAACATTTTCCATATTTGGCCGACTTTGTCAAACTCATTCAACTTTTTTCGACCTCATTCATTTTTTTTAGAGATATTCAACTTTTTTCGAGATTTTCAACCTCTTTCAACTTTATTCAAACTCATTCAATTTTTTCGACTTTTTCAACCATATTCAACTTTCTTCGACTTTTTGAACGTCATTCAACTTTTTTAGAATGATTCAACTTCTTTCATCTGTTTCAACCTCTTTCAACTTTTTTCAACATTTTCCGACTTTGTCAACCTTATTCAACTTTTTTGACTTATTGAACCTATTCAACTTTTTTCAACCCTTTCAACATTTTTCAACCTCTTTCAACTTTTTTCAACATTTTCCACCTATGCTAACCTTATTCACTTTTTTTCGACTTTTTTGACCTCATTCAACTTTTTTCGAATTATTCAACTTCTTTCAACCGTCTTAACATTTTTTAAACTCTTTCAACTTTTTTCAACATTTTCCGCCTTTGTCAACCTTATTTAACTTTTTTGACTTATTGAACCTATTCCCATTTTTTCAACTGTTTCAACATTTTTCAAACTACTTCAACTTTTTTCAACATTTTCCATATTTTTCCGACTTTTTGAACGTCCTTCAACTTTTTTAGAGTTATTCAACTTCTTTCATTTGTTTCAATATTTTTCAACCTCTTTCAACTTTTTTCAACATTTTCTGTCTTTGTCAACCTTATTCAACTTTTTTGACTTTTTGAACCTATTCAACTTTTCTAGAGTTATTCAACTTTTTTCAACCGTTTCAACATTTTTCAACCTCTATCAACTGTTTTCAACATTTTCCATATTTTTCCGACTCTGCCGGACTCATTCAACTTTTTTCGACCTCATTCAATTTTTTTAGAGATATTCAACTTTTTTCGAGTTTTTCAACTACTTCCAACTTTATTCAACCTCATTCAATTTTTACGACTTTTTCAACCATATTCAACTTTTTCAACCTCATCAAATTTTTTTAGAGATATTTCAACTTTTTTCGAGTTTTTTAAACTCTTTCAACTCTATCCAGTCTCATTTAATTTTTAAACTGTTTCAACATATTTCAACCTTATTCAACTTTCTTCGGCTTTTTGAACCTCATTCAACTTTTTTCGAATTATTCAACTTCTTTCAACTGTTTCAAAAATTTTCAACCTCTTCCAACTTTTTTCAACATTTTCCATATTTTTCCGACTTTTTGAACGTCATTCAACATTTTTAGAGTTATTCAACTTTTTTCAACCGTTTCAACATTTTTTAACATCTTTCAACTTTTTTCAACATTTTCCGCCTTTGTCAACCTTATTCACCTTTTTTCGACTTTTTTAACCTCATTCAACTTTTTTTAACTGTTTCAACTTTTTTCAACCTCTTTCAACTTTTTTCAACATTTTCCATATTTACTTTTCCTTTATTTACTTTTTGAACGTCATTCAGCTTCTTTCGACTTTTTCAACTTCTTTAAACTTTTTTTGAGTTATTCAGCTTCTTTCAACTGTTTCAACTGTTTTACAAACTCTTTTAATTTTTGTCAACATTTTCCATATTTTTCCGTTTTTGTCAACTTCATTTAACTTTTCTTGACTTTTTCAACATCGTTCAACTTTTTTCAAGATTTTCAACTTTTTGTAAATTTTCAACCTCTTTCAACTTTTTCAACACTTTTCACTTTCATGCTTCAACTTCTCTCAACTTTTTTCTGTTCCATTTTTTCCGAATTTTCCAACATTTTTCGCCTTTTTTCAACGTTTTTCAACCTCAACTTTCCTAATTTTTATATTTGGCTTTTCAACTCTTTTCAATGTTTTTTAAATATTTCAACTTATTCAATATTAGTCAACTTTTTTCAACAAATTCCATATTATTTCGATTTTTTCAACCTCAAAACGAAAAACCGAACAGTGGTCGGTCTCCAGGTACTAGTCTAATTATAGACGAATCAACTGACATTAGTGTTAGAAAGTATTTAGGTATTGCAATTCGTTACTACAGCGGAAGTGCTAAAAAAATTACGTTTTTAAAACTGACAGAGCTTGAAAACTGCACAGCCCAAGGAATAGTTGAATCTATTATAAAAACTCTGACAGAGTACAAGCTAAACTTAAAAAATTTAGTTGGTCTCGGTACAGATAATGCTAATGTTATGACTGGTATCAACCGAGGCGTAATTGCTCGTTTATTGGAGCTAAACCCAAAGATTAAACTTGTTCCTTGTATATGCCATTCGATACAAATTACAGTCTCAAGTGCTTCAAAAATGATCCCAAGTGAAATAGAATTTCTAGTATCGGGAACATACAATTGGTTTTCAAAGTCTGCGTCCAGACAAAATCACTATAAGGCAGTTTTTCAGTCATAAATGATGGGCTACAACCAAATCAGATTTTAAGAGCATGTGATACAAGGTGGTTATCTATTGAAGTTGCGATTAAACGAATGGTTGATCAAGGGTTAGAAATAAAAACCCATTTTGGAATTGCTGAAGCCGCGGAGGCATGTCACAAAGCAAAAGTATTATAGTCTCTTTATAGTGATGTTAACTTAGCTTATCTTCAATTTTTAAAACCAATGCTCTCAGAAGTTCAAAAAGTGAATAAATTGTTTGAAAGTAATGACGCCGATCCGAGAAAACTTTTTTCTGAACTAATATTTTAAATCAAAAATTTATGTCAAATTATTATAACTCCTAGTTCTTCATTTGATCCTTTCAGTCTTACTTAACCATGAATCCCCGATTTCATTATTGTTTTGAACTTTACATGCGATCAAAAAAATTTGAAAATAAAATTGACGAAGAGATGAAAATAAATCACTTGTCCAGCTTTTCTTGTTCGCCTAATTGATAAATTGCGCCAACCTTTACCCCAAAATATTGAATCTTTAAAAAATATTGACTATTTTTCTATCAAAAGCTCTTTACATATTGTAAGGCCTAATATTTTCGATACTTTCCAAAAACAAAAAGAGTATTTTACTGTATATAAAATAACGGCAATAGAATCACAGTGGAAGAAATTTTGTACACATTCGTGGAAAAATAATAGTTCTACTGTAGGCTTTTGGATCGAAGATTGAAGATGCGCTGTACGAAAACCCTTTCGAAGATCTTGTTAACTTTGTTTTTACATTTTTACTTCTTCCATTTAGCAATGCAGAAATAGAAAGAACATTTTCTATAATGAACAATATTAAAACCAAACAAAGAAACAAGCTAAACTTAACCCTCCGTCGGGCAAAAGGGTCTGGCCAGACCTTTTTCGATTTTTTTTGTACTAATTTAAATATATTTTGCAATTCTTTAAATAAAGACCTAAAAAACCGCCTTATTGACCGCGCTATTTGTAAAAAATTAAAACAAAAAATTTTTTAAGTGTTAAAATTTATTAAAGTGGATGCATTTCGACTTTCGTCATCATCAGCACAAACGTTTTTTAAGACTAACAAAAAAATTACATAAATTAGAACACCAATAACATTTCTGCTTAATCCATGTAACGTTACAGCATCAAATTACAAAGCAAATATACAAAAACAACAAATGGCAAATTGAAAAACCAAAAGTAAAAAATCTTAAAATATCACATCACAGCTGATATGCAAAACAAAATAAAATAAGATCATCATAATGTAAACAAAAAAAAAAAAAATAGTGCATAAAAGCCGAACATACTAAGAAAGCTTCACTTGTAAGACATTAAACAGTGATTATTTGATCGGAGCTTCCATCGTGTTCATCAGAATGCTTTTACTTTTGTGCATGTAAATGCTTTCGTAAGCGTCCAATCTCTTTTCTTCTCCAACCATGCAAAATTTTAATGCATGTAATGCAACAATTTGTTTGGTCTATCGTACTTTATATGACACGTTCATTAAGATATTTTGTACGAGCAAAAACCCAAAAGAAAAAGTGTCAGCGCAAAAACCTCTCATGCTATTTGTTGCGACGCGTTGAACAGAGTTGCAAGCGACCGATGGTTGCAAGCGAACGTTAAAGGAGTTGATGAAATCATTGAAAGGGGTTGCATGTACAGCATGAATGCTTGCAAGTTGTTTGATCGTGATGATGCTTTGTCATGCAGGAATTATGAGCAATGATGGTGGGTTATTAATTACCAGCGAATAATACGAATTTTCTCATTACTTTTATAAATGAGTTTTTTATTTATAAAAACAATACCAACCAAAAATATTTTATAGTGTTAATTAGAATTCATTGCATTAAAAAGAAAATCTCAGTAATTTTTACTGAATTCTTAGTAATTTTTCATCGGATGTGCGAGAAATTATACTGTACACGGAAAAAACGAAACTCGAAATTATTGTAAATATTAATCAAAATTTAAGAAAAATTAGTAGGTAATTTAGAAACGGTTCGAGTGTCTATTAAAAATTACTAAGAGTAATATAAAAATTGCATCAAGCAGGCATTAATTTTTCGAATGCAAGTTTTTAATTTTTACAAAGTAGATTTTAAAATTTCTGCAATAATTTACTATATTTTAAAAGGACTGTACTATTTTTTAAAAGGTACTTTATAAAGTTTTTATGATGAAATAATAATAACACAAATTTATTTTTAAAATTTTTTGTGTGTTGAACAAAATTGGGACGGCCAGCGAGTTTTCGTTGCCGCTTTCCCGACCCTGTCCCAATTCGGTTCAACACATTACTTCAAAGCCAATTAGTAAGAGTTTGGCAAGCCTTATATATTTATTTTTTTGCATGAACATGTTGAGAACTCAAACAGAGTACAAATAAAACACAAAAGAGAAATAAAATTCAATATAATAAAAATTAATAATCTTGAAATAATTTTTCTATAACTACTTTTTAAAAATTATAAAACGGGAATCATATATTACAATATGAAATATATAAAAATTCTAATGTGGCAATTTATTAAAATTTAATAAATTCTTTGTAAAATTTCAAAGTTTTTAGGTGATAATTAAAATGAAGAAAATAATTTTTAATATGCACTTATTAAAAAATGTAAAATGAAAATATTTACAAACTAGAATAGAATTTTTAATAAGGATTTTTTATTTATTACTATAAAAGAGTAATATTTGTTTTCAGATTCTAATTTTTATAATCTCCTATTAATTTTTAATAAAATTTGAGTTGGTGTTTTTTCCGTGTAATCCACATGAACTTTTACTTTCAGTTTATCATTAAATTTTAATGTGTGTCACAATATAAATTACTGAGAGGTATGTAAAAATTACTGTAAATTCAGTAAAAGTAACAGATGGTTAAGAACAATTTACTGGAAAAAACTGGAAAATTTACTGGAAATACAAGCAATTTTTACAGTTTTAGTTTTTTTATGTAGGGCGATGGCACTAGTAGTCGGCCACTTAACTTTTTTACATGGTTTCAGCAAGGAAGGTCTCAAATTAGTGAAACATGTTGGAGAAGCAAAGAGATTGGACGCTTACGAAAGCATTTACATGCACAAAAATAAAAGCATTCTGATGAACACGATGGAAGCTCCGATCAAATCATCACTGTTTAATGTCTTCTACAAGTGAAGCTTTCTTAGTATGTTCGGCTTTTATGCACTTTTTTTTTTTGTTTTTGTTGTTTACATTATGATGATCTTATTTTATTTTATTAAATATCTGTTTACTTTATCAGTGTAAATAAAAAATACATAAAACGAATGTTAAATGTTTATCGGTTGGATTTAGCAACACGTTCCAATTCGTCCTTCTTCTTAATAGCGTAAGAATTTGAAGAACCCTTAGCAGCGTTGATTAATTCATCAGCCAAGCATTCAGCAATGGTTTTGATGTTTCTGAATGCTGCTTCACGAGCACCAGTGCAAAGCAACCAAATAGCTTGGTTGACACGACGCAATGGTGACACATCAACAGCTTGACGACGAACGGTACCAGCACGTCCGATACGTGTAGAATCTTCACGTGGGCCCGAGTTAATAATAGCGCTTACGAGAATCTGAAGTGGATTTTCACCAGTTAGCAAATGAATAATTTCAAATGAATGTCTAACAATGCGACAGGCCATCGATTTTTTACCATTGTTGCGTCCCTTCATCATCATCGAGTTGGTTAAACGCTCCACAATTGGGCATTGAGCCTTACGGAAACGTTTAGCGGCATAACGACCAGCTGAATGTGGCAAATAGCGCGCAAATTTCTCCTTAACTGATATATAATCTTGCAATGAGATGTCATTTACTGTAACATCATCGCATGACCAGCGACCGAACAACTTAATTTCGGGCAATTCAGTTGGTGCGACTATATTTGTGTCCAGAAGTAGTTCAGCACCAACTTCAGTCTCAATTGGAGGAGGTTGTTCCTCGAAAGTTTCAACAACGTTTTCAGCAACTTCAGCCATGTTTTTTTCGTAGAAAATTGTCTCCGATACAAACAGCAATGGCGTTCGGAAGAAACGCATATCAGCTGTGATGTAATATTTTAAGATTTTTTACTTTTTGTTTTTCACTTTGCCACTTGTTGTTGTATATTTTGTTTTATGCTTTGTAATTTGATGCTGTACCGTTACATGGATTATGCAGAAATGTTATTGGTGTTCTAATTTATGTAATTTTTTTTTTTGTTAGTCTTAAAAAACGTTTGTGCTGATGATGACGAAAGTCGAAATGCATCCACTTTAATAAATTCTTAAACTTAAAAAATTTTTTGTTTTAATTTTTTACAAATAAGGCGGTTTTTAAGATCTTTATTTAAAGAATTGCAAAATATTAAATTCGACCGTTTGGTATTGTCCGTAATATTATTTTTTAGTTTCGCAACTAATAATAAATAAAATTAATTTAAATATATTTCTAATTGAGCTAGCAACTTGAAATCTCCTGTACCTTCCAAAAATTTTATTAGCTGTGTATTCAAAAAAAATCAGGACAAAAAATTTATGAAAGGATAATTACATGCACTTTGTGGAGTACACATCACATTCGTACCCAATGGCTCCAGCTAGGCCCCAGTGTATTTTGTATGAAAAACGTTATGAATTGAACATTTTGAATCGTGTTATTTATTTTCTAAAGGTAATTTCTATTCAAACTGATTAAGTACAACTGATTCTTATATGTAAGTGAATATTATGTTTCGAAAAATATGAAATATACTTATCTGATTCTATACACTTGGGTTGGTTCAAGTAAACTAGATTTCATATTTTTGAAACAGATTTCCACATTAAAATTTATATTCCCTGTTAAAACATAGCTTCAATATGAAAAAAATTCGTTCTTCAATTATATTTATGTTTATATTTTTAAGTACAAAAATAATAAAAATTTTGGGTTAACACCATCAGATAGAGGAGGAAAAAATTAATAAATGCAAAAAAAAATCCAAAAATTTAGACCTGATTTTTCATTTTAAATAAAAAAATTTAATTTTTTGACAAAATTTCATGATTATTTTCAGTTTTTACCACTGAAGACAACAACATAATTAAAAAATAATGAGAAATTCGAATTCCCCATTCAAAACTACACCGAATGTGGACTGAATTGAAAAAAAAAGTTCCCCTCAGCGATAACCACCATCGTTTTTAGGTTGTTGGTGAACTTTTTTTTTATGCGAAAGTTTCAAGAGTAATATGGAAATCGCTAATCAGGAGCGCAATATTAAGAAAAAATTGGTTACACATCCCACTCGGGACACTTATAGGAATAGGAAACTGCCGGCGCCTCTAAATTTCAGAGACTTTTTTTTTTTGAACCGGTCTAGTGAATATGTTCATATTTGTATGCACATGTTTTTTGGCGTTCAGATGACTTGCCTATATTTCGAGCAGTTAGTTCCATAAACGCTTCCGTGTATTGAATCGATAAATATGTTTTGATGATGGCCGCACTCGTGAAAATTGTCTAAAATTCGACAAATAGCTGTCCCAAAACGTAACATTTGGAATTTACTGAATGAAAATCTCGCGAAAAACTTTGAACCGTATGAAACAGTAACGATTGATGAGCAACTATTTCCATATGGTGACAGTGCTAAATTCACCCAATATATTCCATCGAAACCCTCAAAAAACCAAACAAAATATCCTTTGCAAGGGAAGTTATACACAGGCCGATCAGAAGAAGAAGAGCGCGAACTGAATTATGGTGAAAATGTTTTGCTGCATCTCGCGAATCGATACAGTAACAGCAGTCGTACATCGACTTGTGTTCGTTGGAACCATTCGATCCAGTAAAAATGCATTCCTATCGAAATAAGGAAGAAACCATTCCGGTTTGTTTCCTCATCTCTATTTGGATTTCAATCCAAAACGCAATATTCCAGCAACATTCCAAAGTCTATATATGTTTCAGTTGCATGTCAATAATCCATAAGATAGTTTTTATCATATTGTCTTAAAACTCATGTATGTATAACATTGATATATTCAAAAATAAAACGTAAATAGTGCACAGAAACAGATTTTTTTTTTTCAGATTATAATTTTTTGTTTTCAGTATTTTTACATGTGCAGGTAATAATATATATGTCAGAACCAATGCAAAAATAGAGAGACCGAAAACAACTACCTGGCTGATGAATATATACGTTTAAGCGCATGACCAAAAACGCAATATTTGCATATAATTACATGAAAATACATAGGGGTCCAGTTGGACCCATTATGTACGAATGTGACTACACGGTGGTCTTTAAAAAATTTTAATTTTTCGAAATACCACCCGCGATTTTCTTCGGGAATAATGTTGAGGACCCTTCCAGTGTCAAAATCCGCGAAATCGAACGTCCAGCCGTTTTTTTTTCGACATTTTAATTTTTTAACGATTTTTTGAGTATATCTCGGTGTTTATATACATTAGAGCGGTTCAAAATAAAAACTTTTTGAATTTTTTCACGATGTGTCAGTGGATTACAATAGCTCTATATGTCTAGACAAAACAACTCCTAAGGGTTTTCATCAATTTTTAAAACTGGATTGCCGTCGCCTGTTTTAAGTTGCCTAACCATTTTCGAAAATATTGATTTAAGAAATGGTGCAAGCTAAAGAGGTTATCAAATTTTGCAAAAAAGTGGGTATGCTACTCGAACTATATCTCGTACATGACTACGTCCCTGTAAAGTAGATGTTGCGTGAATGTTATTAGCGCGTCTATCATGTTTAAAGTTCACCTATGATATTGATTTTCTAACACAAAAGTGCGAACGTATGGAAATGGTTGAAGTTAGACTTTTTGGTAGTACTTGTATCTGCGGTAGTTGTGGTGTCGATGAACTCGATGGATTTGTCGACTGTAGTGATGATGTCGTCGTAGAGTAAGCACTAAAACTGTTGCGACTTCAATTGATGGGCAGCAGCCGCAGCGATTGTTTTTGTTGTTGTTTCTGTTGTATTTTGTTGTAATCTTGTTCGTAAACAAGGCAGGATCGCCAGTATAGAGCCTAGTCTATTTATTATATATTATTTTATTTTTGATTATTAAATTTTTAAATTTTATATTTTAACAATTTTACATTTTTGAATTTTTTTGAAGATTCTTTTTAATTTGAATTTTAATTTTCTTACATAAAAACAAAATTTTTAATTCTTAAAAATTTTACAGTAAATATTATCAGTTGGTTTTATGTATAGTGTTTATGTGCTGTTGTTTATGTGTGTTGGTATTAAGTCACTACATAGAGCTATTGTAATCCACTGACACATCGTGAAAATAATCAAAAAGTTTTTATTTTGAACCGCTCTAATGTATATAAACACCGAGACATACTCAAAAAATCATTAAAAAAATTAAATTGTCGAAAAAAAAACGGCTGGACGTTCGATTTCGCGGTTCGCGGATTTTGACACTGGAAGGATCCCCCAACATTATCCCTGAAAAAAATCGCGGGTGGTATTTCGAAAAATAAAATTTTATTAAACACCACCGGGACTAACCAAATGTTTGCCCAAAGGAGGGTTAATAATGCTTAATTAACTATTAACTGTACGATACGGACTAAAAGGACCTGGAAAATGTTGTAATGAATATGTGATTTCTAATGATCTTATAAAGCTCTTCAGTTCACGTAATTTACCAAGTGTCCCATTTTAACTTACACAGCTGGGTCAGAATTTACCAACTGGGCCTCTTTAAAAAAATAAATTTTATTTTTTAATGAAATTTTGATATTTATGTAGATAGTGGTATTTGCTAGAAATTGAAATATGAAGTAAATTTTTTTATCTTTTTTGTTGTTGTTATAGGCAATTGAAATTCGGGGAAAAAATTTTTTCAAAAAGCTTATGACGATTTTTATACATTTAACGATGACGAATCGAGCATCGTTAAATGTATAAAAATGAGAGTATAAATGAGATTTTTTTCAATTTTAAATAATTTATTTTTCAATGTTTGAAAACTGTTTTTTTATTAAATGTTAAAGAAAAACAGCCTTCCCTGTCCGATCGAAAAATGAAAAAAATTATATAAATGTTAAAAATATTAAAGTACAATATTCCGTTGAGAAAACAAATGGATCGCTCTTGACGTAATTTTTATTTATATATTTGTAACTCAGCACAATGGGTTTGTGGATACTGTAAGTCTGAAAAAACTTGAAAAATACAAATATTTAAAGCAGCAACTAGAACTCCTTTACCCCCCATTTTCGAGGATGCTGAACTCGATGGTGGTGTCTAAAATTCATTGCATCATTAACATTTCATAAAAAACAGGTTTTAAACATTGAAAAATTCATTATTTAAATTGTAAAAAATCTCACTTATACTCTATTTCATTACAAATCGAGTACCGTTAAATTTATAAAAATCGTCGCATCCGTTCAAAAGTTATAAGCCTTTGAAAAAATGTTGTCCCCGAATTTCAATTGCCTATAACAACAACAAAACAAAAACATTTCACATTTTAATTTCTAGCACATAGATGTATGTGTTTAGTAAATAAAAAAATTTCATTAAAATATAAAATTTTTTTTTAAAAGTGGCCCAGTTGGTAAATTCTGACCCAGCTGAATAAGTTAAAAAATTGCAAGTCATTCAAAAAAGTTTCAAATAAAAGTTGGTGGGTATCAAAGGGCTGATCCAGCCATGACCTTAACCATGACCTTGAACTACATTTTCAAGGTTATTTGAAGGTCAACTTTAGTTTTTCAAATGGAAACCCATATTTTTGACCTCGGATTCCGGAGGAGCACAAAATTCTACGTTCAGAAAGGTATTCATATTAGAGGTCAAAGTGACCTCTGATGGTCATTTCAAGGTCGAATTCCCGTTTGGTGCAGAAAAGCTGTAGCCAGTTAAGGCAAGATAGTGCAGCGGTACAGCCAATGATTACTAGCTTTTCTGCACCAAGCGGGAAATTACCTTCAGGAGTCACTTTGACCTCTTACTTGACTTTTGACTTATTCAGCTGTGTAAGTTAAAATAGGACACCCTGTATACGATTCTGTCGAAATTTCCGATGAAGAAATATTGACTTTGTAACATGTAACATTATTAAAGATATAAATTTTCGTTTTTTGTTTATATTAAGTTTGTGTGTTTCCTAGTCTCAACAATGTTCCTAAAAATGAATTAAAGTTACACATAGTGTCACTAGATCATAGAGTTCCAGCTGATGGAATCGTAGGTAGAGACAATTTGTGGAACCGAACTGTCGTAAATGCAATAGATAAAATACTAACGTTTTTCAATGAAAACCGTCAGCAAATAATAGCATTCACGCTAAAGTCGATGAATGACTTAAACAAAATACTATACAATACAGAAACAGCAATAGAAGCTAGAACTGTAAAAATAGTACCTTTATGTGTCAAAACAACATTAAAAGAAGTTGTTATACACAAACAAGAACTTTCACAAGGAGTTTACTTAGGAGAAGTACTCAGCAAAGTGAAAGATGGCATAGTTTCTGTGCCAATTTTAATCTCGTCAGAAAACGAAGTTATCATTGATGGAAATTTCAGACCGGAATTTTCAAATTACAATGAATTCAAAATAAATACAAGTTCCGCAATAAATATTATAACGGAACACTATGTGAGGGAAAGGTTAGACAAGCTATTTGGATCTATTAATTTAGATCCTCACACAAGCAATGAAGAGAAGGCTTCCATGGAAAGTATATGTGCATTCTTCCATGACATATTTTTGTTAGAAGGAGATTTCCTATCATATACTCCAGTATTGAAGCATGATATACCTATTTTGATGGGTCAACCCCCGATAAACCAAAAACAATATAGACTACCCCATTCTCATAAAATGGAAATTAATAAACAGGTAGGAGAACTTTTAGAGGAAGGGATTATTTCACCTCACCTTATTACTTGTCCCAAAGAAAAGTGGTAAGGATGGTGAGAAAAAATGGAGATTAGTTATTGACTTCAGAAAATTAAATGAAGCTACAATGAAACAAGTTTCCCCCATACCACGAATTGATGAAATTTTAGATCAACTAGGACATAGCAGATACTTTTCCACACTGGATCTAGCAAGTGGTTACCACCAAGTATTGGTGAATGAGGACGATAGAGAAAAAAACAGTAGTAGTACGGGTTTAGGACATTTTGAGTTCAACCGAATGCCGTTTGGTCTAACAGGAGCCTCAGCAACATTTCAACGTATTATGAATCACATACTCACGAGACTACAAGGTCTAGAGTGTTTTGTTTATTTAGACGACATTGTTATATACGGGAAAAACTTACGAGAGCATGAAGAAAGGCTACGTAATGTGTTCACGGTATTAGGGCAACATAATCTGAAATCAAACACGAAAAAATGCAATTTTTTGCGTCGTGAAGTTGTGTATTTAGGTCATAAATGTTCGGAACACGAAGCCCTGCCAGACCCAGATAAAGTGGAATGTGTAAAAAATATACCAGTGCCTAAAAACAAAAAAGATGTACAAGCATTTTTAGGTCTGGGAAATTATTATAGGAAATTTATAAAAGATACGGCAGGACTAGCATTGCCAATAAATAAATTATTGAGAAAGGACGCAAAGTTCGTATGGTCAACGGAATGCCAATTTTCATTTGAGGAATTGAAAAAAGCCATAATGTCACCACCTGTATTGGCATATCCAGACTTTACTCAGCAATTTCTGTTAACTACGGATGCCAATAATGATGCAATTGGTGCAATATTATCTCAAAGAGAAGTCGGTAAAGATAATCCAATAGCATTTGCCAGTAGAGCACTAAGCGATACCGAGAAAGGTATTCAACCATTGAAAAAGAGTTTCTCGCTATAGTGTGGACAACGAAAAATTTTAGAGCATATTTGCTTGGCAGACATTTCAAAATTTACACCGATCATCAACCACTACGTGGTATATCAAATCTTAAGGATCAAACGTCACGCTTGGCGCGCTTCCGACATAAACTATCGGAATATGATTTTGAAATCATTTACAAGCCTGGGAAAAGAAACTTACCACAAACAAATATACAAATAACAGTGGTACAAATTAGGTCAAAGTATAAATATTCTGAAAAGGAAAAAGTGAATATTTCAAACGAGGTGGATAAAGACACGGTGGTTGAAACAACATAGAAAAAACATTAGTCATACTTAAAGATCCTAAAGAAATAGAAATAATATTAAGGGATTTTCATAGCATACCACTAGGCGGGCATCAAGGTGCAATAAAAAACACTTCCGAGGATACGGAAGCAATATAGATGGCCAGGGATGCAAAGAGATGTAAAAGAGTACATTAAAAAATGTACCAAATGTCAAACTAATAAGAGTTCAAAACTTACAAAAATGCCTATGGTTTTGACAGATAAACCACTTAAACCTTTTGACAAAGTTTACATGGATATGGTCAGCCCATTACCTGAGACTACATCAGGAAATAAATTTATATTGACGTTTCAGGACGATTTTTCAAAATATATGGCATGTGTTGCAATGTCTGAGAAGCAAGTACGGTTTCGAAGAAATTTTATGACGAAATCATTGCCAGATACAATATCCCGAAGATATTGATTACTGGTAATGGAACAAATTTCATTGCAAAATTATTTTCGGATACCTGCAAGATGCTGGGGATTAAAAAATTGCACATAACGCCATATCATCCACATGCCAACGGTTCTTTGGAAAGAAGCCACAGACCACTAGCAGAATATTTGCGAAGTTTTGCCAAAGAGGATGGGTCGAATTGGGACCAATGGCTGACGGCAGCCATGCACGTCCATAACAACACAACACATACCTCTACCAAACAAACTCCATTTCGGACTTTGTATGGTTTCGACTTTGAAATGCCTACGAATTTGAAACGAAAGAGCTCATCGCTTTATAACACGGATGACCAAGCAAAAATACTAAAGTTTCAGATTCAGAGGACTCACGAATTAGTGAGGAAAAACCAAGGAAAGGCAAAGGAACTGTCTAAAAAGCAATATGACGGTACAATCAACCCCGTTAAATTTAAGCATGGAGATACAGTTTTGATGAAAAATCAAAATAGGAAAAATAAATTTTCTCCCATATGGGTAGGCCCATTTGAAGTATCAGATATCAAAGGGCATGTTACAACAGAAATTGTAAAAAGGGTAAGAATAAGAAGTTACATAATAATTTATTAAAATTATTTAATGAACCCACATAAAAACTACTACCTTTTTCTTTTGAATTAGAATATGTTGCTCAAATTATTTGATACAGCAAAATTAAATATTAAAAAAAAATAATGATAAAAAAAACAAACATACATAAATACTTGTTTATAAACAATTGTTAAGACATATGAGACGACGCACAGTGGCTTGCTTTTCAAAAAAGCGTTGCAAAAATCAATTTTAGTGTAGGTCTGTTTGACAAATTTCATACTCGCATCGAATAGTGAAATGTCTAGAAGTAATAAATTTTAAA
Organism: Meiosimyza platycephala; assembly: GCA_963662105.1. NCBI lineage: Eukaryota > Metazoa > Arthropoda > Insecta > Diptera > Lauxaniidae > Meiosimyza > Meiosimyza platycephala. The sequence continues at coordinate 44,386,499 of OY759211.1, forward strand.
TTTCAACCCACTTGGACAAGTAGTTTAGTTTTTACAGTTAGTCAAAGTGGAGACATTTTTGAAGTTTGCAAAAAATTAATTTTTTTGGATAAAAATTTCATGTTTAAGCTGAAAAATTCAACAAATGCTGAGAGAAAAATATATTTTTTTTTGTAAAAGCATTATAGGTTTTAATTAAACAAAAAAAAATTAGTCCACCAAATTTTTTTTTGTTTTTTTTTTTTTTTTCTTTGAAACATTATTTTTAGCGATGTTTTTGAACTTTAATATGAGTTTAAAATAAACTTCACAAAACTTCAAGCTGAGCTTCCACACAACTCATCACTAATTCTTTCTTAACATATCCCCAGAACAAACTAGGCACCGGTGTTTGCCCGTTTGGGTGCTAGAGCGATTTTTATCGACAAACCTGTGGATATACATAGCACCCTAAGTCCATACGCATGTTAGAAATATTAATTCTTAAACCTTTAACTAAAAAACATCTAATTAGGTGTACAATGCCTAGTTCATTGGTCATAGTTCATAATTAAAACCATTTAAATAAAACTACAGCAACGCCTATTTTTTTAATAGTGGGCATTGTGTTTTGGTCAAAAACTACCTCTTATAGTTTTTGAATTTATTATATACAATAAGACCCCAACTTAAAACTTTTCTGATTGCACTTATTCTGTTAAAGGTAAAATTCCTGAAATCTTAAACTTTACGTGAGGATTACAGGAACAGGTAAAAAGATGTCAAACGATTTGTGTAGAGAAAAACCAAACGAAAATTTTAGAATGTGCAAAACGGCAGTCATACAATTTTTTTAATTTTTTCCTAAGAAGTGCATAATTATGAGTATACAATTTCACCACTGCATGAAACTGGCGTATACAATTCCAGAAGATAGTAGTGATTTAAAGAAGTTTCTTGTAATCAAAGAGGAAATAGCTGATAGGAAGAAAAAAATTCAAGCTGCGTTTTATGCAGAAATTGGTTTGAAAGTTGATCAACCAAAACAAGGGTTTGGTAATACCAATGATGGAAACACTTCCAGAACATTTTTTGAAAAGGATGAAGTCACAGCGCGAATTACTGGAGTTGATAAAGAGATAATTAGAAGGCTACAAGTCATATTAAATGTTTTATGCTGCAAGGAAAAAGTTCTCGCAAAAAAATATGGAGAGTTTGCAACAAGAACTGCTGCTTAAAAAGTATCCGCATAAAAAACTTACACCTACGGTTCACAAAATTCTGGCCCATGGTGAAAATATAATAGAGTTTCAGCCTTTACCAATTGGTGTACTATCAGAAGAAGCACAGGAATCCAAAAACAAAAATAGCAAAAAATACAGATATCTCAACACGTGCAAGATATCAAGAAAGCGGCAAAACCAGGACCTTTTTAATATGCTGGCCGCCTCGTCTGACCCAATTATTATATCTCTAAGGCACACCCAATCATCAAAAGAGCTGAAAGAATGTTACTCTCAAGAAATGCTAAGTCTATTATATAGCCATTCAGATACTGTTGATTATTTTGAAAGAAATTAAATTGCTAATTTATGTAATAAAAAAATATTTAGTTTGTAAATAAAAAAAAAAATAAATATCTCACCAAAATTTAAATTTATTAAATTTTTTTTCTCCACATTACAATATGCGGGCTTTGGGCCTGTTTATTGTATATAAGCGTAACCATCAATAAAGAAAAAAAAATAAAAATCCGCTTTGAATGTTTTTACAATTTTAGTTTTATATACTAAGCCCAAGCACATTTCTATCACACTTTCCAGCAGTTTTCAATGTCTACTTGCGACAAAAAAAGCATAAATTAAATTTTTACATGCATAAGATATGTAATTTTTCCTCCCTACAAAAAAACTCAACTTCAACAATCAATTGCGTCGGATTCTGTAAAGTTATTTCAGCAAAATTTACTACTGTATTAGCCATAAGAATTCCTTATCATATAAAAAAAAATTATCAAAAAATCTTTATTCGTTCAGAAGTTATGATTTTTGCAATCAAAAAAGTCATATCGTACCACTGTGCGACGTGTGTCGCAATAATCACACGCATATAACTTACCTACCTCTACAGTAGGTAAAAGAAAAAATTTTGAAAATAAAAATGCAAAACAATTAATAAAAAGCAAATGCAACTAGGGCTCAGCTTTGTATAACAGCATTTGGCTGAAATGAATATGAAGATAACTTTAAGTTTGAAATACAAGGCTGGGAAAGATAAGGAAAAATAAAATTTGAACTCAAAACAGCGAAACATGTACTTGTATACATTCAAGAGATGCATGCTAGGGTGGAGCGAAATTTTTTTTTTCGATTTTCGAAATGGGTCACATCGAAAAGATGCTCCTTAATATACTTAATAAAAAATATTATTGGTACTTTTTGATATTTCAATGTTTTGTACTGCCGCAAAGACATTGAAGTTTTGAAAAAAAGTAATATTACGTAGTGTTTGCTTGTATGGGATAAAGTCAATAAAAGAGCTTAGACGTGTTCAAATTGTGATTATTATTACAATATTAACAGAGACGAAACAAACCACATAAATTCTATAATTGTAGTGTCGGACAGTATAAATATCCCCCTCTAACATGACAAATTTCCCGGTAATTTTGCGTAAATCTGTACTCTTTTTTAGTATTAAAAACAGGCATTATTTTTCGTGATTCCAGCCTTGTTTTGATGAAACCATCTCTTTTTTCTGAACCACATACCGCAGCAGCGGCTTCACTAACAATTTTCACTAATTTTTTACCTTCCAGTTGCTTGAGTATGACACTGATAATATTGAATTTAAGATAAAATCCTGTGATTGATTGCATCCGAGGCGGCTCAGATAAAGAAACAGCAACCCTGTCGATCAATTCAGTGTAAGATCTAGCCCGAAAGTTAAATTTCGGCAAAACAAATTGCAGAATGAGACCGGAGGATACGGTTTCTTTTTTCCTTAGTTCCAGTATCTTTATATCAGTTGTCTGCAAGCATCAATATTAAGATATTTTCAGGATGACTTAAATAACTATTTCTCTGAATAACAGGGTCAATTATTGTAATTGTAAATTGTAATTATTTTTTTTAATGAATCACTTATATAACGAGAAAGCAAAATCGTTTGGTGCAAATGTTTGGCACCATAAATGCAAAGTGGTTGAGTTTTAAATCACATAGGAGAATATACTTTTAAGATAAAGTTTGTAAGAATCTGCAGATTGTCATTGGGTTTTGTTGAGCTAACATACAATCTTAAAATTCTGTTGGCAGTAGTAAGCCATTTCTAATGTATCATTTTACTGGGATTTCTTTTCAGCAAGCTTTCCGAACAAGTGCCCGTATTAATAGCTTGGCACATTTCGTACAGGCATAATTGATCAGTACTTAAATCTTTGATATTTGTAAAAGACGGTTAAATGTATTCTATGGGCTGAAACGCTGTTACTGAAAGCGTTTAACATTCTTTTAACGCTTTGCCCAAGGACCCATCGAAACTCCGAGGCCCGGTAGTAGAACCTTCTAATTTTTCGAAGAAGTGACGAAGAGGTAGTTCATTGGCATGTAATTGGCAGACACACCATTGTAATGGTTGTTTTGTCCAAAAATTGATTGATTTCTTGATGACCCAAGTATTTAGAGCCTGGTTCTTTGAGTAAGCTTATATGTTCTTCTAAAATCACTTTCCTACTTGAATCTTTCAATGTCAATTTCTTGTTCTTACGTCTATCAAAATACAGCCCTATTATTTCATCTCCGTCAGTATGTAACTCCTGTTTTATTTCAGTCCGTTGTTTTTCACGATCTCGTCGAAGTTCGCTCCTATCTACTACACTTGATACAGTTTCCTCCGATATTATCCCGACATCTTGGAGCGTGGCCAACACGATGGCAGCACCAGTTCGATCTGATATACCACACCGGTCTAATACTTTTGAAGCAGTAGAGATCTTGGTTGTTGTGATTCAAAATTTTTTACAGTTGTTAATTGCAATTGCGTATTTACATTGTATGAAGAACGATTTAATGCTTTAACTGACCGTTCTCTATGAAAACTTGTAGCTTCCTGAAGCTCTTACTGGGACCGTTTTTCATAAAATTCTCAACTTTTTCTCTTCCTATTTAGGTTTTCCATGAGTTTATTGCTTGTTTTAAAGTCGAAGCTCCCTATATACATTTTTCTGTAACTTATCTGATCCTTTAAGAAATCCCGGCCTTTTAGAGAGACTTTTAATTCATTTTCACAAGAACAAGAGACATAAAATTTACATTTGCATGCTGCAATATCAAATAATGGTGCGGCTTCTACTGTGACAACTTCTGTTTGTAGCTTGCAGTGTCTCTTCTAGAAGCACATGATTTTAACACTCCTCTGTACAGAATCGAGACTTCAAATGTACTTTTTAGAGACTGAATGTACTTTTTTGTCTTCAACACCGAAAATGCGAACACTGCGCTAGACTGCAGCATAAAATGCTTTGTTTACATCTGTCTCATCGCTGGTTGGCCTCTGCTTTCCTTTTTCTGTTCAATTCGTACTGTTTGATTGCCTTGCGGCAGTACTAAAACTCAAAATTTTGAAAAAATATTTATATACCTATAAAAGGTGATTGACGAACCACCTTTTCCGCACTGGTCCATATAGATGGCTATAAGAAGATTTTAGCCGCCTGCAAAGAAGCAACAGGATGCATTCGTCAAATTTTTGGTCCACAAATAGATTATTCTATAAATTTTGAGAACGACTCATATTTCAATATGATCAATTGGCTCAAATTCGAAGTGACTGAGCCGCCATGCTTGCAGTTCTTCACGCAAGACCAGCTGGAAGCATTACAATATTCAAAAGAAATAATCAAATTAGGGGCCGTTCAAGTATTACGTAACGCACTTAGGGGGGGGGATTCGAACAACGCGTTACGCTGCGAGTTAAAAATCTCTGCTTATATTTATTAACGCGACTAAAACATAACAGAAGTCGCTAAAATGACTTTCCGGTAAATTGCGCAACATAATTGTGACTTTTAGGTAAACATGGTCACTTGGGTGATACCGTAACGTTTAAGGAGAGGGGGGGGGGGGTCAAATTTCTTCGAAAATTGCGTTAAGTAATACTTGAACGGCCCTTTACCAGGTTAGTGCAAGAAAATAACTTTATTTCATAGCTTTCTTTGCTAAACTCAATTGTTTTCACAGCTTATCCATTCCTTTCTCAAAACACAGAGCGTTTTGTTCAAGTAGTACAAGAATCTGCAACGGCGGTCACCGATGAACATGATCTTTTGTATGGGCCATATTTTATCTAAGCTCGAGAGCCGCCAGAAATACAGCCAACTTGAATCACGTCGAAATATGGCCGATTAAAATTCTATGCTTTTTATAACGAATTCGATGCCACTGTAAAACTAGATAGAAAGACAACAGTAGAGCTTAGAGAAAAGTAACTTGATCAATAAATTAAAGTTTTAACATACATAAAAAAGTTTTCTCACTATAAAAGCTCCATGTTTTGTTTAAATGATAAGAAGAGCGAATGAAATTGATGAGCTTTTTCGAGATGCTGGGCAACGGCTCCAATACACTTTATTTAATTTTTTTAATTCATGTTGTAGATCTGGTGTGTTCTTAAAGTCTGACTTTTGGAGCCAAAACAAATTTATCTCCTGGAGACAAAAACATGATGTTTAAGATCCGATTCTAAATACCGAAGATATGACGAAAAATTTAATAAGAGATACCCTACGTTCGGTAAAAAACTTTAAAAACATTTTTAAAAATAGTTCTAATGGAGTAATCGAAATACTTCTATTGGAAAAATTTAATGATTTTTTGCAAGCTTTAATTTTCTGACATAAGGATGGTAGAAACTGAGCTATGGTAAGTAAATTTAAAAACGAGGCACTTGATGTCAAGGATCAATAGATTAAAAAGTTGGTCTACTCAAGAAAAAAACATTGATATATCATACTTTAAGATCGAACTGTAAATGCCGAAGATATGATGTTTTTCTCAAATGCGCGACCTCTATTTAGGTCCAAAAAAAAAAAAATTTTTTTTCGAAATTACCTTGCAAAAATGCTTCCGATTTGCTGGTGTACCGAGAAATGTTTTTTTTGAGGTACGGTCTAATGCACATATATAGCATACATTTGAATTTTAGCACAAATTTAAGAAAAACTAAAAGTTTAAAAATTAAATACCAAAGAATTAGAAATAAAAAATATTGGGTACCTTAAAATTAGATTGATTCAAAGACAGAGCAAAACTTTTTGTTCTGATAAAATAAATAACTTTAAAATAAAAGCAAGAAATTAGTATAGAATATTAATATATATTTGTATTCATACGCTTAAGAAGTATGTAAATTAGAGCGGTTCAAAATAAAAACTTTTTGATTTTTCACGGTGTGTCAGTGGATTACAATAGCCCTATATGTCTGTACAAAACAACCCATAAGGATTTTCATCAATTTTGAAAACTGGATTGCTGCCGCCTGTTTTAAGTTGCCTACCCATTTTCGAAAAAATTGATTTAAAAAATGGTGCAAGCTAAGGAGGTTATCAAATTTTGCAACAAAGTGTGTATGCTTTTCGAACTATTATCGATCGAGAAATTCGAATCCGTGATCAGTTTTTCTTCTTTTTTTTTCTTATAAAAAAATTGAAAATTGCCCGGACAAAATTAAAAAATTCCGATTTTCTACTTTCAAGTTGCAAAATCTTGATACAATATTTTACCGCCGATCTAGTGATACATTATTTTTAATGTATATTTCTATATGATAAAATGTTATTGCGAAAATAACGGTGAACAAAAAGTATGCAGAATGCAAGCAGGACTTGTAGAAAGTAATTTGGAATGTTGCTTAGGGTGGTCCAGAAAATCCTTTTTTTTAGTTTTCAGCCGCCTTCTCAAAACCGTAGGTTCCTTATGGTTTGAAATGAGGATCCTATTTTTTTCAGAGGAAACAAAAAATTTTTAAAGGTCGCGCTACTCGTTTTTGTATTAAAAATCTGGGTCTCATAACATTTTAATTTTTAAAACATACTAGCTGTTATTTTCTTAAAACTTTTTTTTTTTTATTTTTTTTTTTTTATTTATTTTAAGAAAAATGTAAAATAAATTTACAAATTATCTAAAACTTAACAGCTATAGCAACTAAAGGCCTCAAGCTTATCAGGAAAAATATAATAATAGGTATAAGACAGGTTTTTTTTTTATATTGTATAGTACAGATTGAGCTTGAATATGAATTTGATAAAAAGTTTTATATTTTCACGATTAACAATTTTTAAAATTTTTTTGAAGTCAGGGTTTCCCAATTCATTACGGATATGGCAGATTGCTTGGCAGTTGAAGAGAATGTGTTGAATATTAATATAGTCGCTGTTGCAAAAGTGGCATGTAGGAAGGCTGGTGTTGTTGAAGAGATGCTGATGTGTGAGTCTTGTGTGTGCCAGCCGAAATCTTGTGTAGATAATTATAAGTCGTCTTGGAATATCAGCCGGAAATAAAGGACTATTTTGGTTGGGATTTATTGATTTATAAGGATGGGAGTAAGCAGTCCAGTTTTGTCTAACGGTCTGTAGGTAGTGTTTGTCGACAGCTTTTTTGATATCTTTACTATTGCTGGAATTTGTAAGCTTAAGAGGTGAACGTGTTGCTATTTTTGCTGCTGAGTCTGCTAGAGTATTTCCATGAATTCCAACGTGGCTGGGTATCCATACTAATTTGATTTCTGCTAAGTTTGTTATTATTATGTCCCTGATACTGGATATTGTGTAGTCCTTATTATTGACGTTTTTAATAGCTAGTAGTGATGAAAGTGAGTCAGTGCAGATCAGATGCTTCTTCTTTGTGGATTTGGCTAAAAGGCATGCTTGCAATATTGCTACGGCTTCTGCCGAGTAGATAGATGCGTGCGCTGGGAGTATGGACTTTACTTTAGTGCTTTCTTCAGCAACGACGCTGTAATCGACAATGTCATCAGTTTTTGATCCATCAGTGAATAGTATGTTCCAGTTTGGATACTTGCTGCGTATTTCCAAATAACTTTTAATAAATATATCATGGGCCGTATTTTCTTTAAGATGTTTTGTCAGATCGAGTATGATTGAGTCTGCTCCAAGGGTCCACGGGGGTGCTTTTAGTTTGAGAATAGATCTCTTTTCCGGTTCAATACTAAGGTGTTTTGCTATATTTACTATTCTTTGCAAACCAGATTCCTTTTTTTTTGTTCTTTTCCTTTTGAGCAGGTTTGTGAGAGCTGTATCCAAAATTGAAATATTTGATTTCGAAAGCTTAATGATGGAACGTCCAGAGAGGTAAGCTTGTCTATTTTTTATAGTTGGCAGTCCTGTTTCCGTCAGGATATTGATTATGGGGGCTGTGCGAAAGGCGCCAAGTGCTAGTCTGCAGGCGGAGTGGTATATTGAAGACAATTTTTGTAGGTTTCTTGCTGATGTATTGCCATAAATTGGGAGCCCATAATCAATTTTAGAAAGTATAGTTGCTTTGACAATATTTATAAGTGAATTTGTATTGCTTTCTAGTTTGATGTTGCTTAAACATTTGATAATATTAAGTCTATTATTTAAGGCTGTACAAAGTTGTTTTATGTGCTCATTCCATAAATATTTACTATTAAACACTATACCTAGTATTTTTAAATTTTTTTCTTCAGTAACTTTAAATGTATCTATATAAATACTTAAACTATCGCATCTTTGTTTTTTGCATATGTGGATATGCTTACATTTTTCTTTTGATATTAAAGTGCCGCTATTTTTACACCAGGCTTTAATTTTATTGAAAAGTAACTGAGTTTCGTTTTTGAATTCAATTGTATTTTTAACATTTGCGAAGATACATAAATCGTCGGCGTGTATAATATGTTTAAAAAATTTGTTTTCATCAATAATCCGACTTAACATATCAAAAGCTATCAGAAATAGTGTCACTGACAACGGTGATCCTTGAAGGATACCATTGGTGAGAGTCCATTGTTCCGATAGCGTCTGATTAACTTTAACTCGTATTCTACGATTTAATAGAAAATTTTTAACATAATTTAATAGCCTTGGACCCACTTTCCATGAAATAAGCTGTTCGATAATAGAGTGCAAACCCACTCTGTCGAAAGCTTTTTCCATGTCCAGTGATATTATTGACATATGATTTTTAGCTGAAATAGAATTGCAAATATGTTCATCTAGTGTTAGAAGAGTATCTAGTGTTCCTCTGCCTGGCTTAAAAGCGGTTTGGTTTGCTGATAAAAGATTTTTGTTTAGTAAGTACCACATGAGTCTCCGCGATATCATTTTTTCCATTGCTTTAGAAATGCAAGGAATCAGGGAGATGGGCCTATATCCTGTTGCACTGGTTTTTGATTTGTTAGGCTTGGGAATCGGGAATACCATAGCAACTTTCCATTGCTGAGGTATTATGCTGGAAAATAAGATATCGTTGTATAGTTCGCACAGTTTTTTTTTACCGCTTGCGGGCAAATTTATAAGTAATGGGTATGGTACATTATCTAATCCCGGAGATCTACCTTTTAGTAGTGACAAGCAGGATTGAAGTTCTAAGGTGGAGAAAGGATTTTCAATTAGCTTTGCTTGCTTATTTAATGGGTAACTTATGTGTATAGTGTTCAAATAAGAACTTTCTTTATTTATGTATTCAATTGAGAAGTTGCTGTTGTCTGAGTAATTTGACCAGGTTTTGCCTAAAAACTCTGATATGTTTTTTGGGGTGGAAACTGAGCTTCCATCTGGGGTCTCTAAGACGTGTATATAGTTTAGAGTATTTTTTCCGTATAGAATGTTAACTTTGTCCCAAAGTATTTTTGATGGGGTGTTGTAGTTTATGTCCTTTGTAAAAGACAAAAAAGTTTTCCTTTTGGAAATCTTTTGTTCCCTTTTGAACATTGCATTTGCTTTCTTATAGTCTAAGATATTTTTTTGAATTGGATTTCGTTTGACAGTTTTCCACATGTCTTTTTTAATGTTGCACAATTTTGCTAGAGTGTCGTTCCACCAATAAACTGTATTTTTAATATGTTTGTGTTTTGTTTTAGGTATTGATAACTTGGCACTTTGCTTTATTTTTTTTAGTATAAGAGCTGCCTTGTGGTTGGTACTTAAATCTGTTCCTATATTTGAAAAAAGGGTCTGAATTGCTGATTGGTACTTCGGTCAATCTGCGTGATTTATTTTGAAATTAGGTTTTTTAAAAATCGATTGGTTCGGAATGTTGTTGAACAAGGTAATTAGGATTGGTAGGTGATCACTGCCATGCAGGTCATCGATAATAGACCAATTGGTGTGCAAATTTAACGGTGGATTACACAGTTCGTGAATGTTGCATGTGTTGTAAAGTGTGTGGGGGACGTATCATTCAATACAATAAAATTATTATTTTGGATAAATTTTGACAACTCACGTCCTTTTTTGTTTTGAGGTGAGTTTCTTGGATTGCTATTATTTTTGCATTCTGATTTTTAATTAATAAACAGAGTTCATTATAGTTATTACGGTAGCCATTAAGATTCCATTGAAGTAACCTTAGGACCATAAGTTTATGATATAGAGGATTGATTCGTCAACTATCGTAAATGGTTATACGATAGAGAGAATTTATAGAGTTTCCATGTCTGAGTCAGAACTGAGAGCGTCTAAAGAGTTTTTCTTTTTTTTTTCGGAATAAGAAGTGAGTGTGTTGAATATTTTTGTAGAGGGAGTTGCCTTGAAGTTTATTGAGTGAGATTCTATAAAGTTGAGTTGAGTTGAGTTAAGTTTAAGTTTTTCATTCGTATGCTCTAAATTTTTTTGTGTTTTCGTTAGTGGGGAGTTCGTAAGCGTGTCAGCGAGAGTTGTTGTTGAAGAAGAGCTTGGTTTTGTAGTTGAAGTGGTATATGACATATAGTCGCCGTTTAATACATTGTGAGAGTTTTCTATTTGGGTTAAGTTGAGAGTAGTGTTTTTTTGTGAAGTTATTGTTGTTTTTTCAGAAGATTTAATTCTCGATTCGTTTTCTTTATTAATTGATTTTCGTTTTTGTTTTGCCAAAACTTCAATGCCGCCACAATTCAAGGATGGTTTTCAATAGAACAGCTCAAAATAAATCGAAAATATTAAATAAAAAAAAATCGATAACTCGTTTGGTTTTCGAAATATCGATACTTAAAAATGTAATTTTTTTATACCCCTACTCCTGCGGCACCACAGTAATTTTACGCGGATCAGTCTATAATATATCCAACACCTGGTTTGCTAGCCACAGTAATTTTACATAAAAGGATTTAAAACTCCCTATTGAAAATCGTCCTTAAATTGCATTCAAAAACCATCAAAATCAAATGTTTTAGTATCAATATTTCGAAAACCAAACTAGGTATCGATTTTTTTTATTTAACATTTTCGATTTATTTCGAGCTGTTCTATTGAAAATCATCCATAAATTGCGGCGGCATTGAAATTTTGGCAATAACGATATTATCAAAAAAAAAATTTTTAGTATCGATAACTCGGAAACTAAACGAGATATTCATTTTTTTTATTTAACATTTTCGATTTATTTTGACGTGTTTTATCGAAAAAATAAAAAAAATCGAGGCGCCACGGAAATCGTAATCTCCCCGTTAATTGGGCTAACAAATGGCTTTTTTCTTGCAATTCTACGATGAAAATCTTTCTTATGTAATACACTACATACAGTGTTCAAGCATACATCCTTTTCAAGACTATTATTCAGAGATATTTAATTTTTTTGCAGTTTTAAACGGATATTTTTTAATTTCGTCTAAAATGCTGCGTTGTAAGCTTTTTTCCCATCTCTAGACTTACAAGTCAATCTAAAGTCTTCTTGGTACCTTTTTATGATTTCGTGGACAGTCGAATGACTTTCTGCGACTAATTCCCCAATTTCGTGGACAGTTTTCCCTCTCCATGTAATTTTATAATAACCTGGCATGCTTGCTTTTCTTTTGGAGCCATTGCTGATAATACGCGTTGTTATAAATATAATTTCTAACACTGAATGTAACTAACAGATGCAAAGTAACGCAACGTAAAACAAAATACTCAAAATAATCCTTTATAAAAAAAATATCGACAAGTTTTCCACTACTTGGTATGTTGTCCGATTATTCGTTGAGCAAATAAAAGTGAGTTGTTCATTTTTTATAATTTCTAAAAAAATTATGGTTAGGTTTTTTTAATTTTTTTGTTGTTTTATGAATAGAGGATTAAGGATGAATTGAATGGCATTCCAATTTTTTTGAAGTTCCAATTGGTTCGTAATTTTTTATATAATTTTTTAAAAAATAAATTTTGTCCGATTATGCGTTGGAGCCACTGTATATACAGTGGCGAATAGTGAAATCCAGACAAATAAAAAAAATTTTAAAAAAAGGTTTTTACGATCCCGTCTACCTTTTTGTTTTGTAGGTATGGTTTTTTTTACAGTTATGTCGTAGGAAGGGCTTTTTGTTAGAGGTTCATAAAAAAAGGAACGAAGCGGATAAGCGCGAGATTTTGACGTTTCGAAGCGGTAGATCAACGATACGGGAAATTTCTGCTAGAGTAGGCTTCAGTAAGTCCTCAGTAGTCAAATTTTTGATAAAGTATTCTAAAACTAGGTCGACAAGTCGAAAGGAAGAGTCAAGAGCCCGAAAAAAGGCTACTGAAGCTGATGATCGACTTTTAAAAAAATATTGGTCTTAAAATCTGCTTCAAAACGGCTGTAAAAATTAGAAAATAGTTTGTTGAATGTGGAGTAATAAAAATTTCTCAAATGACTGTGACGAAGGCTCTATGATGCTGGTTTATCTGCACATCATCTAGCTAAAAAGCCCTTTTCGACCAATCAAATGCGTCGGAAACGCATGGATTGGACCAACCAGCACAAAATGTGGACTGTATCCGAATGGCAGAATGTGATCTTCTCAAATGAATCAAAGTTCAACATATCCGGCTCCAATGGAATGCTGGACGTGCGCCGAAGAACTGGAGAGCGTTATAGCGACGAGTGCACCCAAAGAACATTTAGGCAACCGATTAGTAGAATGGTCTGGGGATGCTTTTCTTATTACCAAGTTGGACAACTGGCCTTGATTGAAGGAACTGTCAAACTGATAGAATGATAGAAAACTTGGAAACTTCTATTGAAGAGCATTTTTCGCGTGTGGACAACGTGATTTTTCGATATGAATCTGCGCCTTGTCATTGAGCGCAATTGGTAAGCATTAGTATTTTGTAAATCCTTATTTTGTACTTAACAATAACCCACAACTTTTATCCTTTTTCTTATACCATACACAGATTAAATTTGGTACACGGATACAGATCATATATATCATGAATTATGTATAAAGTGGGCGGAATTGGAAAAGTGGGCGTGTCACTTTTTAACAATTAAAAATTTTGATTGGCAAATTCGATTTCCATAAAAATTGTAGGGATGATACTACTGAGAGCAGTCATCAATACAAGCTTCGTCAGTATACTGGAAAAACACGTTGAAGGGCGTGGCACAGCCCACAATATTTTTAAACGACATAATTAGAGAACTAACGACGTAATCGTAATGAAATTTAGTATGGCAGATATACATACTTGCTAAAAGGTATCTTCTTACGAAAGTTTGGCACAATAGAACCGGTGGGCGTGGTACCTCCCATATAAGCAAAACACGTTTAATGCTATAGATAGTGTGCAATAAGAGTAATCTTCATAAAATTTGGTGCACAGATGTCCATTATTATAGGCTATAAAATTAAATAAATTTCCACGGGATTTCATCAGTGGGCGTGGCACCTCCCATATAAACACAAACTTGAAAGTGATATTTTAAGAAAACTATTGCAGCAATTGGCATGAAATTTGATGCAGGTGGTTAATTTGCTAAAAGATATGTCAGCATCTGAAGTGGACGAAATAGCACCAGTGGGCGTGGCACCTCCCATACAAGTAAAATACCTTAAGTGGCATATCTATCGAAATATATGAGCAATCATACTGAAATTTGGTAAAAGAGGTTTGTGTATGGAAAGCTATTTCTGGATCAAAATCAGTCTCGATTGTATCAGTGGGTGTGTCACCGCCCTAAATTTTAAGGTTAATAAAGGCATATATCGCAAACTATACAAGCTATTTCGTTAAAATTTAGTATGTGGATGTCAATGACGAATATAATTTCTTGAACCAAAAGTAGGCGGATTTGGAGAAGTGGGCGTGTCGTATTTGGTTTTCTGCATTTCTATTACATTTTTTTCAACATTTTCCACATTCTTTTGACTTTTCCAACATTTTAACTTTTCTCAATACATATATTCCATATACATATATACGAGTATTTCCCACTTTTTCAACTTGATTCGACATTTTCTTTATTTTTTCGACTTTTTCATGAATTTTGAATTGTTTCAACATTTTTCAACTTCTTTCAACATTTTCCTTTTTTTCAAATTTTTCAATTTCTTTTAACTTTCTTCATTGGTTTCCATATTTTAGACTTTTTGAGTTTTTTTGAACTGTTTCAACACTTTTCATCCTCTTTGAACGTTATTACATTACTTTCGTCTTCTTCAACCTTATCAACGTCTTTTTAACATTTATTTGGAAAGTATGTACTTTCAGTGCAGTGTAGGGTATGTGAGTTTCGGCCTGGCTAAAGATAACACCTTTACTAGTTTCTTCTTCTTATACAGGTAAAGAATTACGAAATTTTGAATTTTTGCGACTGAAAGAAGCCTGAAACGATTTAAAGACTGTCTGGCTGTTAAAGAGAGTATTTAAATCGTTTCATGCTGATGATGACTCAAATAAGAGTTGAAATGCATACAAATATATAAAATTAAAAATAAATAATTTGTTTTTATATTTGTTAAAAAAGCGCAGTCAATTAAGGCGGTTAAGATTTAAAAATTTTTAAATTGCTTAAGATTAATTAAGACTTCGCGGTGTGTCCAAATTATTAGTTGTTTTCAAACTAATAATAAATTCAAACGAATTTATGAATTTGTGGAATTACAAAAATTTTTTCGGAAAAAGTTGATGACCTTTTTTTAATTTGAACAAGATAATACATTATTTTAAACGACAAAATGTATGGTTTTTTTTTTGCTTATATAAAAATAGTTTCACCCCCAAATAATGGCCATTAACGGCTTTTACCTGCAATTAATTGCTCAACGGACTCCTATGCGGCCTACGACATTGCCATGCAAGTAACGGCCTTGTCGTGTCAACCGAGTTCATCGCTAATGTTCAATTTTAAACATCAAGCAGTTATTTTTTCTTCATTTAAATAGCTGCAATTTTTCACGTTTCTATGCGCATGATCATTGGCGTGGCCAATGACCAACCAACGACCTCTTTTGTTCAGACTTTCTTAAAAAGGGGCTTTAGCCAAATCAAACTCATTTCGACATCTACCGGAAAGGGCAGAACAACGTTTGCCGGGAGAGCAATATCTAATAATATTCAATATATAATTTACAATCGTAGTGAATCTATGAAATAATTACTTAAGTTGCATCAATCCTTCTATTAAAAGAAGAACTGTTATTAGAAATATTTCATGTCTCACATTTTGCATAGCAACAATCTCAATCCATGTGACTTAAGTATGGATGACCATGTACACAGCCTCAAATAGTAATTGAAATTGGTACTTAATTTATATACATAATAAAATGTTTTCCACGTACCATCCTTGTTCATCCCCATTTGAAGGCACTTTTTTAAACGACAGGCCTGACATTGATTTCGATGAGCTTTGTCCACAATACATCGTCCAGTACCAGCCTGGCATCTGCAAGATATGTAAAGAAAAATCTCAAAATAAAATAAATAAATCAATTTTATAGCAAATGAAAATCAAATTATGTGTCGACAAAAAAATATTTAATTAACTTAGCACTTAAGCCATCAAATGAAGACCACAAATGCTCTTTAACTAAAGCCTTTCGACTTAGATTTACTTATGTACGTACGTAGCTTCAATAAAATTGTAACATTTGTCAATTCAATGTAAAAACACCCAAGAAGCTAAAAGCCCGTCTGCTTTAATACGCCCTTATGCAAACAAAAGCCAATGATCCCTGCAGTAAAGTCTTTGTGCACTTGTGATATCTAATCGAATAACGATTGAAAATTTGTCGTGCGAAATTAATTCCACTCAACATAGTTTCTGACAAAGGAAACTTCCACTTTCGCTAAAAAATTTATAAATCAAATCACGTTACTTTTCTGTTTTGCTGAAGGAATGTAACATCGTGGATAGAAAAACAGTGAATCTGGTTGCAGCGTGTTTATAAGAAATTCTGTATCTAATGGTTTTTTTTTTAAATTTTTTTGGTTGTTTGTTGGCTTTTTAATAATCTATATATTAATACGTGAACATCGAAACTTATGGTACGCTTTTTTAGTAGTTATTATAAAGAGAGGGGAATGAAACTTATATCATTTGAAAGGTACTGTTTTGTAGATGTGCACAAAGAAAAAGTAATTTGTAATAAGTTCCGTTAAAGCAGGTAAAATAAAGAAAACATACGCACATGATTCCCTCATAAAAAACGCTTAAACGAACGCAAGGTGAGGTGAGGTGAAATGAGGTCCATGGGCAAAGACGTTTTGTTCGTCATAGGTCGGCAAAATTCTTCAAAGTTAAAACTTGATGGGTACGGTTTTACGTTGTATAACATTCAGTGTTAGAAATTATATTAATCACAATGCGTATTATCAGTAATGGCTCCAAAAGGAAAGCAAGCATGCCAGCTTATTGTAAAATTACGTGGAGAGTGAAAACTGTCCACGAAATTGGTGAATTAGTCGGAAAAACTGATTCGACTGTCCACGAAATCATAAAAAGGTACCGTGAAGACTTTAGATTGACTTGCAAGTCCAAAGATGTACAGGTAAAAAAGCTTAATAGAAGATTAGAACGCAGCATTTAAAACGAAATTTAAAAATATCCGTTCAAAACCGCAAGAAAAATTAAGTATCTCTGAATAATAGTCTTGGAAAGGATGTATGCTTGAACACTGTATGTAGTGTGTTACATAAGAACGATTTTCATGGTAGAGTTTCAAGAAAAAAGCCATTTATAAGCCCAATTAATACAATCAAGACGGTGAAATTTGCATAAGAATACCTGCTCAAAACTGATGAATTTTGGAAAACCGTAAGCCCTCATTTAATAAGTTTAGAATGTTGTTATTTCAACTTTTTTCTGTATATTGAAGATTCTCTCGGGAGGGGTCCCGCCAGATCTCACCAAGGGGAGGGGGGGGAGTCAGAATTTTCAAAAAAGCACCTCACGTAATTAATGGACGTCCCCTAATACGCGTTGTGATTAATATAATTTTTAACACTGAATGTAACTAATAGATGCAAAGTAATACAACGTAAAACAAAATACTCAAAATAATCCTTTATAGAAAAAAATATCGACAATTTTTTCCGATTATTCGTTGAGCTAGTAAAAGTGAGTTGTTCATTTTTTATAATTTCTAAAAAATTTTTGGTTAGGTTTTTTTAAATTCCTTTGTTGTTGTATGAATAGAGGATTAAGGATGAATTGAATGGCATTCCAATTTTTTTGAAGTTCCAATTGGTTCGTAATTTTTCATATAGTTTTTAAAAAAGTAAAGTTTTGTCCGATTATGCGTTGGAGCCACTGTATTTGTTTCGATTCTTAAAACCTCATCAGCATATTTTCGGTTGATGCCTACGTCAGCACTCAAATTACACCCGCTATATTAATGCAATTCTAACGAAAAACTTACTTTTAACTACAAGCAAATGTGGAAATTTTTGAGTGAAAACAAGATCACACCATTGCGTTGAAATTTCAATCAGCTATTCGTTTTGTTTACATTCTTAGAGCATGACGTCATGCAAGAGGAGTAAAACCAAAGAGACGAGTGACAAAAAACGTTATGTCTATATTCTAGAGTTGTTTTTTTCCTTTGTTTTCTCAAAGTTTGTTTAATAAAATAAAGCTTGTATCAACTTGTAAAATTTTACTTGAATGTTGATCGCTGCTATTTTGGCTAAAGTTCAATTAGGTATCTAATTATTACTATTTTTTAGACAAGTTATAATGGAGAGAGACAAAATTTAGGCAAAAGTTAGTCATCTTTACTTAAAGGCCATCATTTTCTCGACGAATGTGTGATTCATTCTTTTCCCAACTTTTCAAAAATTGGGTGGCAAACTTAAAAGGCCTCAGTATATACCACCCCAAAAATTCAAAATTTGTAGCTGCCTGACTTGCCGTTAGGTAAGTCCGTCCTTGACTATAATGGCGTGGATAATAACAATGTATAAAAAAACGTTCGTGAAAAAAGTAATTTAATATTTCCAATCGCTAAATTTTAGGAAAATTCTGAAATTTTTCAACGGGCATTTCACACTATACGAAGCCAGTTGAATAAAAAAATAATCTCGAAATTAAAGCTAACTTTTTCCGAGATGACTCAAATAATGCTAAGCAACTCTATTTTTTGTCTGATATTCCACTATACATTTCTTACATATAAGTTTTGTCCCGCTGAACAAGAAAATCGTAACAAAAAAAAGTTTTTTTATAAAGATACTTAAAAGTTTTGTTAGGCGATAGGGAAAGAAATGTGGTGAAAAAGAAATTTTTTGTCTATTGACTCAATAGTTTAGGCTAGGGTTGACCATTTGTCCTCCCGCGGTCGCGAGCATTGAAACGTGCAATAACTCGTCCCGCCGTGTAGTTGCTAATCTCTATGCGCTGGTTCGTTTGTCAAATAAATATGCAAGAGACCCAGTCAGAATCAAACGTGCAAATACAAACAAATGTGCGCAAATGAATTGCGTAATGCCAGTTGAGAAAAATGCGAAAGGCAATTTTTTTCGCATGTATTATTGACTTGTAAAAAGAATGAGAGACTAAAGAAATTGCTCTTGCTCTAGAAAAATAGTTTTAATTCTTGGAAAGGTACTTTTTGTTTTTATTGATGAATTTTGAGATTAAAATTTTTTTATGTAAACATTTATATTTATTTATTTACATACATCTGTGATGTACGAATTTCAACTGGGTAATGTTTTGTTTTCCTTTGAATTTCTACACACATTTATACGCATACTAGCTCGAAATTAATGTGACAGAAGTCAACTCGCTGTCGACTTTTGGGCAACGAAGTTGAGCATCCCAAGTTTAGGCAATATGGAGAGACCAGTGATGGCATTTGGGTTTTGTGAAAATGTACTGAATCGAAACTTCATATGTACTTTTAAGAGCCCAAATGTACTTTTTGGTCTTGAACACCCAATTTTCCTTAAATGTACGAAATTATTCTAAAATTTACTAATAAAAAACAAAAAGGTCCTCACTTTTCCCATCTCAAAAACCCTAGCCAAATTAGATATATTTCATATTAAATTAATTACAAAATCTGCACATTGCGCGAAACGTAATTAATATAACAGGTAATTACTGTAAATCTATTCATTGCGGTTGTTTTCATTTACTAAAAAACAAAAAAAAAAGGTAAATATTATAAATTGTCCAAATGTACCGAAAATGTACTGAAAATGTGCTAAAAATTTGGCAAATGTACTGAAAATGCCACAAATGTACCGAATGTACTGAAAACTTGTCGAATGTATACTAACAACGATTTTTCAGGACGCAAATGTACCGAAAAAAGTACAAATGTACCGAAAATGCCATCACTGGGAGAGACATCGATATTAAGCTGCGTTTTCATGTTATATTCTACTATCTTCTTCAATCAAATTTTTGTAAGAAAGAAAGAGTATGCGAGCAGAACTTAATAGGCTTGGCAAATGCGAAAAAGAATAGGCATACATTTGCTATTTTTATAGCATGTGATATCCTCTGAGATTCCAGGAGATCATGAAAGTTCAAATAGTTGAACTTTTGCTATAAAAGTTGATCTCATGCTGTAAGTTTTATAGTAATTTTTATAGTTGTTGTTTATGTGCTGTCAAGTTTAGATAGTTTTTATGTTTAATTTATGTTCTTAAGAAATATATATGTATTTAATTTTCAGTTGAAAGCCGAAGAAATCAATTTTGTTTTTATTTTAAGGAATTCAACTTTAAAAGCATAATTGATAGTCAACGTTTGCACAAGGAAATTCGGTGAAAAAAATTCTTGTCTATTCTCCTTTGTGAATTTGTTTTGCGTTTACACACGAAAACTAGAATTTCTTTGTGCTTGAAAATGCCAAAGCAATTACTGCGTCAACCCGCCACAACGAACGTAAATTCAAAGGAATGAGTAAAAGATTTGAATAAAAAAAAATTTCAAAAATTATATGTATTTCTTATTTTAATTCAATATTAAAGTGAAAATTGTATTGCATAATTTATTTTGCCAACATTTACTTGACAGACTGTATATCAATAGTAAACTTTTTTTGGACATAAATTTAATTGCAAAAATAAACGATTTGATGGGCAGACGAATTACCTTGTGCTATTTGTCAAAGGAAGCATTCAGTTTTCTGAACTAAAAAAATGTAAAGCACTTTTCCAAACCATTGTTCAGTGGAGTCATTGGCGAAAAAGACCTTCATCAGTAACGCAATGTTATCGTTGTCAAATGTTTGGTCATGGGGAGCTTAATTGCCACCTTCCACCAAAATGCCAATCATGTGGCGAAAGTCATTTATCCAAAGCTTGCTCTTCGACAACGATAATTAAATGCTCAAACTGTGGTGAAAATCATAAGTCATCCGATCCAGGTTGCCGAAAAAATTAGAATATGTAAATATTTTGAATAATTTAAGAACAAGATCAAAGCGTAGGCTGCAAGGTACTAATAGGCCAACATTAACATCTATTCAATTTCCACCTCTTCAAAGTCGTTCAGCTGAAGCTAGAACTGCAACCTATACGTTGCCTAATTTGAGTTACTCTAGTGTTGCTAGACAAGGCAGAGAAATTAATAATAGTGGCGAAGAATTGTTTTCATCAGCTGAATTAATCGAAATAACCAAAGAATTACTGCAAAACCTGCGTTCTGCTCACACTAAAGAGGCTCAAATTATGGCAATTGCTAGCGTTGTTACCAAATATGCTTACAACAATGTCTAATTTAAAATGTATTTTATGGAATTGTCGCAGCATTGTACATAAATAAAAAACTTAATTTCTTTAATTTTATTTGTTCCAATAATATCGACATTGCTTTACTTTGTGAAACATGGCTCTCAGCTAACATTAGTTTTAAGCATCAAGACTATTTTACTTATAGGCTTGACAGATCTTTTGCTAGGGGTGGTGGAGTCTCGATGGTTATAAATAAAGGCATTGAGTATGAACTCTGCCCTTTTTTGTATCTGGAAATTATTGAAGCCCTTTCAATAAAAATTAAATTAACTAATAACACGAGTGTAACTTTAACTGCTGCCTACTTTCGATTCGGTAAAGTCTATAAAGTTCGTTAACGACTTAAACAAGCTTTTGCGTTGTAGTGGTAATTTTTTAATTTGTGGTGATTTTAATGCACGTCATAGCTATTGGGGTTGTTCTAGGAAAAATAAATGGGGTGATCTGCTCTACTCAAATTACACAAGAGGTAGCTTTTCTGTTTTGTTTCCTCCCGATCCTACGCATATCCCAAGTGCTGCACGAGGTTCACCGTCAGTGCTGGACATATTAATGACTAATTGTCCTTCCATTTGTAGCCAACCTTTAAGTTCTGACGCGTTAAGCTCTGATCACAACCCTGTCTTCTTTAATATTAACAGTCATGCCATTCGCAATAGCAATGTGAGGTATGATTTAAAAAATGCGAACTGGTCTGCTTATAAAAGAACCATTAGAAACTCTTTGAATGCCTCCTCTTTCACACCTCAAGCTTCATCTTTTGATGAAATGAATATCAAGATTTCTTTTTTTAACTCCATTATTAAAACTGCTTTTGATTCAGCTGTGTCCCAACGAAATTTTGTTCTGCAAACCAACAAAGAATTCCTCAATACATAAAAAATATGATTAGTGACCGAAAAATAGTCCGCAGACAATGGCAAAGAAGTCGACTTCTCCTTTTTAAGGACAAGTTAGATCTTCTGAACTTTAGCATAAAAAATGGTCTAGAAAAATTTAGAAATGATTCTTTTAATAAATGCTTGAGGAACTTAGATATTTTGGAAGCTTGCAAAAGTGTTCAAAAACAAATATTTTTCTGTTCCGGCGCTAAAACTGAATGGATCTATAGCTATTACAAGGCACGAAAAGCTTTGTGCCCTTGGCACTCATTTTTGCAATGCACATCAGACCACTATGCATCTTTCTGATTCAGAAACAAATGCAATAGTTGGTGATGCCCTCCTCGCCTAGGAAGCCGAAAATGTGCAGAACATACCAAATATTGACCCTAAATCTGTTTTATTTCAGATACAATGTCTTAAAGTTCGAAAAGCGTCTGGTTTAGAAGGAATTTGTAATCTTCACCTTAAAATCTACCTTTTGATGCAATTAGATTCCTTTGCAATATTTACAACAATTGCCTTATATTGGCATATTTCCCAGCTAGCTGGAAACATGCTAAGGTTGTTGCTATACCAAAAGTTGGTAAAGACTTAAAAAGTAGAAAAGTTATCGCCCGTTATCGGATATTCCCAAAACGAGCAATGCTAATTTGGCACTCTTTGCAGATGATACCTGCATCTATGCTTCTCATAGTTCAGTTATCGACATAATTACCAATATTGAAATCAACCTACACGAGCTTAGCAAATATTTCTTTAAATGGAAAATTAAAATAAACTCACTTAAGTCGCAAGCAATGTTCTTTACTAAGAAAAGAGCTTTAAGGAACCTTCCACAAAGAAACATATTCTTTGGTTGTGTTGAAATTGAATGGAACTCTGAACTTAAGTACCTGGGAATGGTTTTTGACAAAACTTTAACATTTAAGCAGCATATTAGTGAAAGGGTTAAAAAAACAGATCTTCTTATTAAAACTTTGTACCCAATGATTAATCGGAAATCACACTTAAGCTTGGAAAATAAGTTAATGATCTATAAAATAATTTTCTTACCGACTCTAACGTATGCATCACCAGTTTGGGCTAGCGCTGCTCTATCTCATATTAAAAAATTGCAAATCATGCAAAATAAGGTGCTAAAAATTATGGCCAATCTCCCTAGAAACTTTTCTACAAGAGGTCTCCACCACCTTACAAAAATTGACAAAATAAATATGTACTTAGCAAGCAATAAAGAAAGGTTTGTCCGAAGTTGTGTTCTTTCGGAAAATATTTTGATAAGAAATCTTAATTTCTCTTAAGTTAATAAAAAATCATGTAAAACTAGTTTAAGTTTTATAATGTATAAATGTGCGGGCGCATTTGTACTTTAGATTTAAGTTTAATAAAATTTTCAGAGGTTTTTTTTTTGTCCTACTTTTCCTCTACCATATACAGTTAGTGGCAATAGTAATAACCATCAACATTAATCTTAAAGAAAAAAAAAAGAAAAAACGCAAATATAACAACTTCAATAAGTATTTTACTTAAAGTACTACAAAATTTATGTTGCAAAAGTAAGTATGCAAAACTAAACATATTTCAGTATTAATTCGATTTTTGATAAGAAGCAGCTGCTTTAAGGAAATTAATACCTCGTTGGAAAGCCTTTGGACTTAATCACTTCATTTAAGCGTGATGGCATTGAATATACCAAATGTTGAGTAACAGAGGAAGGAATTTATTGCCACTCTTCCATGAGAACTTTTATAAGGTCACTTCTGCTATTAATTTGCCTTTTCCTAATTTGTCTATCAAGATGTTCCCACAGATGCTCAATAGTATTTAAGTCCGGTGATTGTGGGGGTGTTTTTAGTTGCCTTGGGACATTATTGGCTAGCCAATCCTTAACAATAACCGCAGTGTGTTTCGGGTCATTGTCCTGTTGGAAAATATATCACTCCGCCAGATCTAATTTGGAAGCACTTTGTTCTAAATTGTTTTCCAATATACTCAAATATTTAAATCTATCCATTATTCCATCGATAATCCATGAATTTTATTTTCCTTTGCAAAGCTTAATCTTTTCTTCTTATTAACTGCGCTGACATAAGGCTTCTTTCGAACATTTCGACCATGATATCCTGCCGTGTGCAATACACGGCGAATAGTTGAAAGATGGCACGATTTTCCAGTTTCATTTTGGATTTCAGTAGTTATTTTCGGACCACTTTTTTTTGGGTTTTCCCTGACTTTGCGAACAATCGATCTAGTTTCTGTGGAAGTGAATATGCGGGGCCGACCAGAGCGTGCCTTGTTTTTAGTGGTACCATCTTTTTGAAACTTCTCAATTATTTTTTGAATAGTTGCAGGGCTTTTATCCATAATTTCCGCAATTTTTCGCTGAGATTTTTTTTGCTTAAACAGCTTGATAATAAGATCTTTCATATCCTGGGAAGTTCACTTCCTCGAGGGGCCATCTCAATTTTTTGCGGCGTTTTCAATAAAAAAATGTGTTCTAATTAAAAAAACAAGAGTCCTTTCACAATTTTTGCAAAAAAAATGTACCCAAAATTTCATCTTACCTCATTAGAAACCTACAACGCTTTGAAAGTTGTCATATGCATACTTACTTTTGATGCGTAAATTATGCTGCTGCGCAATAAAAAAAGTAGCGCAGTCTAACGGGATCCATAGATCTTCACATTCTTTTGTTTTTCTAAATTCGTATATTCAGGGTTGCAAGATATTATGAAACCAACATATTTGAATGTTTCATTGGTAACGAAAATGAGGCAAAGCTTTTAACATGTCAACTGCATACTTACTTTTGCCACTAACCGTATATATTTTTACATTCTTAAAGCAACTTTTTTCATTGTAAAATAACTATTATTAAACTTTAGAGCTGAAAAGTATAACTGAACTGCCGTATCGTATTTTAGTAATAACCATAGTATGTTGTACATTATTTTGAAAATTGGTTAAATAAAGAATTGAATTGAATTGAATTATTTTAAAACGTAATGAACACCTATTTTTTTGACTGCAACGCGTAATAAATAAAAAACACTAAAAACTCCTTTAATTGTAATCTATATATTAATTCGTGAACATCGAAACTTATGGTACACTTTTTTAGTAGTTATTATCAAGAAATGAAATGAAATGAAACTTATATCATTTGAAAGCTACTGTTTTGTAGATGTGCACAAAGAAAAAATAATTTGTAATATGTGCCGTTAAGGCATGATTCCTCCATACAAAACGTTTTAACGAATGCATTTTGATCGCGTTCATGACTACTTGAGATAGAGGCAAGGTGAAATGAGGAGAAATGAAATCAATGGACAAAGACGTTTTGTTCGTCATAGGTCGGTAAAATTTTTCCGAAGTTAAAACTTGATGGGTACGGTCGAGTTTCGACCACAATACGATACTTGTTTATTTAAATATTGAATGCATTTCAGACCTTGTGCGGTCCATCATCAGCAATGCACTGTCAGAGTAAAAAAGTTAAGAAAAGGGAGAAAACATTGACGAAACAGTAACATTTTATGATACCATATTACAAAACAAAATTGAAATGTAAATAAAGACTAAGGTGAACAACTAAATAATCACAGTTACAATTTAATATTAAAATAAAATAATGAGAGATGCAACAGCTGATATGTGACAATGATCACTCAAAGCAAAACAAAATAAAATGTAAATTGAGACTGTGGTGAAAATAGATATAAGCAATAACAGTTACAATCAGGGGCGGAAGAATGTCAATTTAAGCTGCAGGCAAAAGCTAATTGTAAGTTAATTAAACAAAATGGCAAGTAACAAGAAAATGAGTACCTGTGTTGATAGATTTAAAAACTAATTATTTAAACAATTTAGAGAAATTTTACTTGAATAATACTAGTTTATGTTCCTTTGATGAGAGATTACTTTTATATGTATGTGCTATTTTGTGCTGAATTCGAAAATGAAAAAAAAATTTTTTGAATGGTCCATTTTTCGAAATATTGTGGTCTTCTCAATTTTTCGGCATCCTTTCACTTTAAAACTCTTATATTAAGATAGAAATGTCGAATTTCATCGTTATTGTAGCTTAGTGGATTTATTGTAGTAGTTAAGATGGCAGCATCGGCGATAGGATTATTAGTTCTTGTTGCATTTCTTGTCCATTGATATCACATTCTTCTCCATTTGTGAAAATTATCTATAGATTTCAGCAGTTTTTTTTAAAGTTGAGCTTAACCACAGAGTGATAATGTTTGGATATCATATAAAAAGCTAAAGCTATCACAATGACTTTTCATTTGCTGAAATCTGTCGTCAAGTGATACGATAGCTACATGCAGAACTGAATAGAAGAATTTGACTTCAGAGATTTCTTCCCTGAAGTGCTGGGATCATCTGACTGTTCGTAATCAAATTGCATTTGATTCTCCTTGGGCCCATATGCGTTTTTACCAAATTTTCATGATATGTGCTGGAATCGGATTCCAGTGAAAAACCGAAATAAAAGTTATGTCCCCAAAACTGAAAAGCGTGGACTATTTAAATTTAATAGGAAATAAAATAGTTATACGTGGGCAGCAATTAACTAAAGGTAAATTATATTTCAGCAAGATAATACGGCAGTTAATACAGCGAAAATAGTAAGAGTTTTTCCGGGACAACAACACAAATCCTCTAGGATGGCCAGTTCGTTCTCCTGACCGAACTGCAGGATGAGTCCATCCACGAGCTCAAAAACAGCTTATTAGCCCACTGGGAGGCTTTTCTTCGAAAATACGTTAAAAAGCTATTTAAATCCTTACAAAGATGAATGACTGAAGTGGTAAAGAATAAAGAAGGATCCACTCTTATTTTTTTTATAACATCTAGAAGGAATTTAAGTAGCTTACAAAAATTTTGTGCTATCGATTTGTCTCACCTTAAAATGAAGTTTTTAATTTATTCAAAAATACATTAATTTTTTTGACAAATTATTTATAAGTTACTTATTTTCTTAGCTTTAAGAATATATACCATGAAAATAAATTTTTAGTAATTGTTGTAAATCCTTTAAAACACCGAAGAATTAGTTTTGCTATCATTTTGTCGCGGTCTGTACCTCAAATACAGAATTCGCTTCAATATGTTCAGCACAGACCCGTGCGTACGGGGGGTTTTGGGGGTTCTAACCCCCCATTGGAAATTTTTTTTACATAGAATTTTATTGACAATGCGTTCTTACTTAAATAAAAACCAAAAAGACTTGCGCCTCTTACGAAAAATTAAAAATTTTATGAAAATAAAAAAAACTCACATACACATGTTTAGAAAAAGGTATAAAAGATATAACAAATGATACACTTAAAAATTTACTTATGTATGTATGAATATACTTTTCAAATGATGCCCATTTTGTTGAGATCAGTTAAAAGGTTTGCAGCTTATACTTTTAGTAATTTTTAGAAAATTTATTCGCAACTTCCGATATTTCACAAACCAACGAAAGTTGTTAAAGTATTCTGTTTTTTCATTAAAAAACACCTTATTTCGGGAGAAGAATAAGAAGTTCAAAGTGTTGGTAAGGTTATCTAGCTTGAAAATTTTTCCCATTAATTTTTTAATTCACAACAATTTTTAACTTCTCTTGAGAAGTTATTATAATAGGTCCGAAAATCGAAATAGGTAATTTTGTGTTTTCTTTACGTTTCAAGACCTCGACAATCGTTTACAAGTATTTTTAGAGTGATGTCTGTGTGTGTGTGTGTACGTATGTAGACATATTTTGGCTTTCGTTTCCTCAATAACTACCGGACAGAATTTTTTGATGACCATATCAATTGATACGCCACGTCATGACTTAGATCTGAAAGGAGTCTGGAAAAAATCGGTCCAGCGGTTCGTTTTTTATTCATAAAAAACTGACTTTTTTATGCACGCAATATAAATCTCATATAAAAGTATGGATTCGTAGAGTTGAAATAGATATTCATCAGAATGCCTATGTATTTGTTTAATCTAGATAAATAGTGCCATATTATAATCATAAGATATTCTCAAATGATTTTCAAAGTATCGAAACATTAAAAAAAAAGAATTGTTCTTAAGAGAAGTTGCTTGTACGGTACTTGCTGCCGAACCGATTTTTCAAAATATCTTTGATATTTTATTTTTTTATATGTTATTCCTCAATCAAACCTAAGAATGCATGTACTTTCATATCGAAATTCCCGCCATAATTTTGGAAAATCTGAGTTCTAATTGTATGAATTTTATGATATTTTCCAAAGTTATGTCTGAAATTTCGATATGTAAGTACATGCAATCTTAGATTTGATTGAGGAATAACATATAAAAAAATCATAAAAAAAGAAGATGTTATATTAAAGATGTTTCGACAAAAAATTTTTAAATAAAAAAATTAATGTTTCAACAAATTTATTTAAATTTTTTTAATTTTTTTTATAAAGTTATAGTATTTTTAACAAAAAAAATTCTATAATTTTTATCATATCTCCTATGGTTTTTGAGATATTTCGTTTTGTATGCTTTGTAGTCAAAAATACTTTTTTTACTAACTTTATAACCTGACATGAAATATCCAAGTCAAAAGCCCCCCCTTGGATGATTTCTGCGCACGGGCCTGGTTGAGCAAGTCCCTTGACATCAGTGATAACGCTTTGAATAGCTGATCCTCAATTTTTCAGGAAGCAGCTCACCCTCTCCATTAGTTTCATAGTTGTTTACAAACTGATAGTTATTTTCTGAAGTTGCTTACTTACAAGGTTGACTTGAAGCAAAATTCAATGCCAAAAGTATACAATTGAGTTGTGAGCGCCGAGAGTTTGGCGTCCTACTTTCGTAGGCGGAGCAAGCATCGCCTTCACCTTCGCCTTAATCCGGCCCTGGTTACAATGCAATATTAAAAATGATTGAAAAATGTTAAACAGCTGAGATGTAAGAAAAATTTTTTGATTATAGTAAATTGAAAAGTGGTGAATTAATATTTTCAACGTTGCTGTTCATTAGATTGTTATTCTTGTGGATAAAGATGCTTTTATATGCATCAAGATCTCTATCATTTGAGACGTGTTTCAAAATTTTAACATGGGATATGGATACATCAGCGTGATTATTAGTGAGCGCGTGGGTTGCTATGGAAGATTTTTGCGGTCTGTTATACTTTAAGTGGCTGAAATGTTCTGCAAAACGTACTTTAATATTACGTTAGGTTTGTCCAATGTGTTTTTTATTACAAATTTTGCAATCATATTGATAAATCCCTGACATTTCATCACATTTGGATTTAACCTTTGTTGACCCGAGTAAAGTTTTAACTTTTTGTTGTTTATTGGAGAATACAATTTCCATGCCATGGGATCTGAATTTTGACTGCAATTTGTTCGTTATGGACGGAACAAACGTCACCGAAGCACGTTGTGTATTGTTATTGTTGTTTATGGCCTTTTCTTGTGTGAATAGAGGTGTTAATTTTGACTTTTATATTTTTAAAGAATGTTTTTTAATCAATTTGTCTATTATTACATCGCTGTATCCATTTGAACCTGCAACGTTTTTTAAATAATTATATTCTTTTAATAAATGTTTTGAAAATAATGACAGTTCGCATAACCAATGTACCATTGAGTGGCATTGTTGAAATGGGCAATGGGAATCGTTCGTAATGAATCTTTCAGTTGCTGTAGGTTTTCTGTAAATTGAGAACTCTACTTTATTTTTAACTTTAGTGATAATAAATCCAAAAGAGGTAGTTCATTATGTATATATTTATTTTTTCATTGTGAAATTTATAGTTTCAAATTTTGAATTTAACAATTCTAGAGTTTTTTGAATGTCGTCTACATAGCTTATCCATATCCGTGGTAGCAAACCCTGTTGTCTTAAATTGACTTCAAATGCAGACATAAAAACTTCGGCAATGTAAGGAGATAAAGGGTTTCCCATACTAGTGCCGGCCTCGATTTTGTAATAATTCTCACGAAATTTGAAAAAATGTTGTTACATGCAGACTTTAGCTGTTTTTAAGAAAACCTGTTTCTTTTCATCTGAAATATCAAATGCATTTAAGTGTGATTCTAATGAATGGAACTAACTAATGGAATAGGAATGCTCGAGAATGAAGCTTCTAAATCAAATGATAACATTAATTCATCATCATCGATGTGTATATCTTTAATTTTTTCAACAAAATCAAACAAGTTGTTCACTGATAGGCTATCAAGTGGAAAAATTTTTAGTTAATTTACTAACCACTTAGCGGCTTTTACCGATGGTGAATTTACATTTGACAAAGAAGTATAGGGTCATTTCGACCATCGACCAATTCGCGTCCATGTTAAGGATCTCCCTTTAAAAATCCTCGAAATATGTAAACTAACACACATATCAAACGAAAAGTCATTACCGCTAATACGGACAAAAGGTCCGTGCGCTTTGTGGACGAAAAATGGGTAAAACGCCTAATTCTGAAGTTTTTCTATTTAAAACAAAAAACACAAGATGTTTCGAACAAAAGTGAAAGTTAATGTTAAAATAGACTATATAATGAACACATTGTAACGAACCTTTCAGCCTGGGTCTCGGCTCGTCGGCGTCCAGGGTTCGTATACAAAAATTTATATTTGCAGGCGGCTAACAAGGGTTTGATACCGGGAGTTTAATAAAACCTTTTATGTGTATTACTCTGACAATCCACTTTATTTTATATTCACACAATATTCTATTGTTCATAATATATATCTAAGTAATATAGGGTGAAATAATAAATATAAATACGATTAGGATACCTAATTCTCGTTGACTTTGGCTTCGTTCCCCTGCCACCGAAGGGGTGATCGCTTCGTACCGCTGGCTCTGTTCTGTCCGGCAGCGTATTATCGTGCTGCACAAGTACCGCGCAAAGGCGACGATATTGACGATGAGTTTGATACCACTCGACGGATGCGCTAACCACGATGGCCTAATTTCTACGACGGCCTTTTATTACTGCATACAAATTAATATAACCTTTATTGTTATTTTCATAAATATTGTTACGAAATTTCCTGTCCCTTAGACAGTAATTTCAATCTCTTACACTTTTCTGAGTTCGATCACTGGATTGTGTAATAATCAAGAAAAACGCAATCTTTATTTAATTATAAAATAGGTTTATTTAAATCACAAAAGTTAGTTTTTACACAGTACAATTGTTTATTTAATCTTTACATTCAAATTGTATACACAAACGTTATACTTTATTACTTAAAATCCACTATATCACTTCAGTACTTAAATTCAAATGTTCTCACTTAAGATCCACTGTGTTCCACTGTTCAATATCAACTGTGTCTCTGCATCTCATATGACAGTCTTTTATACTAAAGTCATCATTTTCTAGAACCATCTGCCGTTGTCTAGAATGACGTTTCCGGTACTTCTATTTTCATAAATATTGTTACGAAATTTCCTGTCCCTTTGACAGTAATTTCAATCTCTTACACTTTTCTGAGTTCGATCACTGGATTGTGTAATAATCAAGAAAAACGCAATCTTTATTTAATTATAAAATTGGATTATTTAAATCACAAACGTTAGTTTTACACAGTACAATTGTTTATTTAATCTTTACATTCAAATTGTATACACAAACGTTATACTTTATTACTTAAAATCCACTATATCACTTTAGTACTTAAATTCAAATGTTCTCACTTAAGATCCACTGTGTTCCACTGTTCAATATCAACTGTGTCTCTGCTGCTCATATGACAGTCTTTTATACTAAAGTCATCATTTTCTAGAACCATCTGCCGTTGTCTAGAATGACGTTTCCGGTACTTTCTATATGGCGATTATCGACGTTGATAACGTCGTATCATTCGCCATTATCCAGAATGTCGTTTCCAGTGCCTTCTAGATAGCGATTGTCGACGTTGATAATGTCGTACCATCCGCCATTACTCAGAATGTCGTTTCCAGTGCCTTCTAGATAGCGATTATCGACGTTGATAATGTCGTACCACTTTGTCATTTATAGTACAGAAAACATGCTAAATGTCGCTAGATGGTGTTATTTTTCTACGGTCAGTGATGCAAGTATTTTTCTACGGTCAGTGATGCACGTATTTTGCTACGGTCAGTGATGCAAGTATTTTCTTACGATCAGTGATGCACATATTTTTCTACGGTCAGTTTAAGTTTGTAAAGAATTCCTTAATTTTTCGGATCTGCGGAATACTCTAGCGATTTCTCAGCTTTAACTTATATGGGGAGAAATACGTCAAATAACCTAGTTTTTTTTATGCTTTTAATCGAAAACTGAGGTTTTTTTACATTAAAAAAGTTATTTTCCAAAGAGTGCTTCAGCAGTTTGCTATGAAAAATACAGCGCGAAAAAGTATTTGCGCATGTATTTTGTCCTTGTGACTTGAGTAACGGCAAGAGTTAAACGAATCGATGCCTTGAAGTATTTCTCATAGCAACCTGCAAAAGCCCTCTTTGAAAAATAACTTTTTTAATGTAAAAAAACCTCAGCTTTCGACTAAAAGCATTAAAAAAAATATTAAAAATACAGTTTTTGAGATATTACACGTTTTGTTATTTTTCACCAGGAAAATTAAAAATTTCGGGAAATCTGACAAAAACACTGGAAAGCTGAGGAAATAATACGTCGAAATGATGTGTCGGAAAATTTTGGTTAGGTACATTTATGTACCACCAGCACGAGTTGAAAACAAAAGAATTTAGCGCTCGCGCGCCGCGCTAGGGCATTTGTCGTATTTCTCCCAATATACAATTTTAATATTTTAAAAATTGTTTTGCTTTTTATAACAAAGGGGTTTACTAATTAATAAATTTTATTTTGTAATCTGAATCTTGGATCTTTTTGTCGAAATTCATTTTTCCTAAGAATTTCTTACTCGTATTTATTTATCCCTTTTTTCATCGTTTTTGCTTCTTTTTGTCTGGGGCTTAATCTACTTCTGAATTAGATTCATTTCTTTCAAATTTTCGAAAGTTTTGGAAACTGCCCTTGAATTTTTTCCTAATTTCTAAGGTTGATAATTTTCTGCGGTTGTCAAAATGTCCAAGTTAGAAGCATTTATTCTAACTACTGACAGATTGGTTGAATTCGAAAATGATTTTTCGGAAATACCAGCAAAAGATTTTTCCACCCATATTCTGGAAGCTCATCGAGAAGAGCTGAAATTCATTTGGAGCAATGTTAAAGTTGCTTACAACTCTTGTCTGCGTGAAATAAGCATGCCTGGAGTAGATGATGACGAGGATACTAGCGGTGAACTTGCTTCAATCAAAAATCGGTATCGCAAGACATATCACGCATATGTGCGTTGCGTTGGGTAAATCGGCGAGCTTATCCAACAGCTTGCCATGACAGATTCAAAACCAGCAGAATTCAGTTTTCCAGACAATCAAGGCAGCAATTTTCTATTACCACCATGCGACATGAAAGCTTTCAATGGAGATTATCTTTCCTGGCTTTCCTTCCGGGATATGTTTACGGCGATATACGTGAACAATTCCAGGTTAAGTCTAGTGGAAAAGTTATTTCACCTGAACCAGAAAACGCGAGGTGAAGCACGTGACATCGTCAAAAAATCCCCTTTGACCAACGATGGTCTTCTTCTAGCCTGGAAGAATTTGCAAAATAGATTCGAAAACAAAAAAATTCTAGTAAATAGTCAACTTAGGATTTTATTCAGTATTAACCCAGTTACAACCGAATCCGGAAGTGCCATGAAGAAACTTCAGCGCGATGTACAAGGTTGTATATCTGCGCTCCAACTTTACAATATTAAAATTGAAAATTGGGATCCCATATTTGTTTTTCTTTGCTCTAGCCGCTTACTAGATGCAACTCTTGCACTTTGGGAGCAGTCCCTTAAGAACAAAGCAGATCTTCCATCCAGGGACGCACTCGATGCATTCTTGACTAGTCGATATCAAACCCTTGAGACGGTTTCCGACATCAAGTGTTCGATAAAGTCAAAATCTGAAACTCAAAAACCAACTTCTTCAAACGCTAATAATCGCAATTCATTACGAAAAGTAAATACCTACCACAATAATATATCAAGTTCAAAGTGCAAGATATGTACAAAAGAACAACATACCATTCGCGAATGAATACAACTGAGCGATTGTCTTCCGTGAAAAAGCTTGGGCTTTGCATAAATTGTTTTGCACATTCCCATTCTGCGAAAGAATGCAAAAGTAAACACAACTGCTTTAAGTGTAATAAGAGACACAATACTTTATTGCACTATGAGACTTTTGCGGTCAACTCGACCGCCCTTAATCCTAGCTCTCCTCCTTTTTACAACAATTCAAAGGTCTCATGCTCTACAACTACAGTCCACTCAAACCCCCAATGTTCAAGAAACAGTGCAAACATGTTTTGCATCCAGTTTCAAAAGTGTCCTCTTGGGTACAGCAATTGTTCAAATTTGCCACTTGGACATAAAATATTCTGCACGTGCATTAAGTGATCCAGGATCTGAAGCAAGTTTTATTTCTGAAAAACTTTTTAATCTTCTCAAGCTTCCATTTAGCCCAAGTCCAAGTATCTGGCCTAAATAATGCTGTGTCAGCAAAGGCACAAAAAATTTGTTCATTTGTATTGCGTTCTCCAGCTGATTCTGCAAGTCAAATTGAAACTTCTGCTCTTGTCATTCCTCACCTGACTGGCAGTCTTCCAACTCATACGGTGGACCCTGCAATTATGAACAAACTTCCTAATATAAAACTCGCAGACAGTGAGTTCTATAGAAGTTCACCCGTCGATATTTTGATCGGTGGTGATCTACTCCCTCTGGTACTGCTTGACGGTATCCAACGTAACTTTTGAGTTTCATTAATTGCGCAAGAAACAATTTTCGGTTGATTTTAACCGGTCCGGTTACAAATGCAAAAGTGTCAATTTGTGTTTCATTTTTTAACGAAGTTACGCTGGACAAAGAAATTTCTCGTTTTTGGCAGGTGGAGGATCTTCCTCAAAAACACACAACTACCCCCTCCGAGCGTTTTTGCGAAAACTTGTTTGTGAAAACTACAAAAAGAGATAAGGCTGGTCGCTTTATAGTCTCACTTTCATTTAAGGAAGGATATCCCGAAAATATTCAAATAGGTCATTCTCGTGCAATCGCTAATGCACAATTTCTAAGGAATGAATTTCGTTTCAGCAAAAACTTGGAGTAAACTCCAAAGCTCAATATGATGATGTAATCCGAGAATACATCGATTTAGGTCATATCAAAAATATTTCCCCTCCAAATTATTCGCATTTTTCAAGCCATTACTACATGCCACATCATGCAGTAATAATGCCCGAGAGCACTACTAAAAAAATACGTGTAGTGTTCAATGCCTCTAGCCCTGCACTAATTGTGCAGGGCCACCTGCACTAATTGTGCAGGGCCAGTGTTGCAATCTGACTTAACACTGCTAATTCTAAAATGGCGATTCTATCGCTTTGTATTTAACAGCGATATCCGAAAGATGTATCGCCCGATTCGATCCGAGTCATACTCCATTTCAAAGAATTCTATTTCGTGACTCACCACAACACGAACTGCAAGACTTCGAGCTCCTTACTGTAACTTTTGGTGTCAATTGTCCATATTTGGCAATTTGTACATTATTACAGTTAGCAAAGGATGTTCATGAATCTTTTCCTTTAGCCAGCAAAATTTTACGTGATTCCATGTACGTTGATGATGTATTGGCTGGAGGCCATGATTTGTCCACTTCTATTCGCGCACGAAATGAGCTGATCGCTGCTCTTGCTTCAGCAGGATTTTCGTTGCGAAAGTGGACATCGAATTCTCAGGATATTCTTGAAGGCCTTCCACGTGAACATCTCCTAAGTGAAGACTTTCTTCAATTAGGTGATTGCAGCAATGCCAAAACACTAGCCGAAAATGAAATGAGAAGTCCGATGATTTTCATTTTTCGACCAAGGCTCTTAACCACAAGGCAGACTTTACTAAACGTGAAGTTTTGTCACAAATTTCTAAACTTTTTGATCCAGCTGGTTGGCTGGCTCCCTGCATTGTTTTGGCCAAAATCCTGATGCAATAAATTTGGCTATCAAAGATTGAATGTGGCACAAATTTCTTAATAGTTACCCACATATTAATCGTATTAAAATTCCTCCATGGGTTAATTTCTCTCCTGGCTCTGATGTTCAATTCCACTCATTTTGTGATGCATCAGAAAAAGCGTATGCTGCCACTATATATGTTCGAATCCGTACGAAATCTGTTTCGATATTCACTAATTTATTGGTGGCCAAAACATAGGTAGCGCCAGCAAAAACAATCTCAATTCCAAGGCTCGAGTTGTGCGGAGCGGTCCTGTTAGCAAAAATGGTCGACGCTATAGTTCCTCTTCTAGAAGTTGAAAAATATAATATTTGCTTCTGGACAGATTCCACCATAGTACTCGCTTGGCTCCAAAAACTGTCATGCCAATGGCAAACATTGGTAGCAAACCGAGTTTCTAAAATTTTTCTGTTGGTTGGCCCTGCAAATTGGTTTCATGTTAACTCGCAGGCTAATCCAGCTGACCTCGGAAGTCGAGGTCTTTTAGCGCAAGAGCTTGAAGGCAACGAACTCTGGTGGCATGGGCCAAAATGGCTCAAAGACGAACCAACACATTGGCCAAGCTCTCACGATTAATCTCAGCATGAAACCTTCTTCTCTTCTTTTTCTAAAGCAATGAAAGTAATTGCATTCGTATTTCGATTTTTCCATCGCACTCATCCTGTGCATCGCAACAATTTTCATTATGATTCTGACGAAGTTACTAGCACTGAAATCAGAAGCGTTAGAGATCGTTTGCTAGTCCTTAGCCAAAAAGTTTCGTATCCATCGGAATATAAGGCGTTATTAGCCAAGAAACATATTTCGTCATCGAGTAGTCTGCTAAATTTAAATCCATTTCTGGATCCTTCTGAAATCCTTCGAGTTTGCGGTAGACTAATTTCATCTCCTGTGTAGTCTTATGATGAGCAGCATCCAATTATTTTACCGTACAATTGCTTCCCTTAGTCGATTACTTCTGCAGTTTACGCATAAAATTTCTCTTCACGGAGGAAACCAATTGGTACTCAGACTAATTCGTACACAATTTTGGATTCTGAGGGTTAAAAATCTTATCAAAACAACAATTAACGCAAGGCTTGCGTTATTCATAAGAAACGTGTACAAACTTAGTTGATGGGGTCTTTGCCTCCCGAAAGGACAACTTTGTCACGTCCATTCGAACATACAATCTTAGACTTTGCTGGGCCGTTCGAAATAAAAAATTACACTGGAAGAGCTTGTTTGCTTACAAAGGGCTATGTATGTGTCTTTGTGTGTTTCTTCACAAAAGCCATACACTTGGAAGCTACAAGCACACTTTCCACTCCTGCGTTCCTAGCTGCGTTTAACCGATTTATTTCACAGCTCTTTACCAACATTATTGTGCTCGTTGGAAAAACGAGTACTTAAAAGAATTGCACAAACGCAACAAATGGAAAAGGCCCCAAGAAAACATAAAAATTAATTCTATCGTAGTAGTTCGCGACGAAAATCTGCCTCCAAACGAATGGCGTTTAGATCACGTTTCAAAGGTTCACTACGGTCAAGACAATTTAGCCCGCGTTGCTGATATTAAAACCGAACGTGGTTCAATAACTCGTCCGATAGTTAAACTCGTTCTTCTCCCAACGAATCAATAATTTTTCCGATATCCAACCTTATTTTATGTTCTCCAAATCCATTTTCAGCTTTATCATGCCCCTTGTAGTAAAAAACAAGGAAACCGTAAGCAGCGTTCAAGCACGTCTTTCCATTAGGCGCAATCCAAGCACGGTAGCAAAGCACTATCAATGCTGTGTTTGTAGCGGTCATCATCCACTACGAACGTGCTCAAAATTTTTAAAAATGAACACCGAGCAATGAATGCGAGCAGTACTCCTCCATAAGTACTGTTCAAACTGTCTAGCTCATCAACATTCTGAGGGTTCTTGCCGAAGCAAAGATGGTTGCCACTACTGCCAACAAAATCACCATACCTTGTTACATATGCATGAGCGCCCACGGAATTGCGATTCAATGATACCATCGAGCTCCATTCCTAGGAAGCTAGTGACAGTACAATCAATATTAGCGCAACATGTAACCTCACTGTTTCCAACAGCACTCGTTCGAATCCAATCAACGGCCGACTACATTATGCCAGATCGCTCCTAGATCCTTGCATCCTGCTCTTTAATTATCCGAGCTCATTCTGATGCTCACGTAAAGATTGAAGCAACATTCCACATAACGAATCGAATTTCCATAAAAACACCGTCTAAGTCCTTAGACGCCAAGGTTAGAGAAAAGTTCTCTAACATAATCTTAGCCGATCCCGATTTTGATCGGTCAGCTAGAATATCATTGGTTTTGGGTGCTGATGTGTACCCAAAAACGATTTTATCTGGAATCCTTCCAAGTTCGAGTGGGCTTCCAGTTGCCCAAAACACAGTCTTTGGATGGGTCCTTTCGGGTCATGTTCAACATAATAATCACATTCCTGTCTTCTAAATTTAAGTTCAAATGAACTCTCAAGAATTAAAATGAATTATAAATGCAAACGTACTATCTTGTAGATTACTTTATTTTAAACTATATTGAACGGTTTATACATATTTATCTTGAAAAAAAAAATTTAAATTGAATTACTTAATTTTAATCCATATTTTTTATTCATAGCATTTATTTTTGCAGCTAAACTGCAAGGCGGGCGGCGATGTTTATGCCAGATGGCAACACTAATTTCGTCATCTGAAATATCGCGCCACTCGCCTTCAGATGGCGTTTATCTAAATAGATTAAGTACTAAATAGACTTCGTATTATTCTCGTAATTTTAACCTAAGTTTTTACCATGGTGATTTCTCGGTCACTTTGCTGTTATTCCTCAAACCGCTAACTCTAAACGTGAATACTCAGTAATTTTTGGTAAGATTGCTATTCTGCAAAATAAAACTTAGAACATTTTTCTAATCCTAACCATTTTGTTTTATTTCCAATATAAAATTTCAAACTTTTCCGAGCTTGAGATTTTATCATTATTTCAGCTGGTTTTCTTCACCCCAATAAACTAGGCTTCTTCCAGCAAACCAACACCCCAAGATCCCCCACATTCACAAGAAATAAAAAATAGTACAAATTATCAAAAATTTGTACGAATTTTCAGGTAATGGAACACACCTAATATAATTATTGAAAATCTAAGTACACAGTTCGATATTATCATTACACAAATTTAAAAACATAGATTTAGAAAGAAATAAGGCATAGATTGAATAAATTTAGTTACTAGAATTTATGTTGGTAGGAATTAGAAAATTTTTAACATTTATATTATTTTTATGTCCCATACATAAATCATACGTACTATTTGGAGGTATTTACATATGTAAGAGGGACATAAATTGAATATTGAAAAAAGTTGAAAGATTGTTCGCATCGCAAACTTGGGCTGCGGCTGCGCGGGCGTTCTTTGCGGCGTGTTCGGCGCAACGTTGTTTGAAAAATAAATAATTCTTCGTATGCTTTAACGCGTGTGTGCGGGCGCGTCGGAGAAGCGCTCGTGTGGCTTTAGCCTCAACTGTTGTGGTTGCGAACATGTGTGTTCTGTATTTTTTAACTTTTCATCATTTATCTTGATTACACGCAGCGTCGACTTGTAACACCGACTCACAACTTGTGAGTTACAAGTTCGCTCTTATTCATGCATTTACACGCAGATACGCCGCACAGTGGCAAGATTTGACTTTTTTGATTGCAAAAATCATAACTTCTGAACGAATAAAGATTTTTTGATAATTTTTTTTTTATATGATAGGAAATTCTTATAGCAGCAGCCTATTTTGCTGAAATAGGTTTGCAGAATCCGACGCAATTGATTGTTGAAGTTGAGGTTTGTGTAGGGAGGAAAAATTACATATCTTATGCATGTAAAAATTTAATTTCTGTTTTTTTTTGTCGCAAGTAGACATTGAAAACTACTGAAAAGTGTGATTGAATTGTACTTGGGCTTAGTATATAAAACTAAAATTGTAAAAAAAATCAAAGCGGATTTTTAAATTTGGTGAGATATTTTTTTTTTTGTTTTTATTTATAAGCTAAATATTTTTTTATTACTTAAATTAACAGTTTAATTTCTTTCAAAATAATCAACAGTATCTAAATGGCTATATAATAAACTTAACATTTCTTGAGAGTAACATTCTTTCAGCTCTTTTGAAGATTGGGTGTGCCTTAGAGATGTAATAATTGGGTCAGATGAGGCAGCCAGCATGTTAAAAAATTCCTGGTTTTGTCGATTTCTTGATATCTTGCACGTGTTGAGATATCTTTATTTGAGGCGTCCAGTTGCAAAACCGGCCAAGTGCAAAAAAATAAAATTTTGAGATATTCTCATATATCAAAATTTTTTGACAGATATATAAAATTTTTTAAATTTATTTTGATGGTTAGGTTTTAAAACCGCCCAAGTGCAAGAACTTGGTTTCAAAACCGGCCAAGTACATGAACTTGGTTTCAAAACCGGCCAAGTACATGTACTTGGTTTCAAAACCGGCCAAGTACATGATCCAATTTTTTTTGTTAAATTGAGCTGAAATTTTGTCACAATTGGAATTCTTTCGAAATTAAGTTGTGAACCTATATTGCTGTAAGGATATTTTCCTCGTTTTTTGAAGTATCCCGGAGGTATTCACTCCATAAGTGACTACTCATCGAGGCGGTTCACTCCGAGTCACTTTGGGTCACTTGGGGTCACGTTTGCGTGCGATTTTTAAAGAATTTCCACTATAAAACCTATAGCCACGTTTTATTTTCGCAAATAAGTTATGTTATGCGATGCGTGCGATTTTTTAATTTTGGTGGTTTTGTTAAAAATTATGTATATCGTTGTCCTCTGACGACAGGAAGCAATGTAACGAAATCAGCAAAAATAAAAATAAAATCGCACGCACCGCAAAACGTAGTTATGTGCGATAGGCTCTTGTACCAACGTGGCCTATAGGTGTGATAGACCAATTCAACAAAAATCGCACGCAAACTACAAAATCGCGATTTTCACTCACCTCGGTGACTCTAAGTGACCCAAAGTGACTCGGAGTGAACCGCCTCGATGAGCAGTCACTTATGGAGTGACCACCTCCGGGATACTCCAAAGAACGAGGAAAATATCCTTATGTGCTATAGGTGTTATCAACCAATTCTACAAAAAAACGCACGCAAACCACAAAATCGCGATTTTCACTCATCTCGGTGACTCCAAGTGACCCAAAGTGACTCGGAGTGAACCGTCTCGAAGAGTAGACAATTATGGAGAGACTTTGGATACTCCAAAGAACCAAGAAAATATCCTTAAAGCAATAAAATCCAAAAATCGCACGCACCGCAAAACGTATCTATGTGCGATCAGCTCTTGTACCAACGTGACATATCTACTATTATTAAACTAGCAATAATTGTATGTATTTATATATATATATATATTTTCAGACTTTATTTCCAAAACGGGTGTAGAGATTTTGATGAAACTTGGGGATTAGGTACATATGTGAACAAAATTAGGATTGGGCTGGGTTTTAACTTATCAAAGGCTCCTGGAGGGGCGTGGCACAGCCCTAAACTTTTATTTTCATAACGTCATATCTCGAAAACTATTCAAGATATTGTGATGAAATTTGGTACACAGATGCAGATCATAAATGTCTTAAATTTTGCCAAAAGTGGGCGGAATCGGAAAAGTGGGCGTGTCACTTTTCAATAATTGAAAATTTTGATTCAATTTTACTCAAAAACGGCACTGAGGATTTTCACAAAAATTTTATAGATAATACCACTAAAAGCAGTCATCAAAACATGCTATGTCACTATACTGGCAAAATTCGTTTATGGGCGTGGCACAGCCCACAATATTTATAAACATTATAATAAGAGAATTAACAACACAATCGTTCTGAAATTTTATATGGTGGATAAACTTGCTATAAGGTACCTTAAGACGAAAAATGGGTATAACAGTACCAGTGGGCGTGGCACCTCCCATACAAGCAAAACAGGTTAAATGTTATATTTATTGTACTATGAGAGTAATCTTCTTAAAATTTGGTGAGGAGTTGTCGGTTACTATAAGCTTTGAAATTAAATGCATTTCGACGGGATTGCTTCAGTGGGCGTGGCACCTCCCATACAAACAAAAACCGTTAAATGTTATATTAAGTGCACTATGGGAGTAATCTCATTAAAATTTGGTACAGAGATGTCGGTTACCAAAAATTTTTAAGTTAAATGGATTTCGACGTGGGCGTGGCACGTCCCATATATACGAAAATCGTTGAATGTTGTATTTAGTGCACTATGGGAGGTATTTTCTTTAAATTTGGTGTAGAGGTGTCGATTACTATAAGCTTTGAAATTATATGGATTTCAACGGGATTGCGTAAGTGGGCGTGGTACCTCCCATATATACGAAAAACGTTAAATGTTATTTAGTGTACTATGGGAGTAATATTTTTAAATTTTTTGTTCCAATCGATAGAGAAAGCACGAAAAATAAAAAAAAAATTTTTGTTCCAATAGACTTTTAATTACAGTGGTGTAGTGTTAATATTGTAGTGGTCATTTTTAATATTTGACCACTTAGTGCGTCCTGAGCGATTTGCGGAATTTGTTGCTGTAAGGAAATTTCCTTGTCCTTTGGAGTATCCCGGAAGTAGTCACTCCATAAGTGACTACTTATCGAGGCGGTTCACTCCGAGTCACTTTGGGTCACTTGGAGTCACCGAGGTGCGTGGAAATCGCAATTTTGTGGTTTGCGTGCGATTTTGGTAGAATTGGTCTATAACACCTATAGGCCACGTTGGTGCAAACTCTTATCGCACCTAATTATGTTTTGCGATGCGTGCGATTTTTTGGATATTATTGCTGTAAGGATATTTTCCTTGTTCTTTGGAGTATCCCGGAAGTAGTCACTCCATAAGTGACTACTTATCGAGGCAGTTCACTCCGAGAAACTTTGGGTCACTTGGAGTCACCGAGATGAGAGAAAATCGCAATTTTGTGGTTTGCGTGCAATTTTTGTAGAATTGGTCTATAACACCTATAGGCCACGTTGGTGCAAACTCTTATCGCACCTAATTATGTTTTGCGATGCGTGCGATTTTTTGGATATTATTGCTGTAGGGATATATTCCTTGTCCTTTGGAGTATCCCGGAAGTAGTCACTCCATAAGTGACTACTTATCGAGACGGTTCACTCCGAGTCACTTTGGGTCACTTGGAGTCACCGAGGTGAGTGGAAATCGCAATTTTGTGGTTTGCGTGCGATTTTTGTAGAATTGGTCTATAA
Organism: Meiosimyza platycephala; assembly: GCA_963662105.1. Taxonomy (NCBI): domain Eukaryota; kingdom Metazoa; phylum Arthropoda; class Insecta; order Diptera; family Lauxaniidae; genus Meiosimyza; species Meiosimyza platycephala. Next base: position 44,429,902 of record OY759211.1, read on the forward strand.
CACCTATAGGCCACGTTGGTGCAAACTCTTATCGCACCTAATTATGTTTTGCGATGCGTGCGATTTTTTGGATATTATTGCTGTAAGGATATTTTCCTTGTTCTTTGGAGTATCCCGGAAGTAGTCACTCCATAAGTGACTACTTATCGAAGCGGTTCACTCCGAGTCACTTTGGGTCACTTGGAGTCACCGAGGTGAGTGAAAATCGCAATTTTGTTGTTTGCGTGCGATTTTGGTAGAATTGGTCTATAACACCTATAGGCCACGTTGGTGGAAACTCTTATCGCACCTAATTATGTTTTGCGATGCGTGCGATTTTTTGATAATTATTGCTGCAAGTATATTTTCCTTGTTCTTTGGAGTATCCCGGAGATAGTCACTCCATAAGTGACTACTTATCGAGGCGGTTCACTCCGAGTCACTTTGGGTCACTTGGAGTCACAGAGGTGAGTGAAAGTCGCGATTTTGTGGTTTGCGTGCGATTTTTGTTTAATTGGTCTATAACACTTATGGGCCACGTTGGTACAAACTCTTAGCGCATCTAATTATGTTTTGCGGTGCGTGCGATTTTTTGATTTTATTACTGTAAGGATATTTTCTTGTTCTTCGGCTTATCCCGGAGGTAATCACTCCATAAGTGACTACTCATCGAGGTGGTTCAGCCCGAGTCACTTTGGGTCACTTGGAGTCACCGAGATGAGTGAAAATCGCGATATTGCGGTTTGCGTGCGATTTTTGTAGAATTGGTCTATAACACCTATGGGCCACGTTGGTGTAAAAACTTTGCGCACCTAATAACGTTTTGCGGTGCGTGCGATTTTTTGGATTTTATTGCTGAAGGATATTTTCCTTGTTCTTCGGACTATCCCGGAGGTAATTACTCCATAACTAACTACTCATCGAGGCGGTTCACCCCGAGTCACTTTGGGTCACTTGGAGTCACTGAGGTGAGTGTTAATCGCGATTTTGTGGTTTGCGTGCGATTTTTGTAGAATTGCACTATAACACCTTTAGGCCACCTTGTTGCAAAAACGTTGCGCACCTTATTACGTTTTGCGGTGCATGGAATTTTTTTTTTTTTTTGATTTTTACGAATTTCGTGAACCAAATTGACTTTAAGTGACCCAACGTTACTCGGGGTCAACCGCCTCGATGAGTTGTCACTTATGGAGTGATTACCTCCGGGATAAACCGAAGAGCAAGGAAAATATCCTTACAGCAATAAAATTTAAAAAATAACACCAACCGCAAAACGTAATAAGGTGCGATAAGTTTTTGTACCAAAGTGGGTTATAGGTTTTACCCCTCGTACTAACTGTACAATCGGTTGCGCTCTTTTATATAAATGCTGCGATATCTCAGTCGATTTAGTGTCCAATTTAAATGAAATCGAGCCATTTTGCATTATCCTTTTCATTTCTATTCACTCTTGGTCCCAATCCACTCTTTTTATAAACACTTTTGCATCAGACAACAATTTGACGAAACTAAAAACGAAGCAAAATTGTTGAAAAAAATGGAACAGAAAAAAGTAAAGAGAAGTTGAAGCGTGAAAGTGAAAAGTCAACTTTTTTTAACAAATTCCATATTTTTTCGATTTTTTCAACCTCAAAACGAAAAACCGAACAGTGGTCGGTCTCCAGGTACTCTACTATTATTAAACGAGCAATAATTGTATGTATTTATATATATATATATATTTTCAGACTTTATTTCCAAAACGGGTGCAGCGATTTTGATGAAACTTGGGGATTAGGTACATATGTGAACAAAATTAGGATTGGGCTGGGCGCTCCGAGGTGAGTGAAAGTCGCGATTTTGTAGTTTGCGTGCGATTTTTGTAGAATTGGTCTATAACACCTATGGGCCACGTTGGTACAAACTCTTAGCGCATCTAATTATGTCTTGCGGTGCGTGCGATTTTTTGATTTTATTACTGTAAGGATATTTTCCTTGTTCTTCGGATTATCCCGGAGGTAATCACTCCATAAGTGACTACTCATCGAGGTGGTTCACCACGAGTCACTTTGGGTTACTTGGAGTCACCGAGATGAGTGAAAATCGCGATATTGTGGTTTGCGTGCGATTTTTGTAGAATTGCTCTATAACACCTATTGGCCACGTTGGTGTAAAAACTTTGCGCACCTAATAACGTTTTGCGGTGCGTGGAATTTTTTTTTTTTTAGATTTTTACGAATTTCGTGAACCAAAGTGACTTTAAGTGACCCAACGTTACTCGGGGTGAACCGCCTCGATGAGTTGTCACTTATGGAGTGATTACCTCCGGGATAAGCCGAAGAACAAGGAAAATATCCTTACAGCAATAAAATTTAAAAAATAGCACCAACCGCTAAACGTAATAAGGTGCGATAAGTTTTTGTACCAAAGTGGCTTATAGGTTTTACCCCTCGTACTAACTGTACAATCGGTTGCGCTCTTTTATATAAATGCTGCGATATCTCAGTCGATTAAGTGTCCAATTTAAATGAAATCGAGCCATTTTGCATTATCCTTTTCATTTCTATTCACTCTTGGTCCCAATCCACTCTTTTTATAAACACTTTTGCATCAGACCACAATTTAACGAAACTAAAAACGAAGCAAAATTGTTGAAAAAAATGGAACAGAAAAAAGTAAAGAGAAGTTGAAGCGTGAAAGTGAAAAGTCAACTTTTTTCAACAAATTCCATATTTTTTCGATTTTTTCAACCTCAAAACGAAAAACCGAACAGTGGTCGGTCTCCAGGTACTAGGTGTTATAGTGGAATTCGTTAAAAATCGCACGCAAACTACAAATTCGCAATTTTCACTCACCTCGGTGACTCCTACAACATTTATCACGTTTACATATTATTTCAATTGAATTGAAATTGAAATTCATGTTCCAAAACCGGCCAAGTGCAAAATTGTTTCCTCAAAAACATCGGCAGATGAAACTAGAAAAGTCTGATCTGACGTGTTTTGAGTAAGAAATTTTATAAGCTATTATGTGGGAAATACTTTTTAATTTTTCAATGAACATAGATGAAGATAAACGTTTTTCGTCGTTTTTTCAAAAGTTTCAGTTTTGCAACTGAACGCCTCATTTTATGTAATCTTTGTTTTTGGATTCCTGTGCTTCTCTTGATAGTTCACCAATTGCTAAAGGCTGAAACTCTATTATATTTTTACAATGGGCCATAATTTTGTGAACCGTAGGTGTAAGTTTTTTATGCGGATATTTTTTAAGCAGCAGTTCGGCAGTTTTTGTTGCAAACTCTCCATATTTTTTGGCGTCAACTTTTTCCTTGCAGCATAAAACATTTAATAGGACTTGTAGCCTTTTAATTATCTCTTTATCAACTCCAGTAATTCGCGCTGTGACTTCATCCTTTTCAAAAAATGTTCCTGAAGTGTTTCCATCATTGGTATTACCAAACCCTTGTTTTGGTTGATCAACTTTCAAACCAATTTCTGCTATATTTTTTTTCCTCCTTGATTACAAGAAACTTCTTTAAATCGCTACTATCTTCTGGAATTGTATACGCCAATTTCAAAATGAATTCCATACATCTTATTCTTGCATGCAGTGGTGAAATTCCATACTCATAATTATGCTCTTCTTAACAAAAAATTAAAAAAATTGTATAACTGCCGTTTTACATATTCTAAAATTTTAGTTTGGTTTTTCTCTACACAAATCGTTTGACATCTTTTTACCTGTTCCTGTAATCCTTACGTAAATTTTAAGATTTCAAAAATTTTACCTTCAACAGGATTAGTGCAATCAGAAAAGTTTTTAGTTGGGGTCTTATTGTATATAATAAATTCAAAAACTATAAGAGGTAGTTTTTGACCAAAACACAATGGTTCGCCCACTATTAAAAAAATTGTCGTTGCTGTAGTTTTATTTAAATGGTTTTAATTATGAACTATGGCCAATGAACTAGGTGCACACCTAATTAAATGTTTTGTAGTTAAAGGTTTAAGAATTAATATTTCTAATATGCGTATGGACTTAGGGTGCTATATCCATAGGTTTGTCGATAAAAATCGCTCTAGCACCCAAACGGGCAAAACCGGTGCCTAGTTTGTTCTGGTGATATGATAAGGAAGAGTTATTGATGATTTTTGTCGAAGCTCAGCTTGAAGTTTTGTGAAGTATATTTTTAAACTCAAATGAAAGCTCAAAAACAATAAAAAAGTTGGTGGACTTTTTTTATAAATTTTAGAGCGCATTATTCAATTAATGAACTTTTAATAATTCAAAAAATTTTTCAATACTTTTTTAAAAAAAATTTTTTATTAATTTTTACTAATTCATTCATATGCATTTATTTTTTTATCTCTTAACATAATTTATAAACAGTCTTTCTCAAAGGCTAGAAAAGTTTCAAAAAAAAAGGTTACAGTAATATATTAGGTAATTTCTTTAAAAATCAACAACAATCTACAATTCTATAAAAATATCATTATTATTTTGGATATCTAAGAAACTTAAAACAGTACTACAGAATTTTTCAGTCAGTTCTTTTCGTGACCTAACGTACCTAAGTGATGAAATCAAAGGATCTGAAGATGCTCAAAGTATATTGAACAAGTCCTCATTCTGTTGAATACGTGAAATTTTACATGTATTGCTATATCTGTACTTCTTATAATCTTTGTTTTTAGACTCTTGGGCTTCTTCTGATAATTCTCCTATTGGTAAGGCTTGATAATTGATAATTTGTCCACTATGAGCTAAGATCTTATGGACAGAGGGTGTCAGTAATTTCTGGTTGTATTTATGTTCTAATATGTCTGCAGTTTCCTTTGTATACTTTTCAAATCTTTCTACTTTAACGGGTTCTCTACAGGATAGTACGTTTAAAATAACTTGTAATCTTTATATCACGTCCTCATCGACTCCCGTTATATCTGAAGTTGTTTCTGGTTTCTCAAAAAATTGCCTTGCTGTGTTTCCGTCATTTGTGTTACCAAATCCTTGCTTAGGAGTATCTACTATAATACCCAGTTTTTCTCGAAATTGATCTTGTATTATTTTTTTTCTTAACTTTTGGTTGTTTGGATTATCATCATTTCCTATGCTGTAGGCTAGTTTCAGAATAAATTACATGGATCTTATCCTTGCATGTAATTGCGAAATGCCGTACTCATAATTGTGTTCATCGTTGGAGTCATCATTACTTCGGAAATCTTTTTGTGAATGCTTACATATAGCACAAGATCTAGCAGATTTGGTCGCAGTTATCTCATTAAGTTCTTTGCCGTCAATCACTGTTAAAAATAATTCGTGTCTAATTATAATTTTTTTGTCATCATTTCCTTCAAATATGGTGGGCTGAAGTTCATTTATTTGTTGTTTTACATTGCTGATGGTGCTTCTTATTTGATCTGAAGATTCTTTTGCGTACTTAAACATTATAGGTCGACAATAAAGAACTGATGATGGTCGAGGGTTTTTCCAATGTTCAGCATTTTCCCTCTTTATTCGAAGTGGGGCTATTGAAGCCATAAACATGTTGGCATCTGAAATATTTTGTCCATCTTCTGTTGAAATTTTGTGTTTATTTGCACTTTGTCCAGATGATCCATCACGGCCCCACTTTGTTAACTGGGAACGATTGTACTTCATGGTTGCTTTTACTGCTCAAAATTCGCTTAGCGGTATGATCTAGTAAATCTTGGAGTCTAACTTAAGCTGATGTTTCTGTCACCGTACAGTTACCAAGAACTGCTTCCTTTTTGGCTTCTGACACAACTTTGTAGCTGGGAAAAACATCTACGTTGTGGCTTCTTAATAAACTTCTCAAGTTGTAATATTTTTCCTTTGAAAGCCCCAAATCTAGGAAAAGCGCTAAAGCACTGGAACCGTCATATTTTATGGGATCACATTGTGGAGTAGGAATACTTTTTTTGATTCGATCGACTCTTGTTGGGCTTGCCAATAAAACTCTTTTCGTTATTTCTACATTTTTCATTTCATGATCTTTGCTGTACTTCATACTGTGCGCATCTGCTAAGTTCTCTTTTGAAATTTTTCCAGTAGCGACTGCTATTTTTCTCTTTTTCGTAAATTCCCCACAGTTTTCAATTTGTTTTGCTGGTCTTCCTCTGGAGGCCTGTGATGTGCTAGGAATATCATCAAGTGATAGCTCAAAGTCCTTTTTAAGAAAGTCTGCATACTTTATATAAAAATTCGCTTTGGTTCTCTTACATGACACCCAATATCTCTTTGTGTTGCAGTAAAAGTTTTTTAACTTTTGTGTATGCTCATCCTTAATATGTTTCGAGTATTTGTTTTTTACCGCAACACCAAATGAATCTTCATTTTCGCTGTTTGCAAATATTTCAAACAAATTTTCATAAGATAACTCATTTTCCTTCGAAACTTGCGTAGCTCACACTTTAAATAGTCAGAAAAGACTGAGTTATTGAGGCTTAAAATTTGACTTTTATATAAATACAGGTACAAAATATTGTGTTACAAACCTCAAACATAATACTTGTTCAGCGAAAATATTGAACTACCCAATAAGCTAAATTCCTTGTATGATATCTACCGTAATAAAACAGGTGTCTACAAAGTTGGAATGCACTAGAGTTCACTGTTATCAGAAGTGCATCTACCTGTATTCTATACAAAAAATACAGATTTATTCTATTTGACATTACTAGATATTTTTAAATTGCATTAAAAACTTAGTTATAAACATCTGAGGCAAGTATTACTATTTCGCTATACAAAAGCGAATTTTCTTAAAAAGAGTGAAATTATTTGGAAAAAGTGCTCCCATTTACCAATCCTTGATTGACATTGATTTGTGGATTATAGGCCAACGTAAATTTGAAAAACTATGCTAAAAACTACCTTTTTTAAAAAATTCATGAATATTACTAAATAAAATTTTTTTTTCTACATCTTGTAGAAATTATTTATTTTAAAATACCATAAATTCAGAGAGCAACTTCAAATTCCCATGTTTTTTCAAACTTTTGAAATTTTCCATTTTTAATATTGCGAAAATTGTAAAAAAATGCTATTTTAATGAACGATAAAAAGTTATTCAACTTTGAGCACCCATAAAAAACAAAATACTTGTCATAAATCAAAATAGTTTTCGGTTTTAGAACCTTTGGTCAATTATCTGTCAAATAAAAAAAAAAGTTTCGAAAATCAGAAATCGAAAATTTGATTTTAGCAATCACTTTTTGAAAAAGGAGCCACTGTGCGACGCTGAAATCATGTGGTTGCTGTTGAAAAAATAAACAAAAAAAAATAGTTTGCTACGACGTAGTCCAAACTTAAGAAGAAAAATTAATAATAATAAATGTTTTCTCTAATTTTCATTTTAAGGTATATTTATGTAAAATTTTACAATTAATTTTAGCTAACTACTATTTTTAACATTTATTTTACTTATATATTAACTTAAACATCTACATATTTCTATTACCCACAGAATTTGCTACCAACCAAGCAAGTAAGCTTTAGCAGGGGCAAGTAAAAAAAAAACAAAAATATGGAACATCCAAAGTTTGTACATTTTCTTTTGAATGAAGCAATTTAAAGAAGGCCAAAGTGAAATGGCTTACTTTAGTTAAGCACAAAAGTAGTAGGCTATATAACAGTAAAAAAATAATTTGAAAATTTTTAAAAATTTTTTCTCGGAAATATTTTAATATAAAGTTGGAATTTCAGAAAAAAACATTTGAAATTGCATGTTTTAAGTGATGTAAAAAAGAACAGAAACAATTTTTTAAGTTTCTGACTTTAAAAACTGCATATTATTTTGCAATATTTTCTAAAATAAAAGTTATTTATGTGTTTCTGAGAGAACCTTTTAAAATTCAGATTAACACTCGAATTCGACCTACCGGCGAAAAGTGCAATATCTAAAACAAATATTTTTCAACTTTTTTTTTTTGCAAATCTTATTTAAATGCATAGAGCTTACAGATAAGCTTTCAGCGCATTAAAAAATTCATGTTTCGTGAATTTCTGGATAGGTCTATTTCTAATAGGTCTACACATATACAGTTGCTCACAAAATTGAGCATACAGGCTTCATTAAAACACATTATTGTTTCTTTTGGCAAAAAAAAAACTTAAATTTTGTTAAAAAAAAAACAAAATTCAAAACGTAGGCATTTACTCACAATAATAAAATATTGTAATTTACAGGCCTATTTCTAAATTATCAGTTGTGTCGAAACTCTTTGAGACTATAGTCAAAGATAAACTATTTTTTGCTGTTAAAAATATAATTTCACCCTGCCAGCATGGCTTTTTTTCTAAACGCTCGACTGTTACTAATTTAACATTATTTTCTGAATACTGTCTATCAGCTTTTCAACAAGGAACTCAAGTGGATGTAATTTATACAGACTTTTCAAAAGCTTTTGATAAAGTTTCTCACTCCCTTTTGATCAAAAAATGTAAAATGTTAGGATTTCACTCAAATTTTTTAAAATGGTTAGAATCTTATTTGCATAATCGTCAATGTGTTGTTTCTTTTGACAATGTCAAATCCTTTCCTTTTTATGCTACATCTGGTGTTCCCCAGGGCAGCATTTTGGGTCCCTTATTGTTTGTTGTATTTATTAATGATATTACGTCTTTATTTATCCATTGTGAATGTTTAATTTTTGCTGATGATTTAAAAATTTTTTCCAAAATCAGAAGTTTATCTGATGTTGCGCTTTTACAGGAAGAACTGGATAAACTTTATGTGTGGTGCAACAAAAACTTTCTTTTTCTTAATCTCAAGAAATGTGTTTGTATGTCCTTCTCTAAGTCTTTTGTAATTATTCCTTCCTCCTATCATATTTCTAACTATCCACTTTCGTCAGTCCGTGAATTTAAAGACCTGGGTGTAGTGTTTGATTCTAATTTCTCGTTTTGCTCCCACCTTGACTTCATCATTCCAAAAGCTTATGCTATGCTAGCGTTATTAAACGTAATGGATCGTGTTTTAATGATCCATACACTCTTAAGACCCTTTTTTCAAGTCTGGTCCGATCCAGGTTGGAATATGCATCTATCATCTGGAACCCTTTTTATGCTTCACATAAGGCGAGGTTTGAAAGAGTTCAAAAATCCTTTACTCGAATTGCCTTACATACCCTTAATTTGAAGGTTTTTCTCCATCTTACAATTCTCGTTGCCTTCTTCTTGGCATGAAAACCTTAGAAATCAGAAGAAATATTTTATCTCTTCTCTATATCTTTGATATTGTGTCTGGTGATATTGACTGTCCTGCACTTTTGAGTCTTATTAACTTCAATGTTCCTCAAAGAGCTCTTAGGTCTTGTGTGCCTTTTTTATTTAGAAACAGTTCGAACTATTTAGGCATCTAATGCTCCTGTCTTTAGAGCTTTAAAATTATTTAATGAGATAAATTTAAGTTCTAATTTAGATTTCTCAATTTCAAAAAATGCCATGAGGGCTCTTTTAAACAGTTTCTGTTAGTAAGTAATGTATTTTATATGTATATATTTTTATTTTTAATTATCTAGTCTGTAAGAATAATTGTTCATAGACTGAAATAAATAAATAAATAATTCCGTAATAGGCTTTCTCCAAACCATTTGTTCCCATCGGACCCAAATAAATTAATTTTTGTTTCGTCGTTTTTTCTTATTTACTGGCGAAATGTACGGTCGTTTTTGCGCATAAAAGTAAAGCACGGAGGAGATTGTGTGATGTTGTGGGGCTGTATAGCTTCAAGTGGTTGTGGAAATTTTGAGTGCTTTGAATATGAGATGGACAAAGTGATGTACTTTAATATTCTGCAAAGAAATATGAGGAGCTCCGCCATAAAATTAAAAATACCTAGGAGGTATTACATTCAGCAGAATAACGATCCAATGCACACGTCTCATTTAGTGCGCGAATGGTTGATATATAATGTGCCTCGAAGCAGCTTAAAACTCCTCCGCAATTGCCCGATCTTATCCCAATAGAGCATTTATGGCATGAAGTTAAAATGAGACCAAGAAAAAGGCGTTGTTCGAACAAAGAAGTGCTTAAATCAAAAATCAAAGAAGTTTGGAACAGTATTCCGTCATATTTCACAGATAAACTAGTAAAATCTATGCCCCGGCAGTTCCAAGCTATCGTAAATGATCAAGGAAGCATCACAAAATACTAGAGCTTGAGTTTGCAATGATTTTGTAGTATTTTGGCAGGATTTAGAATGCTATTTATTTATTTTCTTTCATATGTATGCTCAATTTTGTGCCTTACAATTAAGTATATTTTTAATTTTTCTATAAGAAAAAAGTTTATTTGTGAATCAAGTTTTTGGTTTGTTATTTATTATTGTGAATGAAATGCCTACGTTTTGAACTGCATTTTTTTTAACAAAATTTAAGTTTTTTTGCCGAAACAAGCAATAACGTGTTTTAATGAAGCTTGTATGCTCAATTTTGTGAGCAGATGTAATCTAAGTATTTGCTACAAACATTTGGGGATATATTTGCAACAAACTGTTTCTCAATAATGCACTTCGATAAAAAGTTTTGGCTAATTTTGGTCATCTATAAGCACTGAAATTAAATTGAAAATTGTTCTTAACATCCATTCAAAAATGAGAAAAATCGCTCAGCTTAGTTTTTTGCATATGTATTCGACTGTAACCAGCTTGGCGGCCAGCATTGATAAGTTACAATAAATGTTTTTAAATTAATACATTTCCCATTTGCCGGATTACAATACTCGTGTATTAAATTCCATTTTTATGGTCTCTTGAGATCGATTCGTGGCTTTCGTGGATATACTCAGCCAAATGTGACCTAGCTATATTTAGTAAATCACATTACCCTTACATTAAAGGAGAACACATGGGAATACAGCCTTTTGCGAAATCAAGTTTATACCGAAGATTCATCCCCCGTTTAAACAAAAGCGGTTTATTCGCACGCTGTGAGCAATTGTTGTGTTGTGTTGTGCATTTTGTACGATTTTTATTTCCTTTGTATTTCATAATATTGAGTAAATATTCTCATGGAAAAGTTACGAATATTTACTTGACATTTTAGTGCGATTGTAACCGTTTTCCAGAGTCAACAGAAAGCAAGAATGAGTCAACAGAAAACAGGAATAATGAAATAAAGTTCCTTAACCCTTTGTCGACGGACGGTACTCATAAGTACCATTATGTTTTTATGCCAATAAAATGTCTCTTAAGCGTTTTATGTCACTTCTTGACAGTAGGTACTTTAAAGTACTATTTTTTGTTTCAATTTGAAGCTTTGTTTTGTATGCACTGACAATATTATAACGGTAATTTACATTTCTTGATAAGCATCCCACGTGTTCTCTTCAGTTTTTGTGAGTGCAACTTTCTTATTTCAGAAAAATATTTTATTTAAACAATTAATTAATAGAATTGCGCTTATTGCAGTGAATACTAAAGTAAAAACCTAAAAAAGTAAACAAGGTGTTGAAATTTCCATTCCTTGTACATTATTTACTGAAAAATCTAAAGTAGACTCGTAAGTACCTTTGGGCTGTGGTGGCTATTTTTTGCACGGTGACTTTATTTACTCCAATATATATTTCAGTGCAACATGTCTAGATTGTGTAATAAAGGGTTTCAAATCGACAACATAACAGCAATTTTAGAAGATTTCCCGTCTGATAACGGTGAATGCACAGACCTTGAAAGTGATGATGAACACGAAGAAGATCTTGATTCACCAAACAATGATGACGAAATAGGTCAAATTATGGAAGATCTCTTAGGTGATAAAGAAGCTGACACTTATGACCAAAAAAATGGAGAAGAAATTGTGTACACTAGCCAAGAAACTGAACCTATTCGTTATTGGAAGTTGAAGGATCATGTAACGGTCATTCCTAATTTCACATTGCCTGAAGGTCCTGTTGCAGGAGTTTTTGATGGCCTAGATAAATCAACAGACTATTTTCTATTATTTATTCAAGATATAACAAAAAATATTGTATATTAATCAAATTTATATGCTACGCAACGGCAACACAATCTTAATTTAAAAACGGGTGAGTTTTACGCTTTTCTCGGAATAAACTTTTTTATAGGATACCACAAACTTCCAAGTTGGAAAGATTATTGGAGTACAAGTGAAGATTTTAATTTGCCAATTATTGAAAAAACAATGAGTCGCAATAGATATGACGCGATTCTTAGCAATCTTCATGCAAACGACAATACGATTATTCCAAAAGACAACAAAGATCGTGTATTCAAACTTCGTCCAATGATTGATAGGTTGAACGAAAAGTTAAAACAGGTTTACAATGGAACGAGAGAGCTGTCAGTGGATGAATCCATGATTTTGTTTAAAGGAAGAAACTCTATGAAACAATATTGCCCTATGAAGCCAATAAAAAGGGGATATGGTGCCTAGCTGACCAAAAAGGCTACATCAAAAATTTTTCTATACACCAAGGAAATGACGAAACGTTGGAGACAAAATTCGCAAGTTTTGGCTTAGGCGAAAGAGTAGTCCTATCCATGACTGAGAATGAGTGGGGTAAAGATAAAATAGTTTACTTTGATAATTATTTTACTTCTGTGGCACTACTTGAAAAATTAAAGACCGTAAAAGTGTTGGCATGTGGCACCATTCGCTCAAATAGGAAAGGTAACCCACAAAATCTAAACCTTGATAAAAACATGAACCGAGGAGATTGGGATTTTAGAGCTTCATCAACTGGCATTGGTTTTTTCAAATAGAGGGATAACAAAGTTATTACCTTAGCATCTAATTTCCATGGCAATGAGTCTACAACGGAGCCGAGAAAAGATCGGACAGGAAATAAAATTGATATCAAATGTCCAACATCAGTAAAAGATTACAACTCATTTATGGGAGGAATCGACCACGCAGATCAGCTTCGAAGAGCTTATGGCCTCGACCGAAAGTCCAAAAAATGCTGGCATCGACTCTTTTGGGGTTTACTTGAAATAGCATTTATAAACTCCTAGATTGTTTATTGCCAGTTGAATGAGAAAATATCACTGCTACAATATAGAAGATCTGATGCTTTAAGACTAATGACAAAGATGGAAGTCGCTGTAAATCGAAAGAGTCTAGCCTAAACACCGAAGAGAGAAGGAACCACTCCGCCAAATAAAAACGACGTGGAATTGGTGAATCTGTATCCCAGGATGTAAGACTGGGAAATATTGGAGTACATTTTCCAAAATTTGTGGAAGCTCGTGGTCGTTGCGAACTTTGCAGCATTAATAAAATACAATCGAAACCATATTCGAAATACTCACATTGCGGCGTGTATTTATGTTGCAACGACAAGAAAGAATGTTTTACAAAATATCATGGAGTTGATGTGTAAAGAAAATATTTATGTTCTTAACTTGAATTATTTATAATCACTGAATACAATAAAAGATATCATCTAACCTTTTGTTTAAAAATTCATTGATTCATTAATTTTTTTATTGTATACAAGGCCCGACGGTACTTCAGAGTACCGGCCATATCTAATGTCCTTGCTGGCCCTTGAACGTTTTGAAATTGATTTGGTATACTTAAATAGTCATAAATGTCACAGAAATATTGAAAAAACAGTAAAATTTTACCGTTAAAGCATGTTGGTCCACAAGGGGTTAAGAAAGAAATACCGAACGTTACGTCCATTTGCTTTGAGGGAACACTTGTAAAATAAAAATTTTATTATAAACTTTCCTAAAAAATTTTTTAATCAATAAATAATACAGTAAAAAAAGCAATATTAAAATGTTCTTTAAAAAAAATATTTTATTTAAAAACTAAAATGTTTTTTAAATTTATCTAGTCCGCTTTTCTCTCTGTCTGATATATAATATGGGCATTTCCATGATGTCGAACGGAAAAAACTCAAAATTAAAACGGAATAAAAACAACTACTTTCAGGCAAAAAATGGCTCTTTCTCAGGACCCTGACCTCCTAGAGAGCTAAAAGTTTAACTATGTACATTGTACTATGCAATAAAGTATGAAGAAATATAAGGTGCTTTTTAAATTTCATACGTATATTATACATATCGGTCGTTCTTTTACAAACCGCACAAAGTTCAGGAAAAAAACCTCGACTTCTCCAAATGCGATGAAAATTTTTTTCCTGCATCTTCTAACAAATTCAGTTGACCCATGTTTTTTGATTTTTTCGAAAATATCCACATATGAATTTTCGATAATTGGCTGAATTTTGTCAAATCTACTCATATTATCTCCAGTTCTACTGATCCGATCAATGTCGGATTTTTTTATTTAATAGTCTATACCGTTAGCTTCTGCAATAAATTAAAAAAAAAAATTTATGTTACCAACAAATAAAAAATAATAAGAATTTAATTATTGAAAAAGTTTTAACATGATGTCCCCCAACTAGAATACATTAAAAAAAAATATCATTTTGTTTCATTTTGTTCCTTATTCTTTTATCTACAAAACCCATTTTACAAAAAAGTGGAGTCTCTGTTAGATCGGAAGCTATTAAATATTCTCGACCGCAAGTCATGAATTCCTGAAGAAATCCAAGAGTGCAGCGTGCGACGAATCAAAATTTAATAATGAGTGTCAGACAGTCGTTCCTTTGTTGTGACTCGTCGCACGCTGCAAACTATTAAAATAATTAAATTCTTATTATTTTTCATTTGTTGACAGTATGTATAAAATTTTTTTTTAAATTTATTGCAGAAGCTAACGTTATAGACTATTAAATAAAAAAATCCGACACTGATCGTATCAGTAGAACTGGAGATAATAGTCTTCAAGTATGAGTAGATTTGACAAAATCCAGCCAATTATCTAAAATTCATGTGTGGATATTTTCGAAAAAACAAATTTTTCAGCAAAATCAAAAAACATGGGTCAAGTAATTTTATGTATAAAAAATTTCGGGCGATTCTAAAATACCAAGCCAAAATGCTGTTCGGTTTGTAAAAGAATGACCGATATGTAAGAAATATCATTAGAAAACAATAAATATGGAATTAAAAAAAAGCTCTAAAAATTTATTTTGTATTAGCATATGTCGACTATAAATTACATCCCATATAATTCCCAATTAAAGTTTTTGTAGTAACTCCACTTTTATTAAGAGTTGGTTAAAGCCCAACGTGAGTATTTCGAATTATTCATTTTCATTTATGTAAAAATAATTTTCAAATTTTTATATATCACACTTACGGTGTCGCACGGGACCAACTTTATATATGTAAGTACCAAGATCACAAATCTTCTTATTTCTCAGCAAGGTTTTTTTTATATTTTAATTGTATAAAAAAACTCTGCTTGGACTCAATATTTAATGAGCTTTCTTCATGAACTTTCGACGCACTGATAATAAATGTTTTTTTTTAAGGTCGCACGGTAGGGAAAAGTGGGGTACAATTGACACTCAATTTTTAAAGGCCTATATTTCCTTAAACTATAAATGGATTTTAAAAATTTGGATTTGTTTTGTAAACATTGATTATTCGGCATCAAACCTCGAAAAAGCTGTAAAACAACAAAAACTACGTCACCGTATTTTCTTAAAACTTTTTCAAAAAAAGTAATTTTTGTCAAATGTACCCCGGTACCGGGGCACATTTGACTTTATGAGCCAAAGTGCTTTTATTCAAAAAATTATGGGACTATAAAATTTGACTATTTGTTAAATTGGAAACGACGTAGTTAACTTTTTTAAAAACGATTTATTACAAAATAAATAAAGAAATATACATAT
Source organism: Meiosimyza platycephala (assembly GCA_963662105.1). NCBI lineage: Eukaryota > Metazoa > Arthropoda > Insecta > Diptera > Lauxaniidae > Meiosimyza > Meiosimyza platycephala. Next base: position 44,445,604 of record OY759211.1, read on the forward strand.
TAGTTCATTTAAAAAACATAACATAAATGAGTTCAAAACATAAAAGCTATCAGTTAATTTTAAAACATTTCAACTGTCAGTTTGTATATTTATTTGATATATGAGTTGCCAAAATCGACGTATATGTACCCCTTTGGCATGAGTCAAATGTGCCCCACACGTTCAAGAAGCATGTAGCAAGTAATTAGATCTGCATGCTTTTAAATTCAGCAGTACATACATATCGCCTCATGGGTCGTTGAGGCACGTTCATATATAAGATACTCGCTGATGATGCTACCATTAATAAGCCTTTTGACAAATAAAATATTTAGCATTACTCTACGATTTCTAAGAGATGATAAGTTTATTAGTTTTAACCTTTGTTCATATGGTGGTAAATGCATTGTTGGATTCCAAGCGAAACTACGGAGGCAAAAAAGTAAGAATTGTTTTTGTACTGACTCAATGGCATCTATGTAGCATTGATACCGAGGGCACCGAACCTCTGACGCATATAGTCACATACTGGACCTGACTCCACTCCCCTACTTCTAAGCTTCATTTAACTTTCAGATTAATGCTGACAAAGCGTCTGCATTTGATTTTGTATTTGTTTGAATCAGTTTATCGTTTGGAAGAACCAAACGATAGCATAGTGTAGATAAGTACATACACATAAAACAAAAACAACAACTTCAGCTTTACGTTTCATTATTTAATGTTAGGTTGCATCAGCCAATGTTTTGCTGATCTTGCAGAAGTTGTTGTTGGTTAGATGGTAGGAATGGGAAATTGAAGTTAACTTTCAGTTTGATGAAGTCAGTCTGGAGTAGTTAGTTTAAGAGTCGACTTGTGACTCAGTAATATTATAAATTGTGAAAAAAATAACAACGAATTTTTATTTACTGCTACAAGAGTAGACACCAATATAACTATATTCCAAAATAGGTCTAACTAAGGACGAAAACAATGTGTTAAGCCAACAATAGACCGAAATGGGTTAAATGAATATTTAACGTTAATTATGTATTCAATAACTCAGTTTTTGCTCATAACTAAACTATGTACTATTTTTTGCTTTTATTGCTCTCAGCTATTTAACTTAATATTGTACCATGTAAAATTCTTTCTTTGATTTACTGTTACTTAAAAATCATCCAATTTGATACCTGCATATGTTAAGTTTTTTAGTTATATTAAACGCGTTGACTAGCATAGTCATAGCAATCATAATTTAACCGAGTTTAATTTTTAACAAACCTTGTCGAACCTCAAGGTGAAATCGAAACAATTCGAACATTTTGGCGACCGTGACAGGACACCGCGATCTAAAACCAATTAAAATCAGTTTTGTGAAACATTGCAAAATTATAAATATCATTTTATGAAACTCAGTGTCTAAGGGGCAAATTGGCTTATACTGTGTAAATTTATAGCATTAAAATCAAAAAATTGTGGCTCCACTATAAAATTAGTGTAAAGGTCACGTAAAAGTGAAACGAGGAGCAAAAAATTAAGAGCAAAAAGATTTGCAAACATACATATGCAATTCACACAGTGCCATTACAAGTGCTAAATTTCTATTTACATACGTGTTAAGATTTAATTAAAAACTCTTTTTTGCAATAAACGAAAGCCAATTCTGAAACTAAATAAATTCATGAAAGGGTTTTAACTTAAATCAAATTGAATACGTCTGAATTTTTCTTGCGTTCAATTTTTATGCAGATCATTTCAAACGTCATTTTCAATCATCGCATTCCAATCAATATACCGATCGTGCATACATACGTTACACATAACGAAGCTTTACATAAGTTGTAACAAGGCGGCGCTGTGCTTACGTCGACGTCGTTGATCTCACCACTTCAGCTTACACACGAGGCTACTCATTACTCTCGCTGTGTTTCAGTTTACTCTTGAGAATTGTCGCATACATTTTCTCTTGAATTAGTTAAATATAATTGTGCGCTACACATTAGCGGCAGGAAGAAGTTGTTTTTGGGTTGATACATACATTCATCTTGTAATACATTTACGATGACTAATGACGGTGAGGGTCAATCAAGCGTTTAGGCACCATCCTTAATAACTTTGAAACAACAAAGATCATCAAGCACAGGAAGTTTAACCAGAATTAAAACTATAGTGGAAGCAACCAATACTTTATCGCATATCGAGCTTGAGTGCAGATTGCGCATGGTAGAGTCATATTACAAACAAGCGGCGTATTTTCAATCACAAATTGAAAGTTGTGACCCTTCTGATAATGGTCGCAATGATTTAGATGAACTTTATGTAGCTGTTAAAAGCAAATTGAGAGCTCTACTCGAGGAACGCAAACCAAAAGAGGCTAACCAGCTTGAGCAAAGTTTTCTGTTCCCTACATCAGCTCAAAATCGTTTACCCACGCTTCAACTGCCGCGCTTTAATGGCAATTACATGGATTATAAAAATTTTATTCATTCGTTCAACAATTTGGTACACAACGATCAATTTATTACAAAAATAGAAAAGTTCAATCACTTGTTGACGTGTTTAAAAGGAGAAGCCCTGGCAACAGTCAAGGCTTACCAAAAGACAGAGGCTAACTACGATTTGGCTATTGCTCGTCTAAAGGATCGCTATGACAACGAAACCTTGATACTTTTGGAAAATGTATCAGCTTTGTTTACGGTATCTGAAATGTCAAAATCTGATTCAAAGCAACTTCGAAATATTGTTGACACAATTTCAGCACTTTATAATTCACTGAAATCGATAAAAATTTTGGACGCTTATAATCCAACTGACAATGAGCAAAGTGGACCCTGGTATAAAGCAACTATCATATAATACATTGCCATCCTGGGTCAGCTGCTGCACCATGTTAGATAAACGTTGTCAACAGCTGGATGGACAAGATAAACGTCATGACTCTCAATCGTCAAGTCAAGCATACAACAAGTTAAATAAAAAGAATTCAAAACAGTACTCATTACTGGTGAAAAATAATGAAATCCAAAAATCTGAAAAAGTTTGCGCCTTTTGCACAAAACGAAATCATATTATTATGACGTGCCAACAATTCATTGTTTTATCCCTAAAGGAGAAGGAGGAAAAAGTACTTCAACTACGCTTATGCCTCAACTGTCTTTCCAAGGGGCATGTGGTCTCTGAATGTCCGTCGAAGTATTCGTGCCGTTTTTGTAAAGCGCGACACCATTCTTTGTTGCACCAACAAAGAGTGTTCATCGCAAAATTTCTCTACTTTAACTTCAACTGCTGCATCATCACATGCTGCAATGGTAATGGCGAAAAACTCATCGCTATCTGAATCAAAATTAGCGTGTTCTACATTGGCTATGGGTAAGTTACGGCAACCTAAAACTACAGTCATTTTAGCTACTGCCATGATTCTGCTGCAAGATTCCGCTGGCTGCTTCCATTTGTGCAGAGCATTGTTGGACTCCTGCTCACAGGTAAACTTGATGACATATTCGTTTGCGCCTACTCAATTTAAAAAAATCTAAGGCATCAGTTGACCTATTCGCTCTCGAGGACATCAATTTGGCTTAATGGCGGACATAAGTACGATGTACCGTCAAATTATGCTCCACCCAGATCAGAGATGTTTTCAATTTATACTTTAGCGTGAAAATGACACTCAGCCTATTTTAACTTATATGCTTAATACGATAACATATGGTACAGCATCCGCCCCATATAGTGCGATTAGAAGTCTTCAATATGCTGCCGATATGTGTCCGTTATCGTGTGAAGTGGGCAAATCTGTCATCCGCAACGATTTTTACGTTGACGATATGGTCACTGGGGCTGACGACCTAAAAACTTTGCAGCAAATTAAGCAAGAAGTCTCTGGCGTTTTGCGCTACACCCTGATTTGAACGCTATTACTGAACGAGAGCTACAATTGGATGAAGAAATTACAAGTGCGCTTGGGGTTAAATGGAAGCCCGATAAAGATGAATTCGTTTTCTATTTTCAACCTAAAATACCTGTCTGTGACTTCACTAAAAGGTCAATCCTTTCATTCACATCATCGTTCTTCGATCCGTTGGGTCTCATTAATCCACTAATTGTTGTTCCAAGAATCATTTTGCAGAATTTAAGGATTCAAAAGCTATTATTATTATTATTATTATTATCTTTTTATTATTATTTCAAACAATACAAGCATAAAAACTTAAAAATTCATCAAAAAAACTTAACTAGTATTGAGTTAAAATAATAATGCAACATTCTGTAGTCTTCAAGAAACTAGTGACGAATGTAGCTTACATAGGACAAATATCACAATGACATGGGGTCTTTAAGTTAAGGAAAATTAATAATTTTTATAAACATTAATTAATAATATATAATGAATTTAAAAATTAAGTATAATAACGAATTTAAAAATTTTTTAGAACAATAATGAAATTAATATATATGAATATCTAATTTGGCTGTTAAAAAAATTTAAGATAATTTTCTTTCTGAACTTTTTTTGAATCTTTTTGAATTTTTGAAAATTTTATAACCTAGATGTAAAATCCATGTAATCATCTAGATAACAACATTTGTGAGTATATTAACACTTTAATACGTTAACTCAAAAAGCCAATATTTCACCTCTCTACCAAAAACAATTTCATTCCTAAGGCATCTAATATAATTAGGAAGTTGATTAAATAATCTAGGAGCCACAGAAGTATAAAAATTGAAAAAGTGTTGCAGATTATGTGACGGAAACGCAGCAAGACTTTGATTGTTTATTCTTAAATTATAATTTGAATGATATATAGTTAGTAGGTAACCAGATTTTATAAAAAACATTTTCAAGACTTTGAAACAGTATAAATGTTTCAGTGGCAGTATACGCAGTTCTTTGAACAGTGGTAAACTATTTTCACGACGATTTTTTTTGCATATTATCCGAACCGCGAGTTTTTGAACATTTAGTAATGGAATTAGCTTATTCCCATGTGTATACCAAGATATTTAAAAGTTTTAACACATTCAATGGAGAAACAATTCGGCGAACATTGTGTTGAAGGGAAGTAGGTGTCCAAAAGATTAGACGAATTACATGTATTTTTGCTAATACAGTATTTACAACAGTCGGCACCGTGAAATATAAAATTAGGTTGTAGAATTTGTTTTCCTGTCACATTAAAAAACATAATTTTTGTTTTGTCGCTCACAACTAGTTTATGGGTTGAAAACCAGTGTCTTAAGACTTCAAGATCATGATTTATTTGAACTGCAGTTTCAAAATATGTTTCGGAAGAATATGTGCATGCCATATCGTCAGCAAATACAATTCTTTTACTCAGAAACTTTTGAGAAAAAATTGAATTTATGTAAATTAAAAATAGAACCGGACCCAAGACTGAGCCTTGTGGAACTCCAATGTTAATATAACAATAATTGCTATAGATATTTCCAAATTTTACCCTTTGGACTCTGTTTGATAGGTATGATGAAAACCAATTATGAACAGTGCCTCGAAAACCGCATTTAAGCAATTTGTTCAATAGGATTTCATGATCGACTGTATCAAACGCCTTTGATATATCAACGAAAAGAGCAGCTGCAATATTTTTACAATTTAAGCTAGTGTGTATGTTAGAACAGAACTTAAGCAGAGCATCTTCTGTTGACAGTCCTGCTCGGAAGCCAAATTGGCAACACTGAAAAATTTAAACTTATTCAAGAAATTTAACATTCTCGATTTCATCACTTTCTCTAAAATTTTGGAAAAGTTGGATAGGAGCGAGATGGGCCTATAGTTATTCAGTAAGTTTTTATTACCTTTCTTAAAAAGAGGAATTACTTCGGCTATTTTCAAATCGTCAGGAAAAATTCCAGTGTTAATACTTGCGTTACACAAGTAACAAAGCACATCCGAAATATTATATGCTATTTTCTTTAGTGCAAAACTATTTAAGCTTCTCTCCGTGTTTGATTTAGTATTTTTAAGAGACATGATAATTTTAAAAATCTCTAAAGATGATACAGGTTCAAAGTAGAAACTATTTGGAACAATGTTATCATTTTCTATACAATAGCATGCGGAAACAGCAAGACCATTTTCAGAGACCACGTCTCTACCTATACTAGAGAAATATTCATTGAAAAGATTAGCTATATCACATTGAGAACTGTAGACCGTACCATTGACATTTAAGTTTTGAATCGAATCCTTCCTATTAGATTTATTTAAAATTTTGTTTACCAGTTGCCATTCTTTTCTAACATCCCCTTTTATATTAGTAAATTGATTTAAATAAAAATCATTTTTACACTGTGAAACTTTATCAGAAATTTTTTTTGAAAAGTTTTTGTAGCGATCCTTTAAGATTGAATTCAGAGGATACTTTTTACATTTTCTGTATAATATATTTTTTTCCTTAATTTTATCAAGTAATTCTGAAGTCATCCACTGCTTCAGTTTTCTATTGATATTGGAAGAATTAAGTTTTATGTGTCTTGTGCATTGATTGATATATAACATCAGTTTGTCAATAAAGCAACTGAATGCTGTTGAAGGATTTGTTTCACTGTAAACACTATCCCAAGTCTCACATAAAAGTAAGTAATTTAGCTGCTCAAAATTTATCACTATCTTAGCTGAGTCAACAGGCGAATTTGCACATTTTCTTTTTGAAATGTTTTCGAAACTTAAGCAAGTTAAACAATGATCCGATAAGTAAAGATTACAGACAGAGCTACAGATTGATATAGGATTCTTACGATTTAACCGTACAAAAATATGGTCAATACAAGTTTCGGTAAGGCCAGTGATCCGAGTTGGTTCGTTAACACAAGATTCTAGACCATAAGAAGAAAGCAAGAATAAGTAGTTATCTGTAGACACAGATTCTTCTAGTATGTTTACATTTATATCACCTAATAAAATTAGATTTTCGGACCTATCATTTTCTAATAATTCATTTAATTTACCTAAAAAAAAGTCTTGCGAAGTACCATCATGGAATCTGTAAATACAAATAAAAGTAAAGTTTTGGTCATCCACCAAACACTTAATCCTTATCACATCCGAACTCCGTAAGTTAAATCTCAGAAATTCACAATCAATGTCAGAAGCAACAAAAGCCGCTACGCCACCTGCAGCATAGTCATGGGATGAACCCATTCCACTTAATTTCGAGCGCAAGTTTAAGGAATTTTTAGCAGATTTGCAGAATTTAGCAGCTGTACATATTCCGCGATTAGTACGAACTCCACTCATGGTTGAAGCGCAAGTACATGGCTTTTGCGACACTTCTTCAAAAGCATATGGGTGCTGTTTGTACATCAGATGCAAAAATTCATCACGTGATATTGTCACTAATTTGCTGACTTCAAAGTCAAGGTTATCACCAACAAAAACCAAAACGTTGCCACGGCTTGAGCTGTGCTCTGCTCAACTGCTATCAAAATTGTTTTCAAAAATTCAGCCACATTCAGCTATCATTTGAGATCTCAGAAGTTCATTTCTGGTCCGACTCTCAAATCACTCTTCAATGGATCCAATCGGAATCATCAACATTAAGCGTGTTTGTTGCCAACAGAGTAGCTGACATTCAAAATCTAGCAACTGATGTAAATTGGCATCACATCAATTCTTTAAGCAACCCTGCTGATTTAATTTCTCGTGGATGTTCTGTGCAAGCATTGATGACATCTAACTGGCTTCATGGTCCAGATTTCTTGCAAAAAGATCCAGGTGAGTGGCCTATTCAATTAACATTATTACCCAGTAATCAAATCAACTTGGAACGAAAAAAGATGTGCTTCGTTAATACTCAAAGGGCTATACCATACATCATCGAACGAATCCACTACTATAGTGATTATCTAAAGTGTCTGCGTATGTTTCCTTACATGCTTCGAGTCATCAATCCTCGACCAACGGTTCTCCACGTACTATCAGCAGAAGAAATCAAGAATGCCCAATACCACGTAATTTGGGCTATTCAGCGGCATCATTTTGCTAAGGAAATCACACTGCTTAAGCACAAAAAACAAATTAAAGGTCCATTAGCTAACCTGTGCCTCTTTCTCGATAACTGCAAAAATATGCTTCTGCTGCGTGTAGGCGGTTGCTTGGTCAACGCAAATATATCAATTGACGCAAAATACCCGCTTTTACCACTAAAAGACGATCAATTTGTAATTTCGATGGTAACTCACATACATCGCACTAATTTTCACGCTGGACCTCGAGCGTTGGTGGCACTCTGTCAACAAGAATTTTGGATTGTTAATTGTAAAGTTCTAGCAACTCAAGTAGTTCACAATTGTATCCATTGCTCAAGGTACAAACCGAAACTACTAGCACAAGTGATGGACAGCCTACCGAAAGAGAGAGTCAACGAGTGCATACCTTTTAATGTTACCGGAGTCGACTTCGCTGGTCCCATCTCCACATATTTGAAAATACGAAGTAATATATATCCGTTTTCATATGCTTCGCAAGCAAAGCAGTCCACCTAGAAGCAGTTTCGGACCTTTCATCTGATGCTTTTATAGCTGCATTAAAAAGGTTCGTTGGTCGTCGTGGCTTGCCAGCCAAAATCTTTTGCGACAACGCAAAAAACTTCGTTGGAGCCAACAACAAGCTTAAAGAATTTCGAGAATTCTTCAATCAACAATCGACAGTCGACGCTGTCACGTCATACTGCGTGAACTCACAAATTGAATTTTCATTTATACCACCTAGAGCGCCACACTTTGGAGGCTTATGGGAGGCTGCGGTAAAAATAGCGAAATCGCACCTTTTCAAAACGCTTTCAAGTGCGCGATTAACATATGAAGAGTTATCAACAGCGCTCGTGGAAATGGAAGCGGTAATGAATTCGCGCCCGTTAACAAGCTTATCAACCGACACAAATGACTTATCTGTGCTCACACCAGGCGAATTATTGATTGGAAAGAAACTGAAACACATCCCAGAACCAGTAAACACTACACAGGAGATATCATTGGTTGGAAGCGCATCACTGCTGTAAAATCACATTTTAGGTGACGCTGGCACCGCGAATACTTATCTGAGTTACAACGACGTCATCGCTGGCAATATCCATCGCGCTATCTTCAAACTGGAGACTTGGTAACTGTTCATGACGACAATTTGCCTCCTATGAAATGGCTGATTGAACGTGTCATTCGTGTAATAGAGGGATCTGATGGTAAAGTTCGAGTGGCCGAAATAAAGACGCCTTCATCAACGTTTACTCGCCCTGTTACTAAGCTGGCCTTGCTTCCTATATTGAATCCGAGTGATTCAATGGGGGCCGGGATGTTAAGCCAACAATAGTCCGAAATGGGTTAAATGAATATTTAACGTTATTTATGTATTCCATAACTCAATTTTTGCTCATAACTAAACTATGTACTATTTTTTGCTTTTATTGCTCTCAGCTATTTAACTTAATATTGTACCATGTAAAATTCTTTCTTTGATTTACTGTTACTTAAAAATCATCCAATCATCCAATCAGGTATCAACTGCATATGTTAAGTTTTTTTAGTTCTATTAAACGCGTTGACTAGCATAGTCATAGCAATCATAATTTAACCGAGTTTAATTTTTAGCAAACCTTAGTGATATATGGATTTTGAAACTCTTTGGTCCAACGCTTTATAAAGCCAAGAACGCTGTTAGCCTTATTGATCATTCGGTCAATATGTATATTAAACTTAATCTTTGTATCCATTGTTATGCCTAAGTCCTCAAAAGAATTTAGAGTCTCGAGGACATAGTCATCAATTTTTTATGTACTCAATAATGTGATTTTCCGTGTAAAAGAAGATATGAAGATATGATGACTCAAATGCATATTTAAGTGGATTAAAGGCTTGACGTCATCAGCGTACATTAAAATATTACAGCACTTTAAAACTGTGGGCAAATCGTTAGTAAAAACTGTGAAGAGCAAAGGTCCAATGTGACTTACTTGAGGAACACCAGAAGTAACAATAAAATTTTTAGATTCGGAGCTATTAAAACTAACAGATTGGCTTCTGTTTGAAAGATATGACTGAATCCAATTTTGCAAACTTATAGGATTACATCAGTTTGTGAACCATTTGCAAATTGGTTTATAGCCATATTCGTAAATTCAATTAAATAAGTTACCGAAGATTTTCCTGGTAAAAAACCATGCTGATACGGTGAAATTATAGAGTTAACGTTGTGTGCAATTTGTGGTGTAATAATACGTTTGAACATTTTTGGCAATGTACTTAGCTTTGCTAACCCACGGAAGTTACTTATTAAAGATTTACTTCCCGACTTCTGCAAAGGAATTATATATGAAGACTTCCAGGTGCAAGGGAAATATCCGAGGAGTAAGGAATACTTAAAAAGCAAATGCACTGGAAAAGCAATTTCATTGTGACAATTTTTTAAAATATAGGAGGGAATACCATCTGGATCTGCTTTAAATGATGATTTATTGTCTTTAAGACTTTTCTGCACATTATCAAGACTTATAGTGGGCTGACTAACTTGACATGGCTTTACCTAAAATGGATAATTTAAATCATTATACGACTTGGAAGAATATGTAGTCTTAAAAAATTCTGCAAACAGATCGCAAGTCATATCATCGTTATTAGACAAAATGGCATGGTATTTCATGTTAGAGGGGAAAGAGCAACATTTTCGTTTAACATTGATGAAGTTCCAAAATGATTTTGCGTTATGTTTTATATCAGCTTTAGTTAACTTTCAAAATATGTGATTAATAAGCACATTTATTCAGATGTTGGTATTTATGTCTGATTCTATGTAATTGATAAAATCAGTTATATTTAAGGAAGTTTTATATTTTTATAAAATTTGGATTTTTGATTTCGTAGTTTTCTAATTTCAGGAGTAAGCCAGCAAGGGCCAGACATAGTCTTATATGAATGCCTGGGTACAGATGATTCAAAACACTCGTGAATAAATTTACTGAAAGCAAACAATGCAATATCAAGATTAATTGAAGTTAAATTATTTTTGTGAAGTGAGAATATAGATTCTCAATAGTAATTGCAATCGAATATCTCGAAATACGTTATAAATAAATGTAAAATCTGTTTACATTAGGACGATTCCATTCCCGCGGGTGCAATATTTAGACTCTCAAAGCTTCCTAATAATAAATTAAAAAACATTCGGGTAACTTTTTGCATAACTTTTCTTCTAATGGCAGTCAACTTGCTCTTAAAATGAGACTTGGACGTTCGTGCCACAGAAATCCTGTTACCCTTTTCAAATTGGAAGAAATGTTTTGTTTGAATGCTTGGTATATTTTTTACTCCTTTCCATCTAACATGGTTTTTCCTTCTTCAATTTGTTGCTGGGATGCAAATACAAAGAAAGGTTTGGAGAAAGACTGCGAGACAGCTCATGAAATTCTTTAGCATTGCTAACAATAGCTTTCCGAGCTTTAACAGCAGTTCATACTGATCTTTCAACACTTCCTCCGAGCCCATCGACGGCACCTTTGCCATGTGAGGCAGCAAAAAAAATCCATTCAAGGTGAGTGAATCCGTGTTCTGTTATCAGAGTATTCATACTCGCAACTACATATAGGTTCATGAACTGAGCGCACAAGTATCGCTGCAGATATGTATGGATGTTATATTATTATTTATCAACTGAATGTTCTGAAAAGTTTTCTGCAGGAAAATATGTACTGTGTATTTACTATGGCTTAATTCATCGCTTACTACGATCACTGAGTAAAGTTTTCGGTAGTCAAAATACAGCACGTAAAAAACGTCACATGTTAATGACACCAATGTGCTGATTGTATTTCGTCTTAGAGCAAGAGCCAGCGACGAACAGACCTTCGTAATTTTATAAAAGCTGAAAGTTTCTCTGTGTATGTCACTAATAGAGGTAACAACGATCCCCGACTATGAAGTTTGAATAACGGTGCAGTTTTAATTAAAACAAAATTGGCTAAAATTTGGGCTTTTTCGGGAATCGGGACAGGCTTTGGCAAGGTAACCCTGGTTGATTACTGATGACGTAATGCTGATTTATTTTTCATTTATATATATAATAGCCTTACACCATTTTTTTATAATTTTTTGTATGGGAGGTGGGCGTAGGAAACGTCAGACCACACCCATTTTTACATGATATCATATTCATATCTCCTGGCACTCATGACCTAAGTTTCAAACCGATATTTATTGCAGAACACTTTCTACCATATAACTACACTGTACTGCTGTCGACCTTTAAGGTGTCTGGCAGGCTATAATAACCATCGTAAGTGTCTGCCAACTGGAAAAAACATCTTTTGATAGCTCCTCAAGCAACATATATAAAATTCAGCTTTTATAAAATGACGAAAGTTAGATGCAATTTTTTACACCTTTGCTATCTGATATCTTTCAAAGTAACCGTTATTCAAACTTCATAGTCGGGGATCGTTGTAACCTCTATTAGTGACATACACTGAGAAACTTTCAGCTTTTATAAAATGACGAAGATCTGTTCGTCGTTGGCTCTTGGTCTATCTTGACTAACTAGCCTATAGTTTTCGGCAAGTCAATTTGTATAATGGCTTACTCGCTGGTCAAGTTTTGCTTTGCATTGTGAAATTACTCGGACTGGACATTTTAATTAAAAAATGCAGCAGCACCGAAAAAGTATTAAAATTTCTTCAAAAAAATTAATTGCAATTTTGTAACACATGCCTTTTGTTTGAAGTACAAAAAAGTTTTTGGTGTTGAATTGAATTGTGTTCTAAACATTGAATTTAGTATATTTGTGATTTGATAGATTAGAGATATGTGGCTTAAATTAAGTGAAACGGAATACGTTTGAGCCGACTTCTTGGAATTTTGAAAGCAATGAGTTTTTTTAATACCACAGGTAATAACTAAATCACCCCTATTATGAAATAAATTTCGCCCGAAATTTTTCGCCTTTTTTCATTTCCCCTATTGTGAATCATATTTCACCCGAAATATTTCACTTTTTCGAAAACTTTCCCTTATTATGAAATTTATTTTATTGTGAAATCAACTGTCATTTTAAGTGAAAATATTCCCTTCAATATTATTTGTGAAAAGTGGAAATTCAAAACTAAACAAACAATTTCTGTTACTTTTTGTTTTCAGATGTTTTCATCAAATCTTTGTAATATTAAAAAAAAAGAATCATGGATAATGACATTAATTTAGTTTAATTGAAAAATGCATAATCGAATTTAAAAAATCATTTTGCTTTTCAAATTGAATGTCCAATATTTGCGCGGATGCGCTGAGCAAGGGTTTCTATGTAGAGTTAAAAGCCAAGGCTCCAAAGGGTATCCTATAATATTGGCGAAATCTGAAGATAAAATAAGCTGTATAAATTTCAAATCGTATCTTGTAGCTATCAGCTTACGTTTGTACAGTAGGATGGGTCATTTTAACTATTTTTTCTCTAATCGCAAACGCCTACTCGGGAAAAGTGGCCCACTCATACCAAGATTATACCTGCAAAATTTTTTTGAAATCGGTCAATATATTCTGTTCGTGCTCTGAGGGTCCATTTTTGAAATTTTAAGTAAAACACAGAAAGTAGGGCATTTTCTAAAATGGGCCCGGCTGCGTTACTAATGCGTTTTATGGATCGCTCGGCGACGGAAAGTCATCATAAAGGACCACAGGCTCAAAATCGCGACCAAAAAGTAGTCCTAGCTTAAACGTCGTGTCATAATAGATACGTCCTATATATGGTTGGCGTTTGATCTAGGACTACTTTTTGGTCTCGATTTGAAGTTTGTGGCTCTTTATGATGACTTTTCATAGCCAAGTGAACCTTAAAACGCCCTACTTTCTGTGTTTTTACCTAAAATTTAAAAAATTGACCACGAATAGAAGATATTGTCCGATTTCAAAAAAACTTTGCAAGTATGTTCTTGGTACTTGGCCACTTTTCCCGGATAGGCGCTTGCAATTAGAGAAAAAAATGTTAAAATGACCCATCCTCTTGTAAAGGTATTTAGTTGAAAGGGATTTGAGTTTTCTTGCAAATTCCTCCTAAGCAAACGTTGCTGGGAATTTCTTCCTTCATCTTCTTCACATAATACCTTAGTCCAATACTATACATTTCTTGTTTATTTTCTTTAACACAACTTATTATTTTATGCCATTTTTGACATTTTGAACTTCAAAGCTATTCACAATAAGATGTTTGAAAAATCTACATTGATTCGAAGTGAATTTCAATTCGGGCGAATTTCATGATACGAATTTTTATTTCGAGTGAAATGCTAGTTTCGGGTGAATTGAATTTTCACACGAAATTCATAATAGGGGTGAATAAGTCCCAGAAAAGTTTTTATAAATATCAATTATTATGATTGTTATAACCAATTTAAGTTTTAGATGAACTTTTCTTTGGAAAGTCATATCTCAGAGAAAAAAACTTTCTGACAACTTGTTATGATACAATAATGATAAGATCGTTATGAATCGTTAGATAAAAAATATTACACTATGAAACAATTTTTTTTTTGAAGCAATGGGTCCACTTTGTTATAAACATATTCGATTTTTCTAAGATCCTTCGCTTTTTTTGACGTGATGTGCAGTGTATTCTGCGTAAGATCAAAAAAAAATTTCTTAGGGATCTCAATAAATGTTCAAATGGCATTAGTTTTTCCGAGCGGCCGCAGTGCGATTGCATAGTAAAAAATATCAAATGCGTAGTATGCGTCGTACACGTTGTGCGCGCAGTATGCATACACTAGGGATGCCAATTTTCGGTATTTTTTTGATCCCGGGATTTGAAAATTCAACCCTGGGATCCCGGGACAGTCCCTGGATTTAAGAATTTTTGAAATTATCAGCATAAATGGATCTATACTTTGGGAAAAGTTAAAATTATTAGACTATTTATAGCGTGGCAATATTATTTATATAATCGGTCTTCTTCTGACTGCGCTCTTTGTCGGTTGCAAAAATGTGTGCTTCGGTAACAATATATTCGAAATGTAAAAATAATTGCAATTTGAATTCCGGGATTAGTTGCATTTTGTGTAATAATTCATTTCTTAGTGTCTGTATTGACTCCCTTGAACAAGATGCAATTAAATGTATTTTAAAAAATAAAAATCTTGCTTATGTTGCGTTATAATGGGTGAAAATATTTTTTCTATAATTGCTAAATTAACACAAGATGTAAAAGACTTGCAGCAAAAATTCTCTTTGTGAAATAATAACACTATAAGTGAGAATAAATCAAATGCCTTGAAAAAAAATAGCAATAATCCGCAACTAAATTTGCGCGCGTCTTCTGTCTCTTTGTCTCCGTTGTTGACAGTTGAAAACTCGGTTTATACACGCTCTCGTGCTCGTGCTGAGAATGGCTTGAAACTGCTGTGGTTACCTCTAGTGGTCTCTCTCCTGCATCTGTAATTTCTGCAAATTTATCATCTCAGTTGCC
The DNA here is from genome assembly GCA_963662105.1 of Meiosimyza platycephala. Lineage (NCBI taxonomy): Eukaryota > Metazoa > Arthropoda > Insecta > Diptera > Lauxaniidae > Meiosimyza > Meiosimyza platycephala. Next base: position 44,461,019 of record OY759211.1, read on the forward strand.
CTTGGATTCTGCTACTGCTGTCTTGCCTATCTCTTCGTCTCTCAACAATGCTCAATTGGTTTCTATTGCCTATGCGGAAAATGAGTCATCATTGAGTACTCAAGAAGAATGGAGAACAGTTCAAAAGAAAAATAGAAAGCGTACTGCAGTTGTTGGTAAAAATGAAGTTAATGAGTTAGATGTAGCTGTATCTAAAAAATGGGTGCATTTGTCATCATTTAAGGCAACAGTTACTAAAAATGACATAGTATCATTCGCTGAAAAATATGCTGGTGTTGTTAAAACTCATCTTGTGTGTTACAAATTATTAAAAAAAAAGGAGTATCAACTGATGATGTTAAGCATTTAAATTTTAAACTGGGGATTTCACCTCAGTTTTATAAATTGCTATTTGCTTCATCTTTATGGCAAATTAATGTCAAAGTTCGCCCTTTTCGGGCTCTTCAAAAACCCGAAGGGTCTCCACCTCTAATGTAGTACCGCCGTCTATTATTCCTAGCAGGATGTCTCTAAACTGCTCAAATTATACTTCCAAAATATTTCTGGAATGCGAACAAAATGTTCAAGCGTTTTTCGTGATTCTCAGTTGGATTTTGATGTAATTGTTTTAGTCGAAACTTGGCTAAACTCTGACTTTCTGGATGCTGAATTTTTTGATGCTAACTCATTTACCGTCTACCGTAAGGATCAGTGTCTCCAACTGAGAATTTAAAATTACCGTGTTTCTAGGGTTGAATTACCGTGTTTTGAAGTAAATTACGGTGCATCAGTTTAAAAATTATGGTGTAAATTATGGTGTTATTATACACTGCTCAGAATATTTGTACAGGATAACGTAAAATTATTTTAATAAGGTGAAAAAACGAATTTTTCTAAAAAAAGCTTATTGTAGTTTCCGAAAAAAATAAAATAAAAAACCGTTTAAAAAACTTTTTGAGTTTAAAAAAAAATAATTTTCTTTTTATTTGCCGACGTTTCGCAGTTTTTTTGACTGCTTCATCAGGGCTGCTTTTTCGGTCACTACAATAAGACTTTTCTAGAAAAAGTCGTTTTTCACCTTATTAAACATAAAAAGTGACCTTTATGAAATTTAAATATGTAAAACTATTTTATTAATTTTCATAAAATTCACTATCACAACAGAATCAGAAAAACTAGTTTGATAACAACAACAATAAAATTTCAATTTTAAAAAACAATAAGTTACACGTATTTCTTACTTTAAATTCAATTTTATAAAATAGATTTGTGAATTTTAATAGTTCAAATTGAATATTAATTCAAAATATAACTTCAAGAAAAAACATGGCTGAAGGATGTGCTCCAAAAACAAATCGAAAACGTGGCCGGTTAACATGTTAATTTCTGTGGAAATGCACATATGTATGTATATCCAAATTGAAAAAACCTACTAACAGTTATTCTGAGTCCGAATCTTCTAATAAGACAACATCTTTTTCATACATGGAAAGTTTCATTTTTTGGATCGTGGCACTGGTTGGCCTAAAATCAACACAATTTTTGCCAATCCTTTTATGGATTGTTTGTTGGGCGAAAATATTGCCCTTTATTGTCTTTGTCAACAATTTATTTCTTTTTTTCGTCTTAATGTCGTTGACATGACTGAAAATACGCTCATATTCTGCATTAGAGTGGGGCAAAGAGAGCACACTGAGCAATAAAACTAAAAAAAGCCGCTTGGTGATTCGTAAGCAAAATTACGGTGGAATACGACACCGTAATGGATGTTTACGGTAGACGGTAGATTGGACCAGATTACGGTGGATCTACCGTAATTACGGTGTCATTGGAGACACTGGTAAGGATAGAGATTTTTATAAAACTGTTCCAGAGGAGGCGGTGTTCTTATAGCAGTTTGGCATTCTTTACGTTCTTCATTGATGGTACTTCAGAATATGGACACGCTTTTTGACCAGCTCTGTGTTTCTGTTATAGGACCTTCTGGTGCACTGATTATCTGTGTTTCGTATATCCCGCCAAATAGCGCGAATGAAGTCTACGCTGCCCATGTTGACAATATTGTTGATCTTACTAATAACATGACTGATAATATTCATATCTGCATACTAGGTGATTTTAATTTACCTGCTGTTAATTGGTATTTTTTGTGAGAAAGTATTTATTTAACACCATCAAATGTTAATCATCTAAGTGAAATGAATTTTATTGATTCTTTGTTCAGTGTTGGTCTTGCTCAAATAAATTATTTTATTAATAAGCTAGGGAGAATATTAGATTTAATATTTATTTCTGGTAACATAAAATTTTCTCTAGAAGAGTGCTTGCACCCTATTGCGGCCTCTGATATGCATCATGTACCACTATTATTGGAAATTGATTTTTATGAGTTCATATTTCTTTAAATATATTGAACTCTACAAAACTTAACTTTAAAAAGTGTAATTTTCAGTTATTAAATACATTATTCAATAGAAACGATTGGAATTTTCTTTTTCACAATAAAAATGTTTTAACTTGCTACATACATTTTTAGATCATATTCATTCTATTTGTAATAGTAACATTCCATTGGTAAAAAATAAAATTCATAAGTTACCTTGGTATACTAAGGGTCTTAAAAAACTAAAAAATCTCCGAAATAAGTTTTCTAAAATCTGCAAAGCTACAAATACCGTTGATGATAAATTAAAGTTTGAGCACTATGCAAGGGAATTTAATTGTCTAGATAAATTTTTGTACAAGCAATATATCTTACGCATTGAGTCATACATTAAAGATAACCCGAATTCTTTCTGGTAGTCAAATAAAAGTACTTCTGATGTTCCTACATCTTGGGAAGGTAAAACTTCTGCAAGTATCGATGATATAGTAAATATGTTTGCGGATTTCTTTAAATCTAATTTTGTCCCTGATAGTTATTGGAATGATCCATACATACTGAATGACATACAATCACTAACTGATTTTGGAAATTCATCAATTAGTGAAGATGACGTTAAAAATAGTATTTTAAGTCTCAACTCTTCAATGAAGTCCGATATTGATAGTGTATCCCTTTTTTCGTTAAAGAATTGTCTTAGTTCACTTGTTAAGCCTATAACATTTTTGTTTAATATGTCCCTTAGTTCGGAGAATTTATTTCGAAATGGAAAATAGCATCCATATCAGCCATTTTTAAAAGTGGCAAGAAAAACGATGTCTGTAATTATAGACCTATATCTAAGCTTTCAACTTTTTCTAAGCTATTTGAAAGTGTGGTTAAGGACAAGCTTTACTTTGCAATAAAAAATGTAATTAGTGTTCGTCAGCATGGATTTATATCTGGCCGCTCAACCATCTCAAACCTTGCTGTTTTTTCAAATTTTTGCCATTCTGCATTTGAAGCTGGATATCAAGTGGATACTATCTATACAGATGTATCTAAGGCATTTGATAAGGTTTCACACAATATTCTTATCGCAAAATTGTTTAAAATGGGATTTCACTCCAATTTTCTTAATTGGATTAAATCTTATCTTGATGGTCGAGTATCATTTGTTGAAATAAATAATGTCAAATCTGTACCATTTGTTGCCAGCTCTGGGGTTCCGCAGGGTAGTATTCTTGGTCCCCTTCTATTTATTTTGTACATTAATGACATCAGTAATTGTTTCATTAACGCCAACTTTTTGTTATATGCAGACGACTTAAAAATTTTTAAAGAAGTCCGCTCGAACTTTGATGTTTTAACTTTACAAGAGGAATTAAATTTTGCATATAATTGGCTTAAAAGGAATCGTTTGTCGCTGAATATAAATAAATGCTGTTTCATACGTTTCTTTAAATCTTATCGTCTAGATGGTGTTAACTTGGCTTGTATGTCTAAAGTATGTGATTTAGGTATTTATTTTGATTCCACGTTTTCCTTCACGGATCATATAAGTTACATTATACCTAAGGCTTATTCCCTGTTAGCGTTTTTAAAACGATACAGTGTAGATTTTGCTGATCCTTATACGTTGAAGATTATTTTCAACTCACTGGTGAGATCCAGACTTGAATATGCCAGTGTCATCTGGAATCCATTTTACAGTGGACCCCGCTTAATTGATCTTTTAACTGCGCAAAAAATTTGGATTTATTAACCGGGGAATCAATAAAGAGGGTCCCGTTTATTTGATCAAACGGATCATTTAAAAGAATCACGGATAATTGATCAACTTAGTCAATTAAGCGAAAAAAAAAATTTATTTCACTGACCTTACCTCAAGATAGGATTGTCAGATTTTTGAATCGCAAAATCAGTACATTCAAGTATATTCAACGCAAAAAATCAGTACAAAATTTTTTACCTCATTAAATGTTTTTATTTACTAAAAAAAAAAGTCAGAACTTTTCGGATGGCACAATGCCCTAGCAAAATAACTAAATTAATTAAATACGATGCTAATATTATGCTAAAAAAAAAAGGACCATTTTACAGACTCCTAGGCACGCTACTAGTAATAATTAAATATTAAATGTAAATATTATTTAGCAATTCAAATAAAATCTTAAAATCAGTACAAACCATTACCAATTGCTAAAAACCAGTACATTTGCGTACTGATTTGAGAATCTTGAAAAATCAGTATTTTTAAAAAAAAATTAGTAAAAATCAGTACATATACTGATAGTATCGGCACGTATGACAACCCTACCTCAAGAGCACAAAATAATAATCAGAAAAAATTAAATAAATATCGCTCACTTTTAATTAAAAGGTTTTATTTTTTTTAATTATACGAACATAAAAATTAACAATAACTTCAGGTATGTGTAGCATTTCACAAAAAAAGTACTTACATATGTATTAGGGTGTTTCAAAATACCATCATACCTTAGAATTTGTCAAAAGACGAGCAAAACCAAACCCTCTCAGAAAAACGGGCGAAACAAAGGAAAAGGAGAGAGAAGTAAGGAGAGGAGGGAAAACCCCAAAAAAGAGAAGAAAGAGAGGGCAACGGTCGAAACCGGAGGCAGTCCTCATAAAACCGACGGAAGGACATAGCTATGCGGAGGTGCTCAAAAACTTGCGTAGCAAAATTCAGCCCGAAGAGGTCGCCAATATAAGAGGCATCAGGAAAACGAGGACTGGTGCACTCCTCCTAGAAATGGAAAAAAGAGGAAAGGTGGAACCCGAATTTCTCCAGAGGCTGAAAACCACTGTAAAGGAAGATGCTTCTGTAATGGGGCTGAAACCAGTCGCTACAGTGGAAATAAGAGACCTGGATTCTCTTACTGTCCAACTAGAAGTTGAACAGGCCATCAAAAAGGTGCTAGGAGATCAACTTGAGGAAATGCGCGTCAGGGTAACAGCACCAAACAAGCGTGAGCAAATACGAGCGTTTGTAACACTAGCGCAAGAAAAAGCGGAAAAATTGCTCAAAGAAGATGGCATAAAAATCGGTTACGTCAGAGCCAGAGTTAGACTCTGCTCAAGCATCAAACGATGTTTCCGATGTTTCGGAATGGGCCACTTGCAAATGGACTGCAAGGGACCGGATAGGAAAGGTGAAGGTCTGTGCATGAGATGCGGAGAGCCAGGACATAAAATAAAGGAGTGCAGCAAGAGATCAAAGTGCTGCCTGTGCAAAGAAGCTGGGCGTAGCCGGGTAGATCATATACCTGGCTCAACTAAGTGCCAAGCGACAAAGTGAGAATACTCCAGGCCAACTAGCATCGAAGCCGAACGGCTGATGCGCTATTAGAGCAGGTGGCAATAGAGAAGAAAGCGGACGCTGTCATTATAAGTGAACAGTATGGGCGAGTGAATCGAGAAAACTGGTTGGAAGATGCGACCGGTACTGCAGCAATCTGGCTGCCTAGCAACAGCAGGTTTGTCAATGCACTTAAAGGTGCAGGGAACTGCTTCGTATACGTGCAAAACACGAACTTCACTTTGCTCAGCTGTTACCAAACCCCAAGCGATAGCATTGCTGAATTCCAGAAGAAGCTTGAAAGCATTGAAGACAAAGTGCTGGAAATTGGAGGTCCCTTTATCATCGCAGGAGATTTCAACGCTAAAGCTGTCGAATGGGGAACGGCAGCAACTAACTCCAGAGGTAGACGCGTGCTAAACATGGCCGCTAGGCTGGGCTTAGCCATCGCTAACATTAGCGAAGCTACGACCTTCAGAAGACCAGGGTGCGAGGCCACCACACCAGATATCACTCTAGTGTCAGAGAGCTTAGCTGGAATGCTTAAAGATAGAAGATTTTACTGGTAGTGATCATCAGTATATCACTTACCATCTAGACTCAGGAAATCGCCCCATCCAGGCACCAACAAGAAGATGCACGCGAAAATAGAATGTAGCGAAACTTAGATCCGAATATTTGCTGGCAAATATCGACGAAAACTCATTGCCAACTAGGGACGCCAGAACTCTCACAAATGCGACTATGCAGCGATTAGCCCAAGGCTGCAACGCATCGATGCCTAAAGTTGGCACAAGCCGCAGAAAAGATGCCGTATACTGGTTGACAGAAGAAATAGCGGAAATTAGACGGAACTGCCTACGGATGAGGAGGAAACTCACTAGAGCCAGACGATTAGGCGCCGCTACAAATGAAGCCGAAAACTACAGGCAAGCCAAGAAACACTTGAAGCTTGTCATAGAGCGTAGCAATAGAGAAAAATGGGAGGAACTCTGCAACGAAATCGGACGGAGTCCTCCGAATCGAAATGCCGGATGATACACATCTTGTGGGGTACGCAGATGACATTGCAGCTGTAATAACGGCTCGCAACACTGAAGAGGCCAGGAGAACATTAAACCAGGTTATGCTAAGGACAAGGGAATGGCTGGAGGCTCACGGACTCCAACTCGCCACCGAAAAGACGGAGGTTATACTACTTACTAAGCAACACATACCATTAGAACTGGAGCTGCCAGTATGCGACAGCATACTTACAACAAAGAAGGTAGTTAAGTACCTCGGCGTAAGAGTTGACCCAAAATTGACATTTTAGGCTCAATTACAACACGCAGCAACAAAAGCAGCCAAGATAACAGGTATGCTTAGCAAGCTCATGGCAAACATCGGTGGACCAACGCAAAGTAACCGGAAACTGCTAATGGCGACAACAAACTCGATACTGCTCTACGGCTGTGAGATATGGGCAGGAACGCTAGAGGCGAAATATCGGCAAAGGACGCTACTGTCAGTGCAACGAACTGCTGCACTCAGAGTTGCATGTGCGTACCGCACAGTCTCCGAAGCGGCTGTGCTAGTAATAAGTGGGGTTATCCCCATTGACCTACTAGCCAGCGAACGTAAAATGGTCTGGGAGGCAAAAAAGGAGGGAAACCTGATCATAAGCTTTGCAGACGCAAGGCAGGAAACCCTCTCTAAGTGGCAGGACAGGTATCGTTCAGAAGTCAGCGGCAGGTGGACAAAAAGACTGATCCCTTGCATAAGAAGATGGTTCGAGAGAGACTTTGGCGAGGTAAATTATTACCTCACTCAGTTTTTATCGGGCAATGGATACTTCCAGAAGTATCTACACCGTATGGGCAAAACAGAGCACCCTTTCTGTATATATGGAGACGCTGATGAAGATGACGCAGAGCACACTTTCTTCAACTGCAATCGATGGGACAACGAACGCGCATCCTTACAGGAATCAGTCGGCCAGTGCTCCGTGATCGAGAGAATGCTGCAGAGCGAAGAAAACTGGAATGCAGTTGCAGGTTTTACTGAGGACGTTCTCAGAAAAAAAGAAGTGGGACCTGGACGCAGGCATATGATTTGAAGACAAATCAAGGGACCTACCCCGAAGCAATGCTAACGCAGTCCCAGGGTAGGAGGCCTGGAGGTCAGAAAAGAGGTTGTGGGTTTTAGTGAAGAGACACACTCTGAAGCTATGATGGTAGCTTTAGACTAGTGAATTGCATGGACATTGTAGTACATTTACCACAACCTTCCCCACGGAAAAAAAAAAAATACCTTAGAATTTAATGACGCATTTAAAAACATGAATTTTGAAAAAAAGAAAAATTGTTTTCATACAAACCTAGAGGTCGCTACCAGAGATTGAAAAAATGTTGTTTTGTGAAATTCAATGAAAAATAGCAGGTTTTTCATATGTATTTGTTACACTATGATAGATACGTGCTTGTTTATTTTTGGGTTAGAAAGGTGGACCATTGTTGTGTTACTTAAAATCAAAATTTAGAGTTTTAGCTGGATAATAAATTTTTTACAAACTTTATTAGAAAAAATATTAAGAAAAAAAAAATTTTATCCAATTAGTATCAAAAAAAAATTTTTTTTCAAATTTTGAATTGTGCATTCTCTGAAACTTGAGAGTATCAAGAAACAACATTTTTGACTCCAATAAAATATGTATTTATGACACCTATGAAACCATGTTATCAAACGATTTTAAACTGTCAATCTTTCATTGTTGTAGTTTTTTCAATGTTGCTTTTAACATTGTTGATCTCTTAAAAAGAGACTTTTTCATGTATTTTTAACTAGGAAAATATTTTTTCTGGTTATTTAAAAGGGTAAATCAAATAAGCGGGAATTATTTAACAGGGGTGTTATGTCAAAAAATGTTTTGTGTAATTCTAGTTTAGGCACATGAACCTAAACTAGTGTTCTTTAGAGGAATTGTGTAGTGAAACCTTCAAGCACTTTAACCTGAAGATCTCGTGTAGTAGAGAAGCAAATCAAAAACGGTTTATTGAATTTTAAATTGCATCTGATTTATTGGTGAAAATATTCAAGTTTATATACAAATAAAATGCTTAACAATAATTATTAAAAATAACAACAAAAATGTGAAAAGTACAATAAAAACAAATAAACGAAATATTGCTTAGCAAGCAATCAGGAACTAAATAATTATTAAACTATGTCATGTTAAGTGCAACTATGTCAGTCGTTGCTCTACTAAGGTAGTAAGTGCAACTCAGCAGAATGTTTGAACAATTTGTTCACTATGTTACACTCAACTAAAAATGTTAGTGAATTTAAATTAATTTTAATATTTTGAAACCAAATTGATAACTTAACTAAAAGTTGGAGTTTAATTCCCAACATTCTCCCCCCCGTTGGGCGTATATTCGACCAACCTCTAAACGATTATTGCGAATTTGTTATTTTGCTGGCGAGGTAATGGTACTGGAGCAATTGGTTGATCGGTTGCGTTGACTGTGACTTCATGATCGTGGCTGGAAATCTCAATATTGCTGCATTTGGCCTTGGATATTGGATTTTGTCGTTGGCATTTGATTTTTGATGCGCAAAATATTAATAATGCCAAAGAAATTAACAGAGCAACATAACTAACAGTATGGTGGTGTATACTGTTTGACCGCAACTGTGTCGGAAGGTAGACAAATTGTTCGTCGTTTAATTGGTGTTGTAGTGCAGTGAGTTGATCCAATTGTGTCTCTATCTTGGTATCAGTTGTGTTAAATATTGTTTTTCTTTGCCGTGTAACATGATTTCTCTATTTTTAATGGTACATGTTGGATGTAGTGCGAGTAGTCCTGATCCATATAATGTGAATTGAGTGAGTTCGGAACCACAAACTGCTGTCATTTCGTTATCCTTGATCGATGTGTAGATCCATTTATTCGGGTCCTTTAATTGTTGTAGGATAAGGTTTCCTTCAATTCGTGAAACATGGCAATTTGGAGATGTTTTGTTGTTGAATAGTTGAATTTCGCAGGCATGCTGTGATGATTCTTTGCTGAATTTAATTTGTTTGGTTGAGCAGATGTATATTTCTTCTCTGGTCACGGAACACTCGTGTAGTTCTTCGCTGGTAAATGGAATATATTGATCACGATGCATGTTTACAGCAAGAAATGCTATTTCTGTACGTATAGCTACCATGGTTTCATTAATTATAGTAGGAATGGGAATCAATTTAAACAAGTTGAAGTGTTGTTTGTCTACTAAAGGTATTTCCATAAGGAATAAAACATGATGACTACTTATTGCTGCCTTAACGTTCATAATCTTATAAAGTTCAATAAGATTTTCTTCTGCAATCGGCAGTGATCGTGATGGTGGAAGATGGGTCCTGATGTAAATAATTTCACTTCTTAGTTGTTGAGGTGAGAGCAGCATTGGACTAATTTTTCCATGATGTGTGTCTGTGAGTACATTTAGAATTTCAGACTGTGTACGTTGAAGGTTTCCTGTTATTAGTGATAGTTCTGCGGCTAAAGATAACAAAAGTTGTGTCACTCGAATTTGTTCTGTATCTTGTCCAATTCTGTTTGTGAATTCATCAATTTGCCGTTGAAAATGTGTCATTCTAGATTGAGTTTGAATTTCATCCCGTTTGATGATATTGAGTGTAGAATCAATAATTGATGTTTGGTTTTGAAGGAGGTTTATTGCGTGGTTGTCGTTATCCTTCAATTGAATAATGGTATTTGACATTTCCTCTGCGTAATCTGAATCTAATACTCCAAATAATGAGCGTGCTATGTTTCCTATAAAATTGACTGCAGCTCGTTTATGGCGTTTTGTTGACATTAATAATTTATCCTGAAGCAGTTCATTACTTGCATGCTCAAAATGTGAGATAAGGGAATCGCAAGCTGATTGTTGCTGCCATTCCTTACACAATTGCTGAAGGGCTATGGTTCCATTATGAAGAGCATCAATTTCTGTCCAAAAAGGTTTAAGATCGTAATAGACTATCATTTTCCATTCAGCTGTCGCAATTTTTGTGGATCCAATTGACTCAAAGAATATGCCAAGATTGCTGCCAAACTTAGTTACATTTATTGGATTACATAGCGCCAGAGGTAACAACATCAGGGCCATGATAATCGTTAGTAAAATCGGGCTTGCGATTGTTCGGACTCTTTTTTTAGGTGATGTATTTGTCATGTCATCTTGACAGGGATCTGGATCTGAATGCGGTCGTCTTAGTGCTTGTTGCGAGACTTTTTCTTCGTTTGCTGGAAATAGTGGAGCTAATCTAGTTATAGGGCGCTTGATGGTTCCTGTTGATGTTTTAACATCCACTACACGCACTATGCCATCATCTCCTTTGTTCACCTTAAGGATTCGTCCTAAGGGCCATTGAAGCGGGGGTATGTTGTCCTCCTTGATGATGACCATAGTATTTTCCTTGATGTTTTTGCAAATATCTTTCCATTTATTTCGGTGTTGGAGTTCAGTCAAATACTCACTATTCCAGCGTCTCCAAAACTCTTGCTTAATATGTTGTACTAGTTCCCATCTGGTCAACGTGTTCATCTTGATTTCCGTGAGCTTTGGATTTATTGGAGTTGTAAGTGGTTCTCCAATAAGAAAATGACCAGGAGTAAGTCTGCAAGATCATTTGGATTGGATGACATTGGTGTTATTGGCCTTGAATTAAGTATTGCTTCCACTTCAACTATTACTGTTTCCAATTCTTCATATGTCAAAGAAGCGGTTGATACGCTGCGGATCAAAAGATGTTTAGCTGATTTGACTGCTGCCTCCCAAAGTCCTCCAAAATGTGGTGCTCTAGGTGGAATGAAGTTGAAGGTCATACCTCTTTCGCTGAATTCCTTTATAATATTGTCCTGTGCTGATTTTGAGTGAATTATTTGTGTTCATTCACTTAGTTTATTGCTGGCACCAACGAAGTTTGTGGCATTATCACAGTATAAATTCTGGCAATGCCCTCGTCGGCCAATAAATCTTTTGAGTGATCCAATAAATGCATTGGTTGTGAGATCGCTGACAATTTCTAGATGAACTGCCTTTGTAGCAAAGCAGCAGTACACTGCAATGTACGCTTTTTGAGGCCGTTTTCCTCGTACTTTGTAATGTACCCATATTGGTCCACAAAAGTCTACTCCTGCATTTAAGAATGAACGAGCAGGTTGAACTCGTGTGGCTGGAAGATTTCCCATAAGTTGTTGAAAGGTTACAGGTTTACTTCTAGTGCATCTGACGCAATGTTGAACTATTGAACGCGCCATTATTTTTCCTTTAATTGGCCAAAATTGTAATCTTACTTGGGCCAATAACGTCTGTGGTCCACAATGCATGTGCCTTACGTGTAAATTTTGCATGATACACTTTGTAATTATGTCATTGTAAGGAAGCAGCATAGGATGTTTAGCATTGTAAGATAGACTTGATGAGTGTAATCGTCTTCCGACTCGTAATAACCCATTGTCATCTATAAAAGGGCTCAAACTTATTAAAGTGCTGTTTTTGTTCAATGTTCCATTGCTAGTTATCTGGTGCATTTCTTCCTTAAATTCGGTTTGTTGCACAGACTTTATAATAATATTCAGTGCAGATTCTGGTTCGATTGCGCTTAGAACCAAAAATGACTGTTTATTGTTTGGATCCCTTACGTGTTGGATAAATCTGAGAACATATCCAACAATTCGCTTTAATTTTGTGAACGAATTTCCTGATCTGATATTGTAAATGATGCCTGCACTGTTTGGTATACTGGCTGCAACTGCGACAATTGGTTTCTGCTGCCTGCGTTCCGTGCCACATTCAATTGCTAAATTGTGATCAAATGGTCTTGGCCATTGTGCTTCGTTTCCGCTTAAAAATAATGGACCATAAAACCACATAGTTTTATCATGTATATGTTCAGGAGTAAGTCCCCGTGATACGATATCGGCTGGATTTTCTTTGGTCCCTACATGCCGCCATTGTCCTGTTGTGGTGCTTTCCTGAATCTTAGCCACTCTATTTGCTACGAATGTGTGAAACAAACTTGTTTTGGAATTGATCCAGGATAATACTATTGAGGAATCTGTCCAAAAGAATGATGAATTATTTTCCAATTTCAAGTCTTTGCGTACTCTTGTTGTGAATTGTGCACCAAGAAGTGCTGCACACAACTCTAGCCGTGGTAGAGTTTGTTTTTTCAATGGAGCAACACGACTTTTTGAACATAAAAGTCTTACGATGACGGTGTTGTTCTTGCACAATGTTCTTATGTAAATTGCCGCACCATATGCCTTTTCTGATGCGTCGACAAAAGTATGAAGCTGAATAGATTCGGGTTTTCCTTGGCTGAAAACATGCCGCTCTATTTTCTTATTGTTGAGAGTTCTCAACAAAACGTAATTTTTCTTTTAAACTTTTAAGTTTGTTATTTCAGTGAAATCATTATCATCGGTATTGGAGTTAGTCTCATTTTCGAATTTGAACAAAATATCATAAACATAACTGTTTTTTTATAAATGTTAGTGATGAAGCTTGTAAATATTGTCAGGCTTCATTAAAAATAAAAAAATATCAGATAAAACTGTTTTTCTTTGTTCATTTATTTTATTTAACAAAAGATTACTAAAAGCACGGAGGGAATTAATTTCTAAATTGGAAGTAGAATTTACTTGAATCAAGAAATCGTAGAACGGTTCTCGTCCAAACAGATTTTTATTTGATTCATGCATTTGCTTTTCTTGATCCAAGAATCACTTAACCCAAATAAACTAACTAAATACTTCTTAAATTCAACCATAATTGTTTGAACTTCTGGGATTCAAGCAGAAGTTTTTCCTAGAAGCCAAAAAAAATACTAGACCGTGAAAAAAAAGTAAGAAATTTTTTCTGGCGTCTAGAAATAGTTACTAGAATTTTCAAACTTTTTGAACTTTCTTTTCTGTATAATCGAGAAACAAATTCCAATGAAATTTGAATTTGAGACGCTGCGTTGATATTTTTTTTAATGTTTATTTTTTACGTTTTCGTTTCGTTTTCTTATAATTTATAATTTGACATTTATACACATACACTCTAACACCTTAACATAGGGATGGCCAGCTTCGGTGCCCAAAAGTCGACAGCGCACTGACGTTTACAACAAACATTTCGCGCTAGTATGTGTACAAATGTGTGAAGGAATTCCAACGAAAAAAAAAGTTAAAATACATGTGTTTTGTCTTATCCACGTAATGAAAAAATTACCCAGTAGAAATTCGTGCATCACTGATGTTAATAAATAAACATAAATGTTGGCATATAAAATAATTGTATTTCTATTTAACAACACAAAGAAAACATTTCACAAATCTTATAAATCTTATACATATTATGTATACCGATGTACGTTATACAAACATATTAACAGAGTTTACTTAAAACTAAACTATTTTTCCATGAACTAAAACTATTTTTCCATGAAAATTAATTTTTTTACAACAATTAAATAATACAAGTCAATAATACATGCTTAAAAAATTGCCTTTCGCTTAAATAATGTTTTTGTTTGCATTTGTTTTGTTTTTGCACGTTTGATTCCAACTGGGTTTCTCGCATATTCAATTTTGAAGCGAATCAGCGCATAGAAATCAGCAACTGCGCGGCGGGATGGCCCGTTTCATTGAATGTGCCCGCGGGAGGGTAAATGGCCAACACTACTGTAGATAATTGCATCATGTGTATGCTAGCGATGCCAATCCCGTTATCCCGGCCTTTTTCCAGTCCCGAAAATCCCAGGATTAGGTCAATTGAATCCCGGAATTAATTGTTTGATAACAAACAATCGTGTCATTCCTATTGTAATGTCAAATGTGCTTGCCATGCTGGGAAGAGTTAAATGAAAATGAAATTGTTGCCCATATTTTGCAATCTAATGATAAAACAGAGGATGATGAAGAAACAGACATTGCAGCTGAAATAGACCCAATTCCTTCATTGAGTGCAGCTTTGGCCTCATTAGACACGCTTCGAAAGTTCCTTTTGCCAATAAATAAGTTTATTGACGAACTTGATGACATTGAAGAACATATTTTTAAGGGCTGCAGTCATATTTAATCCAAGATTGTGTCAAGTGTCAGTTTTTTGCGGAGTGCCGAAAACCTTGCCATGCAGACAAATTTACGGTTTTACCAAGATAAAAATCCGAAATACAAAGCGGGCTTAGTTCTATTCTGGTTAATATACAAGTGCCCTAATTTGATGGCACCGCCAGCTTACTCACCTGATCTAAGGGTGCTTGTAAATTTATGGACGATTTTGGAAAAAAATATCCGAATACACAACATTTCAATCAAAAACGACCTAAAAATTCACTTAAAATTGAGTGGTGCTATAACTCGCCAGATACCAATAAAAAATTTGCAGCTTCGATGCCAAACCGTTTTTAAGCTGTAGTTGACTAAAGAGGCTACCACACTACACACTTAAAATTATGAAATCATTATTTTAAACAATGGATTTTCAATTTATACATGTCTGCATGAAATAAGCTGTGACATGAGATTCAGTAGTGTTCTTCGATTCTTTATTATAAAAATTGCAGGTAATATTTTTTTACATTAAATAAACATTTTTTTAAAACTACAATTTGTTCTTTCAAATGGTATCAAAACTTTTTTCATATTCCAATTAGTTTGAAAGTTACAGAGCATTGAAATTAAAAGTATGCACTGCATGAAATAAGCTGTGAGCCACTGTATGTACTATACATATTTTTTTGATTTGCTTTTTATTTTTTTACTGGAATACATATTCATCAAATATCAAATGTTTATTTTCACAGCTTTTTGCCTTTAAAGATATTTTTGTAGGGTTCTAGTTAGTTGGCGTTAAGTAACAGAATAAATGAAACTACGATTCTATATACATATGTAAGCAGATTTGGTAGATATAGCCGAATTTTTATATATGCACTTTTCATTCATATAAACGAGTTTTTCTAAATGCATTTCACGCTTATAAGCACCAGAGATCAATCATTTTCAGAAATGCTTATAAGCGGGGACTACTGCACTGTAATTGATATTTAATTAATTGCTATTGATAGTCTAGATCAGTGTCTCCAACTAAAAATTTTAGATTACCGTGTTTCTAGGGTTGAATTACCGTGTTTTGAAGTAAATTACGGTGCATCAGTTTAAAAATTACGGTGTAAATTACGGTGTAAATTATGATGTTATTATACACTGCTCAGAATATTTGTACAGGATAAAAACAGAATATTATATGTAATTTTTTTTTTCTTTTATTTATTGGATCTCTTTACATTGTAAAGACTAACAATAAGTTGTAAGCTCTTAATTCTAATTAACACTATTACAAATTATAAATTCTATATAAAGTGATATATTTATTATAATAAGTAATTTAAAGCTCTGCGGGACTCAAAAATAAATAAAAATAGATATTTTTTTGCTGGTCTAAAATTGTATTATGGATATAATATTTGGATATATGTATGGATATGGAGTTCATTATGCAGAACCATTTGTAGTAGCTGGGCGGTCAGCCCTTTTTAGACGCGAATGTGTTGAAGTGTTAGTTAGTGGAGTAGCTAATGGATTGATATGATTTTGCAGTTTTTGGAGGTATTTTCTTTTCAGTCTTTCAAATTCTGCGTTTACCATAGGTATATGGAGATCGCTATGGATACGCTCATTTCTAATGAACCACGGTGCTCCTGTTATTGTCCTTAGTATCTTTGCTTGAGCCCTTTGAAGAATTTCAATATTTGATGAACTAGCGAATCCATATAGTTGTATCCCGTAAGTCAATATAGGCTTAATAACACTATTATATAGGAGAACTTTATATTCCAATTTTAGAGGAGAGTGACTGTTTATTAACCAGTGCAAGCTAGCAGCTTTGAGTTTGATTTGCATCTTTTTGGCTTCGATGTGTTTACGCCAAGTTAAGTGTTTATCTATGTGAATGCCAAGATAAGTGACTTCATTTGCTTCTGGAACTCGAATGCCATTTAATTTTATGGTTGGTTTTGGGTTTCTATTTAATGTAAATGTAACATTTCGGCATTTTTGCTCGTTCACCTTGATACGCCATTTTGATAACCAATTTTCAATATGAACTAGATGATTTTGAAGCTGGTTGGTGGCAACCACAGCATTTTTGTGGCGACTTGAAATAGCCGTATCATCCGCAAAAGTGGAGGTAACTAGCTGGTCATTTGTCGGAATATCAGAAGTGAATAAGATATATAAAAACGGGCCAAGAACACTACCCTGTGGAACTCCAGCGCCAATCGAAAACTCAGTTGTATTAAAACTTTGATATTTAACACTATAGCACCTGTTTGCCAAATATGACACTAGGACTGCGTGGATATTTTGTGGTAGGAGTCGTCTGATTTTGTAAATTAGGCCATCATGCCATACTTTATCAAAATCTTGTTTAACGTCAAGAAATATGGCGGAACAGTATTCTCTGTGTTCAAAAGCATTTCTTATTTCGTTTGTTATTCTATTCACTTGCTCAATGGTTCCATGTTTTTCCCTAAAACCAAATTGGTGTGAAGGAATGAGATGATGATCTTGAAGGTAAGGCATAACCTTTTCTAAGAACACTTTTTCAAACAGTTTTGAGAGGCAGGGAAGCAAGCTAATAGGTCTGTATGAAGATGGTAAGGTGGAATCTTTGCCGGGCTTTGAAATCATTTTAATTTTTGATTTTTTCCACTCACCGGGATAGTGGCCAAATTTAATTATAGCATTTAAGAGCCTGGTGATGAAAACTACAGCTGTTTGGGGTAAATTTTTGAGCATAATGGTAGTAATGGAGTCATGGCCAGGTGCTTTTCTACAAATAAGTTTATTGTTTATGACGTTAGCGACTTCAGTTGGAGTAATATGCATGTTAATATTTTGAGTGTTATTTATTTGCGGAGGCAGATCAGTATTGTTTGAAACACAATTGGGTTGAAACACTAGGCTTAGATGTTGTGCAAAAACATATGCCTTTTCCTCATCACTTCGTGCCCAATCGCCATTACTATCCCTTATAGAAGGCTCGGTGTCAATAGGATTTCTAAATACGCGGCTAGACTTCCATAGAGACGGTTTATTAGTTTTGTTTGGCGAAAGGTTTTGAATAAAACTATAATGGCGATTACTCTGTTCTCTAGAAAGAGCAGCTCTTATCTTCTTTTCGGCTTCCCGAATTAAATGTAATTAACGTAAAACTATTTTAAAAGTTGAAAAACGAATTTTTCTAAAAAAGACTTATTGTAGTGACCGAAAAAAATAAAATAAAAAACCGTTTAAAAATTTTTTTTGAGTTTAGAAAAAAATAATTTTCTTTTTATTTGCCGACGTTTCGCAGTTTTTTTGACTGCTTCATCAGGGCTGCTTTTTCGGTCACTACAATAAGCCCTTTTTAGATAAATTCGTTTTTTCACCTTATTAAACATAAAAAGTGACCTTTTTAAAATTTAAATATGTAAAACTATTTTATTAATTTTCATAAAATTCACTATCACAACAATATAGTGGTCAGAATCAGAAAAACTAGTTTTTGTGACTAGTTGTCAACATAAAATTATATTTAAAAAAAACAAAAAGTTACACGTATTTCATACTTTAAATTCAATTTTAAAAAATTTGAGAATTTGAGAATTTTAATAGTTGAAAATTGAATATTAATTCAAAATATAACTTCAAGAAAAACCATGGCTGAAGGATGTGCTCCAAAAACAAATCGAAAACGTGGCCGGCTAAAATGTTAATTTCTGTGGAAATGCACATATGTATGTATATCCAAATTGAAAAAACCTACTTACAGTTGTTCTGAGTCCGAATCTTCTAATAAGACAACATCTTTTTCATACATGGAAAGTTAAATTTTTTGGATCGTGGCACTGGTTGGCCTAAAATCAATACAATTTTTGCCAATCCTTTTTAAGGATTGTTGGGCGAAAATATTGCCATTTATTGTCTTTGTCAACAATTTATTTCTTTTTTTCGTGTTAATGTCGTTGACATGACTGAAAATACGCTCACATTCTGCATTAGAGTGGAGAAGAGAGAGCACACTGAGCAATAAAACTAAAAAAAGCCGCTTGGTGATTCGTAAGCGAAATTACGGTGGAATACGACACCGTAATGGATGTTTACGGTAGACGGTAGATTGGGCCAGATTACGGTAGATCTTCCGTAATTACGGTGTCATTGGAGACACTGGTCTAGATCCTACTTAAAAATAGCGTTTCATGAATTCATGTTTTGCGTTTCAAATTTAGCGTTGCGTTACAAATTTTTCAAATGACCCCCACTAAAGAAGTTTCACTTCAAAAAATTTAATATTTAGTGTTTCCACCTCTGGATTTAAGCACTTCATTTATTCTGCTCCGCATATTTTATATACTATTAATTATCATTTCCTTTAAAAATGGGTCACTATTCCACATATCACAAATATTTTCTTTTAATTGAGCCATGGTGTTATTTTGTCGCATGTACCATACACCAGTGATTTTAAATAAAACCAGCAGTTCTCAATTGAATTTTAGTCTGGAGAATTGCCCGTACAAGTTTTGCCATAACTTGTAAATTTAAAGAGTTCAGGACATTCATACTGGCTCTGGACGTATGGCAAGGAGCTCTATCTTGTATGAATGTGTATTTATCCTTGAAATGACCTAATGTAATGTTAATGTACTGTTCGGAACTTATTGTTTTATATAAAACTATATCGGCCCTGATCCTTCGGAGGTTATGCGGCTCCAAATCATAACAGACGGTGCGTTTTTCGTAGTTGGAACTAGACAGCTGGCTGAGTATATCTCTTGAGGCCTTCTGCTAGCAAATCTGACCCTTTGGGATACTGCTTCCAGCAGGCACTCATCACTAAAAATGACCTTTAAAAAAATAAAAACATAAGAAATTATTCAAAAGAAAA
Source organism: Meiosimyza platycephala (assembly GCA_963662105.1). Taxonomy (NCBI): domain Eukaryota; kingdom Metazoa; phylum Arthropoda; class Insecta; order Diptera; family Lauxaniidae; genus Meiosimyza; species Meiosimyza platycephala. The sequence goes on from OY759211.1 coordinate 44,480,635, forward strand.
TTTCTGAGAATTTTACGTTGACGTCACTGAATTAAAGTAAGTCACTATATTCCAGTAGTCGTTGGGAGAGTTACGCGGAATCTGAACCCAATACAGCCTCCGTTTGCACCTAGCATTTGTAAGTTTTAGCTTTTTGCAGGACGTCGGCATATCAAGACATTTTCTTTAAATTGGCGTCACAATATATTGAGCGAAATGTCGACTCTAGCTTCGTTGAGGTCGTTCAGTACTGATTGCGTTGATGCACTTCGTTCCATTATGGTTTTCTGTACAATTCTTTGGTCATTTTTTGAAGTTTTTTTTTAGTTTTCTTGGACAATTTTGACGATTATTTGGGGGAACATTAAAAAAACAGTAGACATATTCACACTTTTAGCGATGTTCATCACAGAGGACTTCGATATTGCAATAATTATAGATATTACGGTGTAGCTTGACATTTTTTAACAGCCACCCGTGACCTTTGAGCATCAGAAATATCTTTTATTTTACCCATAGTGTTGGTTTTCAAAAATTACGGTTCTCGCTTATAAAATGGCTGTTTTGGTAGCATAGTAGTGTAATTTTGAAGAAATTATCAAGTGACTTTTCTTCACCTTGTTTTCTGAACATGTTAAGAATCATAACACATATAAAAAACAAAACCCAAAAGAGAAAAGTGCACACAAATGATCAATTATATCAAATTACAAACAAAACATTATTTTGATACATACTACTTTGGCAACTGCTACATTCACATAGACGTTGTGTAGATACCAAATTTAGGTTTTATAATAAAGGTTAATGCCCCCAATACATGTTTCAATAAAAAAATAATTAAAAAATTCCGTGGTTTTAATTTTATTCGATACTTAATAAAAATTTGCTAAATTTTTTCATCGTCCGTAATTCAATGAGTAGATGCTGTACGTACAGTAAGATACTATTTTTTACTAAGTAATCGCGAACTTAAAAACTATTGTCCGAGAATTTAATGCCCGTAAAAGTCGCAAATCACATTTCATTATAATTTTATTGTTTTACAGTGAAATCCCGATAATTCGTACCCCGTTAATTCGCAAATCTCAATAATTCGAAACAAACTGTTGCTCCCTTGAAAAAATCGCTTTAATTCGTAAAAATTCCTTACATTTTGGTCCTCTCGATAATTCGTACTTTTTTTTCAATATAAGTTCTATTTAACCTCTTATTATATAAACCGTAATTGGCTTTGCCAACCTCTTATAATTCGTAAGAAACAGCAAAATCCTATGGAACTATGTTTTAGAAAAAAAAAATCAATCATAGTAGGCAGCGTTTATCTTTAATTTTTTTATGAAATTTTTATGTTTTTAGTGGTCAGTTTGTTCGTCACACCAGAGGTGTGTGAAAGTAGAGAGTGTATGAGTGAATTAGTATTATAGGAAATGTATGTATTTCAGCTAAATGAATATGTAATTATTTTGGTTTTTTCTTGCTATTTAATAAATTGAAAAAACCTGCTAATTCGTATTTTTCGTAAATCGAAATTTCATTAATTAGTATTGTTATTTTAACCTCTCTAAATCGATACCTCGTTAAATCGAAAACCCCTGTTATTCGTAAAAAATTGCTGGTCATTCGCGATTACGAATTATCGAGAGTCTACTGCACCTACTCCACGTATCGCCTTTCGTACATACTCTAATTTACGTAATGATCTATCTCGTTATAGTAATGTCGTTAAAAAAATTTTAAAGACCGATACTAGTTTACTAGTGGTTAAGGGGGGCCCACAGGCGTGGATTGCTTAGGGCATCAAGTAGTCTTAATCAGGCACTGGGTGTACCTTATGTTTTCGGGGTCGCTGAAACCGAATCCGGGCTCAGAATTACTCCATCACGTCAGAATTTTTCAGAAATCAAATCTTTGTAGTAATTCTGAGCAGGGATTCGGCTTCAGCGACTCCGAAAGCATAAGGTATACCTAGTCTGGTTCAATTTTCTGCCCAAAAAAATTTTGTGGACCTGTGTAATCATTGTTCTCTTCTGGATTCTTAGTTTCATTCCCGTACTTGTTTTTAACGATTTCATATCTTTCATTCCAGGCATTTGTCTGCTAATATCATCCCTTTCATAAAAATTACGAATATTTTCTTTGACTCGATCTGCCAATCAAGGAGGCATTGTGTTAGGAGAATCGAGTATAGCTACTTTAAATTGCGCAGTAATTTTTTTTACAACTTCAACTGCTTTACGCTTCACTTTTGCTACTACTACTTTTCCCAATGTACGAGAGTTCTTGTATGAAACACTTGTTCTTCGAACTTTGGCTTCCTTACGACGCTCTCTTGTCGCCGTCATTCTTTTTCTTGAACGTTTTCTAGCCAGAATTTTCAAACCTTCACCTGCTTCCATATTCATTTTCATGACTTTTCTACGTTTTAAATCACGAGCCATTTCTCGACGGAGATGGTTTGCATGAAGTTCAGGATTTTCCTTCAGTTTTCGTTGATATTTCTGAGAAGAAGTCTCTTTTTGCTGCTGTTCTGCTGTTCGCTAAAATCAACTTTCTTAAACCATATGGAGAGCACGCCGAATTTCAAAAAATATGTGGCTGGCAACACCACAATTTCGAAAAATCAATAATAGCATGACTTTAGGCCGACGGTCTAACGGCTATGGCAGCAAGCGAGAAAGTGACAAAAGATGACAAATGGAATATGCGCACTCTGTACACCTCATGACAAGTCCCTCAGTAGCTCAAGTGTTAGAGCGGCCGTCGCAAAATATGCAATTGCAATGCATGAACGGTCAGGGGTTCGAGTCCATGTACAGAATTAACCAAACTGGTCTGATGAGGCTATTGGTAATAGCCGAAACATGTCACCAATTACCATGTTAAAATTGTTCTATTTGTTATCTTTGTCATGTTTGTTGAAAAATAGCATTGATCAATAAGTAAAAATTTACAATATTGGTCTTTGCTTAATGACTGTAAGTTCGATTAAATAATGTTTAATTAATTATCTTAAACAATTTTTGAATGAAAATATTTTTTAGAAAATTTTAAAACAAATTTTAAAGTTAAAATTAAAATTGAAATACCAAAGTAAAAAATCTTTAAGTGTTTACCCACACTTTATAAATTAAAAAATATGACAAATACATAACACCGTAATCTTAAGAGTCAAAACTGTTCCACCCGCGATTCTGATATTGCGATCGCAGGTGCAACCAGCTTCAGTCAACGTTTATTTTAATTTAAATGACAACATACCTTTTGTTACGATTTATTCAAGTTTCCCTTTTATTTATTTATTTATTAACAACAAATTAAAAATTTGGAGCTAATATGTTATATAGCTTTGGCATCAAAGGCCTTAAGCTTGACTTATTATATATCTAGAACGTTAGTGATTTCTGTTATTACAATTAATTTTAGTAATAGCTAATAGTTATGTTATAATATTTTAATTTTTTAAATATGTTTATATAAATCAGTAATTTTTAGAAAATTTATAATTTTGAATACATTTTCTAAATTAGGAGAAGAAATTAAAGATAAAGGGTCTGTATTTTGAAATATGCGTGTTCTAGTGTAATGGAATTTTGGACAGTGTGATAGGAGATGAGTTAAATTTATTGGAGTTGTTGAATTGCAAAATATGCAGGAAGAGAGTGAATTATTGTTTATGAGGTAATCGTGGGTTATTTTTATATGTCCGAGTCGTAGACGTTCAAATTTAATAATGTCTTTACGGGGTAAGTTTGGGTTAGTTAAAATATGAAAATCTTTTCCGGATAATTTTTCAGTGTTGATTTGTCTGTACCATTCGGATGTAGATTCCCACAGATCAATGTGTTTTTTATCATTACGTTTTTGATGTAGTGTGTAACGTCGTTTGAATTGTAATTATTAGTGTAAATAAGAGGTGCGTTATTAGCGTCTTTTGCTGATTGGTCTGCAAATTCATTACCTTCAATAAGAACATGTCCTGGAATCCATATTAATTTTATTTTTGGATAGTTCTCAATAAGAGCGTTTCTAATTTGGAATGAGTAATATTCAGTATTGTTTAAGTTGGATATCGAGTCTAAGGAAGATAACGAGTCAGTGCATATAACAAAGTTTAACTTTATATTGTTTTTTATTTCATTTATAGCATACTTTACAGCTTCGCTTATAGCAATAATTTCTGCAGAAAATATTGAGCTGTATAAAGGTAGGTTAGAAATTTTGATGATTTTATCGAGAAATGTTACACTGAAACTAATTTTATTGGTTACTTTTGAGCCATCAGTAAATAAAAATGAATAGTTGGAATGGTTTCCTTGAATTTCGTTGAAAGTTAAACGAAATATTTTCGGATGTGTATCAGATTTAATAAAAAATCGTAAAGATGTATCGATTGAAGAAGGGTTATAAGTCCACAAGGGATGAGGGTTTTCTGTAGAACTTGGACACAAGTTGGAATATCAAAGTCATTGCAAATAGCTATTCTTCTGCATTGGAACCTTTTAAGTTTTGGCGTTTAATTAAAATATTGTGCAAAAGACTATTGTTACTTTCTAAAAGAGATTTGAAAAGTTTAGAAGTTGAAAGGTATCTTTGATTTTCAATAGAGAAAAGATTTGATTCAAAAAGCAAGTTGTTAATGGGTGTAGATCTAAAGGCTCCAAGAGCAGTTCTGATTGCTGCATTGAATGGTACTTTTATTTTATTTAAAGTTGATTTAGCGGAATAACCATAAACATAAATTCCAAAATTAATTTTTGATATTATAAGAGATTTAATTACATAAATTATGGAATGTGTGTTGCAATTTAATTTGTTACTAGATAAGCATTTGATTAAATTAAGTTTGATTGAAAGTGATGAATTCAAGAACTTTATGTTCTGCTGTTCCATTTATATCGTTTGTTAAAAATAATTACTAAAATTCTTAAATTTTCTACTTCTTCGAACTGTAAGTTATTAGTTGTAATTTTACAAGAACAGTTACGTTTACGACATTTGCATTTCGATGTTGAAAGAATCGCTTCAGAGTAATTACACCAATCAGTAATGTCTTGAAAGAGTTTATTCAAGTTAATGTTTTGATTCTTTTTCCTACTGAGATTAATAATTAGATGAAAATCATCGGCATATGCACAGTAATTTATTTTTTTGTGTCTGGATATAACTGTACAAAGTTTATTGTAAGCTATGAGGAATAGAATAACTGATATTGAATTCAAAGTTTTTAGGTGATAATTAAAATGAAGAAAATAATTTTTAATATGCACTTATTAAAAAATGTAAAATGAAAATATTTACAAACTAGAATAGAATTTTTAATAAGGATTTTCTATTTATTACTATAAAAGAGTAATATTTGTTTTCAGATTTTAATTTTTATAATCTCCTATTAATTTTTAATAAAATTTGAGTTGGTGTTTTTTCCGTGTATTGCGTCAAAATCGTTATTGAGTTGAATCTGTTTATGTTGTAATGCTTTGTGGGTTAACAGCATAACGGCGCCGAATGAAGTTGTGGAAGTGTTCAATGTATATAGTGAATACCCATTGTGCACAAAAACGGATGCGGGTCCGTAGCGGACCCGGAACGGACTTCATAAATGAATCCGTTACGGAATCGTTTTTTTAGATAAAACGGATCCGTTACGGACTCGTTTTTTAAATAAAACGGACGCGAGCCGGACTCGTTCTTCTTAACTAAAACGGATCCGTTATGGATCCGGAACGAACTTCATAAACAGACCCGTTACGGAATCGTTTTTTTAACTAAAACGGATCCGTTACGGACTCTTTTTTTAAAATAAAACGGATGCGAGCCAGACTCTTTTTTTTTATTAAATCGGATCCGTTACGGACTCGGAACAGACTTCTTATACGGATCGGTTCCGGACTCCTTTTTGGTGAACAAAATGGATCCGTTCCGCAGTCGGTTTTTGTAAATAAAACGGATCCATTCCAGATTCCGATTCTGATACGATTCGGATGCGAAATCGTGGGTGATTCGCCTCCAAACAGCGGGAAGGATCGTCCGCGTGGTCGGATCCGTTTCGAACTCGGAACGGACTTCATATTCGGATCCAATTCGGATTAGTTTTTTTGTTAATAAAACGGATCCTTTTCGAATTCGTTTTCGTATGAAATTCCTCTCGAAAAATTGGAATCCGTTTTGTCGGATCCGTTCCGATGTCGTTTTTTGTAAATAAAAAGGACCCGTTATGGACTCTTTTTAAGACATACTAAAATAATGTCGTTAAACTGCGCATGCAACAACCATTGTCTAATCAGGGAAGCTTCGGTTCAAATCCCGGCGACGACATATTTTTTTTTTTATTTATTTTAATTTTTTTATTTTTTAATTTAAAAGTATTTAAAAAACAAACAAAAAAGTACTATGTATATATTGAAAATATCTTGAAAACTGCCTTTTATGTTAATAATAAATAACGAGTCCGTTATGGATCCGTTTTTTTTAATAAAACGGATTCGATCCGGACTCGTTTATAATTATTAATATAAAAGTTAGTTTTCAAGATATTTTCAAATTATATATAGTTCTATTTTTGTTTTTTAAATACTTTCAAATTAAAAAATAAAAAATTTATAAAAAATTATGTCGTCGCCGGGATTTGAACCGAAGCTTCCCTGTAAGTTGTATAACTAATTCTCATGGACGACAACTTGACTTAGTCTTGGCTGCAAATAGTAGTAATGTTGTTGTGAGAAATGCTATCCATGCTCTTTCTACGGTTGATTGCTATCATCCACATTTGAGTATTGTGTACCAATCTGACAATGAAAATTTAATTTAATTCAATATTTATGAATTAAATTTTAAAAAAGCTGACTTTTTAAAGTTCAATGAGAATTTAAGGAATAAATTAAACGACCTTATTATTTTTGTTAATAATACGAGTAATTCATTTGATGAGTGCATTAAATTTTTCCATGGTGAACTTTTTTCGGCTATAGCATTGTCGGTGCCTTTTGCAAAGAGGTATGTTAATAATTCTTCCCTTGGTACACAAAGGATTTAAAAAAAATTCGCAATGGTCGTAATAGGGCATGGAACAAATACGTTTGTAACCAGGACCGAAATGACTTAGTTGCTTATCAGCAACTTTTCCATGAATTTAAGGATATGTCGGCTTTAGTTTATTCTGAATATTTGAATAAAATTAAGTTGAATATTCTTCATGACCCCAAGCATTTTTGTAGATTTATTAATACAAAAAAAAAGTCTGACGGGTTTCCATCAGAATTCAGAACAGTTGATGGGCTCACTAGCGACCCACAAATTATTGCTGGGTTGTTTGCTAATTTGTTTAAAGAATCCTTTTCTACGGAATTATTTAGCCCTGAGATCAACTATTTTGAATATATGGATAACGACCCTTTAGTTTCGATTAATGAGATATCTTTCTCACCTGACCTAATAGAGAAATATATCTCATCTCTTGATGATGACTTCAGCTCCGGACCTGATGGTATTCCTGCGACAGTACTAGTTAACTGTAGCTCTGTGCTGAGTCAGCCCCTCAGTTTGTTATTTAATAATCAATTAGATATAGCTATTTTCCTAAATTTTGGAAAAGTGCATACATAAGCCCCATTTTCAAGAAAGGGTGTAAAAATGATGTTTCAAATTACAGGCCCGTAGCGAAGTTATCATCGATACCGAAAATTTTTGAACGCATTGTGTACGATCAAGTTAAGGTGTGCTGTGGTGAAGTCATAACAACTCGTCAGCATGGTTTTGTTAATGGCAGATCTACAGTTTCTAACCTCCTTGATTTTACTTCCTTTGCATTAAGCTCTTTTGACTCTGGTGGGCAAGTTGACTGCATCTACACTGACTTCAGTAAAGCATTTGACAAATTACCACATAATTTGATTTTATTTAAGTTAAAAAAGCTTGGATTTCCTTTAAGTTTTGTCAGCTGGATTGAATCTTATTTATCTGATCGCTCATATCAGATAAGATTTCGGAGGGTGTTTTCCTCCCCATTCAGCGCGGCATCAGGTGTTCCACAAGGAAGCCACCTGGGGCCGCTCCTGTTCATTTTAGCAATTAATGACGTTACACATGTCATTAAAAAGGGGGTTGGGGATACTATTCCACATCAGTCTGACTTGAAATCCTTTGAGGTTTGGTGTTCTAAAAATAACTTACATCTTAATCCTGATAAATGCCAAACTATGATTTTCACCAGGAGAAAAAATATTGTGGAGTTTGATTACGAATTAAAAGATAAGAAAATTGGTCGTGTTGATTTAGTCGAAGACCTAGGTATACATTTTGATGTTAAATTAACTTTTAATGAGCATATTAATCAAATTTGTAAAAAATCCTCATCTCTGCTTGGCTTCATTAAGAGGTGGGCAAAAGAATTTCACTTAGAGTACGCCAGCCAAGTGTGGTCACCATTTTATAATATTCACATTAATAGAATTGAGAGAATTCAAAAAAATTTTATTCGTTTTGCTCTCAATGGCTTAAATTGGATTGAAGGTTTAAACCTTCCTCCTTATGAGGATCGTTTGAAGTTACTACTGCAGTCTTTGAGCTCGCGTAGAAATATTGCGGATATACTTTATCTGCATCAACTTGTGACTGGGTCTCTTGCTGCACCAGAGCTTCTTAATTATATTCATTTAAATACTAATCGCAGGAGTAATCGTAACTCTTATCAATTATTTTACCAACCTTTCAGTAGAACTAATTATATGGCCACTCCTCCTTTTAATCGCATGACTACTCTTATTAATAATTGCGATGCATATGATATTAGCTTGTCAAAAGGTCAACTCAAGCTTAGATTGAAAAATAACTATAGTTAATTTTGTAGCTTAATGGTTGTTGGTCTTTATGTTTGTGTTGTCCGAGCCCCACCGCATGATGGGTAAATTTTTTCTAACATTTATGCCTTGGACCATGTAAATAAATTCATACAATTACATTCATGCAATTGTATGTTTATATACATATGATCTGGGTGGGTATGTTGAGAAAGTGTGATAAAGCTAAGATGAAATTATAAAAAAATAATAAATTAATTGCATGTATAATTTTTTCATTTCCATTAATATATAAGCTTTTTACTTGGTTTTAAAGCTTCATGCTAAATTGCTAAGAAAGCTAATAGCTGTAGTAACTAAACTCTATTATTATTATTATTATTGTTGTTGCATGCGCTGTTTAACGACACCATTTTAGTAGGTCTTAAAAATGCTGTCGGTAGCTGAGTTGGGTAAGATGAGCATCTTTGAACAGTGGCATGACGCAGGATGCAGGTTCAATTCTGTGATCGGGTGACAGGTAAAAATGATGATTACTCAAGTACGATATGTGTAAATTAGGCATATTCCATGGATAGATCTTCTGAACTGCTGAGGTCAATTGGAGTATCCGTGTTATATATTGTTGTTTGTTTATTTTTGGTTTTAAATTCAGTATTTAGAAGTGGTGGGTTTTTTTTTTTAAAGTTAAGCGATTACTTAGTCTTCTTGCATAGATGAGTCATCATTGGTATGATTTATGAATGGGCTAGGTGTTTTTTTGATTTGTCTTTTTGCAGTTTTGTTGTTGGATTTGACTTTAAGTTGTGATTTTAGTTTGTTTGATGTTCTTCGTGGTAGAATTTTGATAATGGATTCTGTTTTTGTTTTTGACTGCAATGATGTTGAAGCACATTCTTTATAAGCGGTAATGTTCTCAAGAGATTGGGTAATGTCTTCATTATTGTCCTGAGCAATAGCAGTTATTATGTTGGTACTTTGTGATTCGCGATATCTGGCGTGTGGACTGTTATATCGTTCTTCATCAGTTGAGTAGGTCGTTATATTGCGAGAGAAATTATTATTGATTGTTGGAGACTGTGAGACCACTGTCAAATAACTTTGTCCTGAGTGTACATTAGGGCGTGTCGATTTCTTCGGGCGGGAAAAAGTCATCAAAGGGTATGGCAAGACAATATTCTACGGACAATTATGAGCAACTTTGCCAAAGAAACTATGGGTCTAAAATCAATTTCGAGCCTCCGCATTTTCGCAAATAGGTTTTAAACAGTACTTACATACATGTATTGCAGTTTTATGGGAACAATTACAAATTTTTTTATATTTTTTTCAAAATTGGAGTAAATGGGTGATGTTTTTAGAAAGGTTTTTCCTCCTTTCTACATTTACCATGTTAATAACTATTTTTATAAGGATAGTGGAGTGCTGAAGTACTAAAGTCGAAAGATAATAGAAACAATTTATTTATTCAAAAATTAAAATCTTACAATAATTTACCGTTAAGTTTGCCGCTTATAGTGTTAGATCTTACTTGCTTCCTAGCCGAGAAACTTTTTTGCGACTTTCAACCGTCACTGGCATAACGTTTTCGCGGTTTTTATCAACAACACGTCGAGAAAAAATTGTTAGTAGATGAACAAACCTCGATGTGCCTTGATAATGCGAAGGAATTTCTGGACCAGGTAGTGGTCGATCATCAGAGGTTAAATATTTCATAAAATGATGTTTATTTCTGATAATAGTCGACCAAGGCGTTTAACTTTGTAGCAACAATTCTAACATTAATTATTTTGATATTTAATTTTTTCCAATTTCAATTAATTTTGTTACTAATTGTGGTGTAAAACTTTTGTATGAAAATATTCTGCTTTGAGCTTTATCACTTTCACTCAAATGACTATAATACGTTAATAAATTACTATTATTTGGGAAATTGAGTCCTTTTAAATCACTTTGCAAGCCAAAGGGAAATCTTGAGATGGTATATGCAGCAGGTTGCATCCGGAGGATATAGGTCTTATCGGTAGCTCCATGGTTGGAAAAAACGAAAAAAATCACAATTGACGTTCAAAAGTTTCACGGTTTCAATAACAGATTTTTCAATGATAGATTTTTATTTTTGAATAAATAATTGTTTTCCATTATTCTTCGACTTAAGTGCCTCAGCACTCCACTATTCTTACAAAAAATTGAAATAACATGGTAAATACAAAAGAGGCACAAGACCTTTCCAACGACATCAAAACGGCCAATTTAACACAATTTTTTCTTAAAATATGTGTGGGATCGTGCCTCACCCTCACTCTCAACTTCATCTCGACTCTCACTGCAAAACAGTTTTGACGCGAGCCTTTGAAGACGGAAGTTGTGCGGTTTCTAACTTTATATTACCTTTTGTTCAAATAGTGTACTAACTTTATATTAACTTGTAATTCATTTATTATTCATAATTCAATTTACTTAAATAAAACGTCTCAAGCTAAAAAGTGCTATAAATTTGGGGGCTTGTCCGGGATTGGACAAAAGTTTGAATAATTAATATATTCAAGTGCAAATTAAAACAAAGAAATAAATGACCGTTATGACGCCGAACCTCGAAGCTTTCGAACTTGTTCGATTGAACCTGAAACGTTCTAGAAAGGACAGCATAGTTGCTCTACATAAATTTGTATTTCAACAAGAAGGCGATAGGGGAAATCGCAAGCGTCTGGGCGAGTTTGAAGGTTTCTTGTATGACGAGAGCAACGTACAGTTCGAAGCAAAATGTGCATACGTAGAGAGCAATATCGACAATGCCGACCTCATAACAATCTGCAACATGCTTGGTTTGAGCTGTAGAGGCGAAAACTTGATGCTGCACATTTTCAAAAATTTGATGAAGGGGAAACTGCTAGACGAGAATGAGCACAATGACGATGAAGACGATGATAAAGAAGATGACGATGAAGACGAGCACACTGGCAAAGACGACGATGATTTTGTGAGTGTCAACGACGACGTGAGTGGGATTGTCAACGAAGGTGCATCAACGACAAGCAGAAGGAATACGACGCATAATAATCTGCCTAAGTTTGCGATCAGCTTTCGCGATGTAGAGGATTCCATTCGCCCTTTTGATGGTAGCGACAAAGTGCTGGTCGAGGTCTGGGCAAAAGAGTTTGAAGAAACAGCTACACTTATGCAGTGGGACGAGTTGCAAAAATTTCTATTTGCAAAAAAATCGCTTACGGGCTTAGCGAAGTTGTTCATACAGAGCGAGAGAGGAATAACTTCATGGAGCCGAATGAAAGCTGCGCTGACCGAGGAGTTTGCTTCAGCAACAAACAGTGCTCAACTACATAAGCAGTTGTCAGAGCGGAAAATGAACAAAGAAGAAAGTGCGTAAGAATATTTTTTTCAAATGAAAGAGTTAGCGTCGCGTGGTAATATCGAACAAAGTGCGTTAATTCAATATATTATTGATGGCATGAAAGACTTAAGTGTCAATAAAATAATTTTATATGGCTCTAAAAGTATGAAAGAATTCAAAGAAAAGCTAAAGTGTTATGAGCTAATACGAGAAAAAAGTAAACCAACAAATGAATTAAAGCAAAGTGAAAAGAAAACATTTACGGCGAATAAGGTAGAAAAGAGAGAAATAGTGTGTTACAATTGTGGCGAAAGAGGCCACAAATCGATTGATTGCAGAAACAAAAGTAAAGGATTGAAGTGTTTTAAATGCAATTTGTTCGACCATATTGCAAAAAATTGTGATGAAAACAAAAACGAAAATTTGAAAAGTAATGTGCGCAATATTGTGTCAAAAATGGGTTTGATGAATAAAGAAATAAAAATCAGTGGCAAAAATTTTGTGGCTCTAGTTGATACGGGCAGCAAGTTTAACATAATTACGGAAAACGTTTATGAAGACTTAAACAAGCCTAAAATTGCACGATCTAATGTTTATTTTGTTGGATTCGGTGAAAATAAAAACGAAAATAAAATAAAACCAATCGGTAACTTTAAACAAGAAATAGAAACTGAAAGTGAATTATATGACGTAAATTTCCATGTCGTGCCGTCAAAATGTATGGACGTTGACGTAGTAATTGGTGAAGAATTTTGTACACAAGCCGAAATCAAAATAAATCGCGACGGTGTTTGCATCGAAAAAATTAAAAATAAAAGTAAAGACGCTGACGAAGTGTTTGCTCTGATGAAAATTGACGTTATGTCAGAAAATAAAGATATTAATATTGACCAAAGTGCGAGTGTCGAAGCGAAACAGAAAGTGCGCGATATCGTTGAAAATTATCGGCCTTATCAATGCAAAACGACGAATGTGAAAATGCATATTGTGCTTAGTGATGAAACGCCAATTTTTTCGAGACCGCGTAGGCTTCCAATTACTGAAAGGTAATTGTTCAAGTAGAACAATCGTTAAACGACGGTGTGATTGAAAATTCAGATTCAGAATTCAGTAGCCCAGTTGTACTTGTTAAAAAACGTGACGGAACACCGCGATTGTGTATCGATTTTAGAAAAATCAATAAAGTAATTGTGAAGGATCGTTTTCCATTACCTTTGATTGAAGACCAACTCGATCGGTTACAAAATGGCAAAGTGTTTAGCACAATTGACTTGAAAAACGGGTTTTTCCATGTGCCGGTCACTGAATCAAGTCGTAAATACACTTCATTTGTTACGCATAACGGACAGTATCAATTTAGAAAAGTGCCATTCGGGTTATGCAACTCTCCGGGAGTGTTTCAAAGACACATAAACTCAATTTTTCGTGAGTTGACGCGTAAGGGAATTGCCTTGCCCTACATAGACGATATTATCATTCCAGCGGAAAATAAAGATCTAGCTTTAAAAAATTTAGAAGAAGTGATCAAACTATGTGAACAATATGGACTCGAACTTAATTTTAAAAAATGTCAGTTTTTAATGAAAAAAGTTGAATTTCTCGGGCATATTATTGAAAATCAACAAATATCACCATCTCCAGCTAAAGTTGACGCGCTGAGTAAGTACAAAATGCCACAGACTTTAAAGCAATTAGAAAGTTTTTTAGGGTTAGCCGGATATTTCCGAAAATTTATGCCGAATTTTTCCGTAATTGCTATGCATTTACAAGACTTCTAACTGAAAAGCCTGTCTTAAACATTTTTAATCAGAATTTTGAAACCGAAGTGCACACAGATGCATCGATCGACGGCTATGGCGCTGTACTGTTGCAAAAGTCACCTGATGAAGAACGTCTTCACCCTGTGTATTACATGAGTAAAAAAACGACAGACACAGAAAGAAAATACACAAGTTATGAGCTAGAAATTTTAGCTGCCATAGAAGCTTTAAAAAAGTTTAGGGTGTATCTTCTGGGTACGCATTTTAAATTGGTTACCGACTATAACGCATTCACGAAGACTCTTGAAAAGAAAGATCTCTGTACCAGGGTAGCGCGATGGATACTTCTTTTGGAAGAGTACGACTACGACGTAGAACATCGATCGGGCACACAAATGAAGCACGTCGACGCGCTTAGTCGCTATGCAGTTATGATAATCAATGAAGACAGCATTCTCACCAGAATACGAGTGGTTCAATGTCAAGACAGCGACCTAAAGGCAATTATAGATGATCTCCAGGAAGGGATGACTATTTTTTGAAGGGTGATGTATTGCACAAACAAAAGGATGGTCATGAGCTTGTCGTCGTGCCTAAAGGTATGCAACGCGAAATAATAAGGCAAGCGCACGAAAAGGGTCATTTCGCTGAACAAAAAGCCAAAGAGTTGATATGCAAGGACTATTTTATACCCAAAATTGAAAATAAAATACAGGAACACATCGCTAATTGTATTCCATGTATCATCGTAAACCGAAAGAGAGGTAAACAAGAAGGAAAGCTGCATCCGATTTATAAAGAAGAGGTTCCGATTCACACATACCACGTCGATTTTCTTGGGCCACTGGAGTCAATAAGCAAACAGTATAAACACATCTTTGCTGTTATCGATTCGTTTACGAAATTCTGCTGGCTATACCCAACGAAAACTACAACGGCAAATGAGGCAATATCAAAATTACGTTCGCAAAGTATGGTATTTGGCAACCCTGTACAAATCATATCAGATAGGGGCTCTGCTTTTACTTCCACCGATTTCCAAACGTAATGTGAAGAGGAAAACATCAAGCATAGAAAAATCACTACGGGACTACCTAGAGCTAATGGGCAAGTTGAGAGGCTCAACGCAACTATTGTTTCAGTATTGGCGAAATTGAGCATCGAAGACCCATCAAAGTGGTATAAAAACGTCGACAGAGTTCAACAAGCCATTAATTCAACACATTGCAGAAGTATCAACATGACACCATTCGAATTGTTCACTGGTGTAAAAATGCGAACCAAAGAAGACCTACAAATCAAGCAACTGATAAATGATGAAATCACAGCTACGTTCAACGAGGACCGAGATGAGATAAGGCGGCATGCAAAGCAGCAAATTTTGAAAGTGCAAGCTAAAAACAAAATCACTTATAATCGGCGACGCAAACCAGCTACTGGCTACAAAGAAGGCGACATCGTTGCAATTAAAAGAACGCAGTTTAGTGGTGGCCTGAAGCTTAAACCTAAATACTTGGGGCCATATGAAATCATCAAAGTCAAGCCGAACGACACTTACGACGTGATGAAAACGGGTACCAGCGAAGGTCCGAGGCAAACAAGTACCTGTGCTGAATATATGAAGTCCTGGCCTATTACTGAAGATGACGCTACATTCGGGTCGAATGCTTAACAGGATGGCCGAGTTGTGGGATCGTGCCCTCACTCTCAACTTCATCTCGACTCTCACTGCAAAACAGTTTTGACGCGAGCCTTTGAAGACGGAAGTTGTGCGGTTTCTAACTTTATATTACCTTTTGTTCAAATAGTGTACTAACTTTATATTAACTTGTAATTCATTTATTATTCATAATTCAATTTACTTAAATAAAACGTCTAAAGCTAAAAAGTGCTATATATGAAATACTTTGTAGTTGTTTCCATAAAAATCCAATATAAGTACTGCTCAAAACTTATTTGTGAAAATGCGGAGGCTCGAAATTGATTTTAGACCCATAGTTTCTTTGGCAAAGTTGCTCAGAATTGCCTTTAGAATATTTTCCTGCCATACCCTTTCTGAAAAAAAAAATCGACACGCCCTAGTGTACATGTCTATCTTTATAAATTTTATATGCAGTTTTAGTATCAGTCTTTTGAGGTGTTTTGATGGCTTGAATTTCTTTTTCTTTTGGGAATATCACACATTGTTTGTCGTAAGCGCTGTGGTCGTTATTGGTAATTTTTTCTTCTGTGCAGTTGATGCAAGTTTCTATTGCGCATATTTTGGGGTTATTGCAGTGATTTATAGTATGTCCAAAGCGTTGGCAGTTTTTACATCTAAGTGGAAGAGGAATAAATGGTCGAATGCTTATTTTTTCGTAGCCGATGTTGATATTTTCTGATAGTGTTGTAGAATTAAAAGTTAAAATCGTGCGACCTGTTTCTTTAAGTTGACCATCGATAAATTTAGGTACTTTTTTTACTTCACAAACCAATTGATCTTGTAGTCCAGTAAGTACATCATTTTCATTTAAAGATCTTAACTCGTTGCAATAAATTACACCTTTGGATCAATTTAATTTTTCGTGTTTTTGACGATTACTTTAATTTCAGGTGAGAATGCAGTAAGTTTGATAAGTTTACTGGCTTGCAAGTAATTTTTTGTTTTTACTAATATTGTACCGTTGAGTAATTTCATGATTCAACTTCTCCTCCGCACATGTTGCCAATTATTTTTTTTATAAGGAATGGTGAGACATTTTTCAAAGATTCTTCGCTTTCTGCTCTTGCTATAACTAGATATTTTGGGACTTGTGTGTTTATTTTCAGCCGAATGTTGGAATCAATTCCAATAAATGGTTGAGTTAAAGCTTTACGGTCTCTATCTGGTGGTTCTCTAATTTTTATGATTTAAACACTAATATATTTTAGTCTGTATTTAACTTTTTTTTTAGAGTTTGGTAGTTTGTTAGATGGTTAAGAAAAAAAAAGCAGGAACATAAGAAAATATTACAGAATTTTTCTTTTTTAAAATTTTTTTATAAATACTTTTCACAAAATTGAAATTATTTGGAAAATTAAATTCTTACTTGAATAGAATTTCAAAGCAAAGTTTCAAAACATAAGTAAATTTCTTTCTGTAAGAAAATCAAACTTTCATATCTTTCATATTGCGAGTGCAACCAACGAACAATGGCTTCTTATTATTCAATATTGCTTGAAAAGTAATAGCAAATAATTTTTTTTTTTGCATAAGACAATAAGCAAATGTGATGGCTTCAATATTAATCAGTGAAATATAACCTCAGGCTATCAGTAATAGCGATTTAACAAAAAAATGATTAAGTGCCGATGAATAGTTTAACCGAGCCCTTACGCACTACGCTCCGATAAATTCAAATATTATCTTAGGTTACTTAAAGTTATTTTATTATTTAATTTACACCTTTTTCTTTGTATTGGCATAGAAGAAACTATCAAATACTGTAATTTAAAAATTTATGTCGAAAATCGTCTCCCGCGGAATCGCCCATTAGTTCATCGAGTTCTCTCTCGAGTGTTGAGATAGCTCATAAAAAAGAAATCAAATTTCAAGTGCCAAACGCGATAAAGATTATCATAATTGTGTTTTTATCTAAACTTAAGATATTGTATTAAATCGGAAATAAATTTAAGTGTGTTATTTGCCATCTAAAGGTTGAAAGACAAGACCTTAACATTCAGTGCGGGTTCTGCAACGAATATTTACATGCAAAGTGCGCCAAAATCAATAAAGAAGAAATAGAGTTTTTCGAAAAGAGTAAGCAAAACTTCAAATGTTCTTTTTGTCTCTTTTTGATGCTGCTAGTTTTTCCGCAAACGCTGTCATTATTGGTAAAAGTACTCCACCGAATAATAATATTAAGGTCGTTGAACCATCATCAAATGGTATCATTTCTCCAAACAATCAAAAATCGGGTGAACAAGAAATAACCATGCAAATGTTGTACAACGAGATGGTGCAGATTAGAAATGTAATCACTCAAGCACTCGCAAAAGTGAAATATTTAGAAGAGACCAATAATTCTCTTAATCAAAAAATTGTCACACTGGAAACAAAAAAAATTTACTGGAAAAGAAAACAAACGCGATGTGTATATTGTTGGTATTCCTAATGTCAACAATACTAATGCTAAAGAGAAACTAAATGTTCTAATCACTTCTATCACTGGAAAGCAACTGTGAAGAAGAGATTGTCTCATGCTTCGTAAAGAGTTCAAAAGTTAATAACAAAAGCCAATCTTCAAATATAGTTTGCGTGAAGTTTTCTTCTCTCTCAAGAAAGAAACAAATAATGAGTAAGATGCGTGAAAGAAGAAACAAGGTCACTACTGATGTCTTTAAAGCACACAACAACAACAACAGTGCAGTAGGCTGCAGCAATAACAAGAGCAGCAGCCAACGAATCTTTGTTAATGATAGTTTGACTGGCTTTACCCGAACAATGTTGATAGGCGGAGAGCCGGCTGTCGAAAAGTTGAGTGTATAAGATTACAGCATGAAATGTATGTAAAATGATAGAGCTCGATGAGCTTAAACACAATATATAGGGTTGCCTTGCCAAAGCCTGTCCTAAATATGGAAATCGCACGTCCCAGTTGTGTTAAGCTTCTAAATCGATGTTATTGTGTTCAACACTAATTGTCGACATGCCAAACAAACCGAATTAATATGATACAATCTGTTATATGCTATAATAATGTAAATTCTCTGCATTAAAAAGTTGACGTGAGGTTTTCCTTAACCCCCTCCTCCCCCTTGGTGAGATTTTGCCGGACCCCCTCGACTCACGTAATTAATAGACTGCCCTTTTCATGAATTTAAGTAAATAAATAAAAGTTCATGCGTAATATAATACGTTTCTGTTCTGAAAACAGCCGCATACATTTTTACCGTTGACGACACACTGGTTCATTGGGACATATAGGGCCCACGATTTTTCACACCTTTGCAGGTAAAGTAATTTTTTTTTCGCAACACTTTTGCTTAGTAATTTGGGATCGCTGAACACGAAACCGATATCGGATTTTAAAATTTCCCCGCGGTTCAGGAGCGGACGTCAAAGGGTTAAATTCAATTTTAAAAATAGATTTGTGAATTTTATTTAAAAGCCGTGGATGTTTAAGAAAAACACTTAGAATAAATGTCAAGTCTTTTTATTTTAACAACCGTTCTCGTTCAATCTCACTGGAAAAGACAGAAACAAAGAAGAATTTAAAAATGGCTGACACTTTTCAATTGTTACCATATCCAAATTTTCATTAAGAAATGGAACTGTCAAAAACAGCAAAGTATTGCCAGGTTATAAAACTTTATACAGAAATGACAGTATTCAGATGACAAAATACATCAAGATTAGTTGAATTGAGGAACGAAGAAATTACATTTAATAGTTCAAAATTGAATATTAATTCAAAATATAACTTCAAGAAAAACCATGGCTGAAGGATGTGCTCCAAAAATAAATCGAAAACGTGGCCGGCTAAAATGTTAATTTCTGTGGAAATGCACATACATATATCTGAATGAAAAAACCTACTTGCAGTTATTCTGAGTCCGAATCTTCTATTAAGACAACATCTTTTTCATACATGGAAAGTTAAATTTTTTGGATCGTGGCACAGGTTGGCTTAAAATCAACACAATTTTTGCCAATCCTTTTTATTGATTGTTGGGCGAAAATATTGCCCTTTAATGTCTTTGTCAACAATTTATTTCTTTTTTTCGTCTTAATGTCGTTGACATGACTGAAAATACGCTCATATTCTGCATTAGAGTGGGGCAGAGAGAGCACACTGAGCAATAAAACTAAAAAAAGCCGCTTAGTGATTCGTAAGCGAAATTACGGTGGAATACGACACCGTAATGGATGTTTACGGTCGACGGTAGATTGGGCCAGATTACGGTGGATCTACCGTAATTACGGTGTCATTGGAGACAGTGATTACCACCCGTTTTTTGGGCCATGTTTATGGTTCAAGATTTCAGGATTTCAGGATTATGGTTCAGCTTGAAATGTGTGTCAAATAATAGACCTTGAAGATCTCTAATAAAATATGTAATGTTACCCTACCATAAACTTTTTTCTAAAAAAGTTTGCCCAAAGAACAGGTGGCAACCCACATTTGGAACAGGATTCGGCAAAGCAACCCTCAAGCCCTCAACCTTGGGCCAAAAAAAAGGTGGCAACCCACATTTGGGACGGGATTCGACGAGGCAACCCCATATATTTTATTATAGATCATCAAAGTCTATCATTTGGCATACATTTCAAGCTACGGTCTCAAACCATAAACTTTTTTCCAAAAAAAGTTTGCCAAAAAACAGGTGGCAACCCACATTTGGGACGGGATTCGACAAGATTACTCGAAATATTTTTGTTAAGGCTCATCAAGATCTATCATTTGACATGCATATCGACCTGAAATCTTGAACCATAAACAATTTTCTGAAAAATCTTGGCCCGAAAAACAGGTGGACAGGTGGACTGGATTTGGCAAAGCAACCTTATGTATTATATTTAGGCTCTACAAGCTCTATCATTTGACATACATATCAAGCTGGAATCTTAAACCATAAACTTTTTTCTAAAAAATGTTGACCTAAAAAAATGGGTGGGAACCCATATGTAGGACAGGCTTTGAGAAGGCAACCCTATATATTGTGTTTAGGCTCGTCGAGCTCTAAGATTTGAAATACATTTTATGCTGTAATCTTATACGCTTCTTATTAAAAAAAAATGGCCCAAAAAACGGGATGCAACCCATATTTAGGACAGGCTTTGGCAAGGCAACCCTATATAATGTGTTTAAGCTCATCGAGCTCTATCATTTGACATACATTTCATGCTGTAATCTTATACACTCGACTTTTCTACAGCCGGCTCTTGGGCTATGAAGAAAGCAAATGAGCTTAAGCATAATAAAAAATGCAAGTTTGTATGGGTTCGTGACTCCTCAGTTTTTGTGAGAAAAAGAGAAGGTGACGACAGAGCATTAAGAATTTACTGTTTTGAGGATTTTTCTAAAATTGATACTTTAGTCAATTTATAACTTGTTTTTAATGGATGATGCATATTTAAATATTGATTTATATAATAATCCTCCAAACAATATTAATTCTAATAATAGTAGTACTTTTTTTTCCCCGGATATATCCAATTGCTTGTGTGTTAATCATTCTAGTGGAAGTCAATATTCAGGTTTTTCTATAATAATTTTGATTCTTTTCTTTCTCATCTCGCATCTTTGGATCATTTACCTGACCTTATTTGTGTATCTGAAATTTGGATCTATGAAGATGAAATTTGTTATTTTAAGATTCCAAATTATACTTTTGTTGCAGCTTGTAATAATTCGTATTGTTCTGGTGGCGTCGGTGTATTTTTTAAAAGTAACTTAGCAGGACATATGGTTTATAAGTTCAACTTAAATAGTGCTGATATATATTTATTATTATTAAAAAATTTTTTAATAATAATCAGGACAAAATCACACAGTTTTGCTTATATATGCAAAAAATTTGTATTTAAAGAAATTAAAAATCGTTAAAAACCGCCTTAAGCGACTGCGTCTTTATTTAAAATAAATGAACAAAACAAAAACAAAAGTTCAAATTTTAATTTATTTATTTATTAAGATTGAATGCATTTCAACTCATACATATATGAGTCATCATCAGCAAAGCGAATTAAAGACTAACTAAACTAAATTACAAAATTGACTATTATTTATATTTACGTACATATAAAGCATAAAACAAAATAAGACAATTGGTAAACATTAGAGAAAAAAGAAATTACCATCAAAATAAAAAGTATAAAAACATATGACGAAAGACTTCGGCAAAAAGAGCTTTATTTTTTAAGCAGACTAAACAGCGAAGACCTGATCGGCGCTTCCATCGTATTCATCATATGGTTTTTGTTTTTATGCATGTAAATGATTTCGTATGCATCTTCTTCGTTCATCGCCAATATGTTTTATCAATTTCAACTTTTCTATGGTAAAGCTGTGCAGATTTCCTATTGCATGTAAAGCAACAGCTGAATTGTTCGGCCTTTCATATTTTATATGCGATATATGTTCGTTGAACCTAGTTTCAATATTTCTTTTTGTTTGTCCATAATATTTTTGTTCGCATTCACTGCAGCTAATTTCGTACACTGCGCGTCACTTGAATAAGGCCATTTACTTTTAGTTGGATTTCTTCTAATTTTTTTGTATATACCGGCTTTCTTGATGTTTTCTGTTTTGTCTTTTGTTGACCCTAGTTTATATTTTAGTTTTTCATTCGAAGTAAACACTAAATCGATATTATGTTTCGTTAATTTTTTTTTCAATTTGTTGGTAACAATTGGTGCGAAATGTATTTTAACATATTTCCTGTCCTCTGTGGTATTTACTGGTTTCAATGTCGTCAAATTCAGTCTTTTAACTTTTTTGGTTTGTTTTTCCACCATTTCCTCGATAATTTTATTATTGTATCCGTTAAATTCAGCTACATATTTAATGTAATTGAACTCCGTCATATAACTATTGGCATTTAATGGTAAATTACACAGTCTATACACCATAGAATTAAATGCCGCTTTTTTATATTGTATTGGGCAGAAGGCGTCATTGGGAATAAATTGATATAGACAATTTATTGTCAAGATTTCTGTTAACCAAAACATCTAAAAATGGTAACTTCCGATCTTTTTCCAATTCATATGTGAATTTCACAGTTGGCCACTTCGAATTTAAGGCGTCTAAAGTTTCATTTAATTTGTCTAATTTAATGCATGCGAAAATGTCATCTACGTATCGAATCCACACTTTTGGTAGAACTGTTTTTAACTCTAAGTTCTGTTCGAATCTAGCCATAAATAACTCATCTAAAAACGGAGACAGTGAGTTTCCCATCGTTGTGCCTTCATTCAGTTCATAAAATTTTTTTTCAAATTGGCAACAATTATAGTCCATGCATAATTTTGCTGTTTTAAAATAGACTTCTTTTTTTCTTTCGTCGTTTTCCCTTTCGTTCAGCCAATCTTTTAAAAAATTTAACGTTTCAAATATGGGGATGCTGGGGAACAGAGCAACAACATCAAAAGAAATTAGGACCATGTCAACGTCTACAGTAACATCACTAATCTTTTCAACAAATTCAAAAGTATTTCTTACACTTTTACTGAAGCCTTGAGGATATTTTTTAAATTCACTAACAAGCCATTTGCAGATTTTTTCGGTGGGGGAATTTATATTTGATATAATTGGTCCTATTTTTAAAATAGTTTTATGTGTTTTTGGTAATCCATACAGCTTTTGAACTGATGGATTTGAGACCATTAACTTCCTCTTAGTTTTAGCTCCAAAAACTTCTTGAATATCTTTTAATATTGTATTTGTGCCCTTAATCATGGTCGCAATGGTGTCTTCTTTAATTCCGAAAAATTAGCAGCAGACGTTATCTCTTCCATTTTTTCATCGTATTGCGTTCTATCCATAATTACAACATCTCTTCCTTTAACAGATTTCATGTAAACGCAGTTCTTTTGCCTCAGTTGCTTAATAACACTTGTTTCTATTGATTGTTTTTTAGTCGTTTTTGGTTTTGTTTTAGCTGCTTTTTGTAGTATGACTTTGGACTCTTTTCTTATTATTTCTTTTGTTATTTCGGGTAAAAACTTAATGCCAGTTTCAATATCCGCAACTATGTCCTCCACTGGTACATCTCTCGATATATATAGGTGTGTAATTCAGTCCTATTCTGAGTAAACTTGTCTCACTTTCACTAAACTCCTGTGTTGAAATGTTGCGTACAAACCTGTCAATGTCGTTTTTAAATCTACCTTGTTCTGAAATCATGGACGGGTTATTATTCGATTCCTTAAGTAAAAGTTTGAATTTTTTATTTAATTTCATCTTTTTAGTTGAACAAATTTTTGTTATTTTATGTGTACAGTCTTCTAAAAATTCAACAATTCCTTTAAATCCATATGCATCATCAGCCATAGATGTGCGTTATAAGTTTCAATTTCAATGCTCGAGATTTTGCTGTAAGTGTGTCTTATTTCTAAGTTCAACCATAATCTTTTACTTTTCTTTTCAACGTAGTCCGTTCTCCCATTTTTAACTGTGCACTTAATTTTAATAAAATTAAGAAGAATATTGTTAGTGATTTTAAAAAATATCCTCAAGGCTTCAGTAAAAGTGTAAGAAATACTTTTGAATTTGTTGAAAAGATTAGTAATGTTACTGTAGACGATGACATGGTCCTAATTTCTTTTGATGTTGTGGCTCTGTTCCCCAGCATCCCCATATTTGAAACGTTAAATTTTTTAAAAGATTGGCTGAACGAAAGGGAAAACGACGAAAGATAAAAAGAAGTCTATTTTAAAACAGCAAAATTATGCATGGATTATAATTGTTGCCAATTTGTAAAAAAATTGTATAAACTGAATGAAGGCACAACGATGGGAAACTTACTGTCTCCGTTTTTAGCTGAGTTATTTATGGCTAGATTCGAACAGGACTTAGAGTTAAAAACAGTTCTACCAAAAGTGTGGATTCGATACGTAAATGACATTTTCGTATGCATTAAATTAGACAAATTAAATGAAACTTTAGACGCCTTAAATTCGAAGTGGCCAACTGTGAAATTCACATATGAATTGGAAAAAGATCGGAAGTTACCATTTTTAGATGTTTTGGTTAACAGAAATCTTGACAATAAATGGTCTATATCAAATAGACTGTGTAATTTACCATTAAATGCCAATAGTTATATGACGGAGTTCAATTACATTAAATATGTAGCTGAATTAAACGGATACAATAATAAAATTATCGAGGAAATGGTGGAAAAACAAACCAAAAAAGTTAAAAGACTGAATTTGACGACATTGAAACCAGTAAATACCACAGAGGAGGGGATATATCTTAAAATACATTTCGCACCAATTGTTACCAACAAATTGAAAAAAAATTTAACGAATCATAATATCGATTTAGTGTTTACTTCGAATGAAAAACTAAAATATAAACTAGGGTCAACAAAAGACAAAACAGAAAACATCAAGAAAGCCGGTATATACAAAAAAATCAGAAGAAATCCAACTAAAAATAAGTGGCCTTATTCAAGTGACGCGCAGTGTACCAAATTAGCTGCAGTGAATGCGAACAAAAATATTATGGACAAACAAAAAGAAATATTGAAACTAGGTTCAACGAACATATATCGCATATAAAATATGAAAGGCCGAACAATTCAACTGTTGCTTTACATGCAATAGGAAATCTGCACAGCTTTACCATAGAAAAGTTGAAATTGATAAAACATATTGGCGATGAACGAAGAAGATGCGTACGAAATCATTTACATGCATAAAAACAAAAACCATATGATGAATACGATGGAAGCGCCGATCAGGTCTTCGCTGTTTAGTCTGCTTAAAAAATAAAGCTCTTTTTGCCGAAGTCTTTCGTTATATGTTTTTATACTTTTTATTTTGATGGTAATTTCTTTTTTCTCTAATGTTTACCAATTGTCTTATTTTGTTTTATGCTTTATATGTACGTAAATATAAATAATAGTCAATTTTGTAATTTGGTTTAGTTAGTCTTTAATTCGCTTTGCTGATGATGACTCATATATGAGTTGAAATGCATTCAATCTAAATAAATAAATAAATTAAAATTTGAACTTTTGTTTTTGTTTTGTTTTGTTCGTTTATTTAAAATAAAGGCGCAGTCGTTTAAGGCGGTTTTTAAAGACTTTTAATTTAATTAAATAAAATTTTTTTGCATATATAGTGCTGATATATTTAGTTTATATTGCGAAATCTCTAGTGTTACCTACTGTTTTATTTGGTTATACCAGCGGTGGGCAAGCACAGGCACTTTCTGCCGCGGTGCCCTTTCCGTTATTCGACGCACAAGCAAGCAACCAAAACTTCGCAGAATTTCAACGCTATCGTCGCACAGCGTTGAGTTGAGTTCTAATGAAAACAAAAACAACACACACAGGCATTAGCGACGGCGCACAGTGGATGGATTTGTATGGAAAGGCGGCCATAAATAGTAATAATTGCGCTACACTCTTGAAATTTGGTACATATGTTTAAAATGTAAAAATAGGAAAAATTTGTGAATATGAGTAAAATCGGTCCACGGACACGCCTACCTCCCGTACAAAGTTGGGATGTGGTTGAGACCTTTTTTCAAAATGGGTATCAATTCCCTTTGACTTGGCAATGCTGATTTCAAAAATGTTATTAATTTTGCGATATCTTTTATAGTTTTCAAGTTATTAGAGAAAACAAAAAAAGCTGGCCATTAACAGTAGTAATAGCGCTAGAGTCTTCAAATTTGGCACAGACGTTTTTTGGGTTAAAACAACAAAAACTTATGAATATAAAAAAAATCGGTTCAAGGACACGCCTACCTCCCATACAAAGGTAGAATGGTTTTTGATGTTTTATTTCAAAATGGGTATTACTTCCCAATAAATTGGCTATGCTGATTTCAAAAATTTTATAAATTGCCCGATATCTTTTATAGTTTACAAGTTGTTAGAGAAAAATAAAAAACTACATATATTAAACACCACATTTGAAAACTAGATACAGAATATAATATAAATAATGAATTTATTGGAAAATATAAAATAACAATTACATATAAATAAAAACATAAAAATTTTTAATATATTCACTGGAAAATATATAATTAGAATAATAAAAATAATAATAATAAAAAAAATAATAATAATAAAAAAAATAATGATAATAATAAAAATGTTCATAGTCGGACTTAAGCCCCATATGCTGCATCTACCATACCTTCACTACGTTATATTCAGGTAGAAAAAGGGCGAATCCCAAGGGGGATAGAAAGAGAAAAAATATCCCTTTTCAGTTCCCCTCTATTAAAAGCAACTTCTTTCAAAATTTAAGCATCTTATTTCACACTGTAAGCCTTTACAATCGATAAAATTATTGTAAAGCGTTGCAAAATGTGAAGAAATAAAAATATTTTTTCCTTCAAATGTTGAGTTGAAAAATAATCATAAAAAAAAAGTTCTGAAAATTTGCAGCTGAAATCTTGGATGTTGCTTAACCATACTTTCTCACATAACATATTAAAAAATTTCCGGAATCCGGGGATATACTTTTTTTTTTGTCAAAGTTTGCCAATTTTCTCAATTATGACTTTTACAGCCCTAATTTTAAAAAAATCACCATAATTCACACATAGAATACAGAATCTCAAGTAAACATTTTTTGAAAAGTATGATCTATAAACTTTATGCTAATATGCAATTTTGGTGTATTTCAATAAAAATAAATTAATAAGAGCATTTCATAAAAGTTAGTATTTTTTGTTCCTTCTAAAACTACATTAGGAAAAACTTGATAAAAAAAAAAATTGTGAAAATTTGCAGCTGAAAATTTGTGTTTTAGCTAACAATACTTTCTTACATTACATATAAATAAATTTTCGAAATCCGGAGATATACTTTTTTTTTCTGTCAAAGTTTGCTAATTTTCCACTTTTATCATTTTTCAATATAATTTTTGAAAAATCCGTACAATTCATATAAAGACGATAAAAAAAAATAAAATTGATTTTTATAAAGTGGAAGTAATGTTCTTTCCGCCAATATGCTATATTATAGCATTTTGTTTCAAACAAGTTAACTAGAGCGCTTTATCCAACAAGCGCTTTATAAAAAGTTCAATAGAACATTTTTGGTGTACAAAGTTCAACTTTGGGCCCACTGTGTCACTAAACTCAAAACAAATTTAATACTTTTGTAGTTTTTTTTTCATTCCCTAAGTATTCTCTGACGATTCTCTTAAAAATTTTTTCAATCCCTAGCACTTTCAAAATCTTCCTATTTATGGCCACAAAAATCCACTGTGCGGCGCCGCGTTGTGTTTGGACGAATGTAGCAATTGTGTTTGTTTATAGTGCAACTTGGTTTTTTTTGTGCTGTTGGCGAATTTGAAAATTAAAGCAAAAAAAACTTTAAAATTTAGTTTGTTGTTGCTTGATGCTGTTGTTGTGCCCTTTTGATAAATTTTCGTGCGCACCACTCTCAGGATTTTTAGAAAATGATACATGCAAAAACACTATTTTATAAGGTGACTTAAATATCAACATCTTATCCGAATCACACGACACTGAAATTTTTCTGTCAACCATGTCCTCCTTCGGATTTAAGTCTTTGGTGGAAGAACCTACTCGTTTAACCACTTTTTTGGGCCACACATTCATAAGGCAGCATAGAAATAAAAGTTTTGGTTATAAAACAGCAGTATATGACCTTGAGTTTACTGCTCATAAATTAATAAGTATCCAGCTTGACTATAGTGTTCTCAGGAAAAGACAACTAGAACATGTTCAACATAATAAAATTGATTTTAATGCCCTCAAATCTTATTTAACCTTTGAGTGTTGGGAAGATGTTTACACTGCACAGTGTCCAAATGATGCTTTTGACATATTTGTAAACAATACAATATTATATATCGAACAGCATCCAAATTATACAAAGAAATTGTAATCTATATATTAATACGTGAACATCGAAACTTATGGTACACTTTTTTAGTATTTATTATATAGAGAGGTGAATGAAACTTATATCATTTGAAAGGTACTGTTTCGTAGATGTGCACAAAAGAAAAATAATTTATAATACTTATGTGCCGATAAGGCAGGTAAAACAAAGAAAACATACGCGCATGATTCCCCCATACAAAACGCTTTAATCAACGCATTTTGATCGCGTTAATGACTGCATGAGGTACAGGCAAGGTGAGGTGAAGTGAAATGAGGTAAGGTGAAAAGTGAAATTTAATAAGATCATGGTCCATGGACAAAGACATTTTATTCATCATAGGTCGGCAAAATTCTTCCAAAGTTAAAACTTGGTGGGTACGGTCGAGTTTCGACCACAATACGATACTAGTAATCTTAAATGCATTAAGCCATTGATGGCTGCTTCATTACTGAAAAAAATCAAAAAGAAAAAACGAATCTGTATTCAATTTAAGAACTATCCCAACAATACAAGGCTTAAGAACTATTTTAGTAAATTTTGTCTTGAACTTAAGAAGGAAATCACATTTTGCAGAGATAGCTATTATCAAATTAGGTTATCTGGTAGCATTGGTAACTCTAAAAAAGAATAGCAAATTATAAATGAAATTTTAAACAAAATTACCTCAAAAAATAACATAACATTAAATTGCAACAATCTTAGAATATCTAATCTTTCAGAAGTTTCAAACACATTCAACGAATTTTTTTCAAACATTAATTATCATGAACCTATAAACTTAGCTGGGCACCATTACTAAAAAAATTGACTTCGTTAAACGTTAACGTTAGACGTTAATCGTTAATCCGTTAACAATTGATAAAAATTGCATTTTTTTTAATTGTTGCGTTAGTGATCTTCTTAAAAAAACTGTTGGTTCGGGTTCTGGAAATTAACACCTCAGGAACAAAAAAAGACGTGTATAGTTGGAGTGTTTAATTTACTCATCTGGCAGAATATGGATTTTCTCCTTCATGAGCATTAATATGTTGAAGTTATCGTCTGAAAGCGAAGCTCGTTTCGGCGTTAAAATATATTTGCCCGTGGAAAAAAGACGTTCAACTGCAGGGTTTGAGGGTATAGTAATACTATTTTGAATAAACAGATTTATGAATATAGGTTCCCCAAGGAATGCCGCATTGTTAAACAAGTCTTTTGATTTCTTGTCTAGCTACCTTTTGACGAGATTTTGAGTTTTTACTCTAAAGATTTGTGGCTCTTGGGTTTTCCTAAAGATTCAGTGACAGAATTTAGAAAGTGTTTTTCATCATCGTCGTTGTTACTCGCGTTGCTGCCTCCGTCACTTAAACTATCTCTGTCCTTCCAACTTTCGGCAGCTTCTTGTCGTAACGCCTCTTCTACCTTTTTTCATGTGCTAAAGCTGTACAATCTACTATGCCTTTAGACCAGTGTAAGCCAAACCTACACAAATGCATTTTACTATGCATGCTATCAATGTGTGCACAAACTACACCTGCCATGCACTTTGTAGAGCCCGAATGTACTTTTTTGTCTTGAACGCCAAATTTTCCTAAAATGTACGAAATTGTTCTAAAATTTACTAACAAAAAAAATGTAGTCCTCACTTTTGCCATCTCAAAAACCCTAGCAAAATTAGATAAGATTTCACATTAAATTAATTACAATATTTACTCATTGCGGTTATTTTCATTTACTAAAAAACAAAAAAAGGTAAATATTTAAATATTATAAATTGCCCAAATGTACCGAAAATGTACTGAAAATGTACCAAATGTTATGAAAACTTGTCGAATGTACTGACAACGATTTTTCAGGATGAAAATGTACCGAAAATGCCATCACTGGTATACACATACACGCAGCCTTTGCTTACGTTATGACGTAGTTACTCGCGGGTAACAGAATGGCTTACACTGCTTTAGACTAACGTTACCAGATATTTTTGACCAAAACGTGGAGCAGGAAAAAGTTGATGAAATTTGTTAAAGATTCTTTTAACTGCAAAAAATTTTATGTACTAAAAAAAAAGGTTCTCACTTTCACATCCCGAAAACCTTGTTAAATGAGATTTATTATTTCCAATGAAAACGCGGACTTGCTCCGCAAATAGCGGATCATATGGTCACGTTACTTTAGAGGTTTTTTTTTTGAAATGCTATAAATGTAAAATAATTTGTCTTAGATCAACCTAAACAAAGATATTCAGGAGCAAAAGAAGTGTTAAAGAAGAAGAAGAAGTGAAAAATCAAGTAACTAATCAAACTATGGGAGTCAAAGAAGCATGAACAATATTTTATATTTTTATAGAAACGAGTACTGAGGCAATTCCTGCAT
Source organism: Meiosimyza platycephala (assembly GCA_963662105.1). Lineage (NCBI taxonomy): Eukaryota > Metazoa > Arthropoda > Insecta > Diptera > Lauxaniidae > Meiosimyza > Meiosimyza platycephala. The sequence continues at coordinate 44,511,447 of OY759211.1, forward strand.
GAAGCATCTCTCCCTTTCTTTTCACATGAAAGTCCATTCACATCTCATGTTTTTGATTCATACAGAATAGGAAATGGATGGCATATCCAAATCAATTTCACAATCACCAATGCCATGAAAACGTGTTCCTATCTTCCTCCTTTACTTTAGTGAGAATCGTTGGTAGAAATACAACAAGAATGGTTAGTTTTTTCATCATTTTGCTTAATGAGAATGTTTTTCAACGGACTTTGGGAAACCGAAGTTAACGAGTCCGTTAACACTTTTTGAAGTTAACTTAAAAGTTAAACCGTTAGTCGGTATGTTAACTTCGTTAATTAACGATTAACGGATTAACGAGTTAATGCCCAGCTATGCCTATAAACAATAATTCACTTCATTTCGATATATCGATAATTCAAGAGCATATTGTAGCAGATAGTTTTTTCTGCCACCCGTTTACACCTTTAGAAATACATAAAATAATAATATCACTTAAAGCATCTCATTCTGTTTCCTTCGATAATATTTCTAGTGCCATGCTAAAAAATATATATTTCCATATAGCAGATGTACTATGTTTTATTTTTAATTTCAGTGTATGACGACACCGCAAAAAGAGCGATTGCTCTTGTGCAAAATTTCAACAAACAGATAACGAAGGACGATGATCAGTTTCAAAAATTACTTAAAGTGGCCGCCGAAAACCGAAAAAATCTAAAAAATGAAAAAATGCGAAATATTAGCGTTTCTTGAACAAAAATAAACTTAAAATCTTTATTTTCATATGACGAAAATGCTTGCTTTTATTAATCAAATATTTCTTCAGATCGCATCGTTGGTACAAAAAATCTTTGACACATCGTTTTCTGTGTAAAAAAATATTTCTATTCGATTGCGCATAGTGCCGTGGCCGAAACATATAAAATAGGTATGGTTTCGAACGGGCAAAGTGGAATTATGTCAGATTTTTTTGCATTTTTCACATTCGCATCAATGAATCAATACTCAAATTTGCAACGATTTTCTGATTTAAAAATTTCACACATATTTCAAATCATACTGAGTCCGTAAAAAATTATAACCACGAATATACCTCAAAATTGATATTTTTTTAATTAAAAGAAATAATACTAAAAAATCGTCTCGAAATTGCACAAAAATCATATAAATCGACCCACTGACACCCCTTCCCGCGATTCGATTAGGCTGAAATTTTGGTACAATAGCTCCATAGGCTAAAGATATATTTTCGGGCCTGAACTCTAAAAAAAAATCGGAATCCGAAGAATTTTAGGATGAATTATTTTAGCCTAGCATGAATTAATGTAATTATTTACCTTAACGACATCACTCCCGATTTTCTTGAAAGTTTAGTATATTAGGATAAATAGACAGCCTATGGCTGAGATTCACTATCCTATGTCCAAAACGGGCTTCGCTAAAACACTGGTGTTTTGTTCGTTTTTGAATATGGCCGAAATAGAAAAGTGTGTATTTTTTACATATGTATATGCAGTGGCGGAATAATAGGGGGCCCTAGGCACAGCGGCTGCGTAGGCCCTTTGTTGCTTGGATTTTGAAGGATGAAAATAAAATTAACCGAAATAAAATTTTCATAATAAATAAAGTTTATATTAAGTTAGATTCTATTTAATTTACAGTAGGTAATTTTAGATTTAAAACATTCTTTTTCTTGCTTTATTCAGAGCAAACTCCGAGATTACATCGTCAAAATTTGTCTGACGAAGTATGTCAGCCTCAATACACATTATTGCTAAAGAATTAAGCTTGTCGTGGCAAATTTTTAATCTTTGTGGATTCTCTAATCTTTTTAATTGCGAGAAGGATCGTTCAGCCGAGCAGTTTGTGATCATTAAACTGTGAAATATTCTAAATGCAACTTCTATGTTAGGGAAAATGCACTTCAATTTATCATCAATGATTATTTTATACAAATTAGAATGAGTGATATTTATTTCTCACGGCTCGTATTTCACCCGAATATATTTATGGAAATGATTCAATTCGCCAAGGAAATTATTATCAAAGTCTTCTGGGTAGGCCGTTGAAAGCGATTCAATATCTTTTTGATATTCTGCACGTGACTTATCAAGATCAACAAGGAATGAAAATTTTTTTGAGACGTCATTGTATACGTTGCCTCTTATTTGCATTTGAGAAATAATTGTGTCAATTATTACATTGAATGTCTCGATGCGGAATTTATTTCTCGGACTCAAATCAACTTGAGCTGCATTTCCATCATTTACTTGTTTTTTCCTAGTACGTGCCCGAGTTTTCTAAGAAACGCTAGTACAGAAAAGGAGGCGGGGCCCCAAGCACGTGGGGGCCCCAAGCACGTGCTTGTTACGTGCTTATACGCTTAATCCGCCACTGTGTATATGATAAGTTGGTTCAAGGGCATGCCTACGGCCTATAGATGCAAGTCTAAGCCTACCTCCAAATATTTACCTTGTTCATCAGTGTATGTTTCAGTATAATTTTTGAGCGGTTGACATTATCTAGACGCAACTATCGCCACACGGTGCTCTGGAAAAAATTTAAATAAAATTTTCGATTACCTTTTTTTTATCGATATCACTTCTATTGTGAAGCATTAATCTTAAACCAAAAATAAGGTTATGCGCTTTGCATCTCTTCTATTTAATTTGTTTAGGAAAACTTATGTATCGACGATGCAACTCTTAAAAGTAAAATTTAAGACAAAATTTTGTACAGACATACTATTTTAGCTCAAACTAAGACTTTCATGTAGAAGCAGAAAAATAAGATATCAAAAGAAATTAATAATCTGCGTCATTCTCACAACACAAATTTTGATATGTAATAGTAAAAGTTTGCTTTCCAATGTTGCTTATGCAAAATTTCGAAAAAGCAATTTGGCGAACCGAGAGAGAGACTAATAAATGAGAAGCGTCACAACAAAAACCGATAAATGACATTTTTACTTTTTTTTTGTTAATGATGTCAATTGGCTGTTGTCCTACATATCTTTCTCTATCGTGAATGTATCCTGGTCGAAAATTGATAAATCCGCTCCAAATCCTTCCGCAAAATACCCGGATCTGAACATAAACCGATAAATCCTTAGCATCTTTCATTGTTGACTCTTTTGATTCTGTCAAAATCAGTCATATCCATAGATGTGTAGTGCGGCACATGATTTAACTATTAACCCTCTACTAAATGAGCACATAAGCGTCAATAAAAAAAAATATTTCTATTCAAAAATTCGTTTATTTATTCATTTTATACATGAATTTAACAAAAAAAAATGTTTATCCTGTTTGTGTCCTTTTTATCCTTTGCATCCATATATATTGCTCTGTATGCACACAAAGAAATTTTCGCGTGCAATTTATTGTAAAGAAAATTTTCGTTTTAGGCAACGTTATGAAATGAAGAAAAGCAATTTCTTTTGTCATTATAACATATATAACAGATATAGTTTCCTGTGATTGCCAATTTAAAGTCATACAATGCAATACACTCTTTGGACTTACGGCGCCACAAGATCCAAGCGTTCACTACACATAATGTAACCATCTAGAAAATTTTTTTTTTACCATTTGCGAGAACGCAACTGAATTCTGTAGAGACAAAGCAATGAATCCAGTAAATCTACATCTCCCATATGTTGGTTGTAGACGTCCACTGCCTGAAGTGATGTAATTTTTGTCTTTTGCTGAAAAGCCTTTTTGTTGTAAGGCTATTGAGGTACAAGAGAAGTAGGTTTAAACTATAATTTTTATTTGCGGTATGGAGCAAAGTTACGCTTCTCCAGAGTACATTTTTTTTCCATTCACTGGTCCTGACTCTGAAGGGAGGTCTTCTTCTGAAGACCTAGAACCCTCTGTCTCAGGATTGACTACTTCTACACTTGTGTCTTAATTAGTAACTAATGGTTCTTCATCAGAATCTTCCTCATCCTCGCTTTGTCATGCATTAGGAATAAGATTTACAGACTTATTTTGCTCGTAAAATTAATGTATTCATTGCTGAAATAGTGCATAAAAAGTAGTATACAATTAGGCTTGCCAGATCCAAATTGTGTTTCACCTGGACATTTTTAAAAAAAACAAAAAAAATCGGGATTTATCTGGACGCTTAAAAAAAAAATCTTGATTTATCTGGACAAAAAAGAAAACTAAAGCTTAGTGTCAGAGGAACATATACATATATTTTATTTGGATAAAATAAACATAACAATTCAGTTAAAAAAAATAAGTGATTTTTTAAATAAGTTACATTAAGTCCATAAATACTTATTATTAGACCGAACTGCTTTTATCAATTTATCAATTTATTACCACTTGGAGTTTCTAAAATGTTACCAAACGATTGACAGTTTTCGGTACAGTTTAATCTTATAATTAGTTCTGACTTTATCAGATCTGTCAGCATTCGATTTCTTTCTGTAGAGTATAAGCTGTTTAAAAGGCTAAAAACTTTTTCACAATAAGCGTTTGTTATTGAAATTGGAAAAATAAATGAGATCAATTTTCTTAAGTTGTTCAATTCGTCATTTTTAAATTTGGAAAAAAATGATCCCCAAATTTTATCGTTAGGAATATTTTTTGGTAGATTTTCATACACACTACGTAAGCAACAATAATCTGTATATAATTCATCGTTGTTGACATAATTTTCTAAGCCTAAGACTCCTATTGCTGTTTGTAGTTCATCCCAGGAAATTAATTTATATTTAAGAAAAAATAAGGATACTTTTTAATTGAAACGTCACTATATTCATACCGGGTTCCTAAATAGTTAAGACAACTTTTTGAAAATTCAATTCTGGTTGACAAAATTATTACGTATTGTTTGACATTTGCTGAACCCGAAAATAAAAGAGAAAGAGGGAGCATTTGTCAGTGCAGTAACCATGCTAGTTAAATAATGGTGTTGCACACTTATTTTCATTTAAAGGTACGTAGCTGTTGGTCGCGTTCAGGAGGATTAAGACCTTATGACATCCTTATAAATCATATTTTCTTGTTTGAAAAATGTCAACTTCTTGCGAGCAGTCCGTACCTTTTGGACGTGACGAATGTTAATTCATTTTTAATGCCTACGGCAGATATTTTTGTATCTAGTCCTATTTTTCTTTTATTTCATTGTTCGAATTTTATCTGGACATATTTCTGATTGTCGGGACTCTGGACATGGGACTAAAAATCTGGACAATCCCGATGAATCCAGTCCATCTGGCAACCCTATATACAATGCATACAAGGCCATATATGGCTTCCAAAGAAAACACTATATAAATCATATTTAGTACTTACTAAATGTTTTGGTGAAGGCAAATAATAAAAATTAAATTATTTTTTTATGTAGAAATATTTTTTTTTCTTTAAAAACTTTACTTTTACGAAATATATTTCACTTTACATTCACACTTTTTGAGCTTTTGATCGCAATGTAAGAACGCACTAAATAAAACCATTTTGCATCAAAACAATTTCGTAACGTAGAACGGTAAAATATTATATAAGGACGAATAAAGTATAGAATACAAAAATCGCAAACTAGAAAATAATTAACGTTGACAAAGTGGAGAAAAATGTTATCAAAGTTGAAAATCCATATATGGCTCTGTATGCAGTAGAGGGTTAAGGTTTAACATGGAGAAATGCAAGCCAATATCTACACCATTAGATATAAATCAAAAACTTGCCAAAGAGCTTTGCCCAAGAGACAAAGAAGATGAAGAGCGTATGCGAAGTCTGCCATATCAACAAGAAATTGGTTTTATAATGTATGCATCGCCAGCGGCAAGACCAGATTTAGCATTTCCGGTTGGTGCATTAACCAAATATAACAACAATTCAAGAAAAGTGCACTGGGTAGCAGTTAAGAGAATGTTTCGGTATTTAAAAGCGACAAGTCATTACAAATTGGAGTTCACAAGAGACACTAGTGGTAAAATAGAAGGATTCAGTGATGCAAACTGGGCTAGAGATACAGATGAGCGAAAATCAACAACTGGGTATGTTTTCCAGTTTTCCAAGGTGAAAGTATTTCGTGGAACTCCAAGAAGCAACCAACGGTTGCACTTTCAACTGCCGAAATGTGTTTTTTTTATATCTCAAAAAGTACCATGCACACAAATGCAGAATTTTGGTTTCCAAACCATGATTTCAACATCAATAAATTGATAGATTTCATTCAATTCCAAATTAGGAAACCATGAACTTAGACATATTTTTTCAATTTCTCACAAAAAACACGAATGTGATTTATCGGTTTTTGTTCCGACGCTCCTCAAATAGAAAACATTATTGCGCTCGCAAGAAATGTGTAATGTCAAAATAATTACAAAAACAAATGCACACGAGAAACAACTGCAGAATTTCGGCGAACTGTGTTTATATTTTGCTATTATTCTTAACAGGTTAATGCATAAAGTAAAACATAGTATGCTTGGAAAATTTTGAACGTCAGCTAACAAAGATTACTGATGATACCGTGTATCGGATGTCAGGAAAGTTGGCCCAGCCATTTTTAAAATTTAAACAACTTAAAGTTGTGCTAGATTGTGCTAAAGTTGTGCTGGGTTGTGCCGCAAATTTAAAAACTAAATTTCCAATAACAAAAATTTTATGAGCAAAACTAATTTTCGAATGCAATTTGGGCCAAACATTATTGATTTCTGAAAATTCGCCCAAACTATTTCAAAATTCAAATAAATGAATGTTGTGCCCAATTGTTCTAGTGTTGTGGTATATTGTGCCGTAAACTTAAAAAAGATATATCCAAAAATAAACTTTTTTCTTTGCAAAAGTACCCATTTCAAGTACAAGTTGGTCCAACCATTATTGATTTCTGAACACTGAGGACAGCATGAAAGTTAATAAAACTGTGCTGGATTGTGCTAGAGTTGTGCTGCGTTGTGCCGCAAATTAAAAAAAAAAAGAGTCGAATAAAGCTAAATTTTTTTCTTTGGAAAAGTACCTATTTCAAATGCAAGTAGTGCCTCACCGAGAACGAGGCGAGGGGAGATTTGAGTTGTTCTTGCTCTCGCCTCGTTTTATAATTTTGAGTCTCGCCTCGCCTCGTTCTCGGCCGAGAACTTGCCAACACATATCTCGCTTCGCCTCGTCGAAACCTCGTCTCGCCTCGGTAAAAAGCGAGGTTTTCATGAAAATGAAAAAAATTTCGAATATATTCATGAAAGTACTGAATTGGCTCTAGTTTTTAAGATATTGATGTATTTATCTATAAATATATGAAACAAAGTCGGGTTAGTTACACTCTGTAAAACTCAAGAACGGCTGGACCGATTTTAATGGTCTCAAATTTTTTGGATTTGTCTCCGTCCCGAGAATGACATTTTTTCCAAATCAAACTAAACTACGAACCTTTTACAAACTATAATAATTATATGTACCAAATCTTATCCATCTACGTCATATAGTTGCTGAGATATAAAAAAAGTTTTATTCACCTGTGTCAAGTAGTTGATAACGCTGGTCAACAGTGGTATTGGTGGCCTGAATATCTCTGCGGATTTCTATAATTTCAGGTACCCAGATTACGAATATATTCATGAAAGTACTGAATTGTTTCTAGTTTTTAAGATATTGATGTATTCATCTATAAATATATGAAACAAAGTCGGGTTATTACACTCTGTATAACTCAAGAACGGCTGGACCGATTTTAATGGTCTCAAATTTTTTGGATTTATTTCCGCCCCGAGAATGATATTAACTAAAAAATTTTTATTTAGGGTAAATATTTCGGGTTTCCCTTATACAAAACTTTTTTAAAATTATTGATCTTTGAATTGTCTTCGCCCCAAAAATAACAAAGGCTATAAAAATTTCATTAAGGGTGCATATTTAGGGTGGCCCTTATACAAACATATTTTTAAAATTGCAATTTCACAAAGACCACGTGATCGATTCACACCGATTTTACACCACGTAGCTCTTATATCAAGTTGCATAGGTTACGCCATAAAACTTTTAATTGGGGTGCATATTTAGGGTGATTCTCATACAAAAATATTTCTAAAATAAAATTTTCATAAAGACCACGAAATCGATGCACACGAAACTTACACCGCGTGTTTTATATCAAGAAGCATAGCCTAAGTCAGGGGTTCTTAAACTTATGTAGTCCGCGGACCCCTTATCGAGTTAAATTTCTTTGTGCGGACCCCATCCCAACTCTAGACATTTGAAGTCGTTCTAAGCTTAATTTCTGACTCAATAATGACAAAGACACTCAGGCTTACCAACCGATGTCAAACTCAACCAGACATAAAATGTCCGGTTATCTGACGAGGTTAAGGAACAAAGAATTTTTATTATGCTTTAATTTTTCCGGTCTTATTTTAAAGGTCTTTTCAACACTATGTATGTTATGTAAGTATGTCCAGTTTTTGAAGATCCAGAAGTTCAAAAGCATGCAGACACTACTTTAGAATAAATATTTTACCAATCGTGCGCACTTATAGAGGCAAACATTTTTTATTAGGATTTTCATGTAATAAAAATACAAAATGAATAAAAATTGGGGCAATGTAACAGAATTAAAAAAGTTCCAAGTCAAAATATGTACATTAAACTCAGACATATATTTCTTGGTCAAAATAAAGCCAAGAAAATAATTTTTTTTTATATCTTTTTTAATAAATAATATAATAATAATAAAACTCAAAATGAAAATTATTTTTTTGGTGATTATTGGTCATTTTAAAAGCGAAATTTGTTATATTTTCTTCTGTAAAAGTTTTTACTTAATGAGATGGATGATGTTGTTTTCTTGAAACCAAATCCACAATGTCGGGCTCTATATTCGGAAGTTTTATTCTCAGGTCTGCTTCTACATTAAGCTGGTTTCTAAAATTTGATGTTATATATAATAGTACCAAAAAGCCTGTTCACACAAATAAGGAGTGCGTCATAAGAAATATGTGCAAACGTTTTTGCTTATAACTTCTTTCATAAAAAAAAATTAAATTATTTTGATCAGGTTAGCTTAGAAAATCATGTCAAATACTATTTCATATCACTTTGCATTCTCATCTATTACTTTGCGAAGACATGAGCAGCAAAATAGAAATGCGTGAAAAAAAAATAAAAATTTTTTTAAATAACCTGCAATATACTTTCAAGAGGATTGCAAGGGATGCTAAAGTTAACATAAATTCGGAATCTTGCGTAATGAAAATTTTTAAAACAGACGTTAGCATGAATAAAAAGCAAGAAACGCTATGGAAAAAAGGTTGAGGTAACCGTTATAACGCAAAGAAGGTCGTAACCATGCTGAAGAAAACTCCAAACCTTTCGGGAAAAAAAAATCGCTCAGCTAGCAGATTTCTCTGTATCATTTGTGCAAAAAATGAAATAGGAGGCTAGGCTGAAGACCTACAAAGTTCAGAAAGTACCAGATCGGAATGCTGAAAAACAATTTCGAAGCAATACTACGAGCTCAAAAACTGAGAAAAGATTTTGTGTTCAAATTCGAATGTGGCATTATGAATGTCGAAACGTTCGTCCTTTCCGACATTTTTCAGTTTCCTGACCAAGAATTTTATTTTGCCAACGCTATTGGACATGTCCCAAAAAATTTAAAACACAAAATAAATAAAAAATTTCCCAGAAAATTTCTTGTTTGGTGAGGAATTTACAGTTGTGGTAAAAGAAGCCAAAATTTCGTGACCAGAGGCACAATGAACATCGAAATCTTCATCATAGAATGCTACAGTAAAGCGGCACTTGAGTGGTACCAGTAAAATAACATTACTTTTGTTCCTAGAGAAGCGAACCCACCCAATCCCCCAACTCCTGCCAATCGAGAGATATTAGGTTCTAGTGAAGAGGCAATTAAAGGCAACAAAAGGGACATTTAAGGACACAACTCATTTTAGACGCAAGTGGTGCGCGTCAGGCCCAAAAATCCAAAAAAATACCATTAAAGCACTAATAAGAGGTGTCCCAGAGAAAGTAAAAAATTTTACGCTTCAAAATTAATATTTCTTTTTTAATATAAAAAAAATATAATCTTTTTGAAAATTGAATCTGTGGTTATTGAGATATATTTATTTTTCAATGCACTCCTTATTTCGTACAAAACGGCATCAAGTTTTGGATGCCCTTATTTGCAAGTGCAGAGTAATCGGATTTTAGGAGTAACTAAAAGTTAGTTAGTTCAACTTTATTGAACTTTAGTTTCAATAGCAAGGGATAGCCACGAGTATATCTTGCTCTAATATCGATAATTGCTTAGCAATACTAAAGTCGAAGGGATCCCTGATCCAGTCGTTGCCAGAAACAGAACAGGGAAAAGAAGAAGAAGAAGATTTTGTTCTATTTCTCTGCGATAAATTTTCTAATGTCAATTTTGTACGCACTATTAACGTATAAGAAAAATATGGACGATATCGCACGTCCCAACTGTGTTTAGCTCTTAACTTCAACTTTAAATTTATTTGAAGCTGCACCTTGTAGGCTCAAATTAAAATTTACAAAAATTGATGATGTTGTCAAACAGTGGAAAGAGTGGAGTGGGCATCTAACTGTTTGAACAAAAGTAAATGCACAGTTTTTTTTTAAAAAAATATGTGCAATCATTCAAAAAGCCATGTCCTTGTAGAATTTTTAATAAATGAGTCATTTAAATAAAGCGAAAAGTTTGATGATGTAAAATTATTGATATCAAAATTGTTTCGCGGACTCCTGGAATGGCTTCGCGGACCCTTGGAATGGCTTCGCGGACCCCCAGGGGTCCGCGGACCACAGTTTAAGAATCGATGGCCTAATTTATAAAACTTTTTCTTAGGGTGCTTATTTAGGGTGGTCCTCATACAAAAATATTTTTGGTTTGGAGATAGATTGAACCCAAAGGAAGGAATAGAGATGGTAACATGATTTTTATTTTTTAAGCACTCTAAATAAAAATTTTATAGCCTAGGCTAGGCCAACTGAGGTGCCCAAAAGTCGACATCGCGCTGACATTTACGATCACGTGGTCTTTGTGAAAATGTTATTTTAAAATATTTTTGTAAAGGCCACCTTAAATATGCACTCTTAATAAAATTCTTATAGCCTTTGTTATTTTTGGGGCGAAGCAAATCCAAAAAATGAATGATCATTGATTTTAAAAAAGTTTTGTATAAGGGAAACCCGAAATATTTACCCTAAATAAAAATTTTTTTGTTAATGTCATTTTCGGGGCGGAGATAAATCCAAAAAATTTGAGACCACTAAAATCGGTCCAGCCGTTCTTGAGTTATACAGAGTGTAACTAACCCGACTTTGTTTCATATATTTATAGATGAATACATCAATATCTTAAAAACTAGAAACAATTCAGTACTTTCATTAATATATTCGTAATCTGGGTACCTGAAATTATAGAAATCCGCAGAGACATTCAGGCCACCAATACCACTGTTGACCAGCGTTATCAACTACTTGACACAGGTGACTAAAACTTTTTTTTATATCTCAGCAACTATATGACGTAGATGGATAAGATTTGGTATATATAATTGTCATAGTTTGTAAAAGGTTCGTAGTTTAGTTTGATTTGGAAAAAATAACCGATGCCACGCAGTCCCATATAAGAAAAGAATTAAATTGATCATATCTCACCAATCATCATATATTATTCAATCCACCCAAAATAAAAACACATATTTTATTTCATTTCTTGAGGCGTAGCAACGCGTTTTTTTCATTTTCATAAAAACCTCGCTTTTTACCGTGACGAGGCGAGGTTTCGACGTGGCGAGGCGAGGCGAGGAGCCGGTGTGATCTCGCCTCGCCTCGGTCGAGCAAGGCAAAATTATTCTTCCACCTCGCCTCGTTCTCGCCTCGCTCTCGCCTCGTAGAACGAGGTTGCCTCGCAGCCTCGGTGAAGCACTAAGTGCAAGTTGGCCCAGCCATTTTGGAATTTTGAAAAAATGAAAATTTCACCAGATTGTGCTAGGGTTGTACTACATTGTGCCGTAGTTTTTTTGTTTCGAATTCTTTATTTAAATTTTTATAAGCTAAACAAATTGTGTTAATTTTTAGCTAGGGCTGCATGTTCGATTTGAGCAGTGTTGCCAGAAGGTTACGTTTCTTACATCCCAGTGTGCCACACGGATCCGTTTCGGATTCGTTTAGGATCCGCTTCTTCGTATTATTTATCCGAAACGGATTCCGTTTCTGATACGATTCGAATGCGAAATCGTGGGTGATTCGCCTCCAAACAGCGGGAAGGATCATCCGCGTTGTCGGATCCGTTTCGAACTCGGAACGTGCTTCATATAAGGATCCGTTTCGGATTCGTTTTTTGTCAATAAAACGGATCCGTTTCGAATACCGTTTCGGACTAATTTTTTACTTTTTATCTATTTTTCTAATGCTATTGTTGGTACTGTTATTGTTAATTTATTAATGTAATACGTTTTTAAAACTTCAAAGAAGAACTTCAATTTTTTATTTCCTGTCACCCGATCACAGAATTGAACCTGTGTCCTGCGCCATGCCACTGTTCAAAGATGCTCATCTTACCCAACTCAGCTACCGACATCATTTTTAAGACATACTAAAATGATGTCGTTAAACTGCGCATGTAACAACCATTGTCTAATCAGGGAAGCTCCTGGATCAAGCCCCGGCGACAACATTGTTTTTTTTTATTCTTTTAATTTTTTATTTTAAAAGTATTTAAAAAACAAAAAAAGAAGTAAAGGACTATATATATAGTGAAAATATCTTGAAAACTGCCTTTTATATAAATAATTAAAAACGAGTCCGGATCGAATCTCGTTTTTTATTATTAACATAAAAGGCAGTTTTCAAGATATTTTCAATTTATACAAATACAGTTCTCTACTTCTTTTTGTTTATTAAATACCTTTAAATTAAAAAAAAAAAAATTATGTCGTTGCCGGGGTTAGAACCAGGAGCTTCCCTGATTAGACAATGGTTGTTGCATGCGCAGTTTAACGACATCCATTTTATGTTTTAAACAGAATTGGGTCGGAGTCGGAAAAGCGGAAGCGGAATTCCGCTGTCAAAAATTAGAACACACTTGATGCTATGAAATTGAACAGAACTGCGGCGTACGACTGATAGCCTACCGACGGACATCCGTCGATTTAGATTTAATTCTATTTTCTCCGTCAGATCAGGGTAGTATTTCCAAATAGCTTGTGTTAATATTTTTGTTAACGTTTTAAATGACAATTTTGTAAAAATTAATCTTACTATAAATATATTCTGCAAAAATAAAATCTATTTAAAAATATTCCGGATTAAAGAATTTAAAAAATTAGTTAAACAAGTTATAACGAGAAATTGATTGAAGAGGTCCGCAAGTATAATTGCTTGTACGACCTTTCTGTAAAGGACTACAGAAATGTCCATAAGAAAGAACAGGTTTACTTTAGCTCCCATAGTCCAATTTTTTTTCTCTTAGGGATAAAAGGGAGTTAAAAGCAAATAAAAAACATGCAAAAATAGTGTCGCTCGGATCTAGTTTCGAAAATATAGCAATCGGAAGTTTCGGATATAGCTTTTGTAAAAACTATTATAAGTTGATAACCCCTGCATTGATATCAAAAATATGGGTGTCATATGAAAGAAAATTTAATGGCATATAATAATGGTTAGCAAATCCTTGGAATTTAACCTATAATTTTGGAGATATGACGATTTTTCTGAAATTATGATCAATTTTTTTTAAAAAAACGATATTTTCTCCAAAAATTGTGTTAAAAACCTATACTTTTGCCAAAATATAAAAAAGCTTGATTCTCTTGCTTTAAAATGAAGTACTTTTTGTATTGTTTGTATAGGGACCAGAGAACTGCATTGAGTAGCTCACTGAGGGTTATGAGCCACTTGCAAAAATATGAGACGTGAATGTGATTCAAATTCACTTCTAGTGAATGTGAATGTGATTCACATTCACTTCTAGTGAATGCCGTTTCATTTCGTTTGTTTTCGTATGAAAAAAATTTGTGTTTTTTAAAATATGGGGAAAGGTCGAAATGGACTTTGGACATCACTTGGGGTGGCTCCGGACTCTAGAAGGACCCTCCTCGACTCATTTTTCGAAATTTTTTTTTTGCTTCAATCGATAGGAAAATGTCAAAATTTGACCCATTTTCGGAAAATTTTTTTTTTGCTCCAATCGAAGGGGAAAGGTTGAAAATGGATTTTGAACATCAATTGGAGTACCTCCCGACCCTGGAAAGGACCGTTTTTGACCCATTTTTTGAAAAATTTTGTTTTGCTCCAATCGAAGGGGAAAGGTCAAAAATGGATTTTGAACATCACTTGGAGTACCTCCGGACCATGGAAAGGACCGTTATTAACCCATTTTCGGAAATTTTTTTTTTGCTACAATCGATAGGGAAAGTTTGAAAATGGATTTTGAACATCACTTGGAGTACCACCGGACCCTGGAAAGGACCGTTTTTGACCCATTTTCGGAAAAAATTTTTTTTGCTCCAATCGAAGGAGAAAGGTCGAAAATGGATTTTGAACATCACTTGGAGTACCTCCGGACCCTGGAAAGGACCCATTTTTAACCCATTTTCGGAAAATTTTTTTTTGGTTCAATCGATAGGGAAATGTCAAAATTTGACCCATTTTCGGAAAATTTTTTTTTTGCTCCAATCGAAGGGGAAAGGTCGAAAATGGATTTTGAACATCACTTGGAGTACCTCCGGACCCTGGAAAAGGCCGATTTTGACCCATTTTCGAGAAAAAAATTTAGTTTTTTCAAACGAAAGATAGCTCAAAAATATTTTTGGACATTACTAAGGAAGGCTCGGGACCCTGGTGAACCATTTTTTACCCGAAAATGTGTCCCTGGGCCATGGTACCCGTTTTTGACCCATTTTCGTGAAAGAAATTTTGTTTTTTCAAACGAAAGATAGCTCAAAAATAATTTTGGACATTACTAAGGAAGGCTCGGGACCCTGGAAAGAACCGTTTTTGACCCGAAAATGTGTCCCTGGGCCATGGTACCAGTTTCTGACCCATTTTCGAGAAAAAAATTTTGTTTTTTCAAACGAAAGATAGCTCAAAAATATTTTTGGACATTACTAAGGAAGGCTCGGGACCCTGGAAAGAACCGTTTTTGACCCGAAAATGTGTCCCTGGGGCATGGAACCCGTTTTTGTCCCATTTTCTGCTAAAAAATGGTTGTTTCCAGGGTCCCGAGCCTTCCTTAGTGATGTCCAAAAATATTTTTGACCTATCTTTCGTTTGAAAAAACAAAATTTTTTTCTCGAAAATGGGTCAGAAACGGTCCTTTCCAGGGTCCAGTGGTACTCCAAGTGATATTCAAAATCCATTTTCGACCTTTCCCCATCGATTGGAGCAAAAAAAAATTTTCCGAAAATGGGTTAAATACGGTCCTTTCCAGGGTCCGGAGGTACTCCAAGTGATGTTCAAAATCCATTTTCGACCTTTCTCCTTCGATTGGAGCAAAAAAATTTTTTCCGAAAATGGGTCAAAAACGGTCCTTTCCAGGGTCCGGTGGTACTCCAAGTGATGTTCCAAATCCATTTTCAAACTTTCCCCATCGATTGGAGCAAAAAAAAAATTTTCCGAAAATGGGTCAAAAACGGTCCTTTCCAGGGTCCGGATCCAAGTGATGTTCAAAATCCATTTTCGACCTTTCCCCTTCGATTGGAGCAAAACAAAATTTTTCCAAAAATGGGTCAAAAACGGTCCTTTCCAAGGTCCGGTGGTACTCCAAGTGATGTTCAAAATCCATTTTCAAACTTTCCCCATCGATTGAAGCAAAAAAAAAAATTTCCGAAAATGGGTTAAAAACGGTCCTTTCCAGGGTCCGGCGGTACTCCAAGTGATGTTCAAAATCCATTTTCGACCTTTCTCCTTCGATTGGAGCAAAAAAAAATTTTTCCGAAAATGGGTCAAAAACGGTCCTTTCCAGGGTCCGGTGGTACTCCAAGTGATGTTCAAAATCTATTTTCGACCTTTCCCCATCGATTGAAGCAAAAAAAATAATGTTCCGAAAATGGGTTAAAGACGGTCCTTTCCAGGGTCGGGAGGTACTCCAATTGATGTTCAAAATCCATTTTCAACCTTTCCCCTTCGATTGGAGCGAAAAAAAAAATTTTCCGAAAATGGGTCAAATTTTGACATTTCCCTATCGATTGAAGCAAAAAAAAATTTCCAAAAATGGGTCGAGGAGGGTCCTTCCAGAGTCCGGAGCCACCCCAAGTGATGTCCAAAGTCCATTTCGACCTTTCCCCATATTTTAAAAAACACAAATTTTTTTCATACGAAAGCAAACGAAATGATACGGCATTCACTAGAAGTGAATGTGAATCACATTCACATTAATGAATGATTCATGAATGCCAAAATGATGAGTGGCTCACTGCAGTTCTCTGATAGGGACGCACCCACCACCTCCTTTTTATGCGCTTACATGCCTCAACATAAATGTTGTACATTAGAGATACGCAAAATTCCGATAACAGTTTTTTTGGGCTCCAAAATGGCTTAATTTATGTCAATTTGACCCAAAACTTATAAATTTTGAAAATGAAGCTGATCCGATATCAGGAACCCGGCCCTCAAGCTACTCAGAGTGTAAAAAGGCTAATATTCTGGTCGAAAATATGATTTTTTTTTTATTAAAATTAATTCTTTTAAGCTTAGCTAAATGAATTCAATTATTTATTTGTGTTATTTGCTGTTAAAGTATGTTTCCAATAAGCAATAATACATCGAAAGTGGTACATAGATAACCTCATTACGATATTTTTCTCTTAATTTCTTCTAATATATTTTGAAATTCAAGAGAAAAGACTTGAATTAATCTAAAAGTTATTAGTTTTATTTAATTTCCTGAATAATAATATTGCTTGACTTGATAAAATATCACTATCGACGAATGTCCCTTTTCGGTATGGGATTAGATATGAAATTTGTTTTTATTTTTACTACTACTTGCAGTTGCTGAAACCAAGTGGTTTGGCAATACACTGGGACGGGAAGATGATTTCGGAACTCATCCCTTTATCAAAATTGAGTAAAATAGAACGTCGTCTAATCATTGCAGTAGAATCTGATCCCGGGATGCAAAAACTTCTTGGCGTTCCAAGTATTCCGAATAGAAAAGGAGAATCGGTGACGAAAGCTGAGTTCGAAACACTTAAAGAATGGGACTTGGCCGATAAAGTCCAGGCCATCGGTTTCGATACCACAGCATCGAACACTGGTCCATTTATGGAGAGAAACACGTCAAATGAGCGTTCTTTGTCCTTGACATCGAAATCATCACTTTTGAATCTTTGAAACCATCTTTCACACATTTTAACAGTTGCCACTTGTTCACCGAAGGCTTCAACAAGCTTTCGGTGCGATTCCGCGGCTATTTTCTTCAAATGAAAACACAGAATATACATAGTCCGCGATTGCTCTTTATTGACTGTGCTGAGAGTAACACGATAATGACGCTCGATTGGCGCGTAACTTTGATGGTATGATAGTTAAGGTTGACGCTTCACACTGTCAAATTTTCATGACATTCGATAAATATTCAGGCTTGGGCGACATCTAAATGCTCGAACCGACATTACTTAGTTATACACCTGGTATGTACTACCAGCACGAGTTGAAAACAACAGAACTTAGCGCTCGCGCGCCGCGCTACACGGAAAAAACACCAACTCAAATTTTATTAAAAATTAATAGGAGATTATAAAAATTAAAATCTGAAAACAAATATTACTTTTTTATAGTAATAAATAGAAAATCCTTATTAAAAATTCTATTCTAGTTTGTAAATATTTTCATTTTACATTTTTTAATAAGTGCATATTAAAAATTATTTTCTTCATTTTAATTATCACCTAAAACCTTTGAAATTTTACAAAGAATTAATTAAATTTTAATAAATTGCCACATTAGAATTTTTATATATTGTATTTCATATTGTAATATATGATTCCCGCTTTATAATTTTTAAAAAGTATATATAGAAAAATTATTTCAAGATTATTAATTTTTATTATATTGAATTTTATTTCTCTTTTATATTTAATTTGTACTCTGTTTGAGTTCTCAACATGTTCATGCAAAAAAATAAATATATAAGGCTTGCCAAACTCTTACTAATTGGCTTTGAAGTAATGTGTTGAACACATTGGCCGTCCCAATTTTGTCCAACACACAAAAAATTTTAAAAATAATTTTCAGTTATTATTATTTCATCATAAAAACTTTATAATGTACTTCTTAAAAAATAGTAAAGTCCTTTTAAAATATAATTTATTATTGCAGAAATTTTAAAATCTACTTTGTAAAAATTAAAAAATTGCATTTGAAAAATTAATGCCTGCTTGATGCAATTGTTATATTACGCTTAGTAATTTTTAATAGACACTCGAACCGTTTCTAAATTACTAAATTACCTACTAATTTTTCTTAAATTTTGATTAATATTTACAATAATTTCGAGTTTCGTTTTTTCCGTGTAGGACATTTGACGGATTTCTCCCCATATGCACTGGTGCTTGCAAAATTCATAAGGACATGATCGGACACGATTTATCATCTCTGGCGTGCCGTCACCACGTTTATGAGATATTGAAACGTTGCGTTTTCGAATCTGAATTTGGAAAATCAAAATCTCCAGAGGTAGGCATTTTCAACAGATTTTGCAGCGATCAACTTTAAGTAAAATTGATGTCACGTTAATTTTGCCGTAAGAGTCTGATGAATCAACAACGTTGAGCGGGAAGTACTTAGAGATGACCATTATTTTTCTCGGCGGTGAAGTGCAGAATTTCAATTTCTTCGACTCAGGTGCCACCAACCAAGCTCGATGAATGGTGAAAGGGACTTACGTATTGGAAATTCCGGAAACAATTCGATTTTGAGGTAACGCGAAATGTGTTCAACTGCACTAAAGGATTATCTGCACCGAATCAAGACCTCAAGTCTATCAAAGATGCGATGCGTACTCCAGGGTGAATGAAAAGATTTCTGAGGTCGTAGCAAAAGATTTAATAAAAAACCTGTGATATCTGTTGGAGGCAATTGTTGCTTATGCCTTTTTCGATCCACCCCACAGTGTTGCGACTAGAACAAGCTAGCTGGACAAAATTATTTGTTTGCGTTTTTGTATTTGTTGGATCGAAACAAAAAAAAAATTGTATTGGAGGCCTGGTCGCAAACGACCCCCTGGGCCGTTATGGGTCAATTTATGGACGCGAAAACTATCCGGTCAATTTTGGTGACATTTTTACAGTATGTTAGTATTGATCAAGCGGGTGTCATAGGTTATCAAACTTTTTTTAGGGTGCATATTTAGGGTGGCCCTCATACAAAAATATATTTAAAATATAATTTTCACAAAGACCACATAATCGATTCACATGGAATTTACACCAAGTGTCTTTTATATTAAAAGACATAGCTTAGGCTATAAGACTTTTATTAAGGGTGCATATTTAGGGTGGCCCTCATACAAATATATTTTTAAAATATCATTTTCTCGAAGAACGCTGAATCAATTAAAAGGCATAGCTTAAATAAGTTTAAGCTTTTATTCGTTTTTCGCGGATTTTTCCCATTCCTGGTATAACTCACATTTTTTGATATAAAAATATACTCTAAAAACAAAAAAAAAAAATATATATATGTGGAAAAGTGTGCAAAGAGATATTGGTTTCAGAAGAACCAGTGAAAGAATAACTTTCATTAAAAAAAATATAAAGGTTGAATACACGTGAATACAAATACTTTCTACTCTCCCAAAGTTAGGAAACTAAATTTATTATTTAACTTTATTGAGACATATTTTTGTTGTTGTTTTCAGTAAAAAACTATGAAATTATTTTTCACTTATTATATTAATTTCATTAGTGCTTACCTTCAACTTTGAAATCCATTAAAAAAACTTTTTTTTAATGTTGATAAATAACAAAATTAATATTTTTCCACGACTACTCAATCACAATTTTTCAGAAATTAAAAGTTGAAGAAAACAACTTCTCTCACTTTAACCGTCTGAAACTGTAAATTTACTTACAGAAAACAGAAATATTTGTTGGTTTCCTAGCTTTGAGAGTATTTGTTGTAAAACTATACCATTATTTTCTTTAAACGAGAGATTCATTTTTGTCCAGCTAGCATACACTAGACGCAACACTGTGCACCCGTCTAAAATAAAGAAAAGCAGAAACTGATCGAAGACGGTTTGCAAGATTTTCAATCAAAATCGCTGTCCGATTTTGTTAATAGAAAACTTTGCGATTTTTTGATCGTTTTTGCCTTTCACTGGACTTATCCATCTCAATGGCCTTCGATCGAAACTTATATACAGGGCTCGAATATCTGTGGAAGTTTATAGGTAGTAAACGATAATGCTGAACGTGAAGTCAAATTCAATGAACAATTTAATTTGCAATGCACCGAGCATAAAGACTAATCTTCTTAGCAAAAATCTGATCTTCTGAATGTATCGGAATGAGAAATATCTGCCGAATCCACTTACTTTTCATTTTATTTAGTTTAAATTACTTAATTTAGTATTGTTCTTTTTACTTCTAACTTTATTTAATTTTTTATCTAAATATACTAATGCCTTTCTAAATTATATTTCATTATTACCCATTTAATTTTATTATTATCACTATGTATTTACAAAAGAAAGAATGTTACTGTGTTGTTATCAATGAACCGATTTGGATAAATTATATCTTGTTGGAAAGGTATTTCAATGAAAAATAACATAAAGATATAATTCAATTAATTTAGTTATGCTTTGAAGGTTTAATTTTTGATTTTAATAAAAAAAAATATTTTTAACCAAAAACCACCTTTTTCAACTTTGGGTGGCTTGAGGGCCGGTTCGCTGATTTCGGATCGGATATATATTCCATATTTTAAGCTTCTATATCAATTGGCGTAAATTAAACCATTTTGGAGACCAATCGAACAGTTTTTAATTCTTCTCGAACAGCGGTGAGTACCTCTATTGTCATAGCGTCAATTACGGATACAATTTTTATTATACGCACTATTGTTTGCATATTGGTATTAATTTTTTTTCAGCAATAGGTCTAACTCAAATCACCAAAAAATGCTTCACTTTGTCACAGTAAAAATATTTCAATTCAAAAATTTTTTCATGTAAACTAAATGACAGCTGAATTTTCCGTTCCGCCGCAATTGTGTTTATTCAAATGATTTTCCGACGGACTTTTTTTTTGACAGCGGAATTCTGCATCCGCTTTTCCGACTCCAACCCAATTCTGTTTACAACATTGGTTTAAAAAAAAACATTGCAGTTCACACGCGGTAGAAGTGAAACTGCGAATGAATGAGACGAAAATGTTTTATTAAGTAAAATGATAAAAGTTGACGGGAATAGAATAGGTACAGCAGGCTTTGGTAGATAATCATTGAATTACTTGAAAAATTTTAAGAAATAGCAAATCTTTCTCCGGTTATGTCTCAGTTTTGTGCTTTCAGCTCGATGAATACTTTAATTTGATATATCATTTACAGCTGTAGATATTCTAGATGCCGTCAATTTATATCATTTTAATAAACATTTTCGTCACATTCTATCGCAGTTTAGTTTTCTAAATGTTTTTTATTTTTGTTCTATTTAATTTCATTTATTTGTTTTTGTTTTCTCATTGCATTTACGTCTACGCAATAAACATAAAATAAGCTTATGCGTTTAAGCTTAAGCATTTGATTCAAAGCTATTGCACGATTTCCGATCGGTACTCGGTAAAACGAACTTTTGGTAATTGATCAGTGCATTGCTTGACAAAATTGAAAAAATAGAAAATCTTTCCACGCTTATATCTCAGCTTTTGGTTACCCTATCTCAAAGCTGATAGTTTCAGCACACTCTGCTCGCTGAGTACTTTAGTATATATAATGATATATAATTTATTACTGTAGCTATTCTAGATCCTACCTAAAAAAAGCGTTTCATGATTTCATGTTTTGCGTTTCAAATTTTGCGTTGCGTTACAAACTTTTCGTTGCGCTACAAATTTTTCAAATTACTAAAGAAGTTTCACTTCAAAAACGAGTCCGTAACGGATTTTACGTAAGTTTTCATAATTACATATAACTTGTATGTATAAAAATAATGTATGCATATTTATGTAACTTTTTAATCTGTTATAATCTTATGCAACCCTATGCCATGCTACTTGACGCGGCCCGCAACATTGCTGTTTCTGATAAGAATTTCCCTACGATTAATTTAATAAATTTGATATTATAAGAATAGAGTTTAATAAGTTTATACAGGTTTTATTAATTCTCAATTATAGCGTAGACAGACGGCAGCGTTAATGTGCTTTAAAAATGTACTAATTCAAATTAAAATTTTACCCTGGCAGACGAGAGTTTTGAGCATTTAAAAATCAGCTGACTTGTTCATCAACAACTTTTTTACCATTTTTATCAATATTAAATGGATAGAAGGCAACAATTGCGATTAGAAATAGCTGGTGAAAAACAATTACTTATATGAAAAAAAAGCTTAAATATAATTGAAATAACTTACCATCGCTGTCTTTGTATTAATTTTTCAATATAAATAATAAATTCAATGTGTCACAAATAATGACACATTCACAATGACAATGACATCAGTAATTTAGAATTATCGGCTGTGTTGCCATACTGAAATAGCTAAATTCTGTATAAATTCACTTTGATTTTGTGCATTTACATTCGAGCTAATGCACATTAGGATCAGGATAATTCATTAGTTAATTTGAATTAAGTCTGCTAATGCAAATTAACGCTGTCGTCTGTCTACGCTATTATGCATTTTCGTTTAATTATATTTAATTTTCTAGCATTTTCTAGCAAAAAACTATTCAATTGGAATTTCAATAAACCAAACGCCAAACAGCCATATGAGGAATTCTTTAAATTTTCTGGTTTTACGCGATCACAAATATCGAAAATTTAAAATTGAGGGCACACATCTGAAACCATTTTTAATCTATAGTTTGGACGTTTCTAAACAAACTGACCTAAATGACACCCAAAATTTGGGGGGAACACCCCATTTTCCCCTTCACCGACTAGTTTAATTGAAAACTTAATTCCTCTTAAAGTTGTTAACATAAAATTATAAAATTTAGTACACATGTTGATAATTGATTGTACTTTCTATTCATGATAAAAAAAAATTCAATAATTTTATATTCCCATTTGTTTATAACTTTTAAATAAACAATTGATGATAATTTTGTCTTCCCAATACAAAAAATTAAAATTTTTTTTTTGGTATGAGACTTGAATATTGAAGATTGAATATATGTAAAAAAATTAAGTGTGCCGTCACTCATTTCAATAGAATAAAATATTTATATCGAACGACCTACGACAAAATCCCATGCGCGCCATACAAAT
This sequence comes from Meiosimyza platycephala, assembly GCA_963662105.1. Classification (NCBI taxonomy): domain Eukaryota; kingdom Metazoa; phylum Arthropoda; class Insecta; order Diptera; family Lauxaniidae; genus Meiosimyza; species Meiosimyza platycephala. The sequence continues at coordinate 44,534,846 of OY759211.1, forward strand.
AAGTTTTCAAAAATAAAATTCAAAGAAGTGCGAATATTTTGTGTGTTTGCAATTTTGCAAACGCAATTGCGTATTTTATGTTCAAATGCATGGCGCATTTTGTCAGTTTTGTCACTGACTCTGCAGCAAGTGGGAATTTTATCGATTCTAATAAATGTCAATAATGAAGTAACAAGTACTCAAAATAAATTTCCGAGTACTTTCGCTGAAGTTAGATTTTTTACTGATTATAATCTTTTTGTTTATTTTAGAACGATTTAGTTTTTAAGATTTGTAATGTGTTTTAAAACTAAAACGCATCTACATAACAGTTGGAAACTTAAGTAAAAAAATATTTGTTAAAACAACGCAAAAGTAACCGGTTGCAAATATTTGTTCACTTTTCGTTTGACATCACTAAGTGTCAAATTAATTCCGTTCGTTAAATTAATTCGAAATAAAATTTCAAAAGTTGAAAAAATTTAATTGATTAAAATGAAGAAAACTAATGAGAAGGTAAGCTGAAGTGATATATAAATGTAAAAACTACATAATCAATATGTTTTTGTGCAGCAAGTAAAATCCGGACCTGTTTTGAAGATGCAGCAACGTCGGCTTCTGGATTTGATGAAGGAGCACCGGCACGGTGGAAAGCGACAGTTTTCAGGAAAAGAAGCAAAGCAACAGCACAATGATGTTTGGGAAGCTGTCTCCAAAGAACTAAATGCTCTCAGTGGGTCTTTCAAAAGAGCTGACCAATGGAAGAAGGTTTGTGAGCAATTTAACATTAGCCAACAAATATTTACATAGTTTGCAGAGTTGGATTTATTGGAAAACCTCAGTGAAGCAGCAGTACAGGCGTCACCGGGCACTTGCTAATAGAACATGCAATTTGCGATCTTCTGAACGTCCCAAGGAAATAAATTCCATGGACGTGGAAGTGCTGCACTTCTTCTCAAAGGACGTTGTAGACGGTGATGAGCATAAACCCGAAGGCGGATTTGAGATAAAATTTAATCTGTTATATTCCGGCTTTGCATACTCTAATTTTACTATTTTTAAACATAAACAGAAATAATAAAGCAGTCCCAAATGCCTGCTGTCGACGATTATGTGATGGCCACGTAGAACCTCTCGAACATGTTTGCATCGAATCTACAATGGAAATAGGAGGAAACCGTCACGAGCTTTCATCCCAAAGTTGTTTGGAGGAAGTGAAAAAAATATGCAGTGAAAACCAAACTCAAATTGTAGATGCTCTAAAACGAGATATTGTACTAATAGAGGTCCAGAATACAACGCTGGCACAGATGCTGCATTGTTTGAAAGTAAAAATTAAATGTACTAAGTATATCGCTTAAAATTCAAATAACTTTAACTGTCTTAATTCGATTTTCATTTTCTTTTAGGCTTCTAGCTTCATTACTGATGTTATTATTGCTGTTTTTTATTAGTAATATAATGTAAATTGTTTTTTTTAACTTTATTTTCTGTTTAACTTTTATGAGTATGAAGTGACATCTTATTTTTAATTAAAGAACAAATATAATATCAGGAATTTTTCAATCAAAACTTAAATTTTATTGTACATATTTTCTTTCTGTTCTGTTGTTGGTTCGATTTTGAAAATAGTTCCTGGTATTTTCCTCTCGAGTAGCTCTCCCTTGACTTAAGACAGAGTTAGAGGTATTTGCCTCCTCAAAATTTATAGAATGCAAATTAGATGCAGATCTTACTTCGGGCATCGACAAATTATGTCTCATACGAATATTATGCAAAGTGCAACATGCAGTAATGATGGAGCCAGCAAACACTGGCGAAACCATTAAGCCACGATCTGCTGAAAGGCATGCAAAAACTTTTTTTAAGACGTCATTAAGTCTTCCAACGCAGTTTCTGGCTGCAATGTGTGCAGTATTAAATTTCTCCTGGCTTGTACTCTCAACATTCCTATATGGTGTCATCAGCCTTGGTTGCAAAGGGCATCCCGAGTCACCAATCAGCCAACCCTCAGACACCCATCTGCTGCTTTCCCAAATAAAAGCATCGTAAGTGCTTCCTCCAAATCTACCAGAGCATCCCAAAATTCTTAAATTCAAATCGCAAACCAATTGGACATTCTTTGAAAAAAATCTTTTGCGATATATAAAGGAATATTCAATGCCTTTTGATGGTTTTTTAATTTTGACATGCACCTAATAAGACACCGGAAAATTCAGTATGTTCAAAAACTCTTAAATATAATTAAACATTATTTAATCGAACTTACAGTCCGTAAGCAAAGACAAATATTGTAAATTTTTGCTTATGGATCAATGCTACTTTTCAACAAACATGACAAAGATAACAAATGGAACAATTTAACCTGGTAATTGGATAAATGCTTCGGCTATTACCACATAGCCTCATCAGACCAGTTTTGATTAATGCTGTACATGGACTCGAACCCCTGACCGTTCATGCATTGCAATTGTATATTTTGCGACGGCCGCTCTAACACTTGAGCTACTGAGGCACTGCCCAAGCGAGAAAGTGACAAAAGATAACAAATGTAATATACGCACTCTGTACACCTCATGGGCAGTGCCTCAGTAGTTCAAGTGTTAGAGCGACCGTCGCAAAATATGCAATTGCAATTAGGGTTGCCAGATGGACTGGATTCATCGGGATTGTCCAGATGTTTAGTCCCATGTCCAGAGTCCCGACAATCAGAAATATGTCCAGATAAAATTCGAACAATGAAATAAAAGAAAAATAGGACTAGATACAAAAATATCTGCCGTAGGCATTAAAAATGAATTAACATTCGTCACGTCCAAAAGGTACGGACTGCTCGCAAGAAGTTGACATTTTTCAAACAAGAAAAGATGATTTATAAGGATGTCATAAGGTCTTAATCCTCCTGAACGCAACCAACAGCTACGTACCTTTAAATGAAAATAAGTGTGCAACACCATTATTTAACTAGCATGGTTACTGCACTGACAAATGCTCCCTCTTTCTCTTTTATTTTCTCTTTTATTTTTACGTAATAATTTTGTCAACCAGAATTGAATTCTTAAAAAGTTGTCTTAACTATTTAGAAACCCGGTATGAATATAGTGACGTTTCAATTAAAAATTATCCTTATTTTTTCTTAAATATAAATTAATTTCCTGGGATGAACCACAAACAGCAATAGGAATCTTAGGCTTAGAAAATTATATCAACAACGATGAATTATATTACAGATTATTGTTGCTTACGTAGTGTGTATGACAATCTACCAAAAAATATTCCCAACGATAAAATTTGGGGATCATTTTTTTCCAAATTTAAAAATGACGAATTGAACATCTTAAGAAAATTGATCTCATTTATTTTTCCAATTCCAACAACCAACGCTTATTGTGAAAAAGTTGTTAGCCTTTTAAACAGCTTATACTCTAAGGAAAGAAATCGATTGCTGACAGATCTGATAAAGTCAGAACTAATTATAAGATTAAACTGTACCGAAACTGTCAATCATTTGGTAACATTTTAGAAACTCCAAGTGGTAATAAATTGAGAAAAGCAGTTCGGTCTAATAATAAGTATTTATGGACTTAATGCAACTTATTTAAAAAATCACTTATTTTTTTTAACTGAATTGTTATGTTTCTGTTATGTTTTTGTTATGTTTATTTTATCTAAATAAAATATATATGTTCCTCTGACACTAAGCTTTAGTTTTCTTTTTTGTCCAGATAAATCAAGATTTTTTTTTTAAGTGTCCAGATAAATCCCGATTTTTTTTGTTTTTTTTTAAAAATGTCCAGGTGAAACACAATTTGGATGTGGCAAGCCTAATTGAAATACATGAACGGTCAGGGGTTCGAGTCCATGTACAGAATTAACCAAACTGGTCTGATGAGGCTATTGGTAATAGCCGAAATTGGTCTTTGCTTAATGACTGTAAGTTCGATTAAATAATGTTTAATTATAAAATAATCATTCGCTAAAATCAGCTTTCTTAAACTCTTAAATATATAAAGAAATAAAATGAAACGCCGTGGTTCTTTATTAATAGAGTACATTTCGGCATATACATTTCTCTACTCCCTACGATAAGTAAGATTTTCGAAAAAGCAATTAAGACTCGTTTGGAAAAATTTCTGTATAATTATGATTTTTTTAGCTGTGAGCAGTTTGGTTTCAGAAAAGGTAAATCAACTGAAGATGCCCTTCTAAAGGTTTGTTCCCAAATTTTTAATAATTTGGACAGCAAAAAATCGACCGCCAGTCTATTTATTGATATAACTAAGGCATTCGTTGCTTTATGTTGCAATGGTTTGTTTCCTATTTAGCGGATAGAACGCAAAGGGTGAAAATTGATGGTAAAAAAAGCTTGGTAAAAATTCTTAACCTAGGAGTGCCCCAAGGTTCCGTCTTGGGACCTCTATTGTTTCTTATTTACATTAACTCTTTGTTTAGTCAACAATTTAAAGGTAATTTGACTGCTTTTGCGGATGATATTGGTTGTGTTTAAGGCTCTTCTGATCAACTAAACTTGATTGCCGATATTAATTGGGATTTGAATCTACTTCGTATTTGGTTTGCTAAACACCGTCTACTGATAAGTAGCAAAACTAAGTTAATGTTTTTTAATTTATGTTCGCAGAGTGACATTGATGCTGAATTGTTTTTGCATGCCCCTGAATGCAATCGTTTTAAATTGATCAGTTACCTTTGCAATTTTAATTATTCCACTAGGTCATACACTCATAACGAGGACTGTAATGAAAACTGCTTCAGGGTCGAAGCTGTGAAAGAATATAAATACTTAGGCGTTATTATAGATTCTAAAATGTGCTGGAATAGTCATATAGATCAATTAAGGAACTATTTCTGCTCAGCACTCAGAAGTTTTTATTATTTAAAAAATGTGTGTTCCATTAAACTTTGACGTCCTTTTATTATGGAATCTTTAATTCAAAACCACAGTACGGTATAGCATATTGGAGGGGGACTTACTTTAACAGAATTAAACCTCTACTAACTCTCCAAAAACATGTAGTTAGAAAAATTTCGAATAAGAATCGTCTATATCATAGTATTCCACTGTTTTTGGACTTAAAAATTCTTCCTGTGCGTCACATGTATTGTTTTAAAGTACTCAAAATATTTTTTATGAGATCTGGCTATTTGACACACAGGGTTTGTAATATACGAAATCTTCGTGTTAACACTATGAACCTCGTTAATGTACCATATTTTCGCACATCAGCATTTAAGTGTTTTTATGATGTAACTTCGTGCCGCTTATATAATAAACTTCCTCTAAATCGAAGATTATTGGTTTCTTCTAATGTTTTTGTTAATAGACTGAAGCATTGGCTTATATTATTTGATTTTAGCGCAATAGAAAATTTGTTAAATGATTGAAATTAATTGATATTTTACAATATTGCCTTAAAAAAAATTTTGTAAATTATAATTATTTTGAATATTCTTCTGTTATTTTTTTTGCAAAAAATTGGATATAATTTATATCGTTGGTTATTTTTATAAGTTAGTTTTCCTTCTAATCATACTTGTGTAATTAACTTGCCACCCTTCACTTATTACTACCATGAATTTCTTATTTCATAATGAAGTGCATTTGTACTATTTATTTTAAATATAAATGTCACTACTCACTTTTCTTCATAAGAATTATTATTTAAAAAAATTTGTATAAGTTATATAATATGTAAGTAAATGAGAAAAGAATAAATAAATAAAATAAATAAATAAGTATGTAGCTAAGCACCGAACGCCCGATAGTTTTATAACCTATTTTTCCTGAAGTGGCTTTTAAATTTTAAGAAAAGATACATAAAAAAATGTGTTACTTTACTATACCCCTGAAACTACATATATCCGAATGACACTTTTTTTAAATATTTATATTTACCCTTAAAACCCTACTACTCCTAAAAACAAAATCGGGCGATGGGTGCTAAAATACGCTTGTGCCTACCTTTCCTTCACCAAACGTTGATCCTCGGATGTAGTTGGAAACACGATATATTTTTTCATTAAATGATTTTGAAATATCATCGTAGTTTGCGGCTGGCCATAGTCTTGCTGATTGACCACGCAAAGCCCTGCCCTATCTTCAAAACAATCACTATTTTCTAATATAATATATTAGTGCACATAAAAGAAAACAAATGTAAATAAACAAATGTAATTTGATTCAATTTCGCAACGTCTCTTCTCGATTTGTGTTCTTTTCCATCACGGATCAAATTTTTAACAATTTGAACGAGCAGAAACATCCGTTGTCACGAAATCGGTAACTCAGGCACAGTGCTATGGTGAAGTAATTAGGGAGAGCAACCATGCTAAAGTGAAAGCCATTTTGGGAGCGTAAGAGTAAATCGATTTACCATCAGCTGTGATCCTATTTGCCTTAACTTTCGCATTCATAACATTTCAATTGCCCGTTCAGCAAAGTTAAGTGCTTTGATGAATTGCAGAGCTTAAGCATAAAGCTCTTGAAAGTCCTCTGAACAATATGCTGCAAATGTTTCGCAAACTACCTTAATTCTGAAATATTTAGTCGCCGTTGTTGTTATTCAATAACAAAAAGACTTATCGCTGTCAGATTAAAACCCGCTACACTATTTAACGTAATTTTTTATTCGCTTCAAAATTTTGAAACGCTAAACACAAATATCTCTCAGAAAATAGTTGTTTAAAGAGCTTCAAAAGTGTTGAAGTTGCTCAACGGGTCAAAAAATCACAACCAAATGTAAAAAAACGTAACACAATAAAATCGAATTGATGATAAATTTTAAAATATAATTGTTTTTCATTTCAATCCTGTGAAAACTTATAAATTCCCTACTTTATGAAAAAATATCCACAAAGTGGCACACTCACACGAGCGAACTCACCACACAAGGGTGAACTTCAATTTTCACTCACACTAACAAAAAGTGTTTTCCCGCCGAAAATACTTTCGGGTCTCTATTAGTCTATGTTTTCGACAACTGAATAAGACATCATAAGAATGCGTGTATTATTTTGAACAAGATCACCTAAAAAAGGTTAAGAAGGGTTAAATTAAATATGTCAAGCTAGAATGAAATTTTTATAAGCAGTATCTTTATTATGTGTATCCATAGTTTGCTTAAAATATCGAAAAAAAAATATCAGATTCAGATCACACATCATCATGTTTGTGTATTAGTGTGGTTCTCAGCTATATGGAACATTTTTTTCTTGTTATTTTTCAGTCTCCACAAGCTTGCCGTTGTTCCTTTAACCAAAATAATCATGTATACAAAAAATTAGCTATGTCGGACCATATTTAGAGGTCGCTACGATTTGCGACATTTGTGTGTGGCTCTTTTCATATTTTTAGCTACCAGTTATAACAAGTAAAAATCACTTTACAAATTTAACTTAATGCTTTTTTTGATATATATACATATGTAGTAGGCTTAATTTAAAATTCAAACGTCAATTGCAAGCTGTTTTGCAAATCTGTCCTTTCCAAGGATGTTATTGCATCCATTGACCGCATAAATCTTTCTGATAGAAAAGCGATGTTGGTTGTAGGAGCTGTAGCTCAAGCTTTAGGTACACCTGTGTCAGATATTGCGTTATCGCGCATTACAATACGACGACACGGTGCGCCTGCAGGGAATCTAATAAAAAACCTTGCTACCTCCAATTTTTTTCTTTTCATGTTTTGGCAGCATCGTACAGAAATGCTTACGAAGATTGTCGTGAAATGAAGCCTCATGAATTATTTGAAAAGTTTTTTGGCGATAATATTCTTGATCACATATACAAATGCTCAAATTTATATGCCAATCATCACCATAAACAGTACGAGAAACTACAAAATCGCTAGACAATAGAATATTATCAAGAATACTTTTCAAATAATTCATGAGGCTTCATTTCACGACAATCTTCGTAATTGCTTTCTGAAAATGTGAGAGCAATTTCATGGAATCAAATTTGCGCTCCGTATGTTTGCTGAACTTATTAGCTGGTGGAATTGCAGATTAAGTTTGGACGGTTGAACACGGAAAGAAAGAATTTCATCAATGAATCCAGTATCAGAACTATGTTGCTCTCGTTCTAAGCTATCAATCCGTTTGCCGTTTTCAATAATAATTTCCAAACCAGACTTGTGTTGCTCTGGACAAACATTGTCTGGTAGTCCCCCATCATTATCACCATCATCTTCGCCACTTAAGTCTCCTTCGATATGGGGTGGCTCAATATAAAGACATTGGTTGGAGCGTCATTTTCGTCATCGGCACACATTTCTTCTAAAAAATCCTGCGCCTCTTTCAAGGACAGTGGTCTTTACATATTTGAAAATAAATTAGGAAAATGAAAAACTACGAAAATATCTTTTATAATACAGTAAAAGCAAATAAATTAATAAGAACGTATCAAAACAGCTACACCGTAAACCTGTCTAGCGTTGCCATATGGCAACAGGACATTTCAAGAATACTATGAGCAGGATCTAAAAACTAATGATGCAGTTTTTTAATTCAAGTCTTAAATAGTATACTTCTAAAAAATCTTTTTGAAATTCGAAAATTTGAAATTCGGGATAAATATAAAAAAAATTAAAATATTGATTTAACGTAAACAAAAAAGCGCCACATGGATTATTTTCTAGGTTACAGAAAACATTTCTGTTCGATGCTGCCAACACATGAAAAGAAAAAAAGTGGAGGTAGCACGATTTTTCATTAGATTCCCTGCAGGCGCACCGTGTGTTGCTAAGCACGCCCGCTTGAAAAAAATTTAATGAAAGGTCCGAGGACGACGGAGTTTTTTATTGGATACGTTTTGGGACATCATCAGAAGTTAAACCACGCAAAAAGCAAAATCGTAGCTCGTGCTTTTTTTCAATACGGCCATTTTTACGATTTTTCAACGAAATGCCGAGATTTTCATATTCTATCGCTTTATATATATACATATACACACAAATATGCATACATACACATACACACACACATATATATATATATATATCATATAACTATATATATATATATATATATATATATACAGCAGAAAAAATTATGCAATAATAAATAAATTGATGCGTTGATAGGGACAAACGCATCAATTTATTTTTTATTGCATAATTTTTTCTGCTAAAATCTGTTTTTAATGGAATTGACTGTACTGTACTGTTATCGGTTTTTAAAGAAAAAGTCATCGTGCTTTAAATAAAATTAACTTTTTTTAATATACAAGTTCTCATTCGAAAGAGCTCTCAAAAACCTTTAAAACAAGACATGATAAGACTTTTTTGGTCCAACAGGCTCGATGATACAACGTTTGAAACATAGTGATGAAGCTTTTTTTTTCAAAACGAGCGGGTCGGTCATAGATTTAATCGACCCCTGATGTGTGTTGTTTCATATTCATCTTTAACTGAATACTAACCTTATAGCTGACATTAAAATCTACAATTTAAGACTTTGTAGAACCTTTTAGGCCATTTCGCAACAAATTTACAGCAGTTTTAAGTTTGAGGATGGAGTGGAAAAACTGCTTGCAGTCCCAAAAATAAACAAAGGAAACGGTAAAGAACAAGCCGATGCTTGTTTGGAAGTTTGCGACGATTAGTCACTAAAAAGCAAAATCTGTTCTGATTTTTTTTTCCAAAAACGCCCATAAATTTACAACTACATTAAGGCCTAGTGACTATACTGGGAATGCCATCAAATCCTGGCACTTGTATATTTACCAGGATTGAACTACGCCCGCTTTGTATTTCGGGTTTTTATCTTGATAAAAACGTAAATTTGTCTGTATGCCCAGATTTTCGGCACACTGCAACAAATTGACCTAGAAAATCTGAAGACACATATCCATACTTGTGATACTTATAAAATCCAAATTTCCGGTACCAACAGCTGACATGCAAGCCCAAACCGAAAATGGTTTTAACTAGCGAGTTGTTCACAAAAAGCCGTTCATCAGTTCGCCAAGGAACATGTTTTGGTACAATCCTAGTATATATACAAGTGCCCGGATTTGATGGCATCGCCAGCATAGTCCCCAGGCCTTAATGTGGTTGTAACTTTATGGGCGATTTTGGAAAAAAAATTCCGAACATACAATATTTCAACCAAAAACGACCAAAAAGAGGCACTTAAAATTGAGAGGCGTAATATTCCGCCAGATACCACTAAAAAATTTGCAGTTTCGATTCCAAACCACCTTTAAGCCGTAGTTGACCAAAGAGGCTACTACATTATATATTAAAAATTACAAAATTATTACTTTTGACAGTGTTTTTACAGTTTAAACACATCTGCATAAAATAGGCTGTGACATGAAATTTAGTAGTATATTTCGATTTTCTATTATAAAAATTAAAGGTAATATTTAACAAAACATAAACATTTTTTAAGACTAGAATTTGTGCTCTTTCAAATGATACCAAAATTTTTTTTATATGCCAATTAGTTTCAAAATTATAGAGTATTGAAATTAAAAGTATGCACAGCATAAAATAAGCTGTGAGCCACTGTACATAATAAATATGTATATGAGTATAACAAGTATCCATTTAAATATTTTTCAATAAGTTTAAATTTTAAGTCACTTTACAATAAAATCTATGTATATAAAACTAAATTTGAGTTTAATTGCAAGAGCGATAAATCGTAGCGACCTCTAAATACCGTTCAATTCGGCTCAAATTTGGGAGAGATATTCAGTATCATGATTGGAATAAGGACAGCCTTGTGGAGAATATAAATTTTAAGCTTTTAAAAAATAGACCACTCTAATGTATCATGAATCAATAAACTACAGATTGCGGCATCCGGCGCACGAAATTTGATTTGTTCTGCGCATGTACACCACTGACGTCATTTTAAACATATTCCTATTGGCTAAAAATTGTGAGCAGTAGAAATCAAAAAATGTGTAGAGAGCGTAACAGTGGAACAAATTGATTAATTTAAGAACATTATTTGATAGTACGTAATGGTGATTTGGTTAATAGTTTTGTTTTGGTTTTTGTGTCTAACTTCGTAAGAAAACTGTTTAAGAAAACTTAGTCAATATTTTTCGAACTGAACTATGGCATATATAGCCCGCAAATGAAATTTCGTCTAAACCATAAAATATATTTGAATTTATTCCAAAATATTTTATTTTTTTTCCGAATGTCTTGTTTGCCACTGCCCACTGTACACTTTATGACACGCAAAACGTCAATGTACGTTTTTAAATTTGTTTTTTATTTTAAGCTTATTAAGCACTTATTTGAGATTGAAATTGGTTTAATTTATTGTTTTTCACAAAATAATTAATTAAACACTATAATTGCACTTTAACACTCCGAAACAAAAGGTTTTAGCGATTTTAAAATTTAAAATTTTTTGTAAACAAACTCTCAAAATACTCCGAGCAGAGTTGCCACAACTCAAAATACAACAGAATAATAACAATCTATTTTTAAGATATATTCAAAGCCAAGAATGTTTAGATCAAAAGCGGCACGTAAAATATATTATTTATAAGTGAATTATAATGTCTACGTAAAAAATATTATAATAATAGCATATATAGCGAATTCAAGTCTTTGATGACACAAAAGTCAACATAAGAATAAATAAATAAGACTTGATTTCACAGAGCATAAGGTTGGCAACTCTTGCGTGTTCAACACTGACGTCATTAGATGTCAAATCATGCGCATGGCGCAATCTGTATATTATTGATTCATGCTAATGTATATGTTATGATATTAATTGATATTGATATTCAAAAAATTTTATTCGTTTTGCTCTCAATGGCTTAAATTGGATTGACTCTTTAAACCCTCCTCCTTATGAGGATCGTTTGAAGTTACTGCATATGCAGTCTTTGAGCTCGCGTAGAAATATTGCGGATATACTTTATCTGCATCAACTTGTAACTGGGTCTCTTGCTGCACCAGAGCTTCTTAATTATATTCACTTAAACACTAATCACAGGAGTAATCGTAACTCTTATCAATTATTTTACCAACCTTTCAGTGGAACTAATTATATGGCTACTGCTCCTTTTAATCGCTTGACTACTCTTATTAATAATTGCGATGTATATGATATTAGCTTGTCAAAAGGTCAACTCAAGCTTAGATTGAAAAATAACTATAGTTAATTTTGTAGCTTAATGATTGTTGATCTTTATGTTGTTGGTCATTTATGCCTTGGATCATATTAATAAATTCATACAATTACATTCATGCAATTGTATGTTTATATACCCCGAAGCAATGCTAACGCAGTCCCAGGGTAGAAGGCCTGGAGGTCTGAAAAAGGAATTGAATTGCATGTGATTGCAGAGCATTTACCACAACCTCACCCACGAAAAAAAAAAAAAAATTGTATGTTTATATAGTTATGATCTGGGTGGGTATGTTGAGAAAATGTGAAGAAATGAAATGAAATGAAGAAAAAATTATAAAAATATAACAAATTAATTGCATGTATAATTTTTTCATATCCTTTAATATATAAGCTTTTTACTTGGTTTTAAAGCTTCAAGCTAAATTGCTAAGAAAGCTAATAGCTGTAATAGCTAAACTCTATTATTATTATTATATAGGTACATAAAACCTTTTATATCGTTATAATTAATATGGATTTTCTTATGAAAACGTAATTGGTGCAAAACGCCCATTTTACTTCAAAGGGATATTCGACCCAGCTCGCCATGTGCTCAAAATTTTGTTTTTGATTCAGGAAACCATTAGATGAAAATATGACACAAATCGAAGACGTCGTGGCTGGCCGTTTTTCCTCGACGTAAAATGGGCGAAATACTGCATCTTGTATACAATTTCATTTTTATATAAGTTCCCATATTAAAAAATATTATTTTATAATTTTTTGATTTAACATTCATTTCTGATATTTTAAGAAAAGTTTCACTAGTACTTGGCTTTAAAACGAATCCAAGTGGAACATATGTAGCTCCAATTTCAACAGTGCAACCACATGTAAAGATCCAGGAATGTCATGCTACTAAGTAGGGATGTTATGAATACGAAATTTCGAATTCGGTTATGGATATTAAAATATTTTTGTATCGGTTTCGGATACGGATAAGGATATAATTTTATTTCGGTTTCGGATACGGATATTTTGGTGAACTTTTTGCAGAAATCTATCTGTAAAAAACACAAAATCATGTCATTGTATTTTTAATTTAATTATTTTTAGTACAAATCAATGAAATTAGTTTTTTAATTGAAGTAAAGGCAAATTATATTTTACAAAAAGTAATTTTTTTGCTTTTTCTGCTGCACTAAATGACTATTCACTCTCCACATTTCCAGCAGGCGGTGAAAGATATTGCTACAAATATTATTGCACAACTTTTTATATCTGGATATAAGATTCGGTTACAGATACGGATACAAAAAAATCTTTATTTCGGTTTCGGTTACGGTTAGGGATAACTTTTTTTCAGATATCCGGTGGTTTTGGTTACGGATACGGATATCCATAACATCCCTACTACTAAGTCAAATCCAAAAAGATTGTTCTAAAAAAACAATATCCAAAAACTATTCTTCAATTTTAGATTATTCGGAGGAATCAGAATTTCTAGAATACGGATGGTAAATTTTTAAAAAATCATTTTGCACTGCAAAATTATCACAACAAAAATTTTACCTTTTAAGGATGCATCTAATAGTAACATTAACATTTTTATTTTTAGTCTATTTCTTTGCTTGCACTAAAAGTTCTTTTAACTTTTACATTACTTACTGGTAATACTAAAAACTGAAAAACAAAATCTGGTAAAAGCGTATACAGATACTCTCCAATTGCGTTTTCAAACTATTTTACCTCAGCCCATTTTACAATACTTACATTATCCTTCGAAATAAGTGAAAGTTCTTTCTATTGGATTTCCAACTGATGTTTCTTCTACACTTAGAAATAATTAGAAATCGATATAGACAAATCTTTGAATAATTTTATTGAATCTTCGGATTGCTTTCAAATACCTTCTTTACTATTTGAACTTATTGTAAAACTAGTTTGAAGAGATAAGTCGATATAAGCTAGATTTACATACATATGTCGTTGAACATTTTCGAAAGTAGCTTGGATCTATGGCACGACCCTACGTATGTACTGGCAATATCAAAATGAGTTTTTAATTCGAGCCATTGGCTTGCAATGCGCTTAACAGCGCAGGCCCGTACCCACCCAGGGGCTAGCGGGGCTTTGCCTCCACATGCTGCATTCGTTCCTCACGCGTTTTTTAGGGAAACTTAAGGAAAAGTTAAAAACAAAGGCAATTACAAATTATTTTCATAGCTTATACTGCCGTCAGAAGTGAAATAGGTGTATCTAAAAAAAAACTCGTTTCGAGATAATTGATGTTTTGTAAATGCCGTTTACTTCTTACTTTCTCTACGGATTTTTTAATTTATTTATGGCAATTTAAATATCATTTTAATGTTATTTATTTATGATTAAGGGAAAATATCAAAATTCCCTGTGTTTATACCCTTTTTATGAGATACGGCTATTTGTCTTAGGGGCTGTCCATAAATTACGTAACGCTCCTAGGGGGGAGGGGGTCTGAGTGTGCGTGACAATTTGTGACAAAGGGGGGGAAGGGGGTCAAGGAGCATGTAACGTAACAAATATTTGCAATCTTTCTTAAAAGCACGACATAAAATAATTTTCTTTTTACAATTCAAAATATTAACGACAGGCAATTTATATCCAACTGTCGATAAAATCACTAGTACAATTCACTCACTGTGTAGACGTCTTCATTTACATGAACGCACCTTTACTTCGTTGTGCGCCTTGTTTTTCGCAAATGTCAGTGTTGATAAAATCTCTATCGTGCATAATCGTTCACAATAAACTATAACGATTTTCGTTCGGACATATACTTCACAGCAATTTTTCTTCGTTGGACGTACAAGTTGCTTTGACAATATAATATTAAGGTTATAAGGATTGAGGTGTCATGCTACTGTCGTAGTAGTAGGAGAGCTGGCAGCCACTGTGAGTAACGTACTAGGTACAAAGCTAAAATTTTGTCTATGATTGATTTAGTACTAGTTAAATAAGAAAATCAAAATCTGGTAGCATTGGCGCGGTCGCGAAGGTACACGCTAAAATTTTCAAAATGCAAACTATTCATAAAAAAACATACACGCACAACTAAAATTTTGTGTATATGTAATTTAGTACTAGTAAGATAAGAAAATCGATATCTGGCAGTAGTGGCGCGATCGCGAAGGTACGCCCTAAACGTTTCGAAATGCAAAATATTTTTGAAAAAATCATTATAACTGGAGAATGGCTGAAGGAATTTCCAAAATATAGATGTCATATGAAAGATAATTTAATAAGCTATATTTGTTCACAACATTTTGAAAATTTTAGGGTAGACCTTCGAAAATTTTAGGGTGTACCTTCGCGACAGCGCCAATACTGCCAGATGTATATTTTCTTATTTTACTAGTACTAAATTAACTATACACAAAATTTTAGCCTAGTGCGAGTATCTTGCTCAAAGTGGCTACCAGCTCTTAGACCAGGGGTGGCCAACCCAAATGATCTCTCGGGCCACTTTGGAAATGCACCATAGCTCCGCGGGCCACTTATAAAATTATATGTACATCCCCATATCAGATTTAGATCCAACATAGAAATTGAATTATGACCGATAACAAAAATATTAAAAATTTTCAATTTTTCCCAAAAAAAATTAGTACCGTGGAATTTTGTTTTCTTTTTTTTATTGAAACATATATTCTGGATATTTTTAAAGAGTTATGTTTAGAAAAATTTAATATTTTTTGTTTTTACCTCTAGATTTTAGAACTTTATTAATTCTACTCGGCATACTTGCCGATCATTTCTTTTGAAGATGGATCAATTGTTCCAAACGACGCGAATGTTTTCTCTCAATTGAGCTACGGTGTTATTTCTACGTCTGTATACTAGAGATATTAAATGAGACCAGCAATTATCAATACCATTTATCTCCGCCGACTTGCCCGACAAAGGCAAAACTTCTAAATTGAAAGAATTCACAATGTTCCTACTGGCTCTGGACGTATGGCAAGGCGCTCCATCTTGTATGAATGTGTATTCATCCTTGGAATGACCTAATGTGTCACAGTAGGGCAGCAAATTAGCCTTCATAATGTTTATGTACTGTCCGGAGCTTATTATTTTATCAACAAAATATCTCTCTTGAGGCCTTCTGCAAACAACCTCTGACCCTTTGAGATACGGCTTCCAGCCGAAATTCATCGCTAAAGATGACCTTTAAATAAATAAAAACATAGTTGAGTTCACTGAAGTAAGTCACTTTATTCAAGTAGTCGTTGGAAGTGTAACGAGGAAGCTGAGCCCAATACAGCCTCCGTTTGCCCATAGCATTTGTAAGTTTTGGCTTTTTTAATGATCGTCGGCATATCAAGCCGTTTTCTTTAAATCGGCGTTGCAATGCATTGAGCGATATGTCCAGCTCAGCTTCGTTGAGCTCGTTCAGTACTGATTGAGATTGTGCGCTTCGCTCCGTTATGGATTTCTGTACAATTCTTCGGTCAGTTCTTGGAGTTGTTTTTGTTTTCTTTTCATTTAAAAACACAGTAGACATATTCACACTTTTAGCGATGTTTACCACAGAGGACTTCGATATTTGAATGATTTCAGATATTACGACTCTTTTGAACAGCCACCGGTGACCTTTGAGCATCAAAAATATCCTTTATTTTAACCTTAGTGTCGGTTTTTCAAAAACAACGGTTATCGCTAAGAAAATGGCTGTTTTAGTAACATAGTGGTGTAACTTTGAAGAAATTATCACGCCAATTTGTTTAATTAGAAACAAAAAAAAGTGCTTCAAGTTAAATAAAAATTAATAAGTCGTTGTTTTTTTTCAAATTTATAAAATGCTATAAGGCACCAAATCACCCATGACTGAGGGTGATTTGGCACCCTAAGTGCTTCTTAGGTTTATGTTGTCACAATTGTTGCATGTGCTTACATTCTGATGCAGATGTATCATGTGACCATAAGGCACATAATACATTGGATCCAAACATCTGCTGAGCAAAAATATACCACTTTTAATTTTTTGTATGGGAGATATGGCACCATATCCATACCATGTCGTGCCATATCTCCTCTTTTACATATACCGAATAAAAATACCAGGACATCAATAAACATCGTCAGTCGCGCTTGATTTCTCCCAAAAACGAAATCACTATTTAATTATCTACGTTTACAAATGCTCACCGCTATGTAGCCTCTCGAAATATATTCAAAAAAATTTTGTGCACTTTCAACTTGAACATTTTTCTTTAACCCCTTCGTTGTTTTTGCACAATATATTGAACAAAAAAATTATCGCATTTCTCTACTTCTCCTTTTAAAAATTTCGCCGATTTTGAAAAAAACAAAACTTAATTTTTAAATTAAGCATGCTTTTTCTTTTTAAAATTTAAATTTGAGTAACAAAGGTAGTATGGTTAGTTTTTTATTAGACTTTGAAAAACAGTCTGCACTCCGTCCGTGTATTTTAAAGGAATGCGCATACAAACTTTAGATTTTTGAAAAGGTATTGAACATTTTTTTTAAAATACCATAAGTTTAAATTAATGTTAAAGAACCAATTCTTAGTAGGAAATCAATAATTAAAAAGAAAATCTGAGGGAAAAAAATTGTTTTAATAGGTTAAAAAAAGTGTACAATATATTGTACAAATTCTTCCAATGCTAATGTACAAATAAATAGTTTGGCCAGTATATAGTACAAAGTTCGAGAAAGGTTGTTGTTTTTTTATATATTTTCCGCGGCCTACAATGAATTCAAACTGTTATTGTTCTGCTTGGTATAGGTTTTTGAATATTTCAAGTTTACAGAAATATTTTTACAATAGTTTACGCAAATAAGGTTTATGAGCATAAAAAAATTAATGAATTTTTGGACATGATTGAAGCAGATTTATCAGATATTGAGAAAGAACAATAAGAAAATGGGAACAAGGTGAAATTCTGTAAGTTGGGACATCGATTCCGATGATGAGATTCTTATAGATTTACGACGTAATAATACTAGCGAACAAATTTACGGATACGGTACGGATTCTCAATAGCAATTGTTTTGCACTTGAGTAAAATAATGACAAATTCCGGTCATAATCTGTACTTCGACAACTTTTTTAACTCTTACAACTTGCTTTTAAACCTTCCATAAATTTTCTGGAATCTAAAATTTGAGTTTTTGTGCTTTTTAGGCTGCACCACTAGTACCTTTGATGAATTGTAATATCTATGTTTGCGATTTTCAATAAAAAAAAATTAAAATTATCTAATGATTTTCATAAATTTTTACTCCCTTGATGCATTTTGGTCAATATATTGTACAAAGGTCTATAGCCTTTCCCAAAAACTTTTTACTATAATTTTTTGTGTTTTATTGCTAATTAAACTTAAATCTGTGAGAATAAAACAAGAAAAATTTTTTTTGACCTGAGATGATAAAGTTAATAAGAAAGGGTTAAAAGCAAGCTCACATGTAACTATAGCATCTACGACAAAACGGACTGCTTTCTACGAAGTCTCTCGCACAACTATATTAAATTTTTGTCAATATTTGAATGATACGAAAGCTGCAAGTATTGAAATTGAAGGGGGTGCCTTATCACCTGGGGGCAGTGATGGGAACTGTAGGGAAAAATCCCTATTTGTAGGGAATTTTAGCGAAAAAATGCATGTAGGGAAAAAAAGGACAAATTTTCTTAAATGACCTAAATGTAGGGATTTTTTAATATTTCAACAGAAAAAATGCTTTTTGGGAAAGTGTAATATAAATAACATCGTGCGAGCGAACGCATCTTTGTGTTTAACCATTATGCAGCAAAACTAATTACAGCATTTTTCAAACAGCTCAGTTTTTCTTTTAGAAAACTTTTGAATGGCGCCAAAAGCAGTATCAAGTAGATATAATTTTTTCCACAAGTTTCAGGTTTTCAGATATGAGTTCAACAGATTCTTCTGAGGAGGGTTATGACAGGCAAGACCAGAAATACAGGAAGCAAAAGTTCAGTGAAAAGTGGTTGCAAAATGAAAAATTTAAAGGATGGTTAGAAGCTGTACCCGTAGAGCCATATAAATGCAGGTGTGTTCCTTGCTCAAAAACATTGAATTGCGGTAAGTCGGACCAAGGCCTGATTTACCCACAGGCTAATAAGGCTTAAGCCTAGGGCGCAAGGTCCGAGGGGGCGCTGAGAATTAACGTTGATTAAGATTGTTTGTTATGTTGCACCTTCTAAACATAATCTTTCAACAAGTGAAAAAAAAAATTATGTGCTGAAAAATATTTTATAAGTAAAGGATTGCACAAATACAATTGCGGCATGAAATTTTCCTTCCCTCGTTTGTCAAAAGTGAGTCTCTAGGCTCGTTGCCTATGATTTTGACAGTCTTCAAGTTTTAACCACAAGACCTATAGAATGCATTAAATTTTGTCGCTTTCTTTTTCCATAGGAACGAACTTTGCCGAACTTCTTAATAAATTTTAAGAATTTTCCAAATTGTGCATTTCAATAGACTTTAATTTGAAATTTGTCATTTCTTTGCTCTTTGACTGCGGACTGTGATAAACGTATTTTTTTTAACAATTTGAAGCTGTTTGTTTTTATTTAACAATAAAAACTTGAGCAAAATTTTGATGTTGTTCTATTATTTGAGTAATACAAATTGATTTTGGTTTTGTGAAAAAATGTTTAGAAATATTTGAATTCGTTTGTTGTTCGTAAGACCAAAAATAAGTGCATTTTGACAATATACATAGGCATAAAGTTGTGAGGTAGGTGAGGTGGGATAAAAATGTATCAATTTTAATAAAGCTGGAACATATAAGTAACACTCTGTAAATAAAGTTGTGGCTTAACTGCGTCCTTTTGAGATATATGCATTTTTTTATTACGATCTGGCATGTCAAGTATATACGAAAGTGAAATAAAGTACATGAAGAGCTTTTAAAAATAAATTTTTAAGGGTCCAACTTATCTGATGTTTCAATTTTTTTTACGGATTTCGAATTCAAATATTGCTATCAAAACTTGATACAAACTCGGCAGTTGTAAAAAAACTTCTCGAAAACTCGATTAAGTGCCCGAGTAGACGCCAGCAAAGCTTTGTACAATTCTTACAAGCATGTTCTTGCACTATTAGACTACATTTGTGAAAATATACATAGATCAAACTAGAGAGGCCAAAATAGAGGCAAGAAGAATAGCAGACCAATTGAAAACCCTAGAAATGATGATAATGTTGTGTTTTTGGAACTCTGTGCTGGTCAAGTTTCAAATCGTTGGTGCACAGCTTCAAGCAAATTATGTTGATTTAAAAAACGTTGTTACTCTATATGAGTTATTATATACATACTAGGGTGTTTCATTTTTTTTAAAGGTTCTTCAAATTCAAATCTTAAACCGAAATTGGATTTATTATCAAAAAAAAGTAATTCATGAATTTTTTCAGATTTTTTTTTTTCGCCAATCGCCATTTTAATAAAAAAAACTCGCACAATACATTTTTTCCTTTATAATTTTTTTTCATGACTTCTAAACAAAATTTTTTCTTGTCTAAATATTAAAGGATAATAATATCTTTGAGTTAGGTATCGAAAAAAAGGTTTTTACCTATCTTCTAAGTGTGAAAATTGGAAGAAATGGACAAAAAATTGCCTAATATTTTTAAATAAAAAAGCGAAAAAAGCAAAAATTAGGGAAGTTTTTGTCCATTTCTTCCAATTTTCACACTTAGAAGATAGGTAAAAACCTTTTTTTCGATACTTAACCCAAAGATATTATTATTCTTTAATATTTAGGCAAGAAAAAATTTAGTCTAGAAGTCATGAATAAAAATTATAAAGGAAAAAATGTATTAAGCGAGTTTTTTATTAAAATGGCGATTGGCGAGTGGTAAATAACCTCAAAAAAATCTGAAAAAATTCATGAATTACTTTTTTTTTATAATAAATCGAATTTCGGTTTAAGGTTTGAATTTGGAGAACATTTGAAAAAAAGTGAAACACCCTAATACATACACATCTTAATACGTTGCGAGACGAAAAAAAGTTTGAAAAATTTTAATCATTGATATTATGGGTCCGAAACCATTTCTTTGCTTTCTCTGAGGCATGCTTCGGGTCGTCATCTTGCTGAAAGATCCCCCATTCGGCATTTCCTCTTCGGCGTTTGACAACATTTCGGCTTCTAGTATATTTTCAACATACATATGTAGTAACAAGCATCCATAGTGCCAACTAGTTAGAGGTCCGATGTCATTCCACGAAAAACATCCCCACAGCATCAGTTTGAGGCCGCCATGCTTAATAGCCTTAGTGGGGAACTTTACATTGAATTCTTGCTTAGGAGGGCATTTTACGTATTGTTTTTCTCTGGCGTGGTCGAACTGTACAACTTTTGTCGCATCCGTCCACAATATTTTGCGCCAAACGGTCTGAGCTTCCTTCAAAAATAATCTGGCAAACTGAAGTCTCCGTTACAAATAAACACCTTTCAACAACGGTACTTTCCTAGGTCTTCGTGGATTCAGAATAAAGCCGATGAATCCTTTTCTTATGTTAGAAGTGATATTGGAAGATTCAACTCATTTCTGAATTGCGTAGAGGTTATTAATGGATGCTGTTTAACAATCTTTACGATCAATTTATACTGTCTCCCGCTGGATTTTTACGTCTACTTCTACTTTCGGCGTATGGTGACCAATTTGTAGCATTAGTTATCATTCCGTTTGAAACACCAAGAAGTTCTTTATGAATGCAAAGGTTTTGTCATCGCTGAGCAATTTTTTACAAATTTTATTTATTTAGAAGAACAATGTTGTCTTCATCCTATTTTCATGAGATTTTTTTCAAATTTTTGCACACTGAATATTTTAAATTGCGAAATTAACCACACAAATACACATGATACGCTTGCATTTAAAATTTGGGAATCCCTCCTATGTGCCAAGTAAACGTGCTGCCAACATGATTATGTTCTTATTTTTTCGAACAGCTTATTTTAGACCTAATGCAACAATATTGCAAGAACAAATGTAGATGCATTTGGTCATCACTTTTTCCATTTTTTAAAACTTTAATAAGTGTTTAGTTATTACAATCAAAATCGATATTATAAAAATTTTGTACGACGAATTCGAT
This sequence comes from Meiosimyza platycephala, assembly GCA_963662105.1. Classification (NCBI taxonomy): domain Eukaryota; kingdom Metazoa; phylum Arthropoda; class Insecta; order Diptera; family Lauxaniidae; genus Meiosimyza; species Meiosimyza platycephala. The sequence goes on from OY759211.1 coordinate 44,557,054, forward strand.
TTTCATCTAAGTTGTTCTTATTATTTCGAACATGACTGTAACATTCTCTATAGATAATAGAGCAATTGTCGTAAGTATTTTACTTATTAAATTTTAAATTGTAATTCAGGAATTACAATCTCACACTGTAATTTTTATTTTTGATTATTCAGATGTTATTAACTGACACATTAGAGACCGGAAAGTAACAACTTTTATCCGTTTAAAATCGAAGCTACAAAATAGATGGAAATTTTTGAAGATCTATTCTGAAAGTTAGGACCTTTTTTTTTTTTGCTCGCCAAAATTTTTTTTTCGTACTTAGGGGGGCGCATATTCTTAGTTAGCCTAGGGCGGCCAGAGGTCTAAATCAGGCCCTGAGTCGGACCTTCTTAAACATGCCGAGACAAAATTGCACAAAAAAAATTTATCAGCCATTAAAAAATCTATGAGCATCACAACTTTTTTCGACCAAAAACCAGTTTCAAGCGTTGAGCGCGAAGCTAAAAATGCATGCGGCTTAGCATGTTTTTTGCTGAGCGCAATGTTGCACTACAAGTCGTTGATCACCTTATGCCACTTTTGAAAGAAATCATACCGGATTTAGAAATTTAAAAAAAAACGGAACTTGGAAGAAAAAAGTGCACCTGCATAATAAAAAATGTTATTGCAAAAGATTTTGTTATTGCTGAAGATTTGACAAAAAAATTAAAAGAAAACAAATTTTCCGTAATGATAGACGAAAGTACTGACATTGGCCTTAATAAATCCATATGTGTTCTCGTTCGATTTTTTGACGAGGATAGTGATAAAGTTTTGGTGAAATTATTGGATCTACTTCCAGTATAAATTGATTGTACTGCAGATGCTCTATACAAAGCGTTTAAAGAATGTATATCTTCTTATGGAATTCCTTTCGATAATATTGTTGGTAATGCATATTTTAAAAATATATATGCACTGTTCTTTTCTTAACGTCATATTTATTGCCTTTAGGTATGTGCAGTGATGGTGCCAGCGTAATGGTAGGACGGCATAATTCCTTTGCTTCACGTTTAACGCAAGACATTCACCAGGTCATTATTATAAAATGCATATGTCACTCAGCAGCAATTGTTGCAAGTAAGGCTTGTTTGACATTGCCCAGAGAACCTGAGGAGTTCTTACGACAAATCGGTTCGTATATATCGGGAAGCGCTAAGAGATGCGCCCAATTAGAGCAAATCCAAGTAATGTTTTAAGAAAAAAAAATAAAATTTTAAGGACTAGTACGACAAGGTGGCTTTCCCATCAAAAGTGTGTTGAAAGAGTTTTAGCTAACTGGGATGTACTAATAGAATTTTTTAAACAATTTTAAATTTAAATTTTAAATTTATTTTATCCGAACTGTTAAATGAATGTAATAGAGTATATTTGACTTTTGTAAAATATGTACTTGGGTACTTCAACACTTTGAACGCACTTTTTCAGTCTAAAAAGTTGCTTATTCAGGCTCTTCATTTAGAATCTGTTGAATTGTTCTTGACTATTGATCAAAATTTTATTAAAAAAAATGAACTCATTGTATCTTGTTCTATTTGGTCTACCCATGTTTCTTTTCCTATTGAAGAAGTATACCTGGGTCATGATTGCAATGAGCTCTTAAAAACTTTTCCAAAGGCAACTTCGAATAAAATCCGAACAGATTGTTTAGAATTTTATATAATTGCCTCAGAGGAAATACAAAAGAGATTGCCACTTAAAAATTAATTTTTTAAAGAATTGGAATTTTTAAACCCAGAGGTTGCAGTGGGTCGAAGAGAAAATTAAATGGATATGTCATTTAAAAATATTTCTGAAATGGTTAGTGTAAGCACGGAATCACTTTTGAGAGAGTGGAGAACTTTCGAATATAATTTTACTGAAAAAGAAATTGATAATTTTTCTATTATAGAAATTGTACCTTTTTGGATAGCTATTAGCAAATTAAAAAATTACACCGATGAGTACATATTTCCAAATTTATCTATTTTAGCAAAATTTGTATTAGCTCTACCACATGCTAATGCAGACTCTGAAAGACTTTTCTCCATTATTACAGAAGTGCGCACTAAAAAACGAAATAAGCTAAGCCATGAAAATTTAACTTCAATTTGCATTGTCCGTTCATTTTTACAAGATGACAATCTAAACTGTATTAGTTTTAAATGTAATGAATTTCATTATAAAAAAATGGTTACAGCCGAACTTTACGGTCATCAATGAATTATTTTTATTATAATTAATTTAATTGTTCCTTAAATAACACTAGTTTACAGCCAAACTTAACTTTGAATGCCATTATTCATTTTATACATATGTAAAATCGGCCGCTGATTCTGAAAATCACATTATTTTTTTTTCTTTCACATCGTTTTCGAGATAACGGTCATTTTCGGTTTTAGGACCTAAAAAAAAATTGGTTTCACTTACTTACAAATATCTTAAGAACCAATATCTATATATAAATTTACTATATGCCAAAGTAAAGGTAATTAAATTTTCTATAAATAATGCCCACTTCATTTTTTGGTTGGCTTGTTAGTTTTGGTGAAATAAATTGATTTCTAAAAAAATATTTTTTTTTCCGAAAAAATGAGAAAAAAGTCAAAATCAACTGCAAATTTGTAAAAGAAAAATAAAATGGGAAAAATCATTTTATTTTTTTATATCATAGTTTATATATCTATGAAGAAAATAACATACTATTTAAGAAAATGGGTTAAGAAATGGAAAAGTTATATAATATTGAATAAAAATGGCCACAAGCTAATAAAAATCTTATAATTAATAACACTAGTTACAAATAATTAAAAAATTTATAAACTTTAGGTGCCACTATTCATTTCTTATGTAAAATCGGCTGCTGATTCTGAAAATTAAATTATTTTTTTTCTTTCACGTCGTTTTCGAGATTTATTTATTTAATTAAGTCTATGAACATAAAGATTCTTACAGACTAGAATAACATAATCTACATTAATTCAAAAAAAATTATTTAAAATATGCTTAACTACATTTTTGGTAGCCGAGAAGTCTATATCATTAACAGCATTAACTTCGTTAAACAATTTCATTGCTCGAAAAATAGGCGCATTTTCGGCATAATTCGTGCGAGGAGTTGCAAGATGAAAAGGAACTTGATTTCTTAGTGCTCTTGCTGGAACATTAAAATTAATTAGGCCCAGTAAATCAGGGCAATCCATTGAGTTAGAAACAATATCATGTAAAAATAGTAAAGACAAAATATTTCTTCTACTTTCTAAGGTTTTTAAACCAATCAAAAGGCATCGGGCATTATATGAGGGAGAACCATTTTCAAAGTTTAACGATCGCAACGCAAACTTCGTAAAGGATTTTTGCACCTTTTCAATCCTAAATTTATGTATTTCATAAAAAGGAAACCAAACATTTGACGCATATTCTAACCTTGATCTAACAAGGCTAGTGAACAAAACTTTTAGAGTGTAAGGATCACTAAAAGAGGCACTATTACGCCTTATAAAAGCCAGCATAGCATATGCTTTTGGAATTACAAAGTCCAAATGGGCTCGAAAGGAAAAATTTGAATCAAATACTACTCCGAGATCCTTAAATTCAACAACAGACATAAGTGGAAAACTTGCAATATTATAAGAGGTTGAAAGAAAGATATTAGACTTAGAAAAAGACATATAAACACATTTGTTTAAATTAAGAGGAAGTAAATTATTAATAGACCAAAGATGAAGTTTATTTAAATCACATTGTAGGAGAGCAGAATCAGTCGCGTTTCTAATTTGCAAGAAAAGCTTCAGGTCATCAGCGTACAAAAGGCATTTACAATTCACAAATAGAGACGCAATATCATTGATAAAAATAATGAATAACAATGGCCCTAGAATGCTTCCTTGAGGAACACCAGAAACAGCAAGATAAGCATTAGATTTAGTGTTATCAAAAACTACAACACATAAGCGATTTTGTAAATATGACTTAAGCCATTTCAAAAAACAGGAATGAAAACCCAAAGCTTCAAATTTTTTAATTAAAAGAGCATGTGATAACTTATCAAAAGCTTTTGAGAAATCAGTATATATCACATCCACCTGACATCCTTGCAAAAATGCCGATATGCAGTATTCACTAAATAAAACTAAATTAGATATAGTTGAGCGGCCACTCATAAAACCATGTTGATAAGGAGAAACTATACTTTTAACAGCAAAGAATAGTTTATCCTTAACAATCGATTCAAAAAGTTTGGAAATTGTAGAGAGCTTGGATATAGGTCTGTAATTGGCAATGTTATTTTTACAACCAGATTTATACGTAGGTGTAATAAACGCTACTTTCCAACAATCCAAAAATACACCTGACGACAACGATTTATTAAAAATTACCATCAAAGGGTAAAGTAAATTTAATGCACAATTTTTAAAGAAAAAGCCACAAAAACCATCAGCATCAGGACTTGTGGATGGCTTAAGATTTTGAATACCCTTCCAAATATCATCCTGTGATAGGGACAAGTTACCAAAATCTATCACAGGTTGCACATTATCATTAACTAGAGGGATAGAGTTAATAGGTGGTTCAAAATTGGACTTAAAAAAATCAACAAATAAATTAGCAATGGACAAAGGATCATTAGCAGATTCGGCCCCCAAAAACATTGAAGCAGGTATATTTGAGCAGCCCCTTTTAGATTTCACATAACGCCAAAAGGATTTAGGGTCAGACTTAATGTTGGATTCAAATTTTATAATATATTGCTTGTATAAGTATTTATCCAAAAAATTGAATTCTCTCATATAGTGCCTATATTTTAAAAAGTAACAATTTTGATTGGTAACAATAAATTTTTTGAAGAACTTAGAACGAAGATTTTTTAATTTCTTCAATCCTCGAGTGTGCCAAGGACATTTATAAAAATATGCTTTAACTTTCGGAATAATTAATAAACTCGTTATGAATTAAGGTTATAAAAATGTTATAGCAAGGCTCAGTTTTTAAAAGGTAAAATTCTTTTTCCCAATCAATTTGATTAAGAGCATTATTTAACAAATAAAAATTACATCTTTTAAAGTTAAAGTGGGAAACATCAAAATTAGATTCAACTGTATTAAACTTATAAAATGATATAGAGATGCATAATGGAACATGATGCATACTAATGGCTGATAACGGAAAAGGGGATTCGTAAACATTCCAATTGATATTACTACTAATAAACACTAAATCTAGTAGCCTATTGAGACAATTAAAACAGCTATTGATTTGCATAAGACCTAGATCTAAAAATTTATCTACAACATACATTTCAGTAGCACTAGATACTTTAGATGGTGTGAGATAACGATCAGCACGGACATCCGACCAAGTAACACCACAAAGATTGAAGTCACCAGCAACCATCAATTGATTTGCGTCAATAGAAATATCAGCAACTATTGTAGAGATGTTGTTAAGATGCATTTTGTATAGTTCAACAGAACTATTTGGCGGCAGATAACACACTACTATGTAGAGAGACACCGATGAACCTCTAACTACTACACATAGTTGATCCAGTAACACATTATTATTTGCAAGTGACACGTTAGAAGACAAAAACTCGCGTTTAACAGCAACTAACACACCACCACCACGATGACGACCAGTTGCAGTCACATCACGATCCTTCCGATACACATTATATATATGTGGATCAAAAAATTCCGCATTATTAAAGTTACAATTTAACCAAGTTTCCGTTAATATGATAACATCAAGTTCGCCATGAGACGTTGCAGCAAAAATATTTCCAGCTTTAGTCCTTATACCAGACACATTCTGATAGTAAACTTTAAGAGTATCATTATTCGGAGAAATATTCAAATCAAGTGCAGTATTCACTACTTTTTCTCTAATTGCTTTGCGGTTTTCTGAAAAAACTGAAAGTCCTTCACCCGTACATCAACAGGCCATAAAGATGGATCCACAATATATTTATAAAGGGATGATGAAACACCTAATTTAAAATTCACCCGTTTCATTGTTTCCAACGGGGTATCTTTTTTCACAAGTTTGTAGCAAGAGAGGCTTTGTTTCAAAATTTTTGTGTGTTTGACAATATACTCAATGATATCAGATTCAGTAACAGATGATTTGAAAGAGCTAAGATGCACCCATCTCTTACGATCAATAACAGCAAGCTCAGTACTTGCATTTTTCCCAACAACAGAAAAAAGTTTTTTACGTTTTTTATTTTTAGCTTCTGTCCAGCTATCATTATCACACTCATGCAGAGAACTAGCATCAACTGTAACAGCAACAGAGGTATCATTGCCAAGCATAAGCGAAATAGCCGCAGCACCACAATACGAAGATATAGCAGCAGAATTGTTATTATTAACATTGGACTGTAAATTAACAGCATCTGAAGAGACACCAGTAGCAGTAACAGCAGCAGCAACAGAAGACGGCAAAGCCATACTCAAAGAGCGACGAGAATGAACAGTTTTATTCTTGTTAGTGTTTTTAAAATTTTTAGCATTCGAACTAACTTTTGTCGACGCACCAGCAGCAGCAGCAGCAACAAAAGAGGGCGCAAGAGGCACACTCAAAGAGCGACGATGCAGAGCAACAGAATCATTTGCATTCAAAAGAACATTACAAGACAGTGGATCATCAGTATTAGTAAGATTCCCGTTACAGAAACTCTCAGAAAGAGAAACAGTTGGTAAAGAAAAAACTGTTGGAGACAAAGAACTCGCAACAACACTTGAAACACAGTTAGCAGCAGCACCCGCGCCAAAAGCATTATTGCTGCAATATGCGTTTTTAAGAGCCACCAACTCTGCAGAAAAACTTGAGACTTGTAAAGCAAACTCGTTCTCATAACTATTAAATTTTTCAAAAATGCTCTTTTTCACATCCAACAATTGCTCAGTCAAAGCTTTAATTTGCATCTCGACAACATAGGTCAACTTTTCCAACCCCAATTTATGCGCTTCCAAAAACGCTTCATGGCCTTTCACGATTTTTTCTGGAACACCAACACACTCCTTACAGGAATAGCTAAAATTTCGGTTTAATTTTAACAGCTTCAGATCGTACTCAGTGAGCGGACCCTCGCAACAGCTACGGTGGAACACCTTTTTGCAATATCCACTGCACGGTACCAACTGCGTATCACCTCTAGCAAAGCTCCGGTCACATTTTCCGCAAAAATCATCCATTAGATGACAAAGAAAACCGAGGAAAAACAAAAATAAATGCAAATTTTTCGCGAGTAAACAAAAAACACGTCTACTCTTTACAAGAGAGAAAACTGACTCAAGATATCGGTCACTTTCAGTTTTTGGACCAAAGAAAAAAGTTGGTTCAACTTAATTACAAATATCTCAAGAAAAAATAACTATATGTAAAAGTAATTAAAGTTAATTAAATTTCCTAGAAATAATGCTCACATCAGTTGATCTCGTCTCTTTGTCAGTGTCGGTTGTGTTTTTGTGTTGTTTTTTAATACGTATATTTCTTTCTGTTTAATCATTTTGTTTAATAATAATAATTTAATTTTTTTGGCGTACTTAATTGTCACTGTGTTTTGTATTTACTTACTTTAATTTAATCTTTAATGTAAACATATATACATACATGAGTACATTTCTTTCTACAAGCAGCGTAAAGCAGTGATCAGTTTTGTTTTTTCATTCCCTTTCTTGCTTTGTCCGCTTACATTGCTTTACCTTAATCTCATTAGGTTGTTGTTGTTGCTGTTCAACGGGTATATTTTTCACAATATTAACCCGTTGTAAGCGCTTTTAAAAATATTTTAAGTCAATATAAAAATAACTTTTTCTCATTATAACTTTTTCTTTTCTTTTTTTCCATGATGGATTATTTTTCGTCTGAAAACTTATTAGCTTGCTCTTTAAGAGATCAATGTAAAAGTCAAAATATATTGAATGCCATGTTTTCCTGTTCAGGTCCCTGTGAATAGGTGTTTCATGCCTCATGTGCAAACCCTGTCCCTATCGGTTTTTTTCGACAAAATTAAGCAATTTGGAGAAAATCTCAACAATCTGAATATTAATTTCAGAGATATTCTAAATAATTATTTAGACACAACTCCCCATATTGAAAAAAGCCTTAATGAGGCTGTCTCACCCGATGTTAGTTTGATGGAAAATAAAACTATTACTGAGGCTGCTATGGTTTTTTCTTCTACTCCTTCGATCTTTACTTTACCCAAGCATGCTATTTCCCTGAAAAAGAAAAGAAAACCTAAACGAAAATTGCAAAAAAATCGAAAGTCGAATGAGAATATGGGTAGTGTGGGGGGGGGGACAGGTGACACGGCTGTTAGTCGTAAAATAACTCCTTTAGATCCCACTCTAAATACCTCTCCATCTACTTCCAATTTTCCCGCTCCTACAGCTGTTTACAACCCTCCATCCCTTTCCACCACTTTAAATACTCCTGCTTCCATTTCTGTCATTCCTAATCCGCAAGGGGTTGTTGCGATTGGTAGTTCTGTTGCGCCTGTCTCCTTGCAAGCCAAATATTTTCTTATGTGCTCTTGAATTCTCAGAATGAGTATGGAATCAATAAGTGACTCTCGGATCTGGTTTCGGAGATACAGCCTTCGGAAGTTGCGGATATAGGTTTTTTAAAAATCTATACAAGTCAAAAATGCCTTCATTGATTTTCAAAATATGGGTGTCATCTGAAAGGTAATATAATAAGCTACAATATTGATCTCAAAATTTTTGAAATCCGGCTCGTAGTTTTCGTGATATTATGACTTTTCCGGAATTTGGACCAATTTTTTTTCAAAAAGCCGTTATTTTTCGAAAAAAATTCGTCATGAGTCTACAGTCTTATTAACATATTTATAATGCTCAATTTAACCCCATTGAAATGATATAACAGTTAAAAAAAATTTTTTGACATTAACCCTTTCTAACCGAAAAAATTTTACTTTGTTTGAGAATGTTGTGCTCTAAATTGCCGAAAATGCATCCAAAAGATCTGATTTGTTGGTAAAAGTTGTAGATATTAAAGAGATGAACAAAACCCCAGCATCAGATGCAATAAAACTCAGTTTGCTTTCGAGATACAGTAGGTAACGGATATAAGAAAGTCAAAAAATCCCGGAAATTTCATTCTTATATCAGTTTTTTCTTATAGAAGTACCACGTATTTAAGAAAAAATTTTCCTATATACGTACTACTGATATAAGAAACTTTATTTCTTATATCCGAGTCGCACAAATCTCAGCAGTGAGTAATAAGTGCGTTCAGCAACTGCAATCGTTACACTTGCTCGTTCAATTTTGATTGAAGAATGATGACATAAAGAAGGCGCGTATTTTCAATTTTGACCAAAGAACGAAAATTACGATTTGAAAAAATCTCTTATTAGCGTTATTTTTTTCTTAAGATTTTTCATATTGGTGCTTGGAAAAAGCTTTCTTTTATGCGTTTTTTTCTTATAAGAAGTTTCTTATATAGATTGTTTTTTACCTCAAAACATTGGGAAAAAACGCGGTGCTTTCGAAAATGTTTCTTATAAGCGTTCCTTTCTTATATGAATTGTGCTTATATCCGTTACCTACTGTATATTGAAAAAACCACATGAATCTAGGTGCAAAATTCAAATGTTCATTTCTCGAAAATTTGAGCCAACTTGAACAAACTGAGCCAAATGGTTTCTTGTTTTGGCCTATATTTTCACCCCGCAGCGTCAGATCCGAGTAGACTTTTACAAAATAAATTTTGTTCCACAGTGTAATACTAGTAAAATCGCACGAGTTGTGTGATCAAAATTTTTACACTGTAAAAAGTGTAAACTGAATTACAGATTTGGTGTAAAAATCACACATAAAAACGTGTTTTTTTTCACTAAATAATTAGTAATTTCTAGCGCAGTGTGTTTTATAACACTATCAAAATAGTGATTCAGACCTACGAAAAATAGTTTTGAAATAAAATTTATATTTTTATTTTGCACAATTTTTTTTATTTCTTTTTAAATTTAGTTAAAAAATTCACATATAAATGAGTATTACACATTAGAATATTTTGGAAACCACATAAACATACACTACACATAAAAATAATTAACTAATTTATTAAAATTAAACTCAATATATTGCAGTACCTTTCACTTAAATCAATTCGTTAATTTTAATGAAAAGCACAACCCAACTGATCACGCGACTATAACTGATCGTGTTGTGACAAGCCTTTGCTAACACAAAATTTTACACACAATACTATAAAATACACATATTGTGTGAATTCTCACAAAAAAAAATCGGCAATGCAGCACAACTACAAGTAATGCCCGAAAAACTGTGTAGATTCGCACAAAAAAAAATGTAAATTCCCGAATATAAGGGAAAAACACACATTTATAGTAAAATAATGAAATTTTCATATAAAACATTAAAAGTTTCAAAATTTTAATTAAGTACATTTTTTTTTGCAGTTAAAAACATGTACAAGACATGTTTTTCAGTAAAAAACACGTGAACATACATATGTACATACTAATATGACGAAGTTTCGTATACATATGTAGTAAGCATCATGGTGTAAATACATGGTTAAAAATCTTGGAATATATTTTAATTAGGGATGTTATGGATATCCGTATCCGTAACCGAAACCACCGGATATCCGAATAAAATACTATCCGTAACCGAAATAAAGATTTTTTAATATCCGTATGCGTAACCGAAACCGAAATATCATATCCAGATACAGTAGGTAACGGATATAAGAAAGTCAAAAAATACCGGAAATTTCTTTCTTATATCAGTTTTTTCTTATAGAAGTACCACGTTTATAAGAAAAAAATTTCTTATGTACGTACTACTGATATAAGAAACTTTATTTCTTATATCTGTGTGCTTGGAATAAGCTTTCTCTTATGCGTTTTTTTCTTATAAGAAGTTTCTTATATAGATTGTTTTTTACCTCAAAACTATTGTGAAAAAACGCGGTGCTTTCGAAAATGTTTCTTATAAGCGTACCTTTCTTATAAGAATTGTGCTTATATCCGTTACATACTGTATACATAAACAGTTGTGCAATCATATTTGTAACAATTTCTACATCACAACTCTTCTGAGTTTACCCAATAATCGATTTTGTAAATCAATAAAATGTCATATTTTGTAAAATCAAAATCAAAATTCGCGTTTTCTTTTGTATTCCTTTCAAAATTAAAAGTAAAGCCTGCGTTTACTTTACTACGGTTTAATATTTAATTTTATTTTATTTATTTATTTATTGATTTTTTGAATATCCTTAGGCTACAAGATAATATAGCTATCCTGAATTTGACAAGCTTAAGTCACAGCTATGTAATATTTAATAAAGTAAATTTGATAAATAATTATTAAAACTAAAAAACTAATTATAATAATAATTATTAAACTAATACAGATGATGCAATGAAAATTTTACAAAACATAATAAAATAAAAGGTTTTGGGCAAGCTAATACTAGAAAAAAAACAAAAATATTTTAGTGAGTTCCTTCGCAAAAATGTTTGAAAACATAAAACTTGAACTGTTTTGCGTTACTAAAATTAAGTAATCGTGTTGGTAACGCATTCCAAAGATGAATTGCATGAACATAAAATTGTCGATCCGATATTAAAAACCTATGTTCAAACTGAACAATTTGTCTCGATCGAGCAGAACGAGAAAACTTGAGACGCGAATAAAGATATTCCGGCTCTTTAGTAAAAATAATTTTATGCAACTGCAGCAGAGTTCGAACATTCAATAAATCATCAAAAGAGACACCGAAGATTTTTTTGGAATAGGCAGATATTCGATCTGAGCGCTTTAAGCCATAAATATACCTTGCTATATTGTTAAAGATAACGTTTAGTTTTTGTCTGCAATGACTGTCACAGTTGGCGAACAATTCACAGCCATAAAGCAATGTTGGAATGAGGCAACTTTTCGCTAACAATAGACGTATTTTAAATGGCGTGTATTACTGCGTAACCCATAATACCCGTAGCATGCTATATACCTTACCGATAGTTTTGAGTATATGATCGTTCCAAGTTAGCGTTTTATTGAAAACTATACCAAGATTATTAGCGTTACATACGCGCTGAAGTTCAGAACCGTTAAGCAATATTTTAGGTAAAATATCATGGTCATGAGATCTTTTGCAAATCAGTAAACTTTTTGATTTGCTGGGATTTAGGGTGAGGTAATTTGTTTCTGCCCAAATCTGAATGCGACTTAAGTCGCAGCAACGCAGGTATTAAGGCATTTGAGTTCACTACCTAAGTAGAACTAAACGTCATCCGCATATAAGTGGATTTCACAACTTTTTAAGACATTTGGTAGGTCATTGACATACATTACAAAAATCAAAGGCCCTAACACAGACCCTTGAGGAACGCCTTTAGGCACTGGCAGGAAATCAGAAATGAAACCTTCGACACTTACTGCTTGCGTCCTGTCTGTAAGATATGATTTTAAGAGACTTATTGCTGTTTATGAAAAATTAAATTGATTTTTAAGCTTAGAAAATAGGATAGCATGATAGACAGAATCGAACGCCTTCGAGTGATCTAAAAGTGTAAAGATAGATACCTTATTCGTATCCAATTATTTCATATAGTCAGTGTGAAACCTAAAATGAGGAAGGTTTGGAAATATTTCACTGAAACTTAAAGTAATTTAGCAAAGTGCAAGCAGTGTGAAAAAAATGTTCACGTAAAGGTTGCGGGACCACTACCACTTCCCTTAAGTCCACCAAAATATCCGTATCCGAAGCCGAAACCGAAATAAAATTATATCCTTATCCGTATCCGAAACCGATACAAAAATATTTAAATATTCGTAGCCATAACCGAATCCGAAACTTCATATCCATAACATCCCTAATTTTAATACAAGCGAAGTATTACAAAGATTTTTAATACAATTTTGATTACATTTAATACTTTTGAATAGATTTTGTAATGAATTTTATATTAAATTTTACTACCTAAGTAATGTATTTGTTTTTTAAACCATGCTGCAATATATTTTAATACTTCAATATTGAAATTTATTTACGTTGTTGTCAATATAAATAAACTTTTATCCAACCAGAAAATAATACTACGTTGGCTGATGTCATTAAACTGCGCATGCAACCATTGTATTAAAAGGAAACCTGGTTCGAATCCCATTCGAAATGAAGATATCGTAAAATTTTTTTTTTTAAATCTTAATAAAAACGAGTATTAAATTTTAATACAGAATAGTATTTAAAATGAATTTTAATATTTAGGCAGTATTAAATTTAAATACAATTCTGGTGTGGTCATATATGTACCTTTTCTAAGGATATGATTACGAAAAAATAAATGAGTGTATAATACGAATTATGTTGTTTTTATTATCTTAATAGAATATTATAATAATAAAAAAAATACTTACTAAGCCTAGCACCAATTATTTGCTCCAAAAAAATCATTTAAACTAGAAAATACAAAAATATGAGTACTGTCCCTAATAATTTGGCCACCCATTGTATGTTAGCCCAAAAGTATTAAAATTTATTTAAAAATTTCTAACCGTGTACAAAGGTGGAGTAATTAAAGCTCTTCTCTCATATCGTCATGGGTATTTGACATAACTACATGGACATTGACATTTATTACCAATTCGACTTTATTGTGTTTCAGTTATTTTTGACATATACATAGTTATTTTTTATTATTGGTCCCGTTCAGCAATTTCTACATTTTTGAAACGCTTCAAGCAACTTTTTACTGAGTGTACGGTGTAAGGTTTTTCAGAATTCTGAAATAATAAACGAGTTATTTAATTATTATTTTTTTTATAACCTACAATTTTTCATTAGGTAGGTATGTACGTATGTACATTTTGGGTTCAGTTTACGCTGATTTTTTTATCAATTATGCTTTGTTCTTTGAGTTCTATTGCTCGATATACGCGAATTTTTAAAACCAATCCACTCAATTTATATGGATTTCTCATCTCAAATTACGCGGTTTTGAATTACGCGGTTTTTTCAAAAACCTATCTACCGCTGTGAGGGTGATATTTCTGTGGTGGATGGCAATAGCCAGTTCATTGAAATTTTTGAATTATTAGATTTTTTTGTAGGAAATTTTCATTTCCTACATGAGACCACTGCTTAAAATAATATGTAAGACTGTAATCTCAAAGGAAAAAGCCGAATCAGATAACTGATATTATTTTTGTTAAAACCAGTTAAGTGTCATATAATTGAGTTATAACCGGTTAACTGCTTTTGAAATTGATTAATTTGTTATTAAAATTATTAAGAGTTAAAAATTCTATGAACTTAATAAAATTATGTTTTTGGATTCTATTAGTCTATAAAATTACTTCGTCTGTTCAATACAAACTTTTTTTTTCTTTCGAAACTTTAAACTTGAAATATCTCGAAATCAGTTTCGTGTCAGTGAACTGGTTGCTGCAGTTTGCAACAGATTTAGTAACATAGTTCTAAACTCTAAAGTTGGTCAAGGCGAAAAACGCGCTTACCCGCGTAGAAAGTAGACTCGCTATATGGTAACAGTGAATTTTTTTTACGCACGCCCACGCGTTCACATGTACTGGTTGCCACGACAAATCTAATTTTCTTGTAGGAATCTTGTTTAAAAAAAAAAGAGGGACATATTGTGTATATGAAATCAGCATAAAACTTTTAAGTGTCATCAACAAAACACTTTAACTTTCACTTTAACACAGCAAATATTTTAATAAAGAAAATAAAATCTGAGCAGCAAAGAATATTGCGCAATATTTATGTTAGTTAAGGTAAAAGCCCTGGTACAATGAACTAAATTTATGTAAACAATAGATAGTGGGAGTTTGACAGATGAAACGAACGCATGGTGGGGCAAAATGTCTGTCCAGTTCCGCCAAAATTACTTCTTTTCGACGGACGACATCACCGGACAAAGACATAATCCGAAGCAATCGTGTCTAAAACCTTAATTATTTTTCCCGTTGTTGAACCACATATTAGTAATTTGAATATAAAAGTGATTTATAAATCTAATAAAATTAATCACCGTCCGAGCAGTAAAGCCCTCAATTTGAGGTAAGTTTCATAAAACTCCAGACATTTGCCAGGCATGTATATTGCAAATTTTTAATTTAGAGTCTTAGTGCTTAACTGTAAAATTAGCATACAGCCAAAAATTCTTGTCGCCTTGCCACCGAACTTATAGTGCCAGAACCTGCTCCAACGCCAGCCACCCATATATAGTGGTTAGCAGAAACAACATCTTTTTATTGGCGTCTGACAAGCTTCTCACCAGGCTAATAGAAACAAAAACAACCACTTCAAGATGAAATAGTGAATCACACAAGAAAAAAAAAGAAAACTTGCCACGAACTTTAGGGATAAGTATATTTAATAGCACAATATACATACAATATATTTAAGATTTGCGATTTTTAGTGGCTTGAAGCCCTACATAATTTAGTCTTGGTTGACTTCAGCTTAAGTCTTTCTTAAAGTTAAATTTTGCCAAAATAATATTTCACTTTAACCTAAAATTTATGTACAGTAATGTACATACATATATAAATTGAAATCATTACATTTATAAAATAAGAAACGTTTTATGAGTATACGTGTATATACTTATAAATATGCAATTGAGTAAACGCGAATTTCAAAACAAAAATATAAATTAATTACTTAAAATAAACTATCTTCATATGAACGAGCTATGTAATTTACGAATAGATTGGACCTGCATATACAAACTGAAAAGAAAGTATTTATTGTAATATAACTTCGTCATCAAGATTTATATGATGCATTTATTAAGTTTGAAATAATTGCAGGTATAACTAAGCCTAAATAATGGCATAAAGCTCAAAATTCATAGCATATATTTTATTATCGTTTATATTTTGGTCATGGAAAAGTTATATAAATTTCGCCGCAACTGTATATCTGAATACAGAAAGTAAAAAGTTTTTTTCCAAATTGAGTTTGAGAAATGTAAAAAGAAGAACCAGATAGAAAAAAAGAGATTTTGAATGAATACATTTTTTTTAAAGAATTACAGTAAATTAAAACAAAAACAAAAAAAAAAAAACAAATTTTGATCTGAACCGGCTCTTCGGATGCATGCCACTATGGTATAGTTCGTTACACCGCGTAAATCGAGGGATAGGTGTATTAATTAATAATCTCTCACCGCGTTACTCATTACTTTACTCTAGAATAAATAAATAAATTTTAATAAAAACAATTTTAACTAGTAAAGGTGTTATCTTCGGCCAGGCCGAAACTCACATACCCTAAACTGCACTGAAAGTACTTTCCAAATAAATGTTAAAAAGACGTTGAAAAGGTTGAAGAAGTCGAAAATAATGTATTAAGGTTCAAAGAGGTAGAAAAGTGTTGAAACAGTTAAAAAAAATTCAAAAAGTCTAAAATATGGAAACCATTGCAGACACTGAAAAGAAGTTGAAAAAGTCGAAAAAATGTGCAAAATGTTGAAAGTGGTTAAAAAACTCAAAAATAATTGCAAGAACTTGAAAAATGTTGAAACAATTCAAAATTCATGAAAAAATAAAGAAAATGTCGAATCAAGTTGAAAAAGCTTGAAAAAGTGGAAAATATACATAAGGAATATATTGGGAAAAGTTAAAAAGTTGGAAAAATCAAAAGAATGTGGAAAATGTCGAAAAAAATAGAATAGAAATGCAGAAAACCAAATATGCCACGCCCACTTCTCCAATTCCGCCTACTTTCGGTTCCATAAATTATATTCGTCATTAACATCCACATACTAAATTTTAACAAAATAGCTTGTATAATTTGCGATATATGCCATAATTAACCTTAAAATTTTGGGCGGTGACACACCCACTGATACAATCGAGACTGATTTTGATCCAGATATAGTTTTCCATACACAAACCTCTTTTACCAAATTTCAGTATGATTGTATGAATATATTTCGACAGATATGCGACTTATGGTATTTTACTTGTATGGGAGGTGCCACGCCCAGCGGTGTTATTTCGCCCGCTTTAGATGCTGACATACTTTACAGCAAGTAAACCACTTACATCGAATGTCATGCCAATTGCTGCAATAGTTCTCTTAAAATATCACTTCCAACCACTAGTACTAGTACCACGCCCACCAGTTCTATTGTGCCAAATTTTCGTAAGAAGTTACCTTTTAGCAAGTATATCTGCGATACTAAATTTCGAATGTGCACATTTTGAATTAAATGAAATCAAAATTTTTAATTGTTAAAAAAAGCCACGCCCACTTTTCCAATTCCGCCCACTTTAAACACAATTCAAGATATATATGATCTGAATCCGTGTACCAAATTTCATCACAATATCTTACACGGTTTATGAGTTATGGCGTTATAAAAGTTAAAATTTAGGACTGTGCCACGCCCTTTTAAAAGCCTCTGCAAACTTAAAACCTAGCTCAATCTTAATCTTGTTCACATGTTCACCAAATCACCAAGTTTCATCAAAATCGCAGACTTTTTTCAAAATGGGCTGAGGTATATTTACATAGAGTATGGGCGATAGGCGTGGTCGTGACCCGATTTTGCCTGGGAATTCAATGATAGCCAATGATAAATAGATCTGAGGATCCCCTTCTCTGGTGGAGTGCAAGAAAGAGCGTGTATCCTATTTTGTACACATATGTCCTAAAGAAGCTTAATTTAGTTGCAACATCTGTTCCATGTGAACGAATTTTTTCAAAAGCAGGTTTAACCCAGACTGATAACCGATCGAGGCTTTCAGCAAAAAAAGTTTCACAACTTCTTTTCATAAGCACTAACTTGGCATACCAATAGATTACCAGGCGACAAAAATGGTCCCAAAAAAAATTTCTTTATTTTGTTTAATTTTATAAACATTCTTACTAGTCAAATGAAAAAAGTTTTTTCCTTTTTTTTTTTAATCAAATGAATTCTTGCTATTTTTTCATAATAAAAAATTTTACTAAAATATATGTACATATAAACATTGTTCTAGTCAGAAGTAAAATTTTGTACCTCGTGAAAAAAATAAGTTCCTTTTTTGATGAAAATACTTTTTATTTTTTTAATTTTCTTTTAATCAAATGAAATCTTAATATTTTTTGTTATAATAAAAAATCTTGTTAAGATATTAACATAAAATTTTGTTTTTAAAACATTTCAGCGTTTAAATTCACTTTTTACCAACAGCATCTAAATAAGGAATCGGAACTTTCCATTTCCTTTTCCAGGGCAATAAAAATGACAAGTGGAACTAGATAGTTCCGCGGACATGTTTCCGCGAACTAGTTCCGGCTTACAAAAGAATTTTCTTAGAAAAGAATTTTTTTCATATTCCATTTAGTTTCAAAGTTATAGAGCATTGAAATCAGGGTTTGAAAGCTAAGTCCAGCAAAATATTAAACATGCCGTTTATTGCAGACTGCATCAGCAAAGCAAACGAAACGAGAAGGCAAACGAAACTGTTGCTGATGCTGAAATGCTGAATGCTGCAGCCTTCAGCATGAATTTCAAATCCAATATGCTACGCTGTCGAATTCTCTTTTATGCTTGTGAAAAGAATGCTGAGCTAAATTTGCTTGCTGAAAATGCTATTCATTATATTGTCATTACAGTCAGTCTTCGTAAAACACCGATGTAAGATTCTAGAAAAAAAGTATTTTATAGGACTCACATCACATTAGGCAGGTTGAGTTCCAAAATCTCTCTTTTTATACCCTACCCTACACAGAGGGTATATTCACTTTGTCATTTCGTTTGTAACGCATAGAAGGGGGCGTGGAAGGTATAGAGAAGTATATATTTTATTGATCAGCGTCACCACCTGAGTCGATATAGCTAGGTCTGTCTGTCTGTTGAAATCACGTTTATGGGAAAACTAAGCAAGCTAATTCAATGAAATTTGGCACACAGGTCACACCTTCGTACAAACAGCTAGCATATAAAAATGGGCAAAATCGGGTCACGACCACGCCTATCGCCCATACTCTATGTAAATATACCTCAGCCCATTTTGAAAAAAGTCTGCGATTTTGATGAAACTTGGTGATTTGGTGAACATGTGAACAAGATTAAGATTGAGCTAGGTTTTAAGTTTGCAGAGGCTCTTAAAGGGGCGTGGCACAGTCTTAAATTTTAACTTTTATAACGCCATAACTCATAAACCGTGTAAGATATTGTGATGAAATTTGGTATACGGATTCAGATCATATATATCTTGAATTGTGTTTAAAGTGAGCGGAATTGGATAAGTGGGCATGGCTTTTTTTAACAATTAAAAATTTTGATTTCATTTAATTCAAAATTTGCACATTCGAAATTTAGTATCGCAGATATACTTGCTAAAAGGTAACTTCTTACGAAAATTTGGCACAATAGAACCGGTGGGCGTGGTACCTTTATTACTTTACAATAGTATTTGCAGGCCAATTATGCCAATCCATATGCTTTACTTATATCGAGTATTATTGTTTATATATAAAACTTTGAATAACATTGGTTATCATACTATTAACTTTTCACAAAATCAATTAGTATTTCATACAAGAAACCAACATAATTTAAGGTCATCGAGGTGTAGGTCAGAAACAACTAAGCAACGGATTGAGTACGTAGGTATTGTCGAGTACAATCAATTACCAGATTACTTGAAAAATCAAAATAGAACATCACTTTATAAGTCACATCTTAAAGAACATTTATTTGAAAGTCTTGAAGCGCTTCTTTTATTTATACTAATAATCTTTTTCTAAGTTAAGTTTTGTTTTTTTTTCTTTATTTTATTGTTTCGGATGTAAGTTATTATGTACGTATTGCCAGCTAGCCTCTCTAATGTCTTTTCGGCGCTGAGGTGATAATATACAAATATGAAATAATTTTATACATGTAATAATGAAAATATACATTGTTTTTTGTAGTTTTTTTTACGCATTTTTAATTTCTCACATATTCTTTAATTATTTTAAATAATACGGTAAAATTGATTTTAATACCCGTAGGACCTATTTTTGCCTTGAGAACGCTTTCCATTCGAAAAGGCATGCTCTCATAGAGTTTCCGTATTAATTCCATTAAAATATCATTGTATCAAGTGGATTCAATTATTTCCTTTAACTTTGGAATATTATTAGGGTTTTGTTGGCGCACTTTGCGTTTTAAAATGGCCCAAACATTCACAATGGGATTGAGGTCGGGGCTGTTACCGGGCCATGGACTGACTCAATTCCCAAAAAGTCCTTATATTCCTTTACCTATGCAAAAATAAATAGAATGGAAAGGTGTTTAGAGAGGTATCTACGGAAGTTTTGGTACGATGGACGGCCGTGTCAGTCGCCCTTTTCACACTATCCAGATTCTTGTTTAATATCCGTTTAGATTATCCTTTGTTTTTCCCAGGATATAGCTTGCTTCGGTAAAGAAGAAATCGAAGAAGTAGAAGCCACAGCAGCCTCGGTAATAGTTTGATTTTGAAGCAAACTTACATCCGGTGAAATAGCCTCATTAAGGTTTTTTTCAATTTGTGGAGCTATGTCAGTATAATTGTTGAGAATATCTGTCGATCTGGAATTAAGATTGTTAACGTTTTCCCCCAATTAGTTAATTTTGTCGAAAAAAACAAGGCCCTACAAGATGAAAATTATCAATGCAGGCCCAAACACTCAGAGCGTTTAATTAAGTCTACTATAAAATGACAACAATTCGTCGGAACCCGAATTTTGAAACCAATTTTTCTTTTTTATAATTTTAAGTTAAAGGCCAACTTTTAAATATTTTTTAGTTCCAAAATGGATGGAGAGCGCACATCTTGTGGAAAATGAATAATTTTTTTTAAATGAGAGCTTACCAAAATTTCGACATGTCCTCGAAGCCCGAATTAAAAAAAAAATATTCTTTTAAGTTAAAGGCCTAAAAGTATTTATTTTAGCTTAAAATGATAAATAAATAACGCCATTTTGTTCGGGCTCCAAAGGTCTGTTGGCATTCCTAATGGTCCCATCTCTACTGTTTTTGGTAGAAGTCTCCTGTTTATTCGAACCAAAACCTGTGACCTGTTTTTACTCTCGAAAAACCTGTTTTTTCTCAGAAATATTTAAAATTTCCAATCCGAAGAAAGCAACAAACGTACATTGGCAACTTCGGCGAATGAACGAACAAATTGAATTCATATTACCAATTTTGCAATTGAAAATTTATTCATTATTTTATTTATTTAAATAATAAACAGAAGGTTATGAGTAGTACGAATAGATTTATACACATGTTATATCCTTTAAATAATAAACAGAAGGTTATGAGAAGTACAAATAGATTTATTCACTGATTAAAGACGCTTTTTATAATCTGATCAAGTGAAGAGTGAAGAGTTTAAAAGTTGTAAGAAAATGCCGAATAAATACAAATGTGTTTTTTCGGGTAAACTTAAGCAAAAATATCCGTTTCTCGAAAAAGCTAATACTGAAAGTGATGTTCGCTGTAAAAAGTGTAACAAAGTGTTTTCCATTGCTTCAGGCGGCAATTCAGATATCCTTTGACATCATAAAAGGAACGTCCACCGTGAAGACTTAAATGCAGCTTCTGGCAGCCAAGGATTAATGATTTCTTTTCGTCACCATTCGACGCCACAATTGCAGCAATGGAAGTTGGCACTGAGTTTGATCAAGATGATGTGACTCTTTCCGATCATAACTCTTCGTAATAATAACGTTTTTATTTACTTTTTGAAGCCATGATAAGGTGCCAAATAATCTTTGCGTTTATTACTTACTATTTTTGCTAACCTGATCAATAAATAAGTTCTCAAATTAAACTCCTGTTTTCTACCTGTTTATTTAAAATAAAAATCTGTTTTTTTGTTCGATTTCGTGGATTTATTTATTTATTTATTGATTTTTTGGAATATCCTTAGGCTACAAGATAATATAGCTATCCTGAATTTGACAAGCTTAAGTCACAGCTACGTAATATTTAATTAATTAAATTTGATAAATAATTATTAAAACTACAATACTAATTTTTAAACTAATACAGATGATACAATGAAAAATTTTACAAAACATAATAAAATAAATGGTTTTGGGCAAGCTAATACTAAAAAAAAAAAAAAAAAACAATGAAAATATTTTAGTGAGTTCCTTCGCAAAAATTTTTGAAAATATGAAACTTGAACTGTTTTGCGTTACTAAAATTAAGTAATCGTGTTGGTAACGCATTCCAAAGACGAATTGCATGAACATAAAATTGTCGATCCGATATAAAAAATCAAACTGAACAATTTGTCTCGATCGAGCAGAACGAGAGAACTTTAGACGCAAATAAAGATAATCCGGCTCTTTAGTAAAAATGATTTTATGCAACTGCAGCAGAGTTCGAATATTCAATAAATCATCAAAAGAGACACCGAAGATTTTTTTCGAATAGGCAGATATTCGATCTGAACGCTTTAAGCCATAAATATACCTAGCTATATTGTTAAAGATAACGTTTAGTTTTTGTCTGCAATGACTGTCACAGTTGGCGAACAATTCACAGCCATAAAGCAATGTTGGAATGAGGTAACTTTTCGCTAACAATAGACGTATTTTAAATGGCGTGTAATACTGCGTAACCCATAATACCCGTAGCATGCTATATACCTTACTGATAGTTTTGAGTATATGATCATTCCAAGTTAGCGCTTTTTTGCAAACTATACCAAGACTATTTGCGTTACGTACCAGCTGAAGTTCAGAACCGTTAAGCAATATTTTAGGTAAAATATCATGGTCATGAGATCTTTTGCAAATCAATAAACTTTTTGATTTGTTGGGATTTAGGGTGAGGTCATTTGTTTCTGCCCAAATCTGAAGTCGGCTTAAGTCCTCGTTGAGCTCAGCGACGCAGGTATTGAGGCATTTGAGTTCACTACTTAAGTAGAGCTGAACGTCATCCGCATATAAGTGGATTTCACAACTTTTTAAGACATTTGGTAGGTCATTGGCATACATTACAAAAATCAAAGGCCCTAACACAGACCCTTGAGGAACGCCTTTAGGAACTGGCAGGAAATCAGAAATGAAACCATCTACACTTACTGCTTGCGTCCTGTCTGTAAGATATGATTTTAAGAGATCTATTGCTGTTTTTGAAAAAATGAATTGATTTTTAAGCTTAGAAAATAGAATAGCATGATTGACAGAATTGAACTCCTTCGAGTGTTAAGATAGATGCCTTATTCGCATCCAGTTCTGATCTTATATTTTCTGAGACATCAATAAGAGCTGTCAGGCAGCTACGCTTAGACCTGAAACCAGATTGACGCTCAGTTATGAGTTTAAATTTAAACAAAAAGTCACTAATCTGCTTGTGAGCAATATTTTCCAAAACTTTTGACACATATGGCAAGACTGCTATAGGCCTGAAATCACCATTGGCTTTAGGTAATGGGATGATTTTTGCTTTTTTCCAAGTTCTTGGGAATTCAGACGTGGTCAAAATTGTGTTGAAAAGGTGAGTGAAAAAAGGCAACAAAGTGGGCAACAGTGCTTTAATGAAAATAGGATTGATTTCATCGAAACCGATAGCATTGAATTTTACTTTCAAGAAGGCCTGCAATACCTCAAGCTGATCGACACAGGAAAAACTAAAAGAGTGTTCGGAGTGACTTGTAATTGCATCATTATTGCTGCTGTTCATGATGAAAAGTGCAGATAGGTTTAGAAAATCAGCGTTTATTCTGTTAATATCTACTTCTGAAAAATCTACTGGTGCTGAAGTTTTATTTTCAATCCCAATTTTACGAATACATTGCCATTTTTGTTTAGAGTCTATGCAGAAACTAAACTTATTATCATAAAATTTAATTTTTGCCGTTTTTGTCGCCATTGCAACATCGTTTCTCAGTTTTTTAAAATTTTCGTACATTTGTGGGGTTTTGTACCTTTTCCATTTATTATACGCCGTATTGCGATCAGTGATGAGTTTTTTAATGTTCTTATTGAACCATGATTTTTCTACACTCTGAACCCTTTTGATTTTTGAAGGAACAAAATGATGATATATTATTTTGTAGGAAACCGGCTTGTTCATCGGCAGTAACCATATCGTAGATCTGGGTCCAATCAATCATTTAAACTGCATCAATTAGCAGCGGATAATTTATATGTTTAAAATCCCGATAACTGAAAGTTTCTATGGATGTTGCAGTTTTGAAGTTAAATTTTAGAAATATAAGATCATGCTTGGAAAAAACTGGTGCTGATAGCTGATCATATAGAAGAACGTGTTCCAAGTTGCTAACAAAAAACAAATCTAGTAAGGTGCTACAAGTTTTAGTGAAATGAGTTGGTTGCACAGTGTTGACAGGATGAAGTCAATAGTTAACATTTTATGCACTAAATGATTTTCAACAATGATATTACTATTGAAGTCACCTGTTAAAATTATATTGTTATAAGTTAAAAACAAATTTTCTAATATATGCATAAAGGGTTCCAAGTCAACATTGCGATTGGGTCTGTAAGTACAGCCAATTAGAGCTTTTCCAGTGTTACTGTAAATTTCGAGAAATAAATACTCAATGTTGCTACCAAACGGAGACTTACAACATAGCTTACATTTAATTTCATTTCTAACATAAATAGCAACTCCACCTGCATGGCTCTCTCTATCTGCTCTGAAGAGTTTGTATCCATTGAGCTTAAACATCGAGTCGTTAAAACCCGGAGCAAACCATGATTGCGATATACAAATGATGTCAACGTCTGAAGCTTCAAACAGATAACGAAACTCAATTTTTTTAATGAGACTCTGCGCATTTAAATGACAGACACTAAGTCCTTTATACCGTTGGTTTAAGATACGAATCAGTTCGAAGCAATAGTCTTTGGAAAGGTGTTGGTAATTATGTGTCATTATTGGTTAAAATATGATTAAAAACAGTAACGCAAATACTTATATGCAAATGTAAAAAAAAGAAAGAAAAAAAATTCACTATCAGCTTTGCCCAGTTACAAAAAGTTAAAAAAAAAAATAAAAAACCTAAGGATATATAAAGTCGCTCTCCAATAACTGCTGTTATGATTTATGATTGCTGTCACTACGAAAAAAGTCGTTGCTCGTGTTCAATTCAATATCTCCATTATTAGCACTCACAAAATGGACGATTTGCCGTATCGAGAGCACGCGAGTAGCAGTTTCGTCGATGGTACGTTTGACATACACAAGCCCATGGCGAGTAAAAGCACAGTGCAATAGTTTTAGCTTTTTAAGCTTAATGGCTCTTTTTAAAATTAAATGGTTTTCATGAGTCAGACTTTCATTAACGTAGACAGGTGCATCTGATTCCATTCCAACGTGTCGTAACCGCAAACAGTCTTTAGATGTGCGCTTAAATTCTGAAATTGAATTTAGCAGTAGACTTTTTTCATGTGGCGATGATAGTTTGATGATGATTGGGGCATCAGTATAATTAGAAAAATTTTTCGACTTTTTAGTACGAAATGATCCTAAAACTGCAAGCGGCGGAGCATTAACTGCTTTGCACACCGAATCAAATAGCGCAGCTAAATTTTCGTTGACATCGAAAGTGATACCATGTATACGTACATCACATGCCACAGCCAAGTTATTTTGTTTAGCGAATTGCATTTTAATTGCGGTCATATCGCTAGATGATTTTAAACATTCAAGTTTAAAGACATCAAACTCCGTTCTGATTTTTTTCAGATCAGCTAACTCTTTCTCAATTATTTGCACTTGACTGTTAATTTCAGTGAACCTGTTATTTAATAAATTTATTTCGGACTCAAATTTTTCCGTGAGCCTATTTTCCAAAATGGAAAGTTTAGAAATTTAATAGTCGTGGATGTTTAAGAAAAACAATTAGATTAATGTCAAGTCTTTTTATTTGTACAATCGCTTTCGTTCGACTTCACCGGAAAAAGACTGAAACAAACAGAATTTTTTAAAAATGGCTGACACTTCTCAATTGTTACCATATCCAAATTTTCATTAAGAAATGGAACTGTCAAAAACAGCAAAGTATTGCCAGGTTATAAAACTTTATACAGAAATGAAAGTATTCAGATGACAAAATACAGCAAGATTAGTTGAATTGATGAACGAAGAGATTACAGTTCGGCCAATCTGAACATTTTGATTGACCACAATCAATTTTAATATGAATTACATTTCATGTTTTATACTAGAATAAAATAGTTTCTTAATGATAAATGTCCTAGTTCGATTAGTGTGGCTTCTCATTAGTTGTGACTTCAGCATCAGGCAGCTCCTCGCGTGGTAACCATCTACGTAATTTGATTGCCTCAACTATCCCGTTATATGGTAATTGAGTTATCTGACAATTCTCAACATCTTTTACTACGTAACGATCATTATTTAATACTTTGTGTATAACATAAGGACCACGGTATTTTTGAACAAATTTTTTATTTACTCCTATAGAAGTATCTATGTGTCTAATCACGACATAATCGCCCACTGAGTATTTTTTCGCAGGTACACTATATTTCAAAAAGTATTGCAAATTGTACTCCTGAGACTTTTGAATAGCATTTAGTGCATTTGATCTAACTTTATCTAGATTACGATTCAAACCTTTTTGGTTCTTTTCCTCTAAATGTTCGGTCAGTTCATCAACAATTTCACCTCGCTGACTTACACCGAATAGCAATTCACTTGGTGTATACTTAGTAGTACTGCTTACAGAATTATTAATGGCATATTCAACTTTAGAGAGTTGGGAACACCAGTCTGCATGTTCTACTGGCTCACTTAATTTACTTAGAACGGCCTTAAGCACCCTGTTAACATGTTCTACCTGGCCATTGGATTGAGGTGATGCCACCGCTACCTTAACATGGTCTACATTGCGTTTAAGAAGAAACTCACTGAACTCATTTGACGTAAAGCAAGTTCCTCGATCTGATATAACACGCCTCGGTCGACTATAATAGGAAAAATATTTATCAAGAGAGCAGCATACTTCTTTTGTACTAGTAGTATTAGTAGGATATAACCGAACAAATTTTGTAAACGCATCAATGACCACTAATATATGCTTTCGCTTTGAAGTGATGGATGGTAATGGACCAAAATGATCTATGTGTATTGTGTCAAATGGAATCGGTTTTTTCGGTATATTATGCAAATTATGTTCGTTAACACGAGCTGGTGCTGAATAGATAAAACGTATAAAACCTTCAATTTTCTTTTTCATATTTTCGAACCAATAATTTCTTCGAATTTGATCGTAACATTTGTCAACACCTAAGTGACCTATTTTTTCATGAATCATACGTATAACATTTTCTTCCATCTCTCGAGGAACATACAACATTAAACGATTTGAGTCACTCTTTCGAAAAACTAATTCATCATTTAGCTCATAACCAGCTACACAATCACTTTCTAATTTATTTAGTAGTTCTTTAATTTTATCGTCACGACTCTGAGCCACTTGGATTTGAAAATCCAAATCATTAGCATCAACAGAAGCTATCATTTGAACTTTATTTGGAATTTTGCAAGAAATACCGGAATAAACTTCATTTGTTGTATAAGGACAGCGACTCAGAGCATCAACATGACCCATGGTAGCACCAGGACGGTGATGTATAGTATAGTTATAATTTTCAAGCTCAAGTGCCCATCTTGCTATTCTCGGATTAACTTGTTTTTTGCTTAAAGTCATTGTAAGTGAATTACAGTCGGTAATGATTTTACATGGAATTCCTTCCAAATATACTCGAAACCTTCGAAGTGCATAAATAATGGAAAGGGTCTCTAATTCAAAGCTATGATATCTCGATTCGGTATCAGTCGTTGACTTCGAAAAGTACGCTACTGGATGAAATTTAGTATCTTCTTGCCTTTGCAATAAAACAGAACCAAAACCGTGACTACTGGCATCACAGTGAAGCTCAGTTTCGTTTTTTGGACTAAAAATAGACAAAATCGGTGCGCATACAAGCTTATCCTGTAACTCAACAAATGCACTAGAACAATCCTCGGAAAAATCGAATGAGGATTCCTTACGTAAAAGATTTAACAATGGTCTAGCTATCTTAGAAAATGATGGCACAAATTTTCTAAAATATGAAAACAGTCCAATGCATGTATGAAGTTCCTTTTGGTTCTTAGGAACAGGGTAGTTTCTTATCGCTCGAATATGCGAATCACTGGACCTTATACCTGACAAATTTACAGTATATCCTAAATAATCAAGTTCATTGTAACCAAATTTACATTTCTTTAACTTTAATTCCAGATTTCTCTCAGAAACTCTTTGTAAAACCTCTTTAACTGTTGACAAATGTGACTCAAAATCTTTTGAAGCAATTAAAATATCGTCAATATAAATAATTATTTTGTTTTTATCGATCAAATCACGAAATACGTTGTAGACGAATCTTTGGAAATGAGCGGGAGCATTTTTAAGCCCGAATGGCATTTTTAAGTATTCAAATTGTCCATGTGGTGTCACAAAAGATGTTAATGGAATTAAATCTTCCTCCATTGAGCACTGATTAAACCCATCTTTCAAGTCAAGTAAAGTAAACCACCCTTTTCCTGACATATACTCAACACAGTCTTCAATTAATGGCTACGGAAAATTATCACGAATTGTTTTTTTATTTAAAGCTCTATAATCGACACACATTCTAGTTTCGCCATTTTTCTTTTTGACCAAAACAATTGCGGAGGCATAAGGCGATTGGCTATGCTGGATAATTTTTCTTTTCAATAGATCGTCAGTGATTTTCCTAACTTCATCCCTATCCTTATAAGACAGTCGGCGCGGAGCACAGTGAAAGGGAGTATCATCTGTCAAACGTATTTTCATTTTATAATCATATTTTTCCCGAAAAATGATACCCGGTGACAAATAATGTTTATTTATTATTTCCCCTAAGCTATTAGTTTGCTTTTTATTCAAAACTGGATTAATATCTACTTCATTGCTAAATACAGATCGATCAATAGCACATGCTTCCATAAAAAAATTATTAACACATTCCTTATGAAAATCAATCCCAATTGACGATACACATTCAATTTTATTCTCAGCTAAATCATTTTGATTTAAAATTGAAGCACCAGATACCTGTCTACCAAAGCCACCAACTAATTGCTTACCATTTGTCAAATCATATGCAAAACTCGAATGATGTTTAGAAATCAAGGGATTTATTAATTCAATATTCAAATTTGTTTCATTTATTTTATCTGATTTTTTTAACTGTATTAAACGTATTTTAAACTTATGCATAAAGTCTCTTCCAAGTATAAGAGGCATTGACATTGTACCGTCAGGTATAACCAAAAAGCAAATAACTTTTACTTCATTTCGAAATTTGACTCTACAAAGTAGTGAACCATACATATATAATTTGCGTATCCCAAGACCTTGAAACATGGTGGGCACAAGAAAACTTGGTAGTTTGATGGACGATGGTATGCTTGAACGTTGAATGAGATTAATCGGACTACCAGAATCAATCAAAGCAAAAAATTTTATGAAATCAGTGCATATGGTTTGACAAGAATTACAAAAAGCCACACTCACCGTTTGCATAACACGAACATATGATTCATCGTCATATTCGGCAGCTTCAGACGAAACCACGGCAATATTTCGAGACTGCTGACGTTTTAACTTTGGGCAATCCTTATGGAAATGGCCCATCTGGTGGCAGGTAAAGCAGGAACCAGGTGGCCGCAATGGTTTCGGGCAAGCACTTTGATAATGCCCAAATTGCGAGCAGTTAAAACATCGGATTTGTTTTTCAGCCACAGCAGTAGCAGACACAACATGACTATTTGAAGATTTCAGATTTGGTCTTGGTATATTCGACCTTTGACGGCGCTCCTCGTTCCGGTCCATACGCTGAACAAGTTCATCAATAGTGCGAGCCCCATATAATATAGTGACATTGTTACTATTATCTGGAATGCCATCTATGATTATGTCAACCAATTCTTGTTCGTTGATATCGGATTTGGCAGCAATGGACTGCATAGCTACCACATAGCTGATGCAGGACTCCGTTGACTTCAAAGTACGCAAACGTAATTGACGATAAATTTCTTGACGCGTAACTGTACGACGAAACATCTTTATTAAAGAGACCTTCATATCGTCGTATTCAATAAGACCCAAATTAAAAACAAAATCTTTTGCCGTTCCCTCCAAGCGACGTCGAATTCCTAGACACATTTCTCGGTTTTTATAGCCACGAGCTTTAGTGTAGTCTTCAAATTGCATAAACCACCGATTTACATCATAGTGGTTATCACCACTAAACTTAGGCACAGCTGCATCTAGTTCTCCAAAATTTATCTGCCGTCTAACACTTGCATCACACTCGTTGGCCTCCAAACAATTTATCTGTCGTTTCAGTTCAAGCATCTCCCTATGCATTCTTAAAAGTTTTAACTTTTCTTCTAAAGTACGGGCCTCAGATCCATTAGTGTCGTCTACCATATGTTCACCGCGGGTGCTTGCACCATCAGAAGGTGCAAAGCAAGCAGCAGATTACGATGCTTGGTAATCGGTAATAAAATTTGTTGCAGAAGCAAAATCAGCAACAACATTAACCATTGGCTCTGCAACAGTATGCGAAGAACTACCAGTGTCAGCTGCACTATTCACTGATGCATCGGTATTGATCGTCTTGGCAAACGATACCATTGGAATACTGGTAACGACCACAGGAGCACTAGTGGTAGCAGCAACGACAGCGGAAGCGCACTGCATAACAGCAGATTCAGTAGCAGTATTAGAGGAGACGCCACCATTAGCAACAGTGACCCCAGAAGTTCCAGCAGCAGCTATATGGGCGCCAGTGTTAGCAGCAGCAACAGCAGTATTGGCAATAGGCACCGCGGGAGCGCTAGCAGTGACAGAAGGGGTGCTAATGAGCACAGCAGTATCCACGGAAGCCTCATTGACTGAAGAAGTTTTAGCAGCGGTGACCGCGGAAGCAATAGCAATGACAGCAGGGACCGCGGAAGCGCAAATTTCAGCTGCATTGACCTTGAGAGCGCCTGCGTTGACAGCAATATTCTCGGGAGCACCCGTATTAGCTACAGTTGCCAATAGGGCACTTGTTAAAACAGCAGTTGTGTCAGCGGTGACCACGGGAGCGCCAGTAGCAGTGTTGACGACAGGAGCGCCTCGTGTTTGTCGTGTAGGACGTTGGTTCATCATGAAAAATATACTTTTTAATCTTTTAACTTGTTTCCTTGTGAGATCTGGCGAGGTTTACCTCACATCTGAATTTTAATAGTCGTGGATGTTTAAGAAAAACACTTAGATTAATGTCAAGTCTTTTTATTTGTACAATCGCTTTCGTTCGACTTCACCGGAAAAAGACTGAAACAAACAGAATTTTTTAAAAATGGCTGACACTTTCCAATTGTTACCATATCCAAATTTTCATTAAAAAATGGAACTGTCAAAAACAGCTAAGTATTGCCAGGTTATAAAACTTTATACAGAAATGAAAGTATTCAGATGACAAAATACAGCAAGATTAGTTGAATTGATGAACGAAGAGATTACAGAAATAACTTTTTGAAATTGCTCATCAGCATGGGATTGCAATCTCTCTTCCATTGATTTTAAATGAGAGAGGATAGTTTTCGACAATTCCTCATCTCCTTGCTTATCAGAAGCTTTTTCATTGTTAGAAAATAGTTTTTGACGAAGAGCTAATGTATCCCTTAGCCTAATTGCAGCAGGTGATGACATTTTTATTTTATAATTTTAGTATAATTTATTTATTTAATTTAGATCGTACGACTATCTGACAACTCTCAAATAAGACGTGGTTTTAATTCGAAAATTGATGCATACTTTTGGGAATATCGTGGACATTAACCCTTTTCTAAATTGCGGTGAAAAGCTTATGCGTGTGTCATTACAGGTCAAAGTACAAACTGCGCTTAAATTTGCAGCACCGCCTCTTCAACACAAGAAATTTTAAAAGAGGATCCACTCACCGCACATGCATAAACTCGAAAACATTCAATTTCCAGGCGATTGGATGCACCAGACACGCAAATTAGCCCACAGTTCAGTCCTGTCTGCTGTTTTTACGGAGCACAAAATTTCCACTTGTCACTTTTTCACGAGTTGCCAGATTAAAGTCCTTTCTCCTTTTTTTTAGCAAAAATGAGATGCGACCATTAGGCATTCCGGTTGGCTTTAATTAAAAAAAAATCTGTTTATTTCCAACAAGATTTGCGCTCTATAATAATTTTCGAAGTAAAAAAAACTAAAAGACAACGCCAAAAAATGATTTTATTAAAATTTTTTGGTTCAAAAATGGTTAAAGAACGCAAATCTGATCGGAAATCAGCAGTTTTTTTAAATAATAGCTTACGGAAATTCTAACAAATTTTTGGAGCTTGCATTTATTTTATTAAGTAGTAGAAAACGTTATAAAATATATAGTTATCACAC
Source organism: Meiosimyza platycephala (assembly GCA_963662105.1). NCBI lineage: Eukaryota > Metazoa > Arthropoda > Insecta > Diptera > Lauxaniidae > Meiosimyza > Meiosimyza platycephala. Next base: position 44,589,543 of record OY759211.1, read on the forward strand.
AATTTACAGAGATCTGGCATATTACCTTACAGCTTTAAAATTTTAATTAACTTATTTGAATTATATATGTACATACATATTGAATAGTTAAATTGCGAAAGAAAACTACAATAAAAACCTTCGAATAAAGACTTAAAACTAAGGGATGACTAGAAATGGCAAACATTTTATTTTTATCATTTTTTATTAATTTTTTTTTTCCTAAAAATTATAAAAATATATGTATACATTATTAAATTAACAAATGAAATAACAGAAATAGACACGCATTAAATGTATGACATGATTTAAGAATTGACATTATAATAAAGAGTTTTGACGAAAAAGATAAGGGGTCGTTCATAAATTACGTAAGACAATTTCATGACATTTTTGACCCCCCCCCCTCTCCCCCGAGTAAGATTTCGTAAGATTCTTACAACTCCCCCCCCCCCTCCCTAAATCTTACGTAAGATTTATGCGTCGGTGTTCAAATTTCAAAAATACTTATGTTCATATTTAAGTAAAATAAATGTTTAAATTAGTATTTAGCTTAAATTAATGTTAAAATTTAAATTAAATAAATTTTAAAATAAAAATATAAAAATAAGAGGAAAATAAGAGAAAACATCGATTATTTTTAATTTTTCTTCATAATATTAGACCACGTCGTAGCAATCTATTTTTTTTTATGTTTTGACAACAACATTTCAACGTTTACGCATCTGCGTCACGGTTGGCTGGAAAAAGGCTTAACCCTCAAGTTGCATCCTTCCGAAAATTCATGGTGCTCCATATTTGAGGTACCTCATTGATCATTTTTCTGCAAAAAAAAAATCCCCCAGGCGCTTTTTTTTTAAACCTAATTTTTATGTTTTTCGCCTGAAAAGCTGATTTCACTTTTTTACAATCAAAATGTTCCATTGATAAGAAAATACTTTTCTTATGTACTTTTTTCTGCTGAATTCGAAAATGAAAATAAAAATTTTTTGAATGGCACAGTTTTCGAGATATTGTGGTTTTTTCATTTTTCCGACATTCTTTCACTTTGAAATTCACATCTTGAGTTATAAATGTTCAATGTCATCGTATTTATTTGAAGGTATTAAAATGACAAATAAACGTGTATAATTACATATTTCATTGAGTTAACGATGAAAACAGGCCAGATTTTTAAAAAAATTAAATTTTACATTTGATTCTGTGGCCACGGAAAAATAGAAATAAAATAAACAAAAATAGTTTTACTTAATGCTCGTAGAGCTGATACTTTTACGCAAAAATGAAGATCCATTAGAAGAAAATCGAGCATAAAATGACAACGTCAGAAGCGATTGAATGAGTGAATCCAATGCCACATTTTCTGAATATATTAACTTTTTCAACAATTTGTTGAGTCTAATCGTTACAAAAAAAAATTTCTAATTTGTTCGACCTCTCATCAAAGGAACAAACACAAAAACCGAATACCTTATAGCGTCGATTTGTCAGCGCTGGGCATTCACAAAGATAATGAAAGACAGACTCTTCGACGTCAGGATCTTTACAGCTTCTATAAAGATCCCCTACGTCAGAAAGCCCTAGTCTTGAGGCATGCTTGCCTATAAAATAGTGTCCTGTAATAACATCTACAAAGATTCTCAGGGTTTGTTTGTCTAATGAGATCACTTTTCGCGTTCTATTAGCCTCATAAAAAGGCCAGGTTGCCCTCGACGTACAACATCTTGTCAGGTTAGACCATCTTGTGTTAGCCCAATTTATACATTTTGAATCAATTTTGGCCCTAATAAGGTTAGTGGTTTAATAATGTCAGGTTCAGAAATAATGTCAATTTTAGAGCCTTTCCTAGCAAGCTCATCTGCAGTTTCGTTGCCAATGAAGTCGCTATGTCCAGGCACCCAACATACGGATAAGTTGCATTTTCCGCCTATTTCACTTAGTGATTTCTTGCAATCTGGGACCAAGCGAGATTTGATAATATTAGAGCCAACGGCCTTAATGGCTGCATGGCTATCGACGTATATAACAAAACTGTCCCTACGCTCAAAAATTTTAGATTCAATAATTTGGCATGCCTTCCAGACAGCAAAAATTTCCGCTTGAAATACACTACAGTAACAGGGTAAAGCAAAAGATTCACTGATGCTTAAGTCACAAGAAAAAATTTCAGCCCTTGTACTGTCAGTATATATTTCTTTGGAATTCGAAATAGGAGTCCAACCCTTCCTTTCAGGTATTTTCACTTGAAAGTTGGTTGAGAACGTAAGAGTGGGGGTGATATAATCAGTCCTACTTTGAATGTCACAGCCAGGAAATTGAGCGATAATACTACCATGGCCGTAGGGTTTCGATTTCAAAAACCAGATTCCCTCAGTCTAATAGCACTTTTTGCTGCAGTCCCTTTACTGAAAATGTCAAGAGGCTCTAAATAGAGGAAAGTGTCGAGAGCAGCAGACGGAGTAGTTTTTACTGCTCCGCATACTCCAATAGCTGCCATTCTTTGAATTTTTGATAAGATTGCCAAATAAGTTTGCTTGTCTAAAGCCTTCCACCATACAAGAATTCCATGTGTCGGAACTGGTCTGATGATGGCTTTATACATCCACAGAACTATTTTTGGCTTAAGTCCCCAAGATTTGTTAAACATCCTCTTACACGTATAAAAAGCAACACATGCTTTTCGTGCTCTTTCCTCTATGTTTAGCCTCCAAGACAATTTTCTGTCAAGTATTACGCCCAAATATTTGGCACTCTCTCGAGGTAACAAACAAATGTCGTTAAGAACTGGAAGCTTAAAACTTGGTACATTGTGCTTATTTGCAAAGACGAACCAATCCATTTTCTGGGCGTTAATGCTAAGTCCACATTTTGTGGTCCATAATTTTATGTTTTTAAAAGTTTGGGACATAATAACACTTAAAATATTTAAGTCTTTACCAGACTCAAGCAAAAGAAGATCATCAGCGTACGCTACCACTTTGACACCTTGTCAACTAATGAATCGCAGCAAATTGTCTACAACAAGAATCCAAAGTAATGGTGATAAAACACCACCCTGTGGTGTACCCATTGATACAGATCTAATGAGCGAGCTACCTCCTAGCTCTGACGAAATCGTCCTGTTCAGAAGCATGTTTTTAACAATTAATTGAACACATTCTTCCGTGCCAATGCGGTTTAGGGCCGCAATCATGGCGCTAGGAAGAATATCAATATATATATCTATCAATATATATCTATATCAATAAAGGCGCCAAGTGTAAATTCCTTATGGAAGAGAGATTTTTCGATAACAGTCACAGCATCATGCAAAGCTGTTTCTGTTGATTTCCTCTTCATATATGCATGCTGATCATTAGATAATCCATAAGCTGCTGCCTTATCGCGCAAATGATAATCCAACAATCTCTCAAAAGTTTTTAACAGAAATGAAGATAAACTGATAGGTCTAAAATCATTTGCTGTTACATGGCTAGATTTTCCTGCTTTTGGAATAAAAGAGACTTTCACTTTTTTCCATTCTAAAGGCAGGAGGCGTAAAACTAGACAGCTCCTATAAATAACCTTCAACCAACTCAGAAGGATGCTAGGGGCTCCTTGAATCATTTTTGGAATGACACAATCGAGCCCTGGAGATTTATAAAGTGCAAAAGAACTAATAGCTAATCTAACTTTTTCGTCAGATACAATAGTTAATGCTAAATTAAAGTCGAAGTACTAGAGAAATTTTGAAAACCTGATGAGTTTTCTGGAAAATGTACATCAAAAAGCAAACTTAGTGTGTCTTTCGGGGACTCAGTCCATAACCCATTTGGACATTTCAGGCTGCTTAATTGTAATGATGCTTTAGTAAGAATTTTCCTGAGCCTTCCCGATTGGTTGATGCTCTCTATTGAATTGCATAGGACACGCCAGGATGAACGTTTCGCAATTCGAACAGTTTTCTTAAAAACTTTTAAATGAAATCTGTAAACTGTCCAGTCCACTGCCGAGCCGCTTTTCCGTGCAACGTTAAACAGCATCCTTGCGGTGGTACGACTTATTTGCACACTTTCATTCCACCAGGGTGGTAACTTCTTTTTTGAGGTTCTACGTAGTGGGCAAGACTTTTCAAAAGCTAAACATAATTTTGTTGTAAGGTCGTTCACATCCCTGTCAATTTGCTCTGAGCTTTCCAGCTTCTCCAATTTCGGAGGAGCTAGGTCCTTAGCAAGAAAATAAGCAAATTTCGACCACTTTGTTTTCAAAGGATTTCGAAATTTAACTTCTTCGATTTTAAATCGACAAATAGAAAAAGTAATGTACCTGTGATCAGATAAAGTGGCATTATCAGAAACGAGCCAGTTATCAACTTTCAGTGAATTAGACTCTGTGATTAAGGTAATATCCAAAACTTCAGATCTTGCACGAGTTACAAAAGTTTCCTTTATTGCAAATTAAAAGAGAAGAATTAATAATAAAATCAAAAAGAGACTCACCGCGGACATTTATACCCGTACTGCCCCATTGTGTATGATGTGAATTGGCATCAGCAGCTATCGCTAAATCCAATCCACGCGAGACAGCTCAGTTATAAGCTGTTACAACTTCTGCAGTGGGTGCTGGAGATCCATGTGGAAGATAAGCAGACGCCAAAAGAAATGGCCTACATCGGCCATCATCAGCGCGAATTACAACTATATCGTCAGTGCATAAGTAAGGCAAAAGAGAAATATTTATGTCCTTAGGAGCCAAGATGCCAGCTCTAGCCCTGCTATGACTTGTAGGTGGATTTTGAAAAATTTTGAAGTCGCTATGGCTAAGACCACGAATTCTATCTTCAGAAATCCATGGTTCCTGAATTGAAGCGACATCAAGGCGTTCCCCAGCAAGAAACGCTAAAAGAGAGGCAGAGGCCGCCTTACAATGCTGGAGGTTGATTTGAACAAGTCTCATCCACGGTTTTAGTGGTGGGAGCGTCTTTATCAATAATAGGAGGAGTAGGTTCTTTTTCAACATCATCGTCGTCAAAGAACTTGCAAAAAACCACTCCAGCAGTGAAAGTCAGCTTATTGCCCTTACTCTTAATAAATTTCATGGCTTCCAGTCCAGTTTCAATAATGAAACTCTGGCCACTCTCGCTTTTTCTCAGCCCGAATATTTCGCAACTCCTCAGTCGCTAACTCGGGATTTTGAAATTGGAGCAATCTCAGTATTTTCTCCTTTTCAACTCTGCCCATAGACTGGGGAGTTGCGAATTCATCCAGAGCCCACCCATCTGAGACACGCATGATGTGATAAAGTCGAGAGAGTATTGATCCATGCAGTCAATTACTCTAAAACCATGTTGCCAACTCATGGCATCAAATTGGGGTGACCGGGCGTCTGGTGAAGCGGTACAGAGGTCTATGAGCTTATCCCTAAGGAAAGCTGTTATTAAACCCCATCTATCCTCTGGGATAGTACCGTTCCCATTACCCTCATCTACCAAACTAACTTTGAAGCATTCCTTTGCTACATCGCTAAAGGTGCTGCCTTTACCTGCCTTCGGAACCTTTTTCAGTGAAACCATTTTCGGTAAAGCCTTCTTCGGCTTCTTTTGCGAACCACGAGGGCCCGAAAACTCTGCCGAGCAATTCCTTTTACCACTTTTATGAAGGACAGGACAATTTTGCACTTCTGTAGAGGTGCGAATAATTTTGGACCTTTTTTCAGGCTCCTTTTTACTAAGTTTATCTTTAGCGTTGAGCCGCTTAACAATAAAATTTGCAGAACTGACATCTCGTCGGGCCTGCTGGCGAGGAGTAAATACTCTCTTAGATTCACCTAAACTCTTCATCTTCGAAGAGCCAGCGGATGCTAGTTCTGCATTTCCACAGGACTCGCTACCCTGAGGCGTTCCAATCGGCGTCGGTGGTGGACTGCGCAGAAGAGCCTCCTCATCGATTTCCATCGTAGCGCTTACGGTGTTAGCACTCATTACTTTTAAGTAAAAATCACTTTATTAATAAGCGAACCGGACTCTTGCACACACGCACATGTATGCATTAAATACACACACACACATGAACATGTATGAAAGAATCTATATGCATGCATGCAAAAACCATTCAAAAATGAAAAATATTTTTCAGTTTAAATAGCAATGACATGCATACACTATGCGCATAAAAATAAATAAATTTATTAAAATCGCGAATTTTTTTTTTAAATTTATTAAAATTTATTAAAATCGCGTAATATTTAAAATTTATTAAAATAACGGGGAAACTTCAGTTTATATTAATATTTTTCCGCGGGTGTAAATGGCAAAAATTCACAAAGTGAGGCCAAGCACAAAGAGATGTAGAAAATAACAACAAAGCACAGTGTTGTTCTTGTGTTATTACGGTGTACAGTGTATCACTTTCATAGTAGCCGCGGCCAAAAATAGTAAACGTTGTTCAATTGTAATGAAATTTGGTATATGATGTTTTTTTGGCATTATTAAAAAAAAATAGAGAAATCATCAAAATCGGCCCATTGACACGCCTACCTCCCATACAAAAAAAAATTTATTTGCTTTAAGTTCGTTATTTTTGACACTAGAAAGATTAAATTTGGTGTGTGATGTTTTTTTGACATAATTAAGAAAACTTAGAAAAATCATAAAAATCGGGCCATTGACACGCCCACCTCTCATATAAAATTAACCTTTTAATTGCTTTAAGTTCTTTATTTTTGACACTAGAAAGATTAAATTTGGTGTTTGATGTTTTTTTTTTTGGCCTAATTTAGAGAAAACATTAAAATCTGGCTATTACCACGCCCACCTCCCATATAAAATCAACCTTTTATTTGCTTAAAGTTCGTTATTTTTGACACTAGAAAGATTAAATTTGGTATGTGATGCTTTTTTGACGTAATTAACAAAACTTAGAAAAATCACAAAAATCTGGCCATTGCCACGCTCTCCTTCCATATCAAATTAACCTATTTTGGCTTCACCTTTTCGCCATACATAAACAAATTCACTCACTTTGATAGCAGATGCCACTAGAAATTTTGAAAAAAAGTTAATTTGACGAACACTAAACAAAAAAATACTTGGAATATGATTAAACTTACTTTTAAACTTTAATTAGAGCAAAACTTTAAAAGTGGTTTAGGTGTATTTTAATTTTCTTGTAAACTTTTTAATGAAATTATTAAACTTTTAAGTAGGCTCAAGGTCCAATTTAATGAAAAACTTTTATCTATTGATCATATATAATTTTTATTACCAATATTTCGACAACCTTTGGTAGTCATCTTCAGGGTAATCTGTTCGAAAAATATATTTTACAACAATTAGAATAATATAAACAATAAACAACACAAATAATAACTTACGTATGTCAGCTTCAAATAAATAATTACTTTAAAAATAAATAATCACTTAAAACTAACAAAAACGGTGGATAAAACAAAAACATAAATATTGCACAGGAATATTGCACAAATTTAAAGAGTTTTTGTAAATAAATGATTTTTAATGATGTTATGATATTTTAAGCAATGCGAGTTATTCCAATATAACGGAATTTAACATTTGTTTACAATGTAAACAATGTACTTAGTACTGCCAGATTAGAAAACTTTATTAAATTTTTTTAATATAAAACATGCTTATATTTGATCATGGAATCTTCCTCCAAAAAATAACGAACTTTAAGCAATTAAAAGGTTAATTTTATATGGGAGGTGGACGTGGCAATGGCCAGATTTTTATGATTTTTCTAACTGTTTCTAAATTATGCCAAAAAAAACATCAAACACCAAATTTAATAATTTTAGTGTCAAAAATAAAGAAATTAATGCAATTAAAATGTTAATTTATATGGGAGGTGGGCGTGGCAATGTCCAGATCTTTGTGATTTTTCAAAATTTTCTTAATAATGCCAAAAAAACATCATATACAAAATTTCATTACAATTGAAGAACGTTTACTATTTTGGGCGCTGTTACTATGGAAGATACATTGTGAAAAATGTTGAAAAAAAGTTAACTTGGCGCACCCCAACGCAAGAAAATTCTTTTGATTATGATTTTACATAGCTTTATACGTTATTTAACGCTGGAACCTCAAAAGTGGTTTTAGGTGTACATATTTTAATTTTCTTCTTCTAAAGTTTTTAATGATCTTGCGATTTTTTGAGTAAACCTAACTATTTTAATATAGCAGAATTTTACATTTGTTTACAGTGTATGCAATTTTATTAATATTTCTATATTTTTTTTTCATATATGACATGTCTATATTTGCTCATGAAATCTTCTTCAGAAAGGGTACAAAAGTGTGGGATAGAAAACAAGCCAACATACAGAGGAAAAGTTGAATTTGATACTGTACATTTAATAAAGCATACATTTTTAAGTAGTTAAAGCATTTTAATTAAATTTTGGGATTTTCTTATTTGAAGTATGTTCTTTAATCTGCATAAAAATTTAAGTCAAAAAATTATTTTCATTTTTACAATTTATGGCCGCACCTGTTACACTGTGCGGTGCCGCAACCACACGTACATACAAATGCAAAAAATGTATGTCTCTTTGCTTCAATTGTGAAAATATACTTAAAATTATTTTTATTTTGAAGCAATTGATTAATTATAAAAAACAAAGATTTTAACACTTTATGGAACCAAATAAAAGGAAAGGAAATTCAAAGCAAAAACAAAAACGATGATTTTTTTTGCACTTTTCCGCGCCGAAAATCGGTTTCGATAAACTTTGAATTTTTCTTTAATAAAACAACGCAAATGATTTTCTATCAATTTGCTTTTGATAAACACAATTCACTTTACCGAAATAAATTGATATTGAAATTTTTAGAATATTTTAAACAAGTAATTTTAATTAAAAACTTTAATAAGTCGCGAGCTCGAACGTTTTTTCACTTTCGTCGCGTAGGGTTGCCAACGAATTCGGGGGATACTTGCAGTTCTTTTAGGAACAAAAGATTCATCAGGAGTATTCGAAATATAATCCGTTACAGCTGTTTTGTTACAAATTGATATATTTTGAGCCAAATTTTTTTCGACTGATTCGTCAGAAGTCTCTAAATCTGACGAGCTTTCCTCATTATAATTTTCCGAGCTCCCGGAAGAAAAGTCTCCTAGGTTAATATCCGTATCACTCTCACTTTCTTTCTCTAATATATTTCATATACCTTCTGCATCCATGATTTTTATTCTGACCTAGTGCTTCACCGAGAACGAGGCGAGGCGAGATTCGAGTTGTTCTCGCTCTCGCCTCGTTTTATAAATTTGAGTCTCGCCTCGCCTCGTTCTCGGCCGAGAACTTGCCATCACACATCTCGCCTCGCCTCGCCTCGCCTCGCCTCGCCTCGCCTCGCCTCGCCTCGCCTCGCCTCGCCTCGCCTCGCCTCGCCTCGCCTCGCCTCGCCTCGCCTCGTCAAAACCTCGCCTCGCTTCGGTAAAAAGCGAGGTTTTTATGAAAATGAAAAATGGATGGATGTCTCTGCGGATTTCTATAATTTTAGGTACTCAGATTACGAATATATTCATGAAAGTACTGAACTGGTTCTAGTTTTTAAGATATTGATGTATTTATCTATAACTATATGAAACAAAGTCGGGTTAGTTACACTCTGTATAACTCAAAAACGGCTGGACCGATTTTAATGGTCTCAAATTTTTTTGGATTTGTCTCCGCCCCGAAAATGACATTTTCTACAAAAATTTTATTTAAGGTAAATATTTAGGGTGGCCCTTATACAAAACTTTTTTAAAATTAATGATCTTTGATTTGCTGGATTTGTCTTCGCCCCAAAAATAACAAAGGCTTTAAAAATTTAATTATGGGTGCATATTTAGGGTATAATTTTAAAATAGCATTTTCGCAAAGACCACGTGATCGATTCAAACCGAATTTACACCACGTAGCTCTTATATTAAGTGGCATAGCTTACGCTATATGATAAGTATTATCAACTACTTGACACAGGTGAATAAAACTTTTTTTATATCTCAGTAACTATATCACGTAGATGGATAAGATTTGGTACATATCTACTATTATTAAACGAGCAATAATTGTATGTATTTATATATATATATATATATATATTTTCAGACTTTATTTCCAAAACGGGTGCAGCGATTTTGATGAAACTTGGGGATTAGGTACATATGTGAACAAAACTAGGATTGGGCTGGGTTTTAACTTATCAAAGACTCCTGGAGGGGCGTGGCACAGCCCTAAACTTTTATTTTCATAACATCATATCTCGAAAACTATTCAAGATATTGTGATGAAATTTGGTACACAGATGCAGATCATAAATGTCTTAAATTTTGCCAAAAGTGGGCGGAATCGGAAAAGTGGGCGTGGCATTTTTCAATAATTGAAAATTTTGATTCAATATTACTCAAAAACGGCACTGACGATTTTCATAAAAATTTTATAGATAATACCACTAAAAGCAGTCATCATAACGTGCTATGTCACTATACTGGCAAAATTCGTTGAAGGGCGTGGCACAGCCCACAATATTTATAAACATTATAATAAGAGAATTAACAACACAATCGTTCTGAAATTTCATATGGTGGATATACTTGATATAAGGTACCTCAAGACGAAAAATGGGTGCAATAGTACCAGTGGGCGTGGCACCTCCCATACAAGCAAAACAAGTTAAATGTTATATTTATTGTACTATGAGAGTAATCTCCTTAAAATTTGGTGAGGAGTTGTCGGTTACTATAAGCTTTGAAATAAAATGCATTTCGACGGGATTGCTTCAGTGGGCGTGGCACCTCCCATACAAACAAAAACCGTTAAATGTTATATTAAGTGCACTATGGTAGTAATCTCAATAAAATTTTGTACAGAGATGTCGGTTACCAAAAATTTTTAAGTTAAATGGATTTCGACGAGATTTCGTTAGTGGGCGTGGCACGTCCCATATATACGAAAATCGTTGAATGTTGTATTTAGTGCACTATGGGAGGTATTTTCTTTAAATTTGGTGTAGAGGTGTAGATTACTATAAGCTTTGAAATTATATGGATTTCAACGGGATTGCGTAAATGGGCGTGGCACCTCCCATACGTACGAAAAACGTTAAATGTTATTTAGTGTACTATGGGAGTAATTATTTTAAATTTTTTGTTCTAATCGATAGAGAAAGCACGAAAAATAAAAAAAATTTTTTGCTCCAATAGACTTTTAATTACAGTGGTGTAGTGTTAATATTGTAGTGGTCAATTTTAATATTTGACCACTTAGTGCGTCCTGAGCGATTTGCGGAATTCGTGGCTGTAAGGAAATTTTCCTTGTCCTTTGGAGTATCCCGGAAGTAGTCACTCCAAAAGTGACTACTCATCGAGGCGGTTCACTCCGAGTCACTTTGGGTCACTTGGAGTCACCGAGATGAGAGAAAATCGCGATTTTGTGGTTTGCGTGCGATTTTTGTAGAATTGGTCTATAACACCTATAGGCCACGTTGGTGCAAACTCTTATCGCACCTAATTATGTGTTGCGATGCGTGCGATTTTTTGGATATTATTGCTGTAAGGATATATTCCTTGTCCTTTGGAGTATCCCGGAAGTAATCACTCCATAAGTGACTACTCATCGAGGCGGTTCACTCCGAGTCACTTTGGGTCACTTGGAGTCACCGAGATGAGAGAAAATCGCAATTTTGTGGTTTGCGTGCGATTTTTGTAGAATTGGTCTATAACACCTATAGGCCACGTTGGTGCATACTCTTATCGCACCTAATTATGCTTTGCGATGCGTGCGATTTTTTGGATATTATTGCTGTAAGGATATTTTCCTTATCCTTTGGAGTATCCCGGAAGTAGTCACACCATAAGTGACTACTTATCGAGGCGGTTCACTCCGAGTCACTTTGGGTCACTTGGAGTCACCGAGGTGCGTGGAAATCGCAATTTTGTGGTTTGCGTGCGATTTTGGTAGAATTGGTCTATAACACCTATAGGCCACGTTGGTGCAAACTCTTATCGCACCTAATTATGTTTTGCGATGCGTGCGATTTTTTGGATATTATTGCCTTAAGGATATTTTCCTTGTCCTTTGGAGTATCCCGGAAGTAGTCACTCCATAAGTGACTACTTATCGAGGCGGTTCACTCCGAGTCACTTTGGGCCACTTGGAGTCACCGAGGTGAGTGAAAATCGCAATTTTGTGGTTTGCGTGCGATTTTGGTAAAATTGGTCTATAACACCTATAGGCCACGTTGGTGGAAACTCTTATCGCACCTAATTATGTTTTGCGATGCGTGCGATTTTTTGATAATTATTGCTGCAAGTATATTTTCCTTGTTCTTTGGAGTATCCCGGAGATAGTCACTCCATAAGTGACTACTTATCGAGGCGGTTCACTCCGAGTCACTTTGGGTCACTTGGAGTCACCGAGGTGAGTGAAAGTCGCGATTTTGTGGTTTGCGTGCGATTTTTGTAGAATTGGTCTATAACACCTACACGGAAAAAACGAAACTCGAAATTATTGTAAATATTAATCAAAATTTAAGAAAAATTAGTAGGTAATTTAGTAATTTAGAAACGGTTCGAGTGTCTATTAAAAATTACTAAGCGTAATATAAAAATTGCATCAAGCAGGCATTTATTTTTCGAATGCAAGTTTTTAATTTTTACAAAGTAGATTTTAAAATTTCTGCAATAATTTATTATATTTTAAAAGGACTGTACTATTTTTTAAAAAGTACATTATAAAGTTTTTATGATGAAATAATAATAACTGAAATTTATTTTTAAAATTTTTTGTGTGTTGAACAAAATTGGGACGGCCAGCGAGTTTCCGTTGCCGCTTTCCCGACCCCGTCACAATTCTGTTCAACACATTACTTCAAAGCCAATTAGTAAGAGTTTGGCAAGCCTTATATATTTATTTTTTTGCATGAACATGTTGAGAACTCAAACAGAGTACAAATTAAACACAAAAGAGAAATAAAATTCAATATAATAAAATTAATAACCTTGAAATAATTTTTCTATAACTACTTTTTAAAAATTATAAAGCGGGAATCATATATTACAATTTGAAATATATAAAAATTCTAATGTGGCAATTTATTAAAATTTAATAAATTCTTTGTAAAATTTCAAAGTTTTTAGGGGATAATTAAAATGAAGAAAATAATTTTTAATATGCACTTATTAAAAAATGTTAAATGAAAATATTTACAAACTAGAATAGAATTTTTAATAAGGATTTTCTATTTATTACTATAAAAAAGTAATATTTGTTTTCAGATTTTAATTTTTATAATCTCTTATTAATTTTTAATAAAACTTGAGTTGGTGTTTTTTCCGTGTATGGGCCACGTTGGTACAAACTCTTAGCTCATCTAATTATGTTTTGCGGTGCGTGCGAGATTTTGATTTTATTACTGTAAGGATATTTTCCTTGTTCTTCGGATTATCCCGGAGGTAATCACTGCATAAGTGACTACTCATCGAGGTGGTTCACTCCAAGTCACTTTGGGTTACTTGGAGTCACCGAGATGAGTGAAAATCGTGCGTGCGAGATTTTGATTTTATTACTGTAAGGATATTTTCCTTGTTCTTCGGATTATCCCGGAGGTAATCACTCCATAAGTGACTACTCATCGAGGTGGTTCACTCCAAGTCACTTTGGGTTACTTGGAGTCACCGAGATGAGTGAATATCGCGATATTGCGGTTTGCGTGCGATTTTTGTAGAATTGCTCTATAACACCTATTGGCCACGTTGGTGTAAAAACTTTGCGCACCTAATAACGTTTTGCGGTGCGTGCGATTTTTTGGATTTTATTGCTGAAGGATATTTTCCTTGTTCTTCGGACTATCCCGGAGGTAATTACTCCATAACTAACTACTCATCGAGGCGGTTCACCCTGAGTCACTTTGGGTGACTTGGAGTCACCGAGGTGAGTGAAAATAGAATAATGCCAATAGAATGTAACGAAATGTAGGAAAAGATAAATATTTTTTTATAGTAAATAAAGAACTAGCATAAGTTTTAATTCAAATTATTGACCGATCAATGATCGGTTTCCAGGTACTAATTATTATAGTTTGTAAAAGATTCGTAGTTTAGTTTGATTTGGAAAAAATGGGCAATGCCACGCCGTCTCATATAAGAAAAGAATTAAATTAATCGTATCTCACCAATCATCGTATATGTATTATTCAATCCACCCAAAATAAAAACACATATTTCATTTCTTTAGGTGTAGCAACGCGTGTCGGGCTTTGCTAGTTGAATGTACATATGCAGGCCTGATACATGTATAATTTTTTTCATTTTCATAAAAACCTCGCTTTTTACCGAGGCGAGGTTTCGACGAGGCGAGGCGAGGCGAGGTGCCGGTGTGTCTCGCCTCGCCTCGGTCGAGCGAGGCAAATTTTTTGTTCCACCTCGCCTCGCTCTCGCCTCGTAGAACGAGGTTGCCTCGCAGCCTCGGTGAAGCACTATTCTGACCTATGTACATATAACATATAACTATAACTTTTTTTTCCAGCGGACTATTGGTACATATGTGTACCGCCATACTAGACGGATGTTACATATATGTACCAATAGTAAAATTTTTAAAAAAATCCTCTTTTTCTAATAAATAGAACTTACCTGCTGAAAGCAAACACTGAAACTAAAATAATGTTGCACTATAATCTTTGTTTTTTTATAATCTGGTTTGATTTTACCGTTATTCTGCATATAAAACTGAATTCACTCTTGGTTTTCTTTCGCATACAAAAAACACAAAACTAAGCAGTTCAAATATACAAGATTAAGCAATATTATTGAGAAATGTTCTATAGACGATTTGATACATGTTTGGATAAAATACAGTGAAAATTAGAAATTTTAGGGATGTTTAAAAATTGGTGGTACATATGTGTACCATCCGGGGCGAAAGAGTTAACAGCTAATTGTGTGATAACTTGAAATTGCTGTTCTTTAGAATTACATAATTTGAGCTTAGAAATAATTTCAAGAGTAAGTTGAGAAATCTCTTCTTCAGAGTACAAATTATTTTTCTTCTCCTGGTTAGATGTGCCGATATACGATGGCCACATTGTTGTTGTTGTGGGAGTCATCTGATCTTGTGGAACGTATTGATTAAATGAACTGTCTCTTTTCTTAGAGAGCGGAAGAAAAGAATTTGGATTGTTGTGGTATTGGAGAAAACGAACAACTGAGTTTTGATTAGGTGATCTGTTATTGTTGTTACAAGAATTTGCTTTTGTTGGTATAAATGAAACACGTATATTCTCTTTTTCAACTTATCTTTAATTTGGAGATATGCATCGCGGTTAGGACAGTTGAATTATGGGTGTTATTACAATTAGCACAGCGAATTTTTTCAAATGATTGCCAGTCAATAGTTTTATGCTTTTCAGTACAGTTAGCACATTTCACTTTAATATTGCGACCTCTTTCACCGTGGCCAAACATTTGACAATTGTAACATTGAACAAGTTTGTTTTGTATTTTTTTCTGGAAGTCCCAGATTATTGTGTTAAAGAGTACTTTAAAATTTTTGCGTAGTTCATGTACAGAACCGTTCTCAAAATAAACTATATAGAGAGTGTCAGAGAAACTGTCATATTTTTTTGTTGTTATTTTAACATCTTTGAATTTAAGCCGAGTGAATTAAGTTCTTTATTTACTTCTTCGGGCGAAACACTTTCAAGGCCATTGAAAAAATTTGTAATATTTTTTACAAAATTTTTTATTTAATTCACTGAATAATTTTAGTTATTTAATTAGAAATTATGTGTTCAAAACTTCAACGTAAAAGAGGCATTACCACGCTTTAGCACTTGCTTAAATAATATTCTGTAAAGTTTTTGTTACAGTTAATGCAGATGATAAAGAATGTTAAAGCAAAATACTAAATGAGCATATGCTACAGTTAGTACGATGGTAAAGAGATATTAAAACAAGAGACTAAATGAACTGTGGATATACATATGTAAATACATATGTAAATACATATGTATACCCCAGTTACAAATTAAGCTTATTTGAAAATATATAAATATAACAATTTTTGATATTGTGCTAAATGCAATATTGTTAACTATTATAATTAACACCGGCCACCTTGAACGGCTGCAAGTCTTCAACGTCTGGTAATGGAACAAGCTTCACAATTGGTCGACACATGATGCCTTAAGAGGTTCCAATGTCTGCGACCCTGACCTTTGCGTCCTGCCCTGCGTGTACGGCGATAGCTCGTCCCAGTATCCAGCGCTGCGGCGGTATATTGTCTTCGGCCACCATAACCAACTTGCCCACTTGTAAATTGGGCTGTTCTTGCATCCATTTGTTGCGAACTTGTAGATTGTGAATATAATCCTTTGACCATATTCGTCAAAAGTGTTGCTTGAGAAAGCATACAAGTTGCCATCTCTTCAAGCACGTTGCCTGTTTCTCTGGAACTGCTTCTGGAGGAAGAGATTTCAACGGACCGTCGATGAGAAAATGTGCTGGGGTAAGTGCTTCTATTGTTAGGACTGCGTTTGCTATGGAGCGTAGCAGAAGATGTTTTGCACTTTTTACAGCGGCCTCCCACAAACCGCCGAAATGAGGGGCTATTGGTGGTATGAAGGCAAAGCTGGACCCTTCTTCCGCGGCATAAGACTGAATGGTTTGATTGTTGTCCCAATCCTCTCGTATTTTCTTCAGCTGTCGGTGAGCGCCCACGAAATTGGTGGCGTTGTCGCAAAACATCTTTTGAGGGACTCCTCGTCGAGCGACGAACCTTTTTAAAGCAAAAATAAAACGTTCAGAGGATAAATCAGTAACAATTTCAAAATGACCTGCTTTGGACGCAAAGCATACAAAAACTACAATATAATTTTTAACAGGTTGTCTACCACGAATTCGTAGAGTAGTCAGAATTGGACCGCACAAATCTACACCACATACTAAAAATGGCCTCGTCGCACGCAACCTATCTGCTGGCAAATTACCCATTATTTGTGTCAGTAATTTCGGCTTGTATTTATAGCAATGGATGCATTCCTTTACAATTTTTCTACACATTTCTTGTGCATTAATGAGCCAAACTTTTTCGCGTAGGATTCCTATCATTGCTTTTGCTCCAGCATGATTGTTTTTCTTATGCAAGTACCGTAGATAAACTTTTACAAAATAAGAGTTTTTTGATAGAAGTAATGGAAATTTGGCCTCATACGGTATCGGTGCATTTAACAAACGGCCACCAACACGTAATAATTGTAATGTGGTAGGTGCACTTTCTTCATGAGATTCCTGTAAGAATGGATTCAATTTTTGAAAAGTTTGAGATACGATTGAGTTTTTTGTCAACTTATCAATTTCTGGTGAAAATTCATGCTGCTGAATAATATTAACTATTTTTAAAAACACAAATTGCAACTCTGCTGCTATCGGCGTCTGATCACATGTTGTTGACCTTTTCCGACACTTTCCAATAAATCTTAAAATAAATGCAAATATTCGTAACAGCTTTAAATGAGAAGAATATCTTGTTGTCAGATCGAATAAGTTATTGCTGTTATTTTGAGCTACTACCAACGAAGATATATTCTTTCTTTTTTCAAGTGACGTTTCTTCTAAGGATAACTTAAAATGGGTATTTTGTGGCCAATCTTCAATATCCTTAGCTAAAAAATCTGGGCCATTCAACCACTTTGATTCACTTAACTCTTCTACACTACAGCCTCTAGATATGATGTCTGCAGGATTTTGATTTGTAGGCACGTGTCGCCATATTGCTTCATTTGTGAGCTCTTGAATTTCAGCAGCTCTATTTGCAACAAATGTGTTCAGTGTGGAAGGATGGGCATGTATCCAGTGAAGCACTATTTCTGAATCAGTCCACAGAAAAACTTTCTCAATCGTGTGAGAAAACATATTAGCGATTTTCCCCCAGAGTTTAGCTAGTAGGTGAGCTGCGTATAGCTCTAACCTTGGTAATGATTGGGTCTTAAGCGGAGCTACTTTGGATTTGGCAGTGAGTAAAGTAATTTTAGTTTCATTTGCACTCTGGCTGCGAACATAAATGCAGCATCCATAAGCTCTAATTGACGCATCAGAAAACCCATGTATTTGCAAATTAGCATCTTTATTCGTATGCACATATCTTGGAATTTGTATATCGTTAATTTTACCGAGTGACGCTTTAAATTTTTCCCAACTCGAATTTAGGTTCATAGGAACAGATTCGTCCCAATCTAAATCAGCAAGCCAAAGTTCTTGCAATAGAATTTTTGCTTTTACTATAATAGGGCTTAACAGTCCCAAGGAGTCAAAAAGGCGAGCTGAAACTGATAAAATGTTTCGCTTCGTAGCACGCAAATTGCTTAAACCTTTATTCCATTTAAATACGAACGAATCTTCCTTTGTCAACCATCTCATGCCAAGTGTTTTCGTAGATTCAACGTCTGAAGTACTCACAGATTTATCTGTAAGATTGTCTCCTAGGTTTGACACATTAAAGAACCGTTTTGACAAGCTTAAGCCAGCAGTCTGCAAAATTTGCGTAACTTTAAATTTCATTTCAGCTAAGCAATTAAGATCGTCTGAACCTGTCAACATATCTTCAACGTAAAAATCATTTATGAGAACTTTAGCTCCTAATTTATAAGCATCTTTGTGCATATCGCTCAAAAAATGTAAGCACCGAATAGCTAAAAAGGGTGCTGACGATGTGCCATATGTCACTGTATTAAGGCGGTAAGTTTTCAGTTCGTCATTGGAATTTTCTCTCCACACTATGAGCTGATAATTCCTATCTTCACTGGCTACTAAGAATTGGCGATACATTTTCGAAACATCTGCTGTTAATGCATATCTATGAAACCTAAACCTTAGTAAAGTAGAATATAGCTCTGGTTGAATGGTAGGTCCAACCATTAAAACCTCATTTAATGATATTTGAGTAGATGTTTTGCATGATGCATCAAATACTACTCGAAGTTTTGTTGTCGTGCTGTCTGGCCTTAAGACGCACTGATGAGTTATAAAATAGTGAGGCTCGTTTGGCACAACGAAATTTGCTTGTGACATATGACCTAAAGATATATATTCTTTCATAAAATCCAAATACATATCTCTAAATTCAATATTTTTTAATGTCTTTTTTTCAAGGAAGAAATCGTCTCTTTGCTGCATTATAAGATGAACCTAGCGACTTTGGATCACTTTTAAATGGCAATCTTACAACGACATGACCATTAATTACATTTGTATTTTTGCAAAGTGATTTTCGCACATTTGTTGTTCAAGTGTAAACTTCTTTGATTCGTTTGGAATTTCTTCTAAAGCCTAAAATTTATGCATAATTGAACTGATAGACATATTTTCGTCACATTGTTCAACCAAATGGCACGACTTTGAAGTTTTATCTTGAACACTTGCAAATTTCCCCGAAACCACCCAACCTAATAATGTTTTTTGAAGTGTTGGACAATCAGTTCCTAAACTTATTTGCCCAACTGACAACATATCGAAAAATGTCTCCGCTCCTAATAACAAATCAATTTTTTGTGGCTTATTGAATGTTGGGTCAGCCAGTTCAACATTTTTCGGAATATTCCATCCTGTAATATTTACAACTTGATTTGGCTCATAACTCGAAATTGTTTTTAATATCCAAAAGTCTGCTGACATCTCAAAATTATTTTTTCTAGATTTAACGACCACTTGCGTTTTATGAGGTGAGACCCTTTCTATGCCCCCTATGCCACATACATTCATAGGTTCGTTGACTTTTTTCAAGCGTAACTTTTGCGAAAGGTCTTCCGTTATAAAATTGACCTGAGAACCTGAATCTAAAAGGGCACGTGCTGGAACGTATTGGCCCAAATTGTTTTTAACTAACACAACAGCAGTGGCAAGTATTACACTATCTACCCCATCAGTTGCATGCATTGACAATGTTGGTTTATGTGAAATGCCTTTGGATGCCGACGCTTGGTCATCATTTGGTTGATTATCAGGAGATGTCGTATATCTATGGAGTAGGGTATGGTGAGGCCGATTACAAATTCTACGCCTGGATTTTTGTACTCTATGCCCCTTTTTTAAGTAATTAATACATAGAGAATTTGCTTTTGCATATTCATACCGTTGCACTACTGAGAGTTTTTTAAATGTTTGACAAGTCGAAACTGAGTGAGATGCATCTGAGCAAAATAAACGTTTTAAATTAGACTCGGTTTAAGTTGTTGTGCACGAATATGCTGATTTCGAATACTTAAATGACTCTTGTTTTTGTTTTCCAGATTTGTTGTAATTTTGTTTAAATTGTGAGAACGATGCTTCATGTGCAGTCATATGTTGATATTGCCTATTCAACGCTTCTTCACAATCTTTCCAAAGTGGTAAATTTTGATAAGTTTGTTGCTCTTCCCATTTTCTTTTACTAACGTCATCTACCTTTGTTAACGCTAAATGAATTATAATCGCATTTGTGATTTGTTTATCATCACCTAAAGTTAATTGTGACTCGTAGGTTGCGGACACAGTATCTATTAGTTTCCTTAAGGCAGACGCCGATGGTTTTGAGACTGATGGCAAATTAAAAAGAGTCGAAATATTGTCAGAAAATATCAAACAATTGCTGTCATAAAGTTTCTTTAGCGCATTAAAGGCCTTAATGTAATTTTCACTAGAAATTTGGAATGCTTTAACCGTACCTATAGCTTCTCCAGATAAACATGAAAGCAAAAGGTTAAATTTCTCAATTTCAGGTAGTGTGGAATCATTATGAACAACATTTTCGTAAATACTTATAAAATTTTTGAATTCACTATATTTGCCACTGAACTTTGGAAGAGCCAGCTTGGAATACGAGACCTATGTTGCTGTATTATTTGCAACTTTTCAGGAGTGGAATTTGAACACACCCTTTTCAAATTAGATTTAAGAAGCGCTTTAGTACTAACACATAAATCTTCCAGTTGGCCTCGATGGTCATTTGATATATCCAATGCTTCTACCTCTGATTGTGCATTTAAAGCTTACGAGTCAAGAATTTCTAACCTACATTCTAACTCAAATGAATTTAAGGATGTTGTTTTATCTATTAAACACTTTTTTATGCGCCGGATTTGAAGTAAGCAAGTCTCTTTTGTTTTCAGCCTGATCAAAATTATTATTTGGTTCCATCATAGAACCATTCAACGATTTTTTTGTATTTTTACCCATTTCTCCAATTATATGCTTTCACAAAATAACGATATTGTAGCTGAAGCCTACAAATTTCGGTCGTTTGAAGGTCACAAACCACTGAGTGAATTTCTCAACAATAGAAAAGAGTTCCAACAAAAAACAGACCGTTTCTTCGATAATGGAGTTGAAAGTATATTTTCGCCGATTGTTATTTTTTCGAATAAATATAAAATTTCGGTGTTTTCCTATAAAATTTCGGTGTTTTCCAAAGCCTTGGGGGTGAAAGTTTTGTTTATTTTATAGAACTGAGCGATTTTTAGAGAAGGGATATCAAACGAAAAAGAAACTTCTCAATTACAACGAATTGTTAACAGAATGTTAACAAGTGCTCAATCTAACATAAACAATCAACGAATTAATTAAACCCCTTAGCTATTTCCAATACTTTGAGCATACAAAGCTATAAATTTATGCAATTTTACAGATTACCTGTCTGTCTTTCTTATTTTTCATTGCCAACTAATTACTGTATGCTTGAATTCCAAAATGATGATGGTATGTTCGTATAAGTATCTGGTGTCTCCAAATTATGATGATCGTAAACCAATGCACCAGCAAACGAGAAATTCGAATAATATCCAAGTTGTTAATAAAATTTTAAACTTGGTCCCTGCTCGGGCGCCATGAAACAATTTGTAATATTTTTTACAAAATTCTTTATTTAATTCACTGAATAATTTTAGTTATTTAATTAGAAATTATATGTTCAAAACTTCAACGTAAAAAGAGACATTACCACGCTTTAGCACTTGCTTAAATAATATTCTATAAAGCTTTTGTTACAGTTAATGCAGATGATAAAGAATGTTAAAGCAAAATACTAAATGAGCATACGCTACAGTTAATACGATGGTAAAGAGATATTAAAACAAGAGACTATATGAACTGTGGATATACATATGTATACCCCAGTTACAAATTAAGCTTATTTGAAAATATATAAATATCACAATTTTTGATATTGTGTTAAATGCAATATTGTTAACTATTATAATTAACAGCCATATAGTA
The DNA here is from genome assembly GCA_963662105.1 of Meiosimyza platycephala. NCBI lineage: Eukaryota > Metazoa > Arthropoda > Insecta > Diptera > Lauxaniidae > Meiosimyza > Meiosimyza platycephala. The sequence goes on from OY759211.1 coordinate 44,611,751, forward strand.
TGACTTTAAACAGTCTCTCACTTTTCTGTTGATGACTAAAAAATTGAAGTTTGTTTTCACCGAGAATAATTTTTATAACATTGAAAGTTTCGAAAGAATTGCTTACAATGTTTATTCCGATTGCACTTTTTTTAGTTAATTAATTAGTAATATTTTTTTCAATAATTAAATAATGAACTACAGCCAATTAAGCAGCGATCAACATTTATGTAAAATTTTTTTAAAAGTTGATTCAATGCTTTGTTTATTAAACAAACTTTTGAGAATAACAAAGGAAAAACAACAACTATTTCTCTTTCATATTTATTGCTCACTGAATATGATCTTCAAAAAAACTCTTCTTCTCACTCATATATTTTTGCATTGATAAATTCAATTCATCAATAACAATGCTGCATTGAGCGCTCGTGATAAGAAATTTGAAAAACTCTTCTATTTGCTCGCTCAATTTTTTTCAATTTTTTTTTGTTTCTATCTACTCATGGTGTAATAACAAAGGTGGCGTATTTATGACACTTCTTTCAAAATTTTCTGGATATTGGCCATTAATCACATTGTCATTTATCATCGATTCGATTTTATTCTGTTTCGTTAAATTTTTGACATAACGTTGTTTTGATTATTGGGCCAGTTCAGAAACTTCAACATTTTTAAAGCGCAATTTTTTAGTGAGATAAATTTGTGTGAAGTGTTTCAAAATTCTGATTCGAACAAAAAACTACGCTAAATAGTGCACCAGGTTTCAATCCGACAGCGATAAGTCTTTTTTGTTATAAAAGTTCGCTTAAAATAACGAAAAAAAATTAGATGCAGATAGTAAATGTTACGAATATTACATACATATTTATGTACATATGTACATACTTTGTTTAATATCGAAATATGAAATGGTGTAAAACGTCAATTTCACTTTAAGGAGAAAGTCGGCCCAACTCGCCATGAGCTCAAAATGTTATTTTTGATCCGGGAAAATCAATAGGTAAAAGTATTACGCAAATCGAAGACGTTGCGACAGGCCATCTTTCTCTCTAACGTAAAATGGGCGAAGTGCAGCATCTATTTTATACATTTGCACCTCTCTATAAGTTCCCATGTACAAAAAAATGTATAATTTTATAAGTACTTACATTAGGTCCGCTTTTTACAACATAACTTTTTGATTTAACTGTATGTTGTAATATCTTAAACAAAATTTCGTATAAAATAGAAAAAACAGTCACACATATTGACTTTTTTTATGAATTCTTTGTAAATACTGTAAGGAACCATAACTGTTAAAAAAAAAATGATTTATGGAAATAGAAAGTAATATTTTTTGATAAGTCAACGTTTACTAGGCTGATTGAAAAGTCCCGGGCCTAACAAAGAAATACACATTTTTTTCGGAAAATTTGATTCTATTCTCTCAATACAACGAGTATAGCGGGCCACAAGCATTTTGATGCCTTTCTTGTAGTAGTCGCCTTCAAGTTCATCAAAATAGACGTCCGTCTCGGCAATGACCTCTTCATTCGAGTGAAAGCGCTTACCAGCGAGCCATCTTGAAAAAGATAATAGTCGCTGGAAGCCAAGTCTGGAGAATACGGTGGGTGAGATAGCAATTCGTATTGCAATTCGTTTAATTTTGCCATTGCTATGAATCACCGACAGAAAACGCGGCACCCATCGCTCACACATCTTTTTCATTTCGAAATGCTCATGTAAAATATTGAAAATACTACACGGTGGTCTTTATAAAATTTTATTTTTTCGAAATACCACCCGCGATTTTTTTCAGGGATAATGTTGGGGGACCCTTCCAGTGTCAAAATCCGCGAACCGCGAAATCGAACGTCCAGCCGTTTTTTTTTTCGACCTTTTTATTTTTTTAACGATTTTTTGAGTATGTCTCGGTGTTTATATACATTAAGAGCGGTTAAAAAAAAACTTTTTGATTTTTTTACGATGTGTCAGTGGATTACTATAGCCCTATATGTCTTGACAAAACAACCCATAAGGATTTTCATCAATTTTGAAAACTGGATTGCAGCCACCTGTTTTAAGTTGCCTACCCATTTTCGAAAATGTTGATTTAAAAAATGGTGCAAGCTAAAGAGGTTATCAAATTTTGTAACAAAGTGGGTATTATTTTCAAACTATTATCGATCGAGGAATTCGAATCCGTAATCAGTTTTTCTTCTTTTTTTCTTATAAAAAAATTGAAAATCGCCCGGACAAAAATTAAAAAATGCCGATTTTCTACGTTCAAGTTGCAAAATATTGATATAGTATTTTACCTCCGATTAGCTTACCGATTTTCTGCTTTCAAGTTGTAAAATCGGCCCATATTATATTACCACCGATCCCGTTGTACATTATTTTGAATGTATCTTTATTTGCTTACCGTACCGTAAATCGCATATCATTATCTTTTTTCAAAACCGAGAAGTTTTTGAAAATCCTAGAAAAATGTATAGAATACACCTAATTCTGTTTTTACGCGAATTTTTTTTACGCGAATTTGATTTAACGCGATTCAAAATAAGTGTTGCGTTCTGTTTTTGCTCGAATTGATTTGATTTAACGCGATTTAACAATACATGAAGTTGAAAATTAAGTTGAAATTCTGAGTGATGACAATGACATTCAAGTTTCTCAAAAAAGAATGCGCGTTCTATCAGAAAATAATACCGATTAAATAATGACTTACAATATTTTTTACCCGTTTATATTTCATTAAAATGAATTGCTTTTTTTTTTGTTGATTTCTTATATTTTGTATGAATTTTCTTTTTGATTAATTAATATTTTTATTGCATTTTTTCTTGATCTTTTCTGACGTATTAGCCTCATTTGGCTGGCCCGAACGTGGTGCATCACTGATGCTCGTGCGACCCATTTTAAATTCAGCAAACCATCTGTAAACAGTTGTTTTCGACGGAGTAGATGTGCTGTGATGTTTTTAGAGCCATTTAAATGTTCGCTTCTCGTTTTTTCCGATCACAAAGCAATGTTTTATCAAAATGCAAGATTCACTTTGTTCCATAGTGAAAAAACAACACAGAGGTGATACACTTTGGACAGCTGTGAAAACCAAACTACTTGACAGATGTTAACGATATTTCACATGCAGCTTTTTGAAGGATAAGTGCTGTCAAAAATAATAAGGATTCGATATTTGTGTCGCCCTCTCTGTATCAGGCCCGGGACTTCCCAATCAGCCTAGAACTCAAAGAAATTCTTGTATATTCTCTTTTACGATTTTTTTTTCGTTTACACACGAAAACTAGAATTTCGTTGTGCTTGAAAATGTCCACCACTCTTTCGTTTTTCCCCCCTTGCCAACAAACAAGAAAACTTTTCTTCAAGAGTTTCTGTGTGTAAACGTTGACTAAGCAAACTGAAAAATTGAATTTTTTTTCAATGTGTCAACTCATTCTTGACGTACTGTATACATTATATTACAGCTAGTTTTACTCTGCTCAAGAAATGATGTTACATTGAGTTGCCAAATTAAAATTTGAGAGTAAGAAGCTAAGCACGACTGGGATGTGCGATTTTTGTACTCACTACTAACGTATAGAAAATCTCTTTTATATAATCGTGTAGTGATGCCAAACTGCCAAAAATACTGTTTGATAATTTGTGAACGCTAAAGTTGCGTAAAAGGGATAAATTTCTAAGACTTTGGGTTTTCGGTACCCCATTTGATAAAAAAGACCAAAAGACAAAAAGCAGCTAGATGAATTTTTAGAAAAAGCTGAAAAAAAGGCTAGAGTCTAGATGAAATTTTCGAGGCTAAATGGAAATTAAAAAGGTTAAATCTAGCCTCAAAAAGGCTAAAACGGCAACGCTGCTACGAACTCTGATCACATCATTGCGTTGAAATTTCAATCAGTTGTTCGTTTTGTTTATATTCCTAAAGCGTGACGTCAACTTGAGTACATTTACATCCAATTTCCTTTGTTATCGTAGTTTCTCAATTATTTGCTATGTTGTAATGCACAGCCGTTGGCTGTGAGACACTACTTGCTTCAAATTTTGCGATCCTGGTGCATCGCAGATTTTGATCATCATCTGATGAGATTTTAAGAATCGAAACATATGTCTATATTCAAGAGTTGTTGTTTTTCCTTTGTTTTTCTCAAAAGTTTGTTTAATAAACAAAACATTGAATCAACTTGTAAAAAAATTTTTACATAAATGTTGATCGCTGCTAAATTGGCTGTAGTTCATTATTTAATTATTATTAATATTAAAAGCCAACAAAACAAACCAAAAATATTTTTTTCCGTAAAAACTTTTCGTATAATATCACTATTGGGGAGAAATACGTCAAATGTCCTAGCGCGGCGCGCGAGTGCTAAATTCTGTTGTTTTCAACTCGTGCTGGTGGTACAAAAATGTACCTAAAAAAATTTTCCGACACATCATTTCGATGTATTTTTTCCTCAGCTTTCCAATGGTTTTGTCAAATTTCCCGAAATTTTCCATTTTCCTGGTGAAAAATCACAAAACGCGTTATATCTCAAAAACGGTATTTTTAATATTTTTTTAATGCTTTTAATCGAAAGCTGAGGTTTTTCTACACCAAAAAAGTTATTTTCCAAAGAGTGCTTTTGCAGTTTGCTATGAGAAATACAGCGCGAAAAAGTATTTGCGCATGTATTTTGTTCCTGTAATTTTTTTTTCAACGCATCGACTCGTTTAAATCTTGCCGTTACTCAAGTCACTAGAACAAAATACATGCGCAAAAACTCTTTCGCGCTGTATTTCTCATAGCAAACTGCAAAAACACTTTTTGGAAAATAGCTTTTTAAATATAAAAAAACCTCAGCTTTCGATTAAAAGCATTAAAAAAAATATTAAAAATACCGTTTTTGAGATATAATACGTTTTGTGATTTTTCACCAGGAAAATGGAAAATTTCGGGAAATCTGACAAAACCATTGGAAAGCTGAGGAAAAAATACATCGAAATGATGTTTCGGAAAATTTTTTTAGGTACATTTATGTACCACCAGCACGAGTTGAAAACAACAGAATTTAGCACTCGCGCGCCGCGCTAGGACATTTGACGTACAGTAGGTAACGGATATAAGCACAATTCATATAAGAAAGGAACGCTTATAAGAAACATTTTCGAAAGCACCGCGTTTTTTCCCAATGTTTTAAGGTAAAAAAAAATCTATATAAGAAACTTCTTATAAGAAAAAAACGCATAAAAGAAAGCTTTTTCCAAGCACCAATATGAAAAATCTTAAGAAAAAAATAACGATTATAAGAAATTTTTTCAAATCGTAATTTTCGTTCTTTGGTCAAAGTTGAAAATACGCGCCTTCTTTATGTCATCATTCTTCGATCAAAATTGGACGAACAAGTGTAACGATTGCAATTGCTGAACGCACTTATTACTCACTGCTGATTTTTGTGCGACTCGGATATAAGAACTAAAGTTTCTTATATCAGTAGTACGTATATAGGAAAATTTTTTCTTAAATACGTGGTACTTCTATAAGAAAAAACTGATATAAGAAAGAAATTTGCGGGATTTTTTGACTTTCTTATATCCGTTACCTACTGTATTTCTCCCCTATTGTGAGTTAAAACTTTAATAGGTGGAACAAATTATTTTTTAATTTTTTCAGCAGAATGAAATTCCATTTCTTCAGATTCATCGTCAGAATCATCATTCATTTGAAGTGGAGTGAAGAAATTTTTTCTATACTTATCACTTCCTGATGTTAATGTTTTTGAATGTTGTTTTTTTTTGCTTAGATGAAGACATTATATTTTCATCATTAAATTTTGCAGCACGCTTCGTAATTTTACCAAGTGAAATTATACACAGAGATTTTTAAATATCAGACTGAGCTTGAATTTAAATGAAAATGTTAGTTTTAAGTTAAGCACCAAAAACGAAAAAATTATTAACTCAAACACTAATTCTGCTTTTCGACGATTTGTTGACATTTTGGTTAACTTTAATTTTTAAACAAAATTTTTTTCATTTATGCGATTTTTGAACCAAAAAACTTGATTTGGGACTAATGAGCATCGGTTTTGTTGGAGAAATATGTTATTTTCATAAAAATTTTTTACTTTTGGCTTTCATAAGCAATATTCTGAACTGAAAAGATGGTTAGTTATAAGCCGCGATTACCTTGCGTGTTAACACTTTTGTATTTGAACTTCTGAAATACATAAATTAATTATGTACATTGCAATTACCATGTAAATTGAATTAGAATACGAAATTTTTAAATTATAATACGTACACAATAAGAGGGGTGCATACTAACCTGTAAATCAGTTTTCGTCTGACGCTTCGCTTAAAGAATCCTGAACAGCCATTACAAGCTAAAATTCCATAGTGTTTTCCAGAGCTTGTGTCTCCGCAAACAACACAAATCAAACCAATATTTTGGCCTTTGCAACGGGGTGGTGTTGTTGCTGTTTTGTTAGTATCTGTGACAGACGACAGGTCTGATGTGGCTTGATGGCTCCATGGCACCAAACGATTCTGTGGCGAGTAACGAATTTCTGTAGAATTTGGCTTTCCTGTGAATTTTAAACAGAAGTAATGCATTGTAAAATTATTTTGTCATAAATCTTGCATGCTTAAGCTTCACTTTGGCATATTAACCAATTAATCTCATATAATCCTCTCAACGCGACATAAAAATAAACATGATTGTATGTACTTTTTCTTTCAAATGGGGTAGTTTTATAGCGAATACTTTACTCCGAGGATAACCACCATCCAATCACACCCTAATTTGATTAAAGTGATTTTTTAAAGCACTTTACTTACCCTCAGTGTTAACTTAATGTCAGAACGTTGTTACACTTGTATACCAAGGCATGAAGCTTGCATCAAATCGCTGAGATTAGAATCATATGCTTAAATTTATTCCATTTTCATTTCTTCAATTTATGTACATACATACATACCTACATATGTATCTACGAACGAGTAGAAAATTATGCATGTAGCGAGTTTACACAATGTGTTAGGTGAGATTTTCAAATTTTACAAATAACAATTGAAAGGCAACGTTACCGCTTGTATTGGAATTATGAAGTATACATGAGTTTCATAACAAAATAATGTTTTATTTTTTGGAGGAAATAAGAAAAAACTGCTATCGTATTAAAATTAAAAAAAAAACAACGGAACCGGTTTAATTTGATTCACATTGACCTTTTATTTAGGAGTAATACTGCCCTCAAAAGCGCAAAGCGCGTATCTAAAAAAAAAAAATGCATTTCGAGATAATTGATGTTTTGTTTATGTCAATTTGTTCAAATGCATGTAAAATTGAGACAGAGGAAATTTTCTTAGGAGATTTTTTACAGGTTTGAACTTAGATACCGGCATTTGGCGTAGTTCATTAGATGCGTAATATCTTAAGCTATCCGATGCCATAAGAAGCACGAATGGCGAATGGTCATCGCCAAAAATTCTTAGTTTCCAAATTTTAAAGTGCATTCTTAGGATTGATTGAGGAGTAACATATTAAAAAATTATATAAAGGGAAGATGTTAGGTATATTGAAAATATTTTGAGAAAAATTTTTTCAAATAAAAAAATTATGATTCAACAAATTTATTTAAATCTTTTTATTTTTTTTATAAAGTTATAATATTTCTAAACAAAAATGATTAAATGATTTTTTATCCCGTCTACAGTTTTTAAGATATTTCGTGTCAAAAAATGATAAAAAAGGTAAAAAAACTTAGTGTGCAGTTATTAAGAGAATGACCGATGAATGACCGTTCATGTTTAGCAATATTTTAAGTTTGTCCCAAACTTTGCTTAAGCGGTCCATCCACTGGCAGCAAGAATGAACAAAATCGTGCCTGTGCATTTAAAAATCATAGTGGAGGACAAAATTCTGTCAAATGCGCTTTAATGAATGTGTAATTTCCGAAAATTTCGAATGCCGCTGGCGTTTACGCAACATTTTAAGCGTCCAATTTGAATATGCGCTCGTTGCGAAAGGTTGTGTCAGTGTTACCGTAAAATGTAAGAAACGTAATAGTTTAAGAGCTGTCAGTCACTTTGGGCAACATACTCGCACAAGGCTAAAATTTTGTGTATATGTACTTGATTTGGTACTAGTGAAATAAGAAAATATACATGTGGCAGTATGGGCGCGGTCGCGAAAGAACACCCTAAACGTTTCAAAATGCAGACTATTTTTAAAAAAAGCATGCTCGCACAAGGCTAAAATTTTGTGTATAGTTAATTTAGTACAAGAAAAATAAGAAAATCACTATATGGCAGGTCGCGTAGGTACACCCTAAGTGTTTCAAAATGCAAAATATTTTTGAAAAAATCATTATAAGTGGGGAACGCCTGAATGGATTTCCAATATATAGATGCCATATGAAAGATAATTTAATAAGCTATTATATTTGTTCACAAAATTTAGAAATATTCTACACGATTCTCGAGATATTACAACTTCTCTAATTTTGTTAAATGGGCATTTCCATAGTTTTGAACGGGACCATCGTAAACATTTAAAGTAAAAAAAGGTCATAATAAAACGGATTTTTAATTTGAGAATAGGCTTAACTTATAGCTCTTAACAAGCTCTATATTTGTTGCTAAGGTTAATTTTGGACAATTTTTCGTTTTCAAGATAATTGCAAAAAACCAAGGCGGTCGCACGAGACAAAAACAGATGTAGTTTTCGCGGCAAACAATTCAAACGCCAATTTCAGCGAAACCTGAGGCAATATTTCAATGAGACTAATTTTAGAATGTTGTGCATTGATATCTCTTAAAAATAGTTTTGATTTTGTCCAAAACTAATTTCTAGTTTTTTTTAATTTAATTTTAATCAGGGTCGCACGGAACATTTTTTTCCATAATGATATTTATGTTGTTTCTGTTGCTCTTTTACAAAATAATATATAAACAAGCTATGTAAAAATGTTTTTAAACCAACAGAAGTATTCAATGTATTTTTTTTCACACAATAACTACAAAGTTCACAAAACTATGTAATGCAACATCTACATAAAATTTAAAAAACATTCAATTTTGCTCAAACTTCTTCAAAGAGCCATGAAAGGTTGCCCCACAGCACAAATTTCAGCTCTCTAGGTAGTCGGAGTCCTGAGTACTGTTAGGTCAAAGTTTGGAAAAACCTCTATTTTTCTCTATTTTTTGAATTCGATGTCTAATATCTCTTAACTTGGTCAAATAATTTTAGTGTGTGATATCCAGTGCCGGATTAAGACTACTTGAGGCACTAAGCAATCCATGCCTGAAGGCCCCCGTAGTAAACTAGTATCGGTCTTTAAAAAAATTTTCACGTATTAATTATAACGAAATAGATCATTACGTACCATAAAGAATGCACGAAAGAGATACGTGGAGTAGGGTGGCCCGAAAATGTTCAAACAATTATTTTTAAGTCGCAATACCGCGGAAAAGTTGCGAACCGGCGAGACTAAAAAGGGATAAAATACGAAATGAAATCGGTTTATATCTTCCGGTCGCGCAAGTGGTCTAAAATTAGTTGAAATTTGGAAAAATTTATATAATTTTGCGAAATTTTTTTTTTGACTTAACTTACGAAAATTTGAACACTCAGTAGGAAAAATTGGAGGAGTAGACGTATGTATGTGAAACCACAAAAACTAAAGAAATCATTGGAAAAAAAAATCGTGTGACATCCTCTTAACTTTGGGTGATGAATCTGATCTGAAACCATAGTGCGGAAGTCTTGCGAATCTCCACTACAAGGTTTCCATGGGAGAAAGGACGAAACGTAAGTGGTATATTTAGCTCATTCGAAAAGGTTTCGTAGAGTAAAAAGAGAAGAGCAATACTCACTGGTTCAGGCCATATTACTCCAACATCTCAAAGCTCTGCAGATGTTGGCACTTCTGTTTTTTCTTATCTGTCTGGTCGTGGCATTTCTCTTGGAGAATTAGTTGTCATAAGATGTGATGGCGCTGCTGTTAATACAGGGTGGAAAAACGGTTTGATTCGCCAAATCGAAATATATTTGGGGAATTCATTACAATGTGCAGTTCGCCTTCTCCATTTTAATGAACTGCTATTCCGGCATCTTTTTCAATACCTAGACGGTAAATCAACCGGTCCGAAGTCTTTGAGAGGGCCAATTGATAAAAAGCTAAGTGACTACGAAAAACTTCCAGTGATTGGCTTCAAAAGTATTGGCTGTCAGATCCCCACAATAGACAAAAGTACTCTTAGTAAGAAATAGGAATGTCTACTCAATATTTCTATGTCAATAAAGTCGGAAAACTGTAAAGAGGATTGGGCTGTACGAGATCCTGGTCCCTTGTCACACTCGAGGTGCTTGAGAACAGCAAATTGAACTCTCGGATCGTACTTAAGTGAAGAAAGTCCCACACCTGAGCTACAAGAAAGTAAGCTTTTTATCAAGATGTAAGCCGAAGTACTTTGCTTCATCGGAGTGAGGTATTTCGGAACTATTTATTTTAACTTTAGGGCAAGTATCTCGCCGAGCTGTGAAGGTTACTTGTACGGATTTTAACTCGTTAGCTTTTATACGCCGTTTTCGCAACCAGTGTGTTATGTTGTCTAGACTAGATTGTAATTTAAGCGACGCCTTTTTCGGATCTTGATCAAGCGCAAGGACTGATGTATCATCTGCAAATGTTCCAACAATAGAACCACTTGTTATCGACAGGTCTGAGGTATATATCAAATAAAGGATAGGGCCCATCACACTCCCTTGAGGAACGCCTGCAGCAATTTTTTTTAATGCAGAGTGTTCTTCTCCTTGTTTTACGAAGAAATGGCGGTCGGAAAGTTAGGACTTAATAAATAGATAGTGGGAGGTTTCTCTTCAGCAGATATAGGAGGCCAACATACCAAACACGATCAAATGCTTGGGAAATGTCTAGAAACGCAGCAGTGCAAAACTTTTTTTGTTCATACGCTGAATGGATTACTTCTACAAGTCTGTGGATTTTTTCGATTGTGCCATGTTTCTTTCGAAATCCAAATTGATGATTTGGTATTATTTTTTTTACATTTACAATTGGCATAATAATAACACTAGCCGATTTTTTTGACATTTTTTTTTTTTGTTCCATGAACTTTCTTAATTTTTTATGATGTAATTAGGTCCCCTAAGCTCAAAAAAAAACTTTATCGATTTTTCTCACTGTTAGTTTTTTTTAAATTATTTTTCAGTGTATTTTTAGTGTTTTTAGGCTATATCTCATACAAATATAATCCAATTTTCTTCGAATAAATTTTGAAAAAAAGGTAATAAAATTTTAATATATAGGTTACGAGATAAAAGCTGACACATTTGAAAAAATTGATTTTTTTAAAATTTGTATCCAATTAAAAATAACTTTCAAAATAAAAATATTTAAAAATGCAGTAATTTAGCTCTTTAATTACACAGAAGAAACTCTTCAAAAGAAAATAATACAAAGGTTTAGAAAATCCGTTCATAAATGCCAAAGTTATAGCCAATTTAGTGTAAATTGTCATAATTTCATTTTACCAATTTCACCAATTTTTCAGTTTTTTCTTATTTATAGGCTATACAGAATATAATATTTTTAAATAGTAACCTCGATTTACGCGGTACTTTTTTTGCGCGGTTTCGTAATAACGCGGTTTCAAAATTTTAAGTAATTCAATTTTTTTTTGCAGTAAAAAACACGTACAAGACATTTTGTTCAGTTAAAAATACGTGAACATACAATACATAAGTACATAATATGACGAAGTTTCGTATATACGTATGTACACTCGCGCTCACAATTAAGTATACGGTTACAATTTTCTAACAAAATTAGGTATATATCGAATTTAATTAATAAATAAAAGACATTTTTATAATTTTTTGGATGTTAAGATCTTCTGTCATATATTCTCAGTAAATTCCACGGTTTTTAAAATACATTTTTATACAAATGAGGACAAAATAATGTCTCAAAACCAAATATCAGTTTATATGAAAAAACATAAAAAAGAAAATGTTCGAAAATAGTTAACTAATTCAATTTTTTTTTAAATTTAGTAATTTGTGGTGCCACCTTTAGTATTTATTACCACCTGCTATCTTTTTAGCATACTTTCTACCAAATTTTTTTGGCTTTAACGGGTCAATTTTGTCTCACTCGTTCTGAAGCTACGGAAAGAAAGTGGGTAAATGTTGCCTTCTACTTCTAGGCTCATTGGAACCCAAAATTGTCCAAAGATGTTCAATAGGGTTTCAATCAGGATACTGGAGCGGACATTCAAGTTTTTCAATGTTTTCTTCTAGAAAATATTGATTTTCAACACGTCAGGTGTGCTTGATGTCATTGTTTTGCTGGAAAACAAAGTCCCTAAGCTCAAATTTCATCGCAGAAGATTTAAGATTTTTTTTTAAATTTAAACAGTGTCCACCCAGTCATCCTCCATTTGATATGGAAACAAATGTCCTACTCCAGTCCAGCTAAAACATCCACACATCATAATTTAGCCGCCTCCATGCTTAACATTGTATTACTGATATTGCTAATGCTGTCTTTAATACGCCTTTCTCCACACTTTTTTATGTTTTTTTTTTGCCAATCAATTCAAATTTGCTTTCAACTGACCTACTTACCTTCTTCCAAAATTCCAGAGTCATCGAACCATACTTTTTGCAAAAGCTAATCGCTTAATCTTATTTTTCTAGCTGATCAGTGGCTTTTTCTTCGCCAAATTATTTTGAAACCCAGCATTATTCAAGCGTCTTTTATTGTGGACGCAGAAAAACTTAAGTCTAATGTTTCCCTAATATCGGCTGCTGTTACTGATTAGTTTTTAACAGCTTTCGTAATATTCGAGCATCTTCTCTAGGTTATGTGGAACTTTTTCTGCCCTGCCCGGACTGTTGCTTAGCTAAATTTGTTGCAGTAGCTTTGTCAAAAAATTTTTTTGTGTCCATTTTTTGATAAATTATCTTTCTCTACCAACTCACGGTATGACATCCCATTTTTTTGGTCGGTTCCGATTGCAAATTTTACAAATTCCGACCTATGAAACATATTTTTGCACCACCTAGTATAAAGCAATTGAAATCACAACTACAAAGCCAAACATATAATATTCTTGTATACAATTTATTCACAATACATAAACGAAGCTTTTATATTAATAAAATATTCAAAACCTCCAATTATTTTTGAGTAAGAAGTGAACAATATACCCGTATACTTAATTGTGAATGCTTACACTATTTCGGAATTAACATTTCAACAACCTAACGGCGCTACAGAAACTAATTGCTGAATCATTCAAACGTACAGCTTATCCTTGTATTGCGTACTATTAAGTACCGTCAAAAATTCCTAAAAAATAACAGTAGTTTTGAATATATTCGAATATATAGTAAATGTGCGTCGCCGTATACTTAATTGTGAGAGCGAGTGTATGTAGTAAACATCATGGTGTAAATACGCGGTTAGAAATCTTGAAATATATTTTAATACAAGCGAAGTATTACAAAGATTTTTAATACAATTTTTATTATATTTAATACGTTTGAATAGTTCATAAAATTTTATAATGAATATTATATTAAATTTTAATACATAAGTATTATATTTGATTTTTAAACCATGCTGTATTATATTTTAATACTTCAATATTGAAGTTTAATTTTACGCTGTTGTCAATATAAATAAACTTTTAGCCAACCAGAAAATAATACTACGTTGGCTGATGTCGTTAAACGGCACATGCACCCATTGTATTAAAAGGGAACTTGGTTCGAGTCCCATTCGAAATGAAGATATCGTAAAAGCTTTTTTTAATCTTAATAAAAACGAGTATTAAATTTTAATACAAAATAGTATGTAAGCCCAAAAGTATTAAGATTTATTCCAAAATTTCTAACCGTGTATAAAGGTGGAGTAATTAAAGCTCGTTTCTCATATCGTCATGGGTATTTGACATGACTACATGGACATTGACATTTATTATCAATTCGACTTTATTGTGTTTCGTTTATTTTTGACATATCGTTATTTTTCATTATTGGTCCCGTTCAGCAACTCCTACAATTTTGAAGCGCTTTAAGCAACTTTTTACTGAGTGGTATTGCTGTTTGGTTTTTCAGAATTCTGAATTAATAAACATTTTTTGTACATATCGTCGCTCACTTGTACAATAGCCCTAATTGACATTTTTTCCGAAATCCAGTTTAATACATATTCCTGAAGACCAATCTCAAATACACCTTCACCCAAAAAATTGGAACGGTAACACAAAAAATACCAACTTTTTTAGGTGATATTAAAAAACCCTAAAAGCATTCAACATTTTTTTGTAAGTTAAAAGGCCCTAAATGCTTTTTCTTGCAAAGTAGCTTTCAACTTGAAAAAATTTAAATTGCAATAGACAGCGTAGTAGCTTTTGAATTTCCAAAGGATTTTGAATTCAAAATTTCCGTGTAAATAACAATTTTAAAAAGTAACAATTACTATGGAGCATATCTTGTGTCGGAACGCGTATGTGGTCTTTCGTTTTAATTTTTTGTAATGCCTCTGATTCAATTCCGGAATACAGCTGGGACCACCTTGTACGTCAAAATTTTGTGAGCAAAGGCGTAACCGGTACTGTTCGCTTTTTAGTGCAAATGCACGGAAAGCCATCTTTGATGCATTTTGGAAAGAGACATGGGAGCTAAAAAATTTATATGTAATAGGCCTTGTTGATCCGGTAAGCAGAAAACAAATTTCGTTCAAAAACTCAGCGCGTACTCAGTCTCTAGAGTATTTCTTAAAACACACTTCCCAACGTTGGCAAATACGACGCGTGAAATGTTTATAACAACATTATGTTTGAAAGAAAGTATTAGTACGGGAGGCAGCGTTGCATTTGAGGTGGCGATTTCCTCCCGCTTAATTTTATTTTTAATGACAGTTTTGATATGGCTGATAATCAAAACAAGCGTCAGTCGCCAGGCTAGTGGTGGAGCTGGTTGTGAGAAAATGCGCAACATGTAAAAAAAAGAATGTCCAAAACCCATTTCAATTCATTTGAAAATTTGCACAATTAATGTTAAGATGATCATAATAATAAAAATCATAGTCAGCTGCGTGTATAATGGGGGATTATACGTCAGCTACTTACATAAACGTGTAAAAAAAAAAATTTCTAAGATCCTTTCAAATTCAATGAAATTTATACATTTAGTTCATAATATAATTAGAATGATAAAAAACATAATCAGCTATTCTTATAATGGGGGTAAGACCGTCAGCTGAGTGATCATTAGGGTGGTTCAGACACACATGGGAAAAATTAAAGTTGCTCCGATCTTCGATCCCCGGGGACCAAAAGTTTCGTATTGATGCCAATAAGAGCCACGTAAAATTTGGTCCATTTCAGAAACATTTGATGGACCCGCTACCGTTTTGAAAACTGGAAAATGGTCTTTAATCTATCGAAAATCATTAATATCTCCCCGAAGCTACCTCGTAGAGGGATCAAATGTATGACAAAGTGCTATTATTTTTTCTCTTCCAACATTTTTTCCGAACACACTTACTCCCTATCACCACTCCTTAGGGGGTCTCCCCTGCAAAAATTGCATTCTTGTGAAATTATGAAATTGACTCCCCCCTCTTCTCAGACGCCTCTGGAGGGGTAAAATGTTAGACCATTTTCTATTTTTTTTTACTTTCCCAAACTTTTTTCTTGACACATCTACCTCCTATCTGTTTTTTGCAGGGGAACCCCCAAAAGGGTGACAGATAGAGGGTAGGTATCTTCGGAAAAAATATTAGAAAAGAAAATATAATAGGACCTGGTGATACATATAAACCCTCTATGAGTCACTCCGGGGGAGCTATGAACTATTTTTCGAATTTTTTTTTGTTTTTTGTATGGGCTGACGTATAATCCCCCATTATACACGCAGCTGACTATGATTTTTATTATTATGATCATCTTAACATTAATTGTGCAAATTTTCAAGTGAATTGAAATGGATTTTGGACATTCTTTTTTTTACATGTTGCGCATTTTCTCACAACCAGCTCCACCACTAGCCTGGCGACTGACGCTTGTTTTGATTATCAGCCATATCAAAACTATCAATTAAAAATAAAATTAAGCGGGAGGAAATCGCCACCTCAAATGCAACACTGCCTCCCGTACTATATGGAAAGGACCTGGATAAAAGGCAGCTGTATTCATGGTACTCAAATTAATGATTCAAAGATCTTTCGAGTACAGTCAAAGCGGATTTCAACTGCAGAACAACAAAAGCTGCGTAACCGTAATGATTTGGAAAGATGAATATCAGCCCTTACTTTTTACATCAAAACCAAGAAAGTTTTCCAAAGAAAAGCCGAGCCCTTTATGCAGGCAAAAATTTAAAATTTCAAAGAAAAAGTGGGACTATTTGCAGGATTAGAAAAAGTTATTGCCGAAGGATTGCCAACAATTTTATGATAATTTGTCAGTCATCTAATGCAATCATTTGAATAAATTTTTTTATTCAAGTTTTTTTCTAAGTTTCTTTTTATTTGTTAAAAAACTACATTAACCCTTGTGTCTACACCCACATACCCGGGTGTGTTTTTCATTTTCAAATTGTTATATTTTGAGTTCTGAATGCCGTATCAACTTGAAATTTTGGGTAGCCTCCTAAAATATTGTTTTCTATCATATTTGAAAAAAAATTCGTCGTTGGGGACCGAATTTACAGGTAGTTTTTGCGATTTATTCCTTCTATCTACAGCCAACATACCCGGGTATGCATAGAAAAATGTATGTAAATTATAAGTTAGAAATGAAGAAAAAATTTGAATAAATAAGATTTATTTATTTGAAAATACTTTTTTTTGTGTTTATGTATGTATACAAGAAAGAATAACAATATGTTATTAATAATATGTATTGTAAAAAAAGAATTTTATAAAAAAAAAGTGATAATTTAAGACCTGCATCTATATCTTTTGAATGCTCAACACAAACTGGCTTTTGACGTTCTTTGCAGATTTTTCTTGTTGTTCTTCTTTTGGAACATAAGAAGCAATTTCCATTTTGCTTGATTCTGCCAGAATTGTCACGCTGCTCTTGTGCGCTTACTGGAAGGCTTTCAATAATAGGTGTAACTGGGCGGCCCAACATACTTTCGATTCCACTACGTGATAAAAAATTTCGCATTATTTGTGCATTTTGTTTGTGAACTATTCTGGATTTCAGCCACGGCAAATTGCTCATTCAACTGCTGTAAAAACAACCTTCTACGGCTTGTTGATGTCTTCAAGTGTGGATTATTTTCCATGTAGATCACGAAAGCTGCAAATGCAGCCACATCTATAATGTTATAAAAAAAAGCCAAAGGCCATCTCTTCGTTCTTCTCTTTGTCGAATATTCACCAAGGCATTTGTCCATATTGTCAACGCCTCCTTTACTTTTGTTGTAGTCGAGTATCATTTTTGGCTTTCTTTTAGGACCTTCAATTTCAGTATTATAGTGAGAAGTGGAAAGAAGCACAAACGATTTGTTCTTTTTTGGAACATATGAACACATGCTTACGTTGTTGCTGTTCTTCGAAAATGCTCTCATCTAGATTCACCTGCGTCTTTTTTCCTAACTAAACTTTATGACTTACTAACAGAAAGAGGTAAACTGTTATAATAAAACCCCTTAATGTCATATAATTGTACGATGGTACAACCCCTTAATAACATAAACCATAAACGCACATACATATCAAAACAAGCTTTATTGGAGTTATTGATTTTTACATTTACATACTTACATGCATTGAGTTTTTCGATTTATTTTACTTATTGATTTTTCAATAGAATTTTACTTTTGCCAAATTTGCATTTATCGATTTGTTTTACTTTGCTCGCAAGCAATAATTCCAAAGAATTCTTGCAAAACAAAATCGACTGATCGCAATAAACAAATAATTCCAAAGAATTATTTGCAACATCGATTGAGTTATTAATCGTATTTCCGGGCCACAAAAGTTTCCAAAGAATTGAGCACTTTGACAAATATGCAATATAAGCAATAATATATCTATATAAACTAAGGAATTTATATTGTAACTTCAGTCTAGAATTTATCTAACTCAATAAAGGACAGATGCCTTTAAAAATAACTTCTTGTGTTTTTTTTTTCGATTTTAAAATAACAAGGAGAAAAGTGGCGCAGTCGGTAGGATACCGCAAAAGTCCTACCCAAAGTAAAAAGGATAAAGCGAATTTTTAAATTCCTAGTGCGGTTCCGAAAAAAAAATTGAACTTTGAATTGTAGAGAAGATTGTACAAATTATAGTGTAACGAAACAAAAGTGCTACTAAATCGTGAACTCTTAAATTGTACAGAAGATTGTACAAATTACATAAGTACTATTAAATCGTGAACTCTAAATTGTACAGAAGATTGTACAAATAGTGTAATAAAACAAAAAGTGCTGTTAAATCGTGAACTTTAAATTGTACTGAATTAATCACGTAGCGTAGGTTGTATTAAAATTTTTCATCACCACCAACTAGGAGATCAGTTCCAGAATAAAGTTTCATCACCACCAACCAGGAGAACAGTTCCAGAATAAAGTTTCATCACCACCAACCAGGAGATCAGTTAAAGACTAAAGTTTCATCATCATCACCAGGAGACCAGTTCCAGATGCAAATAAAGGACTCAAGGTATACATTTTTTTTTTTTTTTTCCCATCTTTCTAAAGTATCAGCATGGCAGACTACTTTGACACTCAAGCGGAATTGTACTCACATGGTATTCAGGCAGAAAATAATAGAAAACTAGCCGATTTAATTAGCGACCTTAAGGCGAAAGCCAGACTTAAAATTAAAATTCACAAAAAAATTTTTCAATTAAAAAAATTAGAATATAAAACTCATTTTCTTTGTTAATTTCTAAGAATGGCTCAGATAAATTTTGATCCCATGAAATACCTAGGAACCCTTCCTGAATTCAACGGGGATAATAGGGACCTACAAACATTCATAAATTTAATAGACAGAGTACATCCCATACTCCAAACTTACGACGAACTGTCACAGGGACTCTTTTCGGACATAATCAAAAGTAAACTAAAGGGAAAAGCTAGGGAAATAATAGAAATAAACTGCCATACGGTTTCATGGCAAGATATAAAAACAGTTCTACAAAACAATTTCGGTGACAGATTAAGTTGTGACGATCTATTCGACTCTCTTAGAGCAACTATTTTCAAAACTACAAGCTTGGATTTTTATGATGAAATAAAAAGTAAACTCAGACACCTTAATAATAAAACTCTGTTTGTACTCGGACAAGGACATGGACAAGTACAAGGACAAGCTGCATTAGCGGCGGTCGCACAAAGTAATTCGCGAACAGCTCTTAATATATTCAAATCAAAAATCCCAGAACCAATGAAGACAATATTGGCATGTAGAAACCCAGATACCCTCGAAGGAGCAATGAACATACTATATGAAGCTGGGTACGCTCATCACAAAGTAGATAATTTACAACACTTTGGTCGAAATAAATTTGAACCAAAAAAAAATTCTAGCACGCAAAATCGACAAAATTTTAACTCACAAAGTCGATAAAATTTTAATCAACAGAACAGACAAAACCCTAATCAACAAAATGGGCACGAGTTCAACTCACAAAATCGACAAAATTTTAATCAACAAATTGCACCCAATTTTAACCAAAACCCTAATGGTCAGAATTTTTACCAACAAAATCAGCAATATAGACCAAACCTTGGACAACAAAGGCAAAATAGACAACAAAATTTTAATCAAGTAAATAATAACAATCATTTCCCGGTACCCGAGCCTATGGATATTAATAACCACGAAACAACTCAGAACAATGAAAACCAAAGTACAACTGAAAATTTTCAGCAATGTGCCTCGGAAGAATACCATTTTTAAAAATACAAACTAAACTAGGATTTATAAAACAGGCGCTACTAATTCTATACTAAACCCAGGTATATGCAACCCAAAATGGGTACATCAAACCAACCCTGTTTCCATAAAAACTCTCCAACATAGAATTTACGTAAATAAAAAGGCAAAAATACCAACTTTTAAGGAATTCGGTACAACACTAGATACTATTGAATTTTACATAATCCCATTTCATGATTTCTACGACGGTTTACTAGGCAATGACTTACTTAGACCATTAAATGCTTCTATAAACTAGAAGGATAATACAGTTCAATTAGGTGGTCAGTTACTACCTACTTACTTTAAAGGCGAAGAAGGCCATAACTACAAATTACAAGTAGCACCCACTAGTGAGTTAATCTATTTTAAGGGACAAGAAGGAGACGATATAGTGAATGAAGGAATTTTAAACGTAGAAAGTAATGAAATCGAACTAAATTTAATTTATAAATCGAATCGCATACTCACACAGAAAGTGGATAGCGAAAACTTTAATGTTATTGAAAGAAAAGAAACTAAACCGTTGAACGAACAAATTCGAATTCAACATCTCAATTCAGAGGAGAAAACACAATTAATGAAAATCATAAATAAATACACAGACATTTTCTATCAAGAGGACACAAATTTAACTTTTACATCCGCCATCAAGCATACAATTAGGACCACTAACAACATTCCAATATATGGTAAATCATATAGATACCCGTACATACACAAGAACGAAGTTGAAAATCAGATTCAGGAAATGCTAGATAACAAAATAATAAGGCACAGTAACTCTCCATACTCTGCACCCATTTGGATTGTGCCTAAGAAAGCTGATGCAAGTGGAAAAGTCAAGTGGAGACTTGTCATCGATTACCGTAAACTCAATGAAGTAACAATAGATGACAAGTATCCGATTCCAAACATTGACAAAATTTTGGATAAATTGGGCAGGTGTCAATATTTTACCACCCTCGCTTTAGCGAAAGGATTTCATCAAATCGAAATTGAGGAAGCCGATATCCATAAAACTGCTTTTAGTGTCGAAGGAGGACATTATGAGTTCTTGCGAATGCCTTTCGGTCTAAAAACAGCACCATTCCAAAGGCTAATGAATAACATCCTGAAAGATTATATAAATAAAATTTGTCTCGTTTACTTAGACGATGTAATTATATTTTCTACGTCACTTCAGGAAAACATTGAATCTATCAATTTAATATTTTGTCGCTTGAAACAAGCAAATCTTAAAGTCCAACTAGACAAATCTGAGTTCATAAAAAAGGAAACAGAGTTTCTTGGCCACATAGTGACACCAAACGGAATAAAACCCAACCCCAAGAAAATAGAATGTGTACAGAATTTTCCGATACCCAAAACAGCTAAACAAATTAAACAATTTTTAGGACTCACTGGTTACTATAGGAAGTTTATTAAAGATTATTCCCTTATAGCAAAACCAATGACCATATATTTGAAAAAATATACTAGATTGAATATTTCTGACCCCAGATACCAAGAAAGTTTTAATACTCTAAAAAATCTCCTAACTCATGATCCAATTTTGCACTACCCAGATTTTACAAAAAAATTCACTCTTACTACAGATGCTAGTAACTACGCATTAGGCGCAGTTCTCTCTCAAGAAAATCACCCAATATGTTACGCTAGCCGTACTCTAAATGAACACGAAGTCAACTATAGCACCATAGAAAAAGAATTGTTAGGAATTGTTTGGGCTACCAAATATTTTAGACCCTATATTTTTGGCCGTAAATTTATCATTGAAACTGACATAAACCACTTACTTGGCTCTTTTCTATCAAAGAACCAAATTCCAAGTTGGTTAGATGGAGGTTAAAGCTATCAGAATTTGACTACGAGATTAAATATAAAAAGGGGACAAAGAATAGTAATGCTGACGCACTTTCAAGGATAGAACCGGAATCCATAAATATAAATACATTAGAACCAACTGCACAAGTTATAAAGGAAACCAATTCACCTATCAACATGTTCAAAACCCAAATTATCATAAGGAAAATAGCATCCGGATCAGTAAGAATAAAAAATGAAAAGATTTTCAAGAATTCGAGGAAAACTGTAGGTATTAAAAACCTGGACAGAGAGTTCGCAACAACTCTGCTTAAAAATCATTTTAACCCAAACTCGCTTAACGCCATCATGATAGAAGATGAGTTCTATAACATGTTTAAAACCACTTATGAAGAACTCTTTTCGGAAAACAATAAATGTAAAATTATAAGATGCTCTAAAATATTAACGGACATAGAAGATGAAAATAAATTAACTGAAATAATCGAGAAGAAACATTTATCAAAAAATCATAGAGGAATACAAGTGGTTTTCGATGAATTGAGAAATCAGATCTACAACCCTGTATTAAAAACAAGAATAACACAATTTATCAATAACTGCGAAGTATGTACTTTGGAGAAATATGACAGAAATCCACCAAAGATACCATACAAGATCACGGAAACACCTTCTAAGCCCCGTAAAATTGTGCACGTAGACGTCTTTTACACTTTAGAAAAACAACTCTTCTTGACAATAATCGACAAGTTCACCAAATTTGCAGTAGCTTATAAAATTAACGGAAGGACTTGGACTGAATTTAAATTAAAACTACTTCAATACATCAATACATACGGAAAAATAAAGAAAATAATTGTTGATAATGAACTAGGTTTCAATGCTATACCAATACAACAATTTTTAAATGAAGAAGGCATTGATATCCACTAAACTTCAAACAGCAATCACACTTCAAATGCAGACATTGAGCGGCTCCATAATACTATTAATGAGCTTATAAGACTGCTAAGGCACGATGAAAGAAATAAAGATGAAACCATCGAAGAGAAAATGTTAAGGATTATAGGATTTTATAACAACACAATACATAGTACAACAACCATCAAACCAATCGACTTCATGGACGGGAAAATACACGAAAGTAGATACCCCGAAATTCACGAACTAATTTTGAGAAAAAAAGAGAAATATATAAACAAATTGAACAAAAACAGAACCGATGTAGAAATAGAAGAAGGTATTAACTACATTAAAGAAATAAGAGGAGGTAAAAACCACAGAAGATACAGGAAAATAGACACTAGGAAAACTGATGAAGACCACGTAGTACACAGGAAAACAGGACATAAATATTATAAAACTCATATAAAACCTTCAAAGAAATACCAAGATAAAAATAATCCTACGATAAAAGCAAGAAACTAGCAAACAAACGGATTTATTATATTTTCAGATGACACCTTGGATCTTAATGATAACATTTTTGATGACTGTGAACTCACAACCTCTTGACATACAAGACTTAACCAATAATAATTGATATATACCGATTAAAACAGACCAGATAAAGGTAAATGAACACTACAGCAAAATTCTTCACATCGTCAACATAAGTGCATACACGGAAACGCTTAATTTAATCCTCGAAAACATAAAGACATTAAATTTCAGTACAGTAGAATCTAAACCTTTATTAGATACCATAAGCAAAAATTTTGCGTTACTGAAGGGGAAAATAGAGAATCTTAACCCACATTTTAGACAAAAACGGGGACTAGTTAACGTACTAGGAAAAGGGCTCAAGTTTATAGCAGGATCTATGGACAGCGATGATGAAATTCAAATAAGTAATTCACTTAAATCATTACAAGAAAACGAGGAGACTTTGACAAATGAATTCAATAACCTCACTTTTATAAACAATCTCATATCAACTCAAATCCATAATATCACAGAGCACATAAACCAACTACAGACACTTATAGGAAATTACTTAAATTCATTCAAAGACCTTTTACAAAATAAAATAGCAACCCTAGAAGACGAAATCACATTCATAGCACAGGCGTATCAAATAGACAATGAAATCTCACTCTTGAGAGAGCACATCGATGACATTGGACAGATTATTTTCTTCAGTAAACTCGGAATCATCCCTACAGATATTTTAACAAAAACAGAACTTGACCTTATAAATGACTTTGATAGTTACACGAACATTAGAGTAGCCGTTGTTCTTCAGGAAGGTAAAATTGTAATAATTTTAATGATTCCACAATATTAACAAATTAATTTATCAAAAATTATATTTGAACCAATTCCTAACGTAAACAATAAATCAATTGAGTTAAGTACTTATGAAATACTGGTAGACTCAGAAAATAATGTTTATGAAACATATATTAAAAATAACTTAGAGAAAAACCTAAAACATATTTCCGACAAATGTTTAATAAATATAATTAATTATGAAGAAGCATATTGCAACATGCAAAAATTAGAAAATACAAATGTAACCGAAGTTATCCCTGGAATTTTAATATTTAAAAATTTTTACTCAAAAATCTCACATAATTGTAACAACATTAAAATTAAGATAAAAGGAAACTTTCTCTTAAAATTTGAAAATTGTAAAATCTATGCACTAAACAAAACTTTTTCTAATGTAAACATTAAAATACACGACAAATTTATTTTGCCAAATGTAATTACAAAAATTAATGAAGATAATGAAAAAATTCCAGAAATAAAATTAAAAGAACTTTATTTAAAACAAATAAAATATGAAAAAAACTTGGAAAAGATGTCTGTAAACTATGAAAAACATAACATTGTAAACATTAGTACAGTTATATTTGTTTCAGCATTATTTCTATGAATAATCACATCGTTTTTATACTTTAAAAGAATGTTAGTATTGCATATTTCGTCGGAGCCTCAATCAAACGGTGGGGGTGTTATAATAAAACCCCTTAAAGTCATGTAATTGTACGATGGTACAACCCCTTAATAACATAAACCATAAACGTACATACATATCAAAACAAGCTTTATTGGAGTTATTGATTTTTACATTTACATACTTACATGCATTGAGTTTTTCGATTTATTTTACTTATTGATTTTTCAATAGAATTTTACTTTTGCCAAATTTGCATTTATCGATTTGTTTTACTTTGCTCGCAAGCAATAATTCCAAAGAATTCTTGCGACACAAAATCGACTGATCGAAATAAACAAATAATTCCAAAGAATTATTTGCAACATCGATTGAGTTATTAATCGTATTTCCGGGCCACAATTGTTTCCAAAGAATTGAGCACTTTAACAAATATGCAATATAAGCAATAATATATCTATATAAACTAAGGAATTTATATTGTAACTTCAGTCTAGAATTTATCTAACTCAATAAAGGACAGATGCCTTTAAAAATAACTTCTTGTGTTTTTTTTTTTCGATTTTAAAATAACAAGGAGAAAAGTGTAAACCTCTGTTAATGTGGACCACCTGTAAATATCTTCAACAATGTTAAATCCTCCGAAAGGCGTTGACCTGTTTGTGGTTAATTTTATTACAACAATCGTCATTAGTGGGTTTTGCTTTTATTACACAAACCTTTATTGAAAAATTTCCCAATTTTTTAAAATATCAATCATAGAGTCAGAAAAATGACTTCATTCAGTTCCACTGTTGGAGTTTGTGTAACATCAGGTAGTTTTATATTTATTTTTCAATCAATATTTGCTTAGGATTTTACCTGGTACATATGAATAGGACATTGTGAATTAACTCTGAATGGTGTATATGTATTTCTTTCTTTTGTACCTGTGTTATAGTAAGTAATAACAAGTAGGAAGAGTGAAGGGGATTTCTCGAGATGCTATGTGATAGACCGTTTATCAAGGTTGGAGAATAACAGTACTAAGAAAGTTTTTTGGCTACTTCAATTATTTGACTTTCAAGCGGTTTTATCATACTCCTAAGTGCAACAAATGAATTTACTACGAAACCACACCATCGAAAAATCCCTATACTTAAAAAAAAAGGGAAAAAAAGAAAGGAACAAAATATAATAATGTATAGATACACTGGTCAATTTTCATAATCTATAATCGCTTTAAATAAAAAAAACCGTTCACAACTTAAAAAATTGAAAACGCACATACAAAACGTATGGGATACCCGGATGTGTTGGGTGTATGTTTACGTATAATTTTTTGGCCGTAGACACAAAGGTTAAACAGTACAATATTTTCAAATTTTCTTTAAATATGTTGTAAGTGAATTACACTTTTAGTTTTCAAAGTAATTGCAAAATGCACTTTCGCATACATAAAAATGAGGTCAAAAAGCCCTAATTGAAATAAAATAAATATCAATAAAAAAAATTAATGTTTTTCATTAAAAATTATTATGTTAATGATTTTGTAACAAAACTGCATTTAACCAAATTTGAATATTCTACATTTTCGGTATTTATTCAGTTTTTTGTGTCTCCTGAACAAAACTAAAAATGTTAATTAGAGCCGTTGTACAAGTAAGCGACGATATGTACATTATGGGTTCAGTTTACGCGAATTTTTTTTACCAATAATGCTATTTCTTTGAGTTCTATTGCTCGATATACGCGATTTTTAAATTTTGAAAACCAATCCACTCAATTTATATAGACTTCTCATCTCAATTTACGCGGTTTTGAATTACGCGGTTTTTTCAGAAACCTATCCACCGCGTAAATCGAGGGATAGGTGTATATGATGACTCAGTTTTTTTTTTTGTTTTCTTTTAGAACTATTTTTATTTTAACTGTGAAATTAAAATTAATTATAAAATTTTAGTAGGTTACAAGCGTATTTATAAATCACATGATTTTATAAAACATATTTAAATATATTTTATTCTAATTTTTGTAGATGTCTCCAATGTTTAAGATTGATTTATTCATTGAGGAAAAAATATTTTGTTGTATTTGTATGTGATTTTTTACAAGTATCTTCGGCATTTGTTTCTCTTGTGAGAAACCAAATATAATCTCCCATCATTCTCTCATTCCAACGTCCTTGGTATCGCCTCTCAATTGCTTTAATTTCTTGATAAAACCTCTCACTATGCTCGTCGCTAACGTCTCCGAGATTTTCAGGGAAAAAATCTAAATGGGAATGCAGAAAATGAATCTTAAAAGACATTTAAGCCCCTTGAAAAATATAAAATAATGTTATGTTAGCGAAAATTTTAATTAAATAAAAATTTGCGATGCTTATCAATCTTTGCATAGTTCTTGAGCAAATCTTTGATGACAATTTTGTAAATCACACTTTTGTTACTTCCAAGAAAATCAGCCACAATCAACTTAAACGGGTTCCATGCTGAAGCTTCATCGGGTGATAAATATGTTTAAATTGTTTCATCTTTTATCAGTTTCCTTATTTGAGGACCAACAAAAACTCCTTCCTTGACTTTCATTAAAGAAAGATTTCAAACTTGGTTCTCGAATAGGAAAATGCTTCACCTTCATTATTTAAGACTTTAACAAAGTTTTTGAAGAGACCCAGTTTGATGTGCAAAGGTGGAAGAATAATGTCTTCTTTTTTACGACGGGCTCGTATTTTCCGTTATCTTATCCCACAACGTGCTTTACTCTTTTGGGCCATATTCTTGTCTTATAATGTTGTGCACGATCTCGGCTGTCCCAGAGACATAAAAACAGCAATATTTAGTATATCCACCTTGCATCCCGCACAGCAATGCAACCACCTTTAAATCGCAGCATACTTTCCATTGATGTTCTACATACTTAACAATTTCAATTAATTTTACCATTGTTTCATAAGATTATTTTTTATTAACAGCATGTCCGATTAGAATCGATGGCTTCACTTTTCCATTATGCAAAAGTACAGCTTTTAATCTTTGTTTACTTCTGTCAATAAATAACCGCCTATCTTTGGGATCGTTTATTAAATAATCCAGGAATGTCTGCGCAAAAACATATTTTATCTATGGTGTTAAAAAATTGTGATTTTTATAGTATATAATTCGAACACTGGTTTGTAAAAAGTTAAATTGTTTCATTCGAGATGCATGTAACTGCGCTTTTTCCTTTGTAAGCTCCAAGTCTCTTATCCAATCGCTTAGTTCATCCTGAGTTAAAATCTGTTGCTTTGTACAGCCACTCATATCAGAATCACTGAGATCAAACTACATTATTTTTCGATGAATTGGAATTTGTTTTGAGACTCTTTAGAATGTGTAGTTTATCTGAATGAGGGACAGGAAATGTTGCTGTCTGTAAGTTTGCATAAACCCATCGTCCCTGCTTGCCAAAACTATCATATTTGCTAAGGCAAAAGTAGCAGTCGATTAAATGAGGAAATGGTTTTCTCCAAATCATAGGTATTCCAAATTTCATATGCCTAATGTAAAAATATTTGTAAATTAAAAAAACGTTCATAAAAATATGTATGTTATTAAAAATTTACCTTTTTAAGCCAGAATGCCATCCATTAAGGTTTGTACGGCACACAGAACATATAGCATTTGGAGTCCATGGTTCTTCCAGGTTGACAGGTTTAATCAGAAAATATTGGTAGTTAATTTTCCTGAAGACCCGTTGTAAAATTGCGCTCACATTTCTTAGCAAAATCACCGGACACATATAGGAAATCATCTGCGTTGTTTTTACACTCTTCAATATTTTTTCGCATACTCATTGGTATAATGAAATTATAGTTTTTTTTTACTAAATTGGCTATAACTTCGGCATTAAGGTACGGATTTTCAAAACTTAGCATTATTTTCTTTGGAAGAGTTTGTACTTTATACTTAAGGAATTAAATTGATGCATTTTAAAGTATTTATATTTTTAAAGTTATTTTTAATTGGATACAAATTTTCAAAAAATCAATTTTTTCAAATGTGTCAGCTTTTATCTCGTAACCTGTATACTTAAACCAAAACTTCACAAGAGTTGTGGGAAATTTTATTAACTTTTTTTCAAATTTTATTTGAACAAAATCGGTTTATATTTGGATGAGATATAGCCTAAATACTGAAGTTACACTGAAAATACACTAAAAACAATTTATAAAAATAACTAAGCGTGAGAAAAATTTATCAAACATTTTTTTGAACTTAGGAGACCTTATTACATCATAAAAAATTAAGAAATATTATGGAAAATCTTTGGTGTAGGGTAGTGTAATTAATGTTTCTAATACTTTGGATAGTATTGGAAGAAGGCTTATGGGCGATAGGAGCTCACCTCTTTAGAACACTTGCCAGGCTTTAAAATCATTTTGATTTCAGCGACTTTCCATTGTATTGGAAAATAAGATTTTGTTAGGCAGGCACTAAAAAGTTGTGATAAGAATGTTAATCCCTCGTCTGATAACTCTTTCAGTATTTTGCCTGTAATTAAATCATAACCAGGAGCTTTTTTAACATTTAGTTGTTTAATTACGGAGCTGATTTCAATTTTTGTGAATTTGCAGATTTGTGGTTCGAGCTGGTGAATCTCATCAAGAAAATTGTGTATTTCTTCAGAGGAATCCATAGGGCATTCGTTTGGATGTGGCGTAAAAACTTTTTCCAAGTGCGATGCAAATGCTAAGGCTTTTTCATTTTTTGCCCATGTATTATCAAGTTTTTTCAAGGGGGGCTGGTGAGCTATTGAGCAATTAATTTTTTTCATGAATTTCCACAGAGAATAATCGGTTGCAGTTGTCGTATCTAAGTTTTTTAGTTGGCATTGGATTTTCGAGTTACGCTCTTCACTTAATAGGTCTTATAGCTCCTTTGTTAATTTATTTAGAAAGTGCTTATCTTTTGATCGTATCGATACGATTGCCAGCGTTTTCTTATCAGTCGTTTTGCAGCAATTTTATTTTGAATATGCTGAGAGCTGATATCTTGAAGTGGATAATTTTTGGTATATGGAGTAGGAGTAGAGTTCCTGGCTGCCAATTGAATGCTATTAGTAAAATGCTCTACTGCCTCTGAGATATCTTCGACTGTTTTTAGAGGTAAATTTACATGAAGTATTGTATTAAAAATTGTTCGGAAATGTGTCCAGTTAGTTTGCTTCTCATGGAGCTTACATTAACCCATTGATTGAGTGAGATTACTGCCTTTTTCGATGACAACAGGAGAGTGGTCTGACGAAAGTTCTTCACTTGCATGTAGGTTCTCTAATCCTTTATTAATGCAAAAATCTAGAAGATCTGGTACTTTTTTTTGCCTGTTGGCCACCAGTGGCTATGACTGACATATTTAAGGAAGTAATATCCGAAAATAACTTTCGTCCCTTAGTTGTCGTAACACGAGAAGAGGGCCTGATTTAGACCTCTGACCGCCCTAGGCTAACTATGAATATGCGCCCCCCTAAGTACGAAAAGAAAAATTTTAACGAGCAAAAAATAAAAAAGGTCCTAACTTTAAAAAAAAATTCTTTCAAAATAGATCCTCGAATATTTCCATCTATTTTGTAACTTCGATTTTAAACAAATAAAAGTTGAAACTTTCCGGTCTCTAATGTGTCAGTTAATAACATCTGAATAATCTTAAATAAAAGTTACAGTGTGAGATTGTAATTCCTGAATTTCAATTTGAAATTTAATAAGTAAAATACTTGCGACAATTGCTCTATTATTTATAGAGAATGTTACAGTCATGTTCGAAATAATAAGAACAACTTAGATGAAAATCGAATTTGTCGTACAAAATTTTTATAATATCGATTTTGATTGTAATAACTAAACACTTATTAAAGTTTTAAAAAATGGAAAAAGTGATGACCAAACGCATCTACATTTTTTTTTCTTGCAATATTGTTGCATTAGGTCTAAAATAAGCTGTTCGAAGAAATAAGAACATAATCATGTTGGCAGCACGTTTTCTTGGCACAGAGGAGGGATTCCCAAATTTTAATTGCAAGCGTATCATGTGTATTTGTGTGGTTAATTTTGACTGCAATTTAAAATATTCAGTGTGCAAAAATTTGAAAAAAATCTCATGGAAATGGGATGAAGACAACATTGTTCTTCTAAATAAATAAAATTAATAAAAAATTGCTCAGCGATGGCAAAACCTTTGCATTCATAAGGGAACTTCTTGGTGTTTCAAACGGCATGATAACTAATGCTACAAATTGGTCACCATACGCCGAAAGTAGAGGTAGACTTAAAAATCCAGCGTGAGACAGTATAAATTGATCGCAAAGACTGTTAAACAGCATCCATTTATAACCTCTACGCAATTCAGAAATGAATTGAATCTTCCAATATCACTTCTAAAATAGGAAAAGGATTCATCGGCTTTAATCTGAATCCACGAAGCCCTAGGAAAGTACCGTTGTTGAAAGGTGTTCATTTGTAACGGAGACTTCAGTTTGCCAGATTATTTTTGAAGGAAGCTCAGACCGTTCGGCGCAAAACATTATGGATATGCGACAAAAGTTGTAGAGTTCGACCACGCCAGAGAAAAACAATACGTAATGTCTCCTAAGCAAGAATTCAATGTAAAGTTTCCTCTAAGGCTATTAAGCATGGCGTCCTCAAACTGATGCTGTGATGATGTTTTTCGTGGAATGGCATCGGACCTCTAACTAGGATAGTTGGCACTATGAATGCTTGTTACTATGTTAAAAATGTACTAGAAGCCGAAATGTTGTCAAACGCCGAAGAGGAAATGCCGAATGGGGGATCTTTCTGCAAGATGACGACCCGAAGCATACCTCAGAGAAAGCAAAGAAGTGGTTTCGGACCTACATATAATATCAATGTTATGAAGTGGCCTGCACAACTGCCGGACCTTAATTCAATAAAGCATCTTTGGATGGATGTTAAGAAAAGAATAAAAGACGCTAGACCCAAAAATTCTGAAGAGTTATGGCAAGCAGCAAAAAATACTTGGGATAATATATCACTCTCCAGATGGCAAGACCTGATATTTTCAATGAAGTCCAGGTATGCCAAAGTAGTCAAAAATCACGGTGGAGCCACTTCATATTGAATATAATGTCATGAGAGCGTAATTGATGAAGATAAAAATTGAGTATTGATAATTCTTATCCTTGTTCTTATTTTTTCGAACAGCTCATTTTGGACTTAATGGGACAATATTGTCATAAAAAAAAATGGGGATAGATTTGGTCATCACTTTTTCCATTTTTTAAAACCTTAATATGTGTTGAGTTGTTACAATAAAAAGCGATATTATAATTTATTATTAAAATTTTGTACGACGATTTCAATTTTTGTTTAAGTTGTTCTTATCATTTCAAAGACGACTGTATACTCTTTGGGGCTAATTTTTGTAGATCAACAAATTCTTTATCTTTAAAAAACGGTTCCAAATGGACACACTCGTCAGAAAACGTATCTTCTATATCCAAGTCATATAGTTGTTGCAACTCTTTAGCCTTGGTTTTTATAATGCTATCGTCATTTATTTCAGGTAATTTCCAAACAAAATTTTGTATTCACTTTGGTATAAATTATTTGTCGGCTTTGCAACTGAACTTCTAGGCAGCGTAACATTTTTCTACAATGAAAAATCGTCTTCTTTCAAATTCTGTATGTCCCGCTTTTACTTCATCAAAATGAAATTTTGGTTTCGTTTTTCTTCTTAAATCTTTTATGTACTCAGTGAGTTCGCACCTATCGATTGCTTCTGATTCAAATTTTTCAAACTCTTTTTCGTCTCGCAACATATTAAGATGTGTATATGTTACCGGCCAAACTAGTTTTTCCGATGCGTGTTATGAAAAACTAGTTTAGCCTAGGAAGAACTAGTTTGTCCTGATAAAAAATTTACCATTTCAGGACAAACTAGTTTGGCCTAGGATTAACTAGTTTTTTCTAAATCAAATGCTTTGAGGGTAATTATGTACTTTTTGACCCATTTTCACAAGGAGTGGGTTTGCGGGGGTGTTCCCAAGGGGTACTTTGAACATAATTCCGTTGGATTTAGCCGGTGGTCACCCCTTGAAAAATTTTTATGATATGTCCAACACCTAGTTTGCTAGCCACAGTAATTTTACATAAGAGTAGGGGTGAGTGGGCGGCCTGTGGCCGCAGCTCAGGATTGAAAACTCCCAAAAATCCAATACCGGCTTCGCGGCGGCCATCGGCCGCGGATCAGTCTAGAATTTAGCCGTCGGCAACTCCTTTAAAAAAATTATGGAGCGTTAAAATTTCTGGTAAAATTCGATGACTCAGGCCGCCCACTTACCCCTACTCTTATGTAAAATTACTGTGACTAGCAATCTAGATGTTGGACATTGTATAGACTTGTAGGGATCCAAACACACCACATACAACACTTACACTTTAACAAAAACACAAGGCTTAATTTTTAAAATTTATATTTTCTTGAAATACATAATTGTATTTTTATTCCAAATATGAAAAAATAAATTTATTAATTCGAATTTCAAATTTCAAAAAATAAAGTTAATTTTTAATAAAAATAAATTTAATATGGAGCCCCACACTGGCGATCCTGCCAAATGCCGAATCACCAAACTCAACATCAGCAACAAAAATCAACCTCAGTAGCACTATCTATGGAACTTCCATCCACAGATGCTATAAAAACCATATCTTTACTCGAAATTCAACTACATAAATGAATTAGAAGAACAAAATCAGGCGTTACGTGAACAGAATCTCAAGTGAAATGAACAGTTGGAGCTTTTAAAGAATCATATAGCTAATCAAGCAAATCGACATAGCAACAACATTGACTCTCATCAAGTTGACAATAGTTTAAGTTTAGATGTTCAAGATTTTTCAGAGAACAGCGAATCACGACTACCTACTCATTTCCACATCATCAACATTAACGAAACCTTTCAATGGAACCTCACAAAATGGAGTGTAACGCTGTTACGACTGTTGATGGACTGACTTTATTACCTTTATCCAACATATCACAGGCAACGATTGCCGATCGTCTAGATAATTCGAACACAGATACAGCACATGATTACACAGAAATTTATACACCAAACCCCACACCAACAATCCAATCAACAACAACAACATCAATATATTATATTACTCTCCATACACATTTTTCTTTTCAACACAATATTTTGATTATTATATAAAGTACGATAAAACCACTGAAACAGGGGGCTTAATTATCTTTTCATTGGAGGAGGAGTTTTCAGTTGCTTCATCGTCATCAAGAATCGCATATGGATTTGAATCTGCGGAGGATGGATACCAAGCCAATATGTGTCAAGCGTTGACTGCTTTTGAGACTTCAGGCGAACAATTTTCCACTCATCATTTTTGGACTTGGGAGTTTCCCTTGCGTCGGTTTCCTGAAAAGAGACATTATTATTCTTACCTACTTTTTGATGATCAATTTGAGGCGATTGATTAACTAATGAAGAGAGATTCGGAATTAGGGACGATGAGAATTGAACATTGCTCGCAGCTGGGAGTTGAGGTTGGCCCCGTTGTTTCTGCTGCTGTTGTTGCTTAAGTAAGTGTTGCTGTTGTTTTTGTAACAATTGTAGTTGTTCCTGTATCTACTGTAGTTGTTGTTGCTGATCATGCTATTGTTGCTGCTCGTGTTGTTGTTGTGGTTGCTGCTGTTGTAATTGTAGTTGTTGTTGTTGTTGTGACCTCGGTGTAAGAGTACCTCCCCCTTTCCGTGGGGATCGGTTTAAGCCCATTTACAAGGATTTTGGGTTTTTCCCGGAATGTTTGGGAGTTTTAGGCAAATTTTAATCGGATGGTAACTTTTTAATTAAGAATTGGAAAAATTCCAGGCATATTTTTAGGATCAAAGTCTTAAAACTCGTTGAGAGCTTTTACTTGTCACTTGGAGAGACAATATGCTTTTGTTTTGCTTAGGTATATATATATACATGTATGTTTGTATATTTCTTTGTAAATTTGCACAGATCTATTTTTTTTTAGTTAACACTGTTTGCACCGTAGCACTATTTATCAAATGAACACTATTCTGATTTTGGAATGAACTCGTTTAATTAATTTACGAATTTAGATATTAAAATATTAAAACACCCGCAATTTTTTTATTTTATTTTGTAATTTCACGGAGCGTCAAAATTTTTGCTTTAGAACACGAACAGTGTTGCCGAACGTGTGATTAAATACTATACATAGCTTATTAAATTATTTTTCATATGACATCTATGTTTTTTGGAAATCCATTCAGGCGTTCCCCCCTTATGATTTTTTCAAAAATATTTTGCATTTTGCAACACTTAGGGTGTACCTTCGCGACCGCGCCAATACTGCCAGATAGTGATTTTCTTATTTTACTTGTACTAAATTTACTAAACACAAAATTTTAGCCTTGTGCAAGTATGTTGCCCAAACTGACTGCCAGGTCTTAGACTATTACGTTTCTTACATTTTACGGTAACACTGACACAACCTTTCGCAAAGAGCGCATATTCAAATTGGACGCTTAAGATGTTGCGTAAAACGCCAGCGGCATTCGAAATTTTCGGAAATCACATATTCATTAAAGCGCGTTTGACAGAATTTTGCCCTCCACCATGATTTTTAAATTCACAGGCACGATTTTGTTCATTCTTGCTGCCAGTGGATGGATCGCTTAAGCAAAGTTTGGGATAAACTTAAAATATTCCTAAACATGAACGGTCATTCTTTTAATAACTGCACACTTAGCTTTTTTCACCTTTTTGAGCATTTTTTGACACGAAATATCTTAAAAACTATAGATGGGATAAAAAATCATTTAATCATATTTGCTTAGAAATATTATAACTTTATAAAAAAAATAAAAAGATTTAAGTAAATTTGTTGAATCATAAATTTTTTTTTATTTTATTCAGGTTCATTCAAATATATTTTTAATAGAACGTTTTATTTTTGATTATTAAATTTTTGTTCTTTATATTTTGAAGATTTTTTTTTCAGTCATTTATTTAGCATAAAATTTTATATAATTTATAAGATGCTACAAAGCTATAATTGCCCATTCATTTACTTAAAACTGTTTACACCAATAAAAATCAAATTATAAAACATTTAAAAAAAGGTTACTTACAGTTAAAAAATACATTGATGTACACTCCAAAAAAAAATTACTATATTTAATGTTGTAATCGTGTTTCCATTATTAAATGTAGTAATTTTACACACGAAATGTATTCATAACTTTGCACATAAAAATATGTAAAATAGATACACATTAGATGTGTAAATTTACAGCAAAAATGTGTATACCTATACACATTGTTAATGTGATTTTATTGCCTTCAAATTTACTATGATAAATGTGTAAAATGCATGATTTATATTGGCGCAAACATAATTATTTTATTTGTTATCTTTTTTCAAACTTATGACATAACAATAAATAAAAAATAGAAATTCATTTTGCTGTAATATTAACATAAATAACAGTTTACTTTACAATATTGTACGATTATAGCAGCTTATTTATAGTTTTACTTGCTAGTATATTATATTTTTATTTATATTTGTAAACGGTATCATTTCAGATCATGTTGCATCTAACCACACCATTATTCACAGAATCTGCTATATTTATACAACTGTCATGACCAACCCAGCAAACTTTATTTCTATCACTTGAAAAACTGACATTATTTATCCAGCCTCTCCCAGAGAATGCATTGTTTTTAAATTCTGCCATTAAATAACCTAATGGCATTCGGCTTCCCCAAACGGTAGGTGAGGATTGGTTCTCGATGACTTTGATATAAGCAGAAAAAACTCCTACCTTATAATCAGTTGATTCAGCTACACTAAGAACATTGTTCCGATGCCAATTCAATGAGGTAATTGGTGATCGAATTGGTTTTTTAATATGCTTCGATACCCACCAATCGGTTTCAGACTCCAAATAGCATACCGATATCAAACGGGCTCTGGAACCAACAGCAAATTTATTCTCAGCTGGAGACCATTTGACGCATGTTGGTGCACGATTTATGCGAAGTAATACTAAAATCGGTTTCCATTTTTTATCTTCAGTCTGCGTCCAAACGTAAGCGTTAAGATCGGTGGCACAGCTTACAATCCTGTTAGTGTCCTTAGCCCAGTCAATGCCCATAAGCCGCAGATCATCCTGAGTCCCGCTTGTATATATGCATCTCATTGTTATTTGGAGACAGAGCTATTTATGACTTATCCCCATTCCAAGCGTGGCACGTTATGGAATAAAATTAATTAATTACCGAAAACTTCAATCAATATTCAAATACTGAATGACAGCTGATACACATTTAATCTGTAATATGAGATTTTTTACACATTATTTTTTGTAATAAAAGCATAATACAATTTTTTTTCGGAATAGACAGTAGAATACATATTTTTATTAGTAAAATACATATTTTTTTCTGCAATTTTACATATTTATTGTGTGTATTCTAGATTTTAAAAAAATACACATTCCTTGTAAATTTTTACACATTTTTTGTATTTTTTACAACAATAATACTAGTAAATTCACTATTATTAATATAGTAAATCTAAACATCGCGAACCCAGCGAAACGCCGGGACACGTATAACTTTTTTTTGACCGATATAACTTTTCCCGGTAGTCCAAACCCCCGCCGATCACTGACCCCTACCATTTGTCGCACAGTGTAATTTATTTGCTTTGAGTCAAGAGGTGCAGATAGTAAAATATGAGAATTATTATTTATCTTATTTGATAGGACCTTCGTTGGACGAATTTAAAATTTTAAAATTAAAAAAAATTTCATTTCCCCCCACACACTTATATAAAGTTAAAAACCAAACATTTTTAAGGCCAAAAGTATATTTTTGAATATATACATTAGGGTGGTCCAGAAATTCCTTTTTTTAGTTTTCAGCCGCCTTCTCGAAACCGTAGGTTCCTTATGGTTTGAAATGAGGATCCTATTTTTTTCAGAGGAAACAAAAAATTTTTAGAGGTCGCGCTACTCGTTTTTGTATTAAAAATGAAGGTCTCATAACATTTTGATTTTTAAAACATACTAGCTGTAATTTTATTAAAGCTTTTATTTGCTGAAAATGTTATCTAATATTATGCACGCAATTTCAAATTTTTTTAGAAGTAAAGAAAAACAAAATGGCGACGTTAAATTTAGCAAATACATATTATATAGTATATATTTTGGAGACAAAAAAAGTTATCGATATAATCTAAAAAAGGTTTTGAAGGGTAAGAGTAATACTTTCAGATACCGTAACCAATTTTGGAAAAATAAATTTATTCGCAATGTAAAATAAGCTCAAATATAGCCAAAAACCGTGTTTTTTGCACTTTTAGGTTAGAATATCTCAAAAACCTGACGTATAGGAGAAATTCTGAGCTCGGATTTGGGTTCAGCGCATCAAAGTCCTTCGGGTACGAAAGGTCTGGTCTCTGGCTTAAAAATTTGTCAGCCTGTGTTATAAGTACTTTTCTTACAAAAATAAATAAAATTTGTTTCTTTGATTTTTCACAGTTTTACATTGAACTTTTAAAACAATTTGTTATAGCACGTTCCTTTCCTGTGGTGTGAAGAGTATCCTTGAATTTTGGCGAACCTGAAAAAAAATGTTTAAGGGTACATATTGGTACTTATATGATATGGTTCCTATGTATTTGCTAAATTTAACACCTGTGCAGTCGCCATTTTGTTTTTTTTACATCTAAAAAAATTTCAGATTGCGTGCATAATATTAGATAACATTTTCAGCAAATAAAAACTTTAATAAAATAACAGCTAGTATGTTTTAAAAATTAAAATGTTATGAGACCTTCATTTTTAATACAAAAACGAGTAGCGCGACCTTTAAAAATTTTTTGTTTCCTCTGAAAAAAATAGGATCCTCATTTCAAACCATAAGGAACCTACGGTTTCGAGAAGGCGGCTGAAAACTAAAAAAAAGGATTTTCTGGACCACCCTAATATACATACATATGAATATTTATTTTTCTATTGAGCTACTGCTTAAATACAAAATTATTTTATGAAAATAATATTGTATCTACTATTTTTAAATAAACAAATAAAACGCAAATGAAATGATTTTTTTTAATTTATTTTTTGGAAATTTTCGCCTTAAAACAGGTACATACTTACACTGAGTAAAATTATCTTTGAAGGGAGTTTATTTTATACTAAACACAAAGAAAAATTATCCAAGGTACCAGTAAATTTCTACTTCAAAATAAAGCAAATTTCTTTTATTTAAGGGAACCTTCTTCCTTGGAAAAAGTAAAATTTTCCTCAAATGAAGTAAATATATCCTTTAAGTTTTATAACCTTGTCCTCATATTGAGTAAACTTTTCCTTATTTCAAAGCAGCAACATTTACTTGTAGTGAGGAATCCAACTTACTTATTTTGAGGAACCTATGGCTTTAGCTCGTATTGAAGGACATTTTTTCCTTACATTTAGGCATTTTTCCTTAAACGGAGTAAGTTTTTTTTTTCGGTGTATGGAAAGCTATTTCTGGATCATAATAGCACTAGTCTACTAATTTTTGCAAAGTATTATTGCGGCAAACAAAAACCACCCTTCCTTTAGTAAAATTTCCCGCTGAACCCGAAAATCATAATCAGGTCTGGTTTTTGAGATAGACGGCAAAAACATGCACTGTTCCGGGAGGTAACGTCATATAGGCTCTATTAAAATGGTTTCTAATTGATATTCATTATAAATTGTTTCCTAAAATTAGAGATCAAAACAGAAATGTTAAAGTAATGTATTTCGCAATAGCACTACTAATTTGGTCGCTACGGCTAAAAACAGTTTAACAAAAATGTAGTTTTTAGAAATTTTTAAAAAAAAAAATTTCAACTTTGGGACCTTAAAACTCGAAAAAAGTCTATGGAACTCAAAAAGGTAGCTATCCTATCTTGTAGTAAATTTAAATACAAAAACTCCAAGCATAATATGTATATATTTTGGCTTCATTTTATATAAGTTATGTTAAAATAAGTAAAACAATGAGCGATTCCAGTCAGACGATAAGGAATCATGACCAATTTACACTTTTC
Organism: Meiosimyza platycephala; assembly: GCA_963662105.1. Taxonomy (NCBI): domain Eukaryota; kingdom Metazoa; phylum Arthropoda; class Insecta; order Diptera; family Lauxaniidae; genus Meiosimyza; species Meiosimyza platycephala. The sequence continues at coordinate 44,651,526 of OY759211.1, forward strand.
CAGTCTTCAATAGTCCATTTTTTCTATTATTTGCAAAATTTAAGCCTAGCATTTACATTCCTATTAGATAGTGCAGACTTATCTTGTTTAACGGCAGACACCAATGCAAACTTACGTGAAGTTCTCCTCGATCACTTACGACTTTGTGCAATACCGCGGCAGCAATTTTAGGTGTCCTGGCGTTCCTTGTCATCATCAATCGTTCCACCAAACGAGCATCACCATCAGACAATAACCTTGGTCGACATCCACGACCGGTGAGATGTCTTTAATTTAACTCATATATTTTGAGATAAATATCGTTTCTCACCTAAGCTTAACATTTCATTTTCGACTTGACGTTAAATTTTTTTGATTTTGATCAAAATTGAACTGATCCTCAACACTTGTTTGATTCTCTATTGTTCGAATTAGATTAAAGCAGGGGTGGCCAGCTGCGGTGCCCAGAAGTAAACAGCGCGCTGGCGTTTACAACAAACATTTCGCGCTAATATGAGTACAAATGTGTGAAGGAATTCCAACGAAAAAAAAAATGAAAATAAATGTGTTTTGTCTTTTCCACGTAAAGAAAAAATTACCCAGTAGAAATTCGTGCATCACTGATGTTAATAAATAAAGATAAATGTTGGCATATAAGATAATTGCATTTTTATTTAACAACAAAAAGAAAACATTTCATAAATCTTATACATATTACGTATACATATGTACGTTATACAAACATATTAACAGAGTTTACTTAAAATAAGACTTTCAATATATGGTTCAAAATTCATCAACATAAATAAAAAGTAATTTTTCGAGAACTAAAATTTTTTTTCCATGAAAATGAATTTTTTACACCGATTAAATAATATCTACAAGTCAATAATACATGCTTAAAAAATTGCCTTTCGCATAAATAATGTTTTTGTTTGCATTTGTTTTGTTTTTGCATGTTTGATTCCGACTGGGTTTCGCGCATATTCAATTTTTAAACGAATCAGCGCATACAAATCAGCAACTGCACGTAGGGACGAATGATGGCCCGTTTCATTGATTGTGACCGCGGGAGGGTAAATGGCCAACACTAGATTAAAGAATAGCATACAAATAAATAAAACGCTAAAAAGAGGCAATGCAAGAGATAATTGTAACGGTAGTCTGGTAAGAAACGGAACTTAAAATGGACAAAACTGGATAAATGCTGTTTACGAAGAAACAAGAAACCAGGGAAATCTCCTTTATTTTAGATTTGATATATAGAAGTGTGCTTTTTTTAAAACAAATGCACATCATAACTTAGTGTTGACGAAAGCATAGATAAAAATTGACTAGAAATAAGTAGGTACAGTAACGAGCAAAAGTGTGACAATGTTAGGCAGTTTCATACTTACATGGCTATAAAAGTATTAATACTAAACTGATTTGAAAAAAGTTTTTGATTTTGAAATCTTTGTTTCTTTAACTTTAATATGAAATCAATAAATTAATTTAAAATGCATGCAATAGTTTTTTTTTTTGCAAAAATGCAACAAAATTGCATGTATCCAATTTTGCACGTCTGAATTGTTTTTCGTTTTATAGCTGTAAATTTCCCCTGTCGTTTTATATTATTTTAAGTTAAATGCCAAAAAAAAGTTTTTTTTTAAATGTGTTTTGGTTCAAAAATGGTTAGATAGCGCAAATCCTGTCAAAAGTCAACAATATTTTTTTTTAATTAAAGCTTACCGAAATTCAAATTTTGAAAAAAATATCGTATTTTGGAAAAAGCCATAACAAATTTTTTTTTTAATATTTTTGGTTCAAAAATTCCTAGCGTCCGGAAATTTTGTCGGAAATGAAAAATTTTTTTTAAATAAAAGCTTCCAAAATTTCGCAGTTGTCTACAGCAAGTTAGATTCTAAATCTCTGCATAAGCTGCAAGTAGCATTTAACAACGCTACTCCTTACGTGTTTGGTCTTCGTAGATTCGACAACATTTCATCGTGGAATAGCAGGATACTTGGTTGTACAATTGAAAACTATCTATCTATCTGGCTAGAAATTGTTTGTACCTTCATAAGATTATTTATTAACTTCTCTTGAGAAGTTATTATAATAGGTCCGAAAATCGAAATAGGTAATTATGTGTTTTCTTTACGTTTCAAGACCTCGACAATCGTTTACAAGTATTTTTAGAGTGATGTCTGTGTGTGTGTGTACGTATGTAGACATATTTTGGCTTTCGTTTCCTCAATAACTACCGGACAGAATTTTTTGATGACCATATCAATCGATACGCCACGTCATGACTTAGATCTGAAAGGAGTCTGGAAGAATCGGTCCAGCGGTTCGTTTTTTATTCATAAAAAACTGACTTTTTTATGCACGCAATATAAATTTCATATAAAAGTATGGATTCGTAGAGTTGAAATAGATATTCATCAGAATGCCTATGTATTTGTTTAATCTAGATAAATAGTGCCATATTGTAATCATAAGATATTCTCAAATGATTTTCGAAGTATCGAAACATTAAAAAAAAAAGAATTGTTCTCAAGAGAAGTTGCTTGTACGGTACTTGCTGCCGAACCGATTTGTTTTTTGTTTCGCTTGTTAGGTCACTTTTGTTCAATGCAAAAATAAAAACAAAGTTTTTATAACATTTTCCCGACGTGTCGCCCGCATCGGCGAACACAAAGCAGACGCCAAAAACAAAAAACAGACGACAACATTAGCGAAACATTTAACAGAAAAACATTATGAAGCGGACTTCGAAAACACCACAATATTAGACCATGAAAAAAGATGAAATGTTAGGCTAACATGAGAGAGCCTTAGAATCAGACAAAAACAAAAAACAGCTGTGAACAGAAAAGAAGATCACGACAACATTAGTTCTTGTTACAGTATCGTTTTATAAAGTCTAATTGTTCTGCAAGTTTTTAAATATGTAATTAACAGGTCTTTGAACCATAATTTCAATTTTTAATATTATTTCATTTTAGTTCTTTCTCAAATAAATCCCCTGAGGAAACCTAAGTCCCATAGACCTTATTTTCTTCGAGCAATTTTAGTATATTTTCTAAAGAAAATAAAAAATTAGCGGTGCATTTACTTATGTGGGTGTCCAGCGCCGAAAACAATTTGTAACGTAACAGTCTTTTTTAATCGATAATCAAATATTATAAGAGCTATGTTGATTTTCTCACCTTAAATGTATGATTTTTGATGTTTGTGAAAAGCTGAGCACGACCTTACATTTTTATATCCCCTCCAGCACCACTCTTTGGTCCTCTTATGGAACATTTTAGCCAAATTTTCTGAAAAAATATTCCTCATAAAAAACTAACAACAAAACTTCCTCAGGCTCATCTGTATGGTAGAAAAATTCAAAAATAAATTTTTCAATTCCTTTATATCGCTCGTTTACTGGAAGACCGTTATAATTTAAAAAAAATTTTTCGAATTTATTATACATTTGTTTTATGTCGAAAAATCGTAAAGGTATCTAATAAACTTGGCTTGTGACAAGAGTTTATATAGACTTTCATTTATTTTCAGGTTTTTTGAGTTGTGACAGTCTTCCAGAAAACGAACGATATGTTTTTTATAATTTTAAATGTATCTCTCGTATTTACATTTTTTTCAGAAAATTTCAATAAAATTCTCTATAGAGGGATTAAGTGCAAATGAAACAAGTTCATGAGGAACAGCTTTCCCTCAGACACCAAATCTCTTAGACTTAAATTAAAAAAGCCGTAAAGAGCGTTTAGCTGTGTCAATTACCAGTTAGTTTACCGATATCTGAAAACACAGAAGTCTTGACCAAAATCTGATGTCAGATTCGTGCTCAGTGACCCCAAATTACACTGATTACCCAAATTTTGAAGAAATAATTTTTCCACACAGTGCAGTTACAGTGTTGTTGGTTCCTTTAAATTCAACGTCAATTACATGGAATTTTTGGGACGTCTAATCGTCAGACCACTGAATCAATACTATCTATTGTGAAATTAAACAATTAAAGCCATTTTAATGTTTTATTTTACTTTTTACGCGAACATAGATCGCAAAGGTAACGTAACAGTCCTTTCGTGTAACGTAACAGTCCGTGCATTTTTGCTTCTACAGAACTCAAAAAGAAAATTTTCAATGTAATTAAAATTTAATTTATTACTTTCATTCTAAAGCTTTGAAATTATAAACTTCACATTGAAAATAGTCCACCAAAAGAGCAGACTTTTGCAACAATGTGAGGCAACTTCAAAATCTACTTCCAAAACTATGTAACGTAACAGTCCATGCTCACACGTTCATAGCTCCTAAATAACAAAGGATACAAAAATTTTTATATAAACAGAAAATGGTACTACAGAATCATACTTTTAGATGCATGAATCAAATATATCTAAAGTACTCAATTTCATGTCTTTTCAGAGCAATTTATGTTCAAATGTACGTACGAATGTAACCTAACAGTCTGCGTTTTTGTCCAAATGTTTAATTTATAAAACATAATTTACAACTCAATGCAATATTATACACGTTTAAAAGTTCAATAAACAAATTGATTTTTTTGGAATTTTCATCTTTATTATTATTTCGGCTTAAGTTTACTTAAGATGACATTCTGCTATTTTATTTTGTTCTTTAGGGGTAAAAGAGGGTTAAAAATAAATAAGAAATATGAAAAAAAGTGTCGCTCGGATCTAGTTTCGGAGATATAGCCATCGGAAGTTCCGGATATAGCTTTTGTTAAAACTATCATAAGTTAAGAACCCCTGCATGGATATCAAAAATATTGGTGTCATAAAAAAGATAATTCCATGGCCTTTAATAAAGTTATAGGAAGTTTTGAAATTCAGCCTATAATTTTGGAGATATGACGATTTTTCTGAAATTTTGACCATTTTTTTTTTAAGAAACCCTTTTTTTTCAAAAAATGTTTTAACGACCTATAATTTTTTTAGTATTTTAAGAAAGCTTAGTTTATTTCCTTTAAAATGACATATAGTTTGATCTAAATTTTTAATTAGTTACCCCCTTTTTACCGGAAAATCAAAAAAACATTTAACGAATTCGTATGGAAAGTATGTATTTATGGACGAAAACTATAATAAGTAACAACAAAAATGACTGGTGCAACAACAACAATTATTATGAGACGATTCTCATTATAAAACTTAAAAATTTTTTGTAAAAACTAGCAAACTATGTTGGATATTTTATAGACTGATCCGCGGCGATCACCTAAAAAACAAAAAGATCGGAGAGTTGCCCCTAAAGTAAACCTGTGCCTTCTTTTTAGAACCCATTGATATTTCAACGGTTGGTTTTTCATCACAGTAAACCAGACGTCCAAATTTTTACAGATCCTTTCTGAAATGAACCTTCATAATTGGATTTTCTTCCCCTGTCTCATTCCGTATGAATTCCGGTAAAAGTGGTGGGAAATCATTTTGGTTGCTAAAATTTGTTCTTGCGCTTTATTGATATTCTCTAAATATTTTACTTCATCTATTGGCACCATTGCATTGTAGCTGGTCCCATAAATGGTAAAAGGTATTGGTAAAGTAATGCCACGCCAAGTCCTTTCAACCATGACTTTTACTTCAAGTTCTTTTGTGCTCTACCTTAGCAATTTTTCTCGCCAAGAATGAAGTGGACAATGCATCTTCCGATTGGGCTGTATTCATCAGGGTCATTAGCATGAACTATGCTCATTGGCATGCGAATATAATTTTTAGTTATAATACGCATTTATAAGTACAAATTATTTATTTCAATATCAAAATTCGACATATGCATTTTACTTTTGCATGCTTTCAATATAAAATGTCAAAATTTCATGTTGTCAAAATTTACATCGATTGGTACGGCAAAATTGAAAATTTTAGTCACCAGAGTAAAAATTTTACTCACCAGGCAAAAAATGGTTTTCACCGCGATTTGCCTAGGTAAAAAGATATCGATTGGGAAAGGCCCTTAGGTTTCAATAAAATCACTAATATTGGTATTGGCGCTTTTAGAAATTTAACTGAGCTAACCAGTCTTGATTTATCTCACAACAAACTCACCTCAAAGGTTATGATGTCTGGTGTGTTTAAAGGACAATATTCACCATTTGACTTCATGCCATTAACGAACATGCGCGAACTCAATTTGGGCTACAGTGAATTGCACAATCTGAATCAGGATCTGTTCGAGCATCTTCCCTATTTAGAGGTACTGGTTCTTTGCAAAAATGTCTTGACTTCAATGGCTTACATTGAGTTGGATATAAAATTCAAAATAAATTCAATCAATTCAGATAATTTGTTGCATAGGTCATGAGATTTGGAAACGCTCATTCTGACTGGCAACTTGTTTCATGAAATTCCTGACAACATGGAATTAGGCATAAATTTAAAACGATTAGTATTTGATGAAAATCCAATAGAGCGATTTTCGAAGGATAAGTATACAATGATTTTACTTAAATGTACCGAGAAATTTGTTTAGCGACTTTCTACTGTTAAGTGTGTTTCCAGCATTAAGAAGTCTACAATACCTCAGCATTTCGTATCTGCCTGAATTAAAGCATATTGGGAAGGGTCCACTGAGTAATTTAGAAAGTAAGTTTTTTGAAAAATTCCTTTTCTGTGTTAACATAAGATTTTCTTTTCCAAGATATTACCGAACTGGTCATTATAAATAATCCCAAGTTGTCTTACAAAGATCCGAATGCCTTTGCAAAGTCCACCGACAACTCAGAAATTTTCGACTACCTACCATTGGAGAAGATAATATGAGCATAAAAAATAATTTCACAAATTCACAGTTTTTTTTTAAGGCTTTATCTTCACAACAACAACCTCAAAATACTTGAGCATGACTTCCTAGTGCGATGGCATAAAAGTAATAGATTTGCGCAATAATCATTGGGACTGTGACTGTACAAATAGCTGGCTTATCCATACGCTACTAACGCAAATCAATGCCACAGCTCCGATTCTTACAAAAGAAGTCAACTGCAATTCACCAGCAGCTTGAAAGAATGTTCCAGTAATGGATCTTAACTCTAACAAAAAGCAGTTGATCTGTAACAATGACAGTCATCCTGAAAGTGACAACTTATTGGTCAACTGTAATTCACCAGCAGCTTTGAGGAATGTTCCAGTCATGGATCTGAACTCTAACAAAAAGGAGCTGACCTGTAGCAATGACAGTTATTCTGAAAGTGACAGTTTAATATTAGTAGGCTTACTAGTCGGGATTTTCGCAGGTATTCCATTATCATTAGGACCCCATTTTTGTATCGACGCGGCTGTTTCGGACTGTGCAAATGTTGCAATACTGCTGGTAGCAGAATTTTATATCATCGTTTTACTGATGATTCTCATATACATACCAATAAAGAATATAATTTAACATAAGTTAAATATGTAGTTGGAAATTGCATGTATCTATACATCATCAGAGTAGAAAACAGGCTTGCACTTAAATAGTTCTTTCCAGTATTAATGGTTCTCCCGATATGCTTCAATCTGTTAGCTTAAGCGTACAAAAAATGTTAATAAAATTCGGATACGCCAGGCTAGATGCAAATAAACCACAAACGCATTATTTGGAAAAAGTACTAAAAATATTTTTAAAAACCTTCTTAATGGTATGGAAATTGAGGGAAAAATAATATTTAGGTACACCTCATTCAAGGTACATCAAGGTAAAACAAATTTTTTTCAGAAATTGAGGGCTTCACAACTAGGGTTGTCATACGTACTGATTCTATCAGTACATGTACTGATTTTTACTAATTTTCTTTAAAAATACTGATTTTTCAAGATTCTGAAATCAGTACGCAAATATACTGATTTTGAGCAATTGGTACTGATTAGTACTGATTTTAAGATTTTATTTGAATTACTAAATCATTTTTACATTTAATATTTAATTATTATTAGTAGCATACCTAGGAGTCAGTAAAATTGTCCTCGTTTTGTAGTATATTTAATTCATTTTGTTATTTTGCTAGGGCATTGACAGTTCTGACTGTTTTTTTTAAATAAAAACAATTAATGAGGTAAAAAATGTTGTACTGATTTGATCTGACAACCCTATTCACAACAATAAATATGTTATTTACCTACTAAAGGGTGTTTTTTTTAGAGGTTTGTTTTTCGAATATAGATAAAACTGGGATTTTGTGGTCAAATCTGGCAACTCTAATGTCATTTATATTCAGTTTGGTTTGCCATTTCATCATGAACAGGTTGACGCATGAACAACGCGTCCAAATTGTGCAAATTTATTATAGTCACTAAAATTTCAACTTTATTTTCACTCAAAATTCACATGATTTTTGCAATTATGAAGTCAAGAAGGCCGCCTAGATCTTGTGATATCACACCTTAATTTTTTTTTTTGGGGTTATGTGAAGCCAAAAGTATGCGTCGATAAGCCAGCTACGATTCAATACTTCGAAGCCAACATTACTCGCGTAATTCGCGATATACCTTGAAAATTGGACCTCCATTTTAGACTACGTCCGAGCTAGCCGTGGCGTTCATATGCCAGAAGTCATATTTAAATTATAATGCCAGAAGATTATCTTTCGAATAAAGTAATTTTCATGTCTATTTAAAAAATTCATCTTTGTTTTATTCCATTTTAAAGTTCTATACCTCTAAAAAAAACACCCTATACCTTGAACACTTTAAAGCCCTCATGGTCTCATGGTAAAGATCAGTAAAAGATTAAACTTATATTGATAGCTTTGATGGCTAATACATAGTTTGATTAACTTAAAGTCTTATATAAAAAGACACCTCTATACGAAATTTCAAAAAAATTAGCATATAACGTTTTTTGCTTGTATAGAAGGCCCCACGCTCACACGTGCCAGTGGTGCGCCTACTTTTGGTTATAAGATACCTTACAGCCAGTCAAGGCCCTTGTGTTTTAGATTTGAGATTTTCGAAAACAATCGTTTACAGAAGACTTGCAAATCCTTTATTCTTACTATAAAAATTAAAACTAAATATTTTTTTATTTTCATTAGCTTGGGTAGTTATTTTTATATTTATTTTATAGTGAACACTTTTGTGACTTAAGCTACTAAAAACATTTTAAATATTGTTATATGGCCGGTTTTGGCAGTAATGATGAGTTGTATTATCTTCAGTACTGACAGGTCTTTCGGGCGGAAAATCCGTAATTGGCAGAATTAAGGGAGGGGAGAAGCGGTCGTTCGTTTCTTGGAAATCAATGTAAAAGCCTACGTTGTACACATAAATTAATTCTATGAAATGATAGAGAAATTTATGAACACGTGATTCCATTTGAACTTTAGCGAAGTTACTTTATTGTCGAAGTCGAAGTCCTCCATAGGTCGAAAACTCTATAACTCGAATTTTTTGGCGTCTCCTTTCAAGTTCGACTTACAGAGGTTCCACTGTATAAACAAAAATGTATGAAATCGACTTTTAAACTGTTTTAGTTTTTTTAACATAATATATCAAACGAAACCAAAGTATAAACATATAATACTTAGAGTATTGTATTTAAATTTACTACAAGATAGGATAGCTAACTTTTTGAGTTCCACAGATTTTTTTTCGAGTTATAAGATGCCAAATTTGAAAATTTTTTGAAAAATTGTCAAAAAATTGCATTTTTGTTAAACTGTTTTTAGCCGTAGCGAACAATTTAGTAGTGCTATTGTGACATATGTATGTAGGTATATTACTTTAAAATTTTGGTCGTGAACGCTACTTTTAGGAAATTTTGAATGAGTAACATGTAAAATAACATTTTCAATGGAGCCTATATGCCGTTTTTTTTTTTTTTTTTTTTTTTTTTGTACAATGCAATGCAATGCAATTACATATTTGGTAAAACATAAGTACAATAAGATTTAAATCTTTTGCTGTACAATATACTTAACGTTGGTCAATTAACAAATCTGGTCAAAAAAATTAAAAAAAATATATAGTTCTTAAATTCTAATTAACAATTATATAGCACAAATAAAATTAGCAAAGATAAATATAGCAGATGTATGAATATTAAGAAAGAGAAAGAGGAAAATGAAAAATGTTGAGAAACCAAATGCTTAAAATTGTTGAAAAATGCGAAATTTTTAGGGTATTTGGTAATAAATTCCAGATTCGAATGGCATTAATGAAGAAAAATCTTGTGGTATTAAGATGTATGAATTTCGGAATGATTAAATTATGACTTCTGCCCGATATGCTGAGCCGTAGTTTATAGAAGAGATAGTAAGGCATTTTTAAATAAATAATCTTATGAAGAAAGAAACAATTTCTACACGGAAAAAACACCAACTCGAAATTATTGTAAATATTAATGAAAATTTAAGAAAAATTAGTAGGTAATTTAGTAATTTAGAAACGGTTCGAGTGTCTATTAAAAATTACTAAGCGTAATATAAAAATTGCATCAAGCAGGCATTAATTTTTCGAATGCAAGTTTTTAATTTTTACAAAGTAGATTTTAAAATTTCTGCAATAATTTATTATATTTTAAAAGGACTGTACTATTTTTTAAAAAGTACATTATAAAGTGTTTATGATGAAATAATAATAACTGAAATTTATTTTTAAATTTTTTGGTGTGTTGAACAAAATTAGGGCAGCCAGCGAGTTTCCGTTGCCGCTTTCCCGACCCCGTCCCAAGTTCAACACATTACTTCAAAGCCAATTAGTAAGAGTTTGGCAAGCCTTATATATTTATTTTTTTGCATGAACATGTTGAGAACTCAAACAGAGTACAAATTAAACACAAAAGAGAAATAAAATTCAATATAATAAAAATTAATAATCTTGAAATAATTTTTCTATAACTACTTTTTAAAAATTATAAAGCGGGAATCATATATTACAATATGAAATATATAAAAATTCTAATGTGGCAATTTATTAAAATTTAATAAATTCTTTGTAAAATTTCAAAGTTTATAAGTGATAATTAAAATGAAGAAAATAATTTTTAATATGCACTTATTAAAAAATGTAAAATTAAAATATTTACAAACTAGAATAGAATTTTTAATAAGGATTTTCTATTTATTACTATAAAAAAGTAATATTTGTTTTCAGATTTTAATTTTTATAATCTCATTAATTTTTAATAAAATTTGAGTTGGTGTTTTTTCCGTGTAGTCATAAGATAGTTTTCAATTGTACAACCAAGTATCCTGCTATTCCACGATGAAATGTGGTCGAATCTACGAAGACCAAACTCGTAACGAGTAGCGTTGTTAAATGCTACTTGCAGCTTATGCAGTGGTTTAGAATCGAACTTGCTGTAGACAACTGCGAAATATGTTATGAATGGCACTAAAAGTTGTATAACTAGCTTTCGCTTAGCATCGATAGGCGTAAACTCAGAAGACAAACGCAGACAACGCAGAGTCATATATATTTTACTTACGACATGATTAACATGATCAGAGCAACATAACAAAGAGTTCAGTCGAAATCCAAGGCAAGTAGTTTTGTTCAAAAAATGCAACTGAGCATCACCAATAAACAAGGGTGGTATAGAAGTGGGATCAATTCTGGTTCGCGAGATTGGTAAAACATGAGATTTAGTAGGGTTTAAACGCAAATGGTTCTTATGAGCCCATTTGTTAATGGCAGCAAGGTCTTCATTAATTCTACAACATAGATCTTCAGTAAGACCGATTCTACGAGACAAGTAAATTAGGATGTCATCTGCATAAGCGTGCATATTAACAGTATTGCAGACTGAAAAAATATCATTGACAAACATGATAAACAACTAGTGCTTCACCGAGGCTGCGAGGCAGCCTCGTTCTGCGAGGCGAGAACGAGGCGTGAACGAGGCGAGGTGGAAAAATAAATTTGCCTCGCTCGACCGAGGCGAGGCGAGACACACAGACACCTCGCCTCGCCTCGCCTCGCCTCGTCGAAACCTCGCCTCGGTAAAAAGCGAGGTTTTTATAAAAATGAAAAAAATTCTACATGTATCAGGCCTGCATATGTACATTCAACTAGCAAAGCCCGACAAGCGTTTTTAAAATTAAGATCTTTGATTTGTTGGATTTGTCTTCGCCCCAAAAATAATAAAGGCTATAAAAATTTTATTAAGGGTGCATATTTAGGGTGGCCTTAATACAAAAATAATTTTAAAATAGCATTTTCGCAAAGACCACGTGATCGATTCGCATAGAATTTACACCGCGTGTCTTTTATATCAAAAAGCATAGCTTAAGCTATAAAACTTTTTCTTAAGGTACATATTTGGGGTGGTCATCATACAAAAATATTTTTAAAATATCATTTTCACAAGGACCACGTATACGAATAACATGAAATTTACCCCACGCGTCTTTTAAAGCAAGAAGCATAGCTTAGGTTAGGGTTGGTCATTTATCCACCCGCGGTCACGAGCTATGAAACATGCTATCATTCGTCCCGCCGTGCAGTTGCTGATTTCTATGCGCTGGTTCGTTTGAAAAATGAAATATGCAAGATACCCAGCAGGAATTAAACGTGCAAAACAAAACAAATTTGCGCAAATGAATTGCGCGATGTCAGTTATGAAAATTTCAGGTCAAACACATTACTTCTGCAAAAGGCAATTTTTTACGCATGTATTATTGACCTGTAAAAAAATGAGAGACTAAAAAAACTGCTCTTGTGTGCATCATTCTTGTAAAAGGAACTCATATTCACTGGAAAAAAGTTTTAATTCTCGGAAAAGTACCTTTTGTTTTTATTGATGAATTTTGAGCTTAATAATTTTTTGTGTAGCCATGCTATGCTTCCGCAGTTTATTTATTTATTTACATCAGTGATGCATGAATTTCTACTGGGCAGTGTTTTCTTTACGTGGAAAAGACAAAACACATTTATACTCATGGGGCGAAGACAAATCCAATAAATTAAAGATCATTCATTTTAAAAAAGTTTTGTATAAGAGCCACCCTAAATATTTACCTAAATAAAATTTTTGTAGCCAATGTCATTCTCGGGGCGGAGACAAATCCAAAAAATTTGAGACCATTAAAATCGGTCCAGCCGTTCTTGAGTTACATATATAGAGTGTAACTAATTCGACTTTGTTTCATATATTTATAGATAAATACATCAATATCTTAAAAACTAGAGCCAATTCAGTACTTTTATGAATATATTCGTAATCTGAGTACCTGAAATTATAGAAATCCGCAGAGACATCCAGGCCAACAAAACCATTGTTGACCAGTGTTATCAACTACTTGACACAGGTGAATAACTTTTTTTTATATCTCAGCAACTATATGACGTAGATGGAAAAGATTTGGTACACGGAAAAAAAATTCTGTAAAAATTCATTGGATTTCCAATAATAATTACAGTTTTACCCTGTAATGTCCGGATAGTAAGCGAAAAACTATAATAATTGATTTGAGTGTCAATGAAATATTACAGTGTGTACACTGTAATAATTGATGTAAGTATAAATGAAATATTACATTCTACACACTGTAAAATGTAAAATTAACTCCAAAAATATTTTATAACTGCAAATTCTATATTTTCTTACAATCATAAATTTTTTCAATCATAGTTCTTAATTTATCATGAGACAGAGAGCCAGTCTGGCAACACTCACACAGTTTTCTTCTTCTAACCGTATATCTACATATTATGTTGTATTTGTACAATGCTAATAACAAAAAAGTAATATCGAATCATAAAATAAATATATTATTATGTGATAAATTTGATGATTTTACAGTTTGCCCTGTAATTTTTACTTGTCGATCATATAATATTTTCAATATTTATTCAGTATTTTTTGCTAACTAAATTTTTTTCTGTATATTTTACATTTTGAAACTGTAAAAATAAAGTTTTGGACTGTAATGTTTGTAGTTTACTCATCAATTTGTATTTAGAACCCAATGAAATGAGAAATTACAGGGATATGCGACAATTTTTCTTGATTATTTTGCTTTTTTTGAATATCACACGCTATTTTTTACTAAACCTTTTTTTTCGTGTACATACAATTGTCATAGTTTGTAAAAGGTTCGTAGTTTAGATTGATTTGGAAAAAATGGGCAATGCCACGCCGTTCCATATAAGAAAAGAATTAAATTGATCGTATCTCACCAATAATCATATATTATTCAATCCACCCAAAAAAAAACACATGTTATTTCATTTCTTGAGGCGTAGCAACGCTTGTCGGGCTTTGCTAGTTGAATGTACATATGCAGGCCTGATACATGTAGAATTTTTTTCATTTTTATAAAAACCTCGCTTTTTACCGAGGCGAGGCGAGGTTTCGACGAGGCGAGGCGAGGCGAGGCGAGGCGAGATATGTGATGGCAAGTTCTCGGCCGAGAACGAGGCGAGGCGAGACTTAAATTTATAAAACGAGGCGAGAACAACTCGAATCTCGCCTCGCCTCGTTCTCGGTGAAGCACTATAAACAACAAGGGGCCGAGAATGGAGCCTTGAGGGACACCAGCGCTACACAGTTTAAAGTCAGAGTACACCTCACCCACTTTGACCTTTTGAAGTCTATCATGTAAATAACTTTTAATTAAGCAAATAGAGCTACAACCAAATCCAAAATAAAATTTCAATTTTGAGCATAATATGAAGTGATCCACGCTATCAAAAGCCTTTGAGAAATCTAAGCAACAAAGTAGTGACAATTCATCCAGATCATAATGCACACGGATGTCATCTAGAATTTTAGCCATAGCAGTGGAGCAACTACGAAATCCAGATTGGACAGGGGACAGAAGCTTATAGTTATATAGTTATAGTTTCCTCCCGGAATAGTGCATGTTTTTGCCGTTTATCTCAAAAACCAGACCTGATCCAGCAAAACCACTGTGATTTAAGGATTTAGCGGAAAATTTTACTATAAGAACGGTGGTTTTTATTTGTCGCAATTTTTCTTGTAGAGTAGAGTTATTGCTCTTTAAAAACGTTTTCATTTAACGTAAATTAAATTGACAAATATAGATGACAATGTTTTAAAAAAATATAAAACCTTTCTTGGTCGTTTCAATCTTTGTCTTCAGAGTCGCTTAACCGGTCCAAATTTTTGTTTCATATTTACAGTTATTTATCAGTTTTATGTATGGCGTCCAATCAATAACAATTTTCTTCTCAACTAGATTCTGACCATGAAGAACTCCCGATAAGGTTTTAGTTACCAGGCTTGCTCTGGCTTTGGGTTTATTGCGATTTATGGCGCTAAGAGTACTTTGAGTCGTTCAATGATTCGAGATATAAGTGAAAACTGTTGAGAGCCGTCGCCCCATTCTGCCAATTTCACACGCTCCCAAAATTTGTGAACTTTGGTCTCACACCTGTTCAACTAAATTTGCCCGATTTATGTTCAACAACATCATCAAAATAACAACAAAAACAAACGCAACGGGTATTCAAATTAATGTAAGCGTCGCCTACTAAGTGAGTCTCATGCTATCCTTGTTAATTTCTTTATGTTCAATAGAGAGAGAGAAAGGTAAAACTTTGCTAACTTCAGGGATGCTTATTGAAGTATGCATACATTCACACTTTTTATGTGTATTACTCCATAAGCACACGCGTTTTTAAATGAAATTTCAAATGCTTCGATGCATTCATACTTTTTATGTGTTTTGCCCTTTTTCTATAAATCTATGAATATAATATGTAAAAAAAAAAATTCTTGGAGCATATAAGAAAATCCGCAATAATCCCTAATAATCCGTGATAAGTTTTATATCCGTTCAGAAATCCGTTCTTGTTTATTATTTCCCCAAAAATCCGTTCCAAACGGATAAATCCGTGCATCTGACATCACTGATTATCTTAGGCATACTCGCTATCAATTTGTCTCGCACTTGAGTACTGATCTCCGACCACTGTTCATTGGCGATCTTCCATAACCAGACCATACTGGAAACAGACTTACAGTGACTTACAAAGCCGTTCATAAAAAATCATTTCTTTAGTTATTTTGTATTATTTTTGTATAGAAATACAATTTTATGTAAGTAAGTACACAAAAACTTAAAGTAGTGTCTTCCTTGCTATATACCATTAAAAATTAAAAAAAATAGTATATGTGTAAATAAGTAAACATTAGGGAAAGTTTTTATTTTAATGAATACTTTTGTAACTGATTCGTTCAGAAGACTTGAAAATGTTTTTAAAAATATTTATTAGTATTTAATATGGCCACGCTTGGCTTTAATCAAATGCTGTATTCTTTTAAGCGTACTACTTATCAAATTTTCCAACGTTTGGGGGCTTATGTTGGCTCACTCCTGGTTAACCAGCGTCCATAGATCTTCCAGGCTTTGAGGAACCAACTTTCGCGCTTTAATTTTTTTCTTGAGAATACTCCACAGATTCTCTATTGGATTGAGATCTGGGCTTTGCGCAGGCCAATCCAAACAAGATATGAGTCCATTAGAATGTCTATATAGTTTTCAGCCTTCACACTTTTTTCCCTCTGTGTAACTCTTGCCATCACCAATACAATAGCACTTAAAAAAATATTCGAAGTTCAAAGTATTGGCCGCCCCTAAATTCTTGCCGCCCTAGGCACTGTCCTAGTGTGCCTCTAAGGTAAATCCGAGCTTGCTTATATCACATTTTGGAGACTCCATGCCATGTAACCAAATCAGCTGATTTACATTGTTAACATTTTCTGAACACACGGGACCACTTACAATCAGACGGAATTCTCATTTCCAAATACAGCTTGACGTGAGTACCCGAATGCGCGTGCGAATTAATTTTTTTATTGCGAATATAGGAAAGTTCCCCTATTATAAATAACTTAAGAAATAAAAAAGGACTGAAATCGGTTGTATAGGAGGGCTCTTACTTTAGCTAAAAGAAATATGAAGGAACAAGAAAATTTTTTGTATAGATTATATTAGCGATTTTTCAAATGTTTTCATGTTTTCACATGTTTCCATGCAGAAAATGTCCTTTCAGGAGTTCACGTTGCAACGGATAAAGTTGGAAAAATTTTGAGAAGCTAGTGAGTATTTCGAAAACCTTCTTCATTACAGTTTTCAAGGGCTTCAATTGCGCAAGCTGAAAGATTTATCACAGGCAGTTCCTGCCATTTTTTCTCTGCTCTGCTTTTAGGGAGTCCTACTCCAAAAACTTCTTATAACCAGGGCAACATAAAATATTTATTGAAATAAAAAATATTTATCTGAATATTTTCACAATTTTTTCCGAAACTTCAATTCCCGTTTCAATTCTCGGACAAATATTTCGACTATGACGAAACGAGACATTACAATGATTCAATTTTATCGAACTCTTTTTTATAATGTAATTGCAAGCTCCTTTTCGAAGACAGCTACTCAAATCTATATTTCTTCAAAGTTCAATGTCTCTGCAACCGTTTACATCTCGATGAGGTGCCGCTGTTATGCAGCTGTTTATTTCGCAAGTCATTTTAAAGATATGAAATGTTGTCTGGGTACTCTCGATGAAAAATAAGCAAACTGTATTGACAAAGTCCGAAAGACAATTCAATTGCCAAATCTAAAAAATGAATTCGCGCTCTGAAAATGTCAAACAAAGGCCGAATCTCTCACTGACAGGGTTGCCAGGTGACCGTTAATGACGCGGCCTGGCCATTAATTGCATGGTAAAGTCGTTGGCCGCAGAGGAAGCCGTTATGACGTTAATGGCCGTTAATTTACGATAATTATATTATTTTTATCGAGCTAAAAAAAAAAGTCCCAGATATTTTGGAATGTAGATTGTCGTAAATGTGAAAAAAATATGTCACAATTTTCAGAAAAAATAAAATAAATTTTTTTTTTGGACAGGCCGTTAATTCTTCGACTTCAACCTGGCCACCCTGCTCACTGATGTTTTGGAAACATTTGAATCAATCCGCCCTAGACTTGAGGCAATTACGAGAAAACCACAATTCCTCAGGAAATTCCATTATGTTGTCGATCAGAATACTAGGCTTGTCAAATTCAAAGTAATTGTAGACATTCAAAAAACGGATGAATCCAACGAGTCTGACGTGAGATTAAACTATTCAAATATGTACCTTTAGCATCACGTGATGTTGAACGTACGTTTACTGCGCAAAAAAGAGCATTGGAAGATTGCCGACGATCATTTTTGTTTGTAAATTTGAGAAAACATATCCTCTTCCATCGTAACCGTTTCCATGACTATCTCGAGCGTTACTATTATCGTCAATATTTTGCTCACTTTTTGTCCTTATGTAAAAATTTCGTAGGTGTTTTATAAATATTGTATGTTGCTCTGCATAAAACAATCAACATTTTCATTTTTCAAGTTAAATCTGCTTATCCCACATACTTACGGCACTAAAACATAGAGATAAGTTAATACAGATCGATGATTACCAACTATTTCTTACAGCTGATCAAAAATCATTTTCAAAATCAGATGACCTTTTTTCAGACATTTCAGACACAAAATCATTTTCATATAGTGTCTGTTCGTTTGAGAAAACCGTTTTTGTAAGGTGCATTCCTCAAAGTCAATTTTATGTCGTTTCTATTCTTTGCAAAATCGTTTCTATATAGTGTCCCTCAAAAAATTCCGGAGGAAGGAGTTCTATCCCCTACCATCCCCCCATGTGTCCATCACCACAATCGGCAGTTGTTGCAAAAGAATTAATTCTCACGATTTAACTTTAAAAAAGAAAAAAAAAATACCCAGTAACCACGGCTCAATGGGTAAAAAAAATACCCAGTAAATCTCAGTAGTCTACAGAGATACATATGTATAAGGCTGACATTTTTTTCATGATCATTTTGGATGAATTCCAGGTCGTATATGAAATTACATCACATTCGTATGGGCTGAACTAGTACCGGACATTAATGGGTTAAGGTAAAATACTATTCAAAATTACAAAAAGTAGAAACTGCATTTGTGCAATTTTGCAGTCGGTTTGCTCACCTTGTGGTAAATGAATACTGGTGTAAATTATTTATATTAATAAAATTTGAATGTTGTTCTTAGATAATATCAGATAGGTTATAACGTTTTATTAATAACTTTTAATTTTTCGGTCACGCTACACCTTTCTGTGGAAATACCCATTTGCAGCTTAAGTAGAAAATCGATATTTGTTTAGTGTTTTCCGGTAAATTTTCATATTTCTTATGAGACAAATAAGAAAATGAAGAAAAACTAATTACGGATTCGAATTCCTCGACCGATAAAAGCCCAAAAACCACCCCCACTTTGTTGGAAAATTTGGTAACCTCTTAACTTGCACCATTTTTAAAATCAATCTTTTTTTAAAAAAAGTATACAACTTCAAACAAGTGGCGCCAATCCAGTTTTTAATATTAATGAAAATCTTTTTTAAGGGCTTTATCTAGACTATTGTAATAAATTTTTTTTGAACCGCTCTTATATAGATATGTTTATGTATGTATTTACACTTGTATGTACATATATGTATGGTAAATACATTTGATGTGCACTCACTTGCGTTTCATTTAAAATATTGAGAATTACCTTGATTTTCTGAACTGACAATGTTTGTCGATTTTGCTTTGTCCATTTCATATATGTAAGGCTAATAATTATAAATTATTAAACACCTTTTATTGCAGTTAACTCGAAAAACACTTATTTTTTGAAAAACTCACTATATTCATTAAATTTGCTAACGTAGCTTATAGATATTAACATCTTCTATTTAAATTTATTTTTGCTGCACAAGCACATACTTCACACACAAAACTAGTACATATTTTCATTCTATTACAAACGAAAGTTTAAATAGATTAGTGTTTATCTATAAACCACTTGATTTCTAATCCACTCCGAAAAAAAAAATTGATTTGCCGATCGTCTTTGGCACTTGATCTCGCGATGTTGATACTTTGATAAAATGTTCACGATTCGTCATAAAGTATTTCAAAAGCACACAGAATCAAATGTTCACAACAACCCTTAAAATTGTGGTCAAATGCGCGCCGAGTAAAAACAATATCTTCCACCTTACATTCACGTCACATACAATGTTACTGGCATTCAGTTTAATACATACAAATATACCCACCACTTCTTATGAGACCTTTAACGAAACTTTTTACCGTTGCTCTCTCTGATTCGTTCTTTTTAACTTAGAACATTACATTTTTGCTTTTTGGTATACACGAGTCGGAGTTGATACCACCAATAAACACCCAGCATCTAAATCATACCAGCTAAGGTACATACATACATACATTTAAGCTATACATTTAAATCAGATATATTCATACCATCATCCCATATTACACCATGTTTCTTAACTCCTCCCATTAATTCTGACGTACAAACATAAGTTTTCGGCATTTGTTCTAATGCGAAGCAAACACCAATGTATGTAGATAAAGAGAGCAATAGAGGCAAGCATTTATACCATAAAAAGTTCAATTTATAGAATTTTTTAGGTCAATCGAACATCTTTCTTTAAGAACCTTCAATAAAAATTTAAAACAAATTATCTAAATTTAGTGTTTTTTCCTTCTACATACTGCGGTATTTAATTTAAAAGTCTTGACCACTGTACGACAAATGTCGTAAAAGTCTAAGGGTATCGAATAATTTTAATATGTCAATTCAAGTCTAAGTGTACCGAATAGTATTGAAAAGCTAATAACAGTCTACAAGTTTCGATAAAATGTAAGGTATCGAATATACCGAATAATTCGATAAGTAGAATAATGTAAAAAGTATCGAAAAGTCAATATTTTTGAAAATCCTAGAAAAATCTATAGAATAGTTGAATTATGCCAGGTCTGTTAATTTAGAAAAATATAGATATCTTGGTTTTGAAATAAGATAATGATATTCGGTTTACGGCATTCTTTTAAGCAAATAAAAATACATTAAAACTATTGAATAACGGGATCGGTGGTGAAATAATATGGGCCGATTTTGCAACTTGAAAGCAGAAAACCGGTATTTTTTATTTTTTTTTTCGGTCAATTTTAAATTTTTTTATAAGAAAAAAAGAAGAGGAAGAAAAACTAATCACGGATTTAAGTTCCTCGATCGATAATAGCTGTTTAGGACAACAAAAAATTTGAATCAGCTTAATATGTACAATATATGTCAACGCCGAATTGAAAAATATCATGTCTATTAATTTAGAAAAATGCAGATATCTTGGTTTTGAAAGAAGATATTGATATGCGGTTTTCTCTTAAGCAAATAAAGGTACATTAAAAATAATGTACCACTAGATTGGCGGTAAGATATTATATCAAGATTTTGCAACTTAAAAGTAGAAAATTGGCATTTTTTAATTTTGTCCGGGTAATTTTCAATTTTTTTATAAGAAAAAAAGAAGAAGAAAAACTAGCAAAAATAATTTAATTCTCCCTTTTATTGCATGCAGCACGGTAACTATACTAATCCCCGCTGGGCTTCGAAAAACGAAAAAAAAAATTACTATTCGTCTTACAAACATTGATTGCATCATTTTGAAAGAAATTGTACCTGTTTTTCTGACTCTTGAATAAATTTTAATCTTCAAGAGCTTTTCTTTTTGCCAATTCATTATTATCAGTAAAATAAGCATATCCTTTGTATCATAATGCATTCGCCAATTTTACACCTTCTGAATGGTGTCTCTAAAAACAAAAAATTCTTTATAAAATCTTAAATGAAATTTTTTTACAAATTCAAAAATTTTCTGAATTCTATTGACATACATTTCATATCTATTGAATTCTTTTAATTAAAAATAGTTGAACTTTACGTTTTGTACTATCAAAAATTGTAATTGTGCAACTAATACTTTATCCGGCCTGTTCTGTAATCCACGTAATTTGAATAACTTTTCATATCCGGATGCTTGTGTGAATTCGTGAGTGTCATTGTCATTGATCCTCTTCCATCCTCTAAACGGCTACTGTTCCAAATTAATCATCAAATTCATAATTGCTAGCACTTTCAAGCGAGTCTTCTATTTCTACTTGAAAATTTTCACTAATTTCCGTGAAAGCAAGATATGTTAACATTAAATTACGGCGAGCAGCGCGAAAGTTTTGAATTCGAATTCTAGCGTTTTCGCGGGTCATAAAAGATATCATTTTATATTTTTATTTATATCTTCGCACAGTAGTAAAAGTTTCGAAAATTGATTTCTTTGAAATATAAAAAATAGAATTTCGCTGTCTAAGTGTTCAAAATGTAATCCTTCGTACCAATTTGTACGCAAAGAGGGGAAATGCCAACAAGATAGACGACAATTGCCAGTACCAACAAATTTGTTGCGATTTTTGATTTTTGCTCCGCTTACTTATTTGCTGCAGCAGAACCAGTAGGCGCCCTTCCTAAGCTAATTAAAAAAGCAAAAGAGTCGATGTGTTTAAATGCTCTTAGCGACCAAAAGAATTCCGTAGGTGCAGCTCTAATCTAATATACGGTCATTACTTACAATTTAGCAGTAACTTCGAACTTTGTCATATTACCAAGTTTAGGTATTTCTTAGATTATTACCATGACCAAAACATTAGATTAACCCAACATAGGCATGCCTTTTACAACCCGTAGAAATGCCTAATCAAGCAATTGGTAGGTAAGCCTGATTAAGAAATTCCATAGAATTGCCTCATTAGGCTGCTAGTACACCAGGGATGATATTGGCATATACATATGTAAAAGGGCCAAAATTTGAACTATAATAGGTCTTTTTTGACATAAATATGGCTTCTGTAAGTCAAATCGTATATATGTATGTATGTAACCAATTATATTATAACCTAATTTTTTCCTTTTATAAAATTTAAATTGTTGTTTTAATTTAATTGTAAACATAAATTTTACATAGTAAAAAAGAAATCCAATAAAAAAATAATTTCAAGAACTAAATAACAAGTTTATCACATAAATGCTTATTATTATAAACAAAAGTAAATAGCCGTGTGATTAGTAATTCAATATTAAAGATTTTCCATTTTTATATACAGAACAGAACTTATTTTACTGAGACCGATTTCAAATCACTTTATAAAAATTTAAAATTTTTACATAAATGACCAGCACACAAATAATGTTAACATACTCTAAAAAAAGAAAATTATTTCAATAATGTCAATTCACTGATGGGAATATTTTGCATTAACGATACATTCGCTGAAGAGATAATTCTCAAAACAATTCGAATCCAGTTCTAAAATTTTCTTGCACAATTCTCTTTATAATTTTGACATATCTTGTGACAATGTTAAGTATTTTAATTACATGAGGCGCTCAGTCTCAAAACCGGCCAAGTGCCTTTTTCTTACTTTTGAAAAAACAACGAAAAACGTTTATCTTCATCTATGTTCATTGAAAAATTAAAAAGTATTTCCCACATAATAGCTTATAAAATTTCTTACTCAAAACACGTCAGATCAGACTTTTCTAGTTTCATCTGCCGATGTTTTTGAGGAAACAATTTTGCATTTGGCTGGTTTTGATCCATGGAACATGCACTTGGCCGGTTTTGAAACAGAATTCAACAAGATTTGTTTGAAAAAAATGCACTTGGCAGGTTTTGATACCAAGGTACTGCACTTGGCCGGTTTTGATACCAAGGTACTGCACTTGACCGGTTTTGATACGAAAGTACTGCACTTGGCCGGTTTTGATACCAAAGTACTGCACTTGGCCGGTTTTGAATACAATTCAATTGAAATAATATGTAAACGTGAGAAATATTGTAGGAGTCACCGAGGTGAGTGAAAATTTTGTAGTTAGCGTGCGATTTTTAACGAATTCCACTTTAACACCTATAGGTCACGTTAGTGCAAACTCTTATCGCACATAACTACGTTTTGCGGTGCGTGCGATTTTTTAAGTTTATTGCTTTAAGGGTATTTTCCTCGTTCTTTGGAGTATCCCCGAGGTAGTCACTCCATAAGTGACTACTCATCGAGGCGGTTCACTCCCAGTCACTTTGGGTCACTTGGAGTCACCGAGGTGAGTGAAAATCGCGATTTTGTAGTTAGCGTGCGATTTTTAACGAATTCCACTGTAACACCTATGGGCCACGTTAGTGCAAACTCTTATCGCACATAACTACGTTTTGCGGTGCGTGCGATTTTATTTTTATTTTTGCTGATATCGTTACATTGCTTCCTGTCGTCAGAGGACGACGATATACTTAATTTTAAACAAATCCACTAAAATTCAAAAATCGCACGCACCGCATAACGTAACTTATTTGCGATAATTTCTTGTACAAACGTGGCTATAGGTGTTATACCACAAAATTACAATTTTCACTCACCTTGGTGACTCCAAGTGACCCAAAGTGACTCGGGGTGAACCACCTTGATGAGTTGTCACTTATGGAGTGAATACCTCCGGGATACTTCAAAGAACTAGGAAAATATCCTTACAGCAACAAATTCCGCAAATCATTCTGTGGAAATACCCATATATAGGTTCACAACTTAATTTCGAAAGAATTCCAATTGTGACAAAATTTCAGCTAAATTGAACAAAAAAAATTTTATCATGTACTTGGCCGGTTTTGAAACCAAGTTCATGTACTTGGCCGGTTTTGAAACCAAGTTCATGCACTTGGCCGGTTTTGAAACCAAGGTACTGCACTTGGCCGGTTTTGAAACCAAATCATCAAAATAAATTTAAAAAGTTTTATATATCTGTCAAAAAATTTTTTTTTAATCTAAAAACATAGTAGAACGATAAAGCATGATCCAGATTTTGATATATGAGAATATCTCAAAATTTTATTTTTTTGCACTTGGCCGGCTTTGAAACTGAGCGCCTCACATATGTATATCACATATATTTTTTATATGAACATGTTAGCGTTTAAGATTTTATTGTATATACCGTTTCGTTAATACCGTTATAGCCCAAAAAACATAGAAATTTAATTAAAATGCTTACCCTGAAATATCTGATATTTTGAGTTATGACGTTATTGAAGAAAATGAGCGATACATTATTTATTAAAGACCTAACTATGGTAAGATCGTTTTTAGAAGCTTTTTTAAAAGGAAATGCAGAAACCAACGAAAAAATTGCAGACTTAGCATATCAAATTTAACTCATTATAAATCAAATACAACTTTATTCAAATACAAAAATCTCTGGTTTTTGATTTGAAATCATTTCAATTTGAAGTTTAAAAAGTCGAAAGTCATCGTATTACTTAACGTTCCACTAAAGTTTTTTAGGAGAAAATAAAACACTTAAATTTTTCTTTTGAATCTTGTGTTCATTTAAGGGATATTTTTTTAAACATTATAATTATAATAATAGAACTCTTGGAGAACATTTTCTAAAATTTTGGATACAAAACATTCATGAATAAAACAGCAATTAGTCGTTTCATGAAAAGTACCTATTTTTTAAATCGGTGAGCAATATTACTCGAAAACTTAGTCTATGATCGCTACGACTCAATTTTTTAGTTCAATATCAGAACTTCAGCTTAAAACACCAACCATTTTACTAAGAATCAAAACTTTTCTTAAATCCTTTTTTTTTTTAAATACACTACTTAAATCCGAATATTCGTTCTCAGCGCATAGGTGTAGGTAGGCATGTAGGTGTTTCATGAAATGACTGATTGCTGCAATATTCATTATTATTTTTAATCCAAATTTCTACAAAAATGTTTTCCAAGAGTTGAGGAAAAAGTTGTTATTGATGATCAAAAGTAAACATTTTTAAAACGGTCACGGTCAAAAAAAAACGCCGATTTGAATTTTGCAAGAATTTTTAAATTTTGATGCGTAAAATAATATCTACTCTTGTTTAACGGTTTTAGGTTTGTTAGATAATGTTGCTAGGGACAAGTTTTGAGTATTTTCAAAACTGTCCACCTAACAATAATAAATTCTAGGAACCTTTTCCAAATAAATACATAATTGCTGGTTTTATAATCAGAGATTACAACTGATTTATATGAAAAAATACATTGTTTTTTGTAGTTTTTTTTACACATTTTTAATTTCTCATATATTCTTTAATTATTTCCCTGCAGGAAAATCAACTAATTTTAAATTAATTTAAAATTGCTTTTTTTCAAGTACAATTAATTGAAATTCTGACTTTTTCTCATATAACCAACTGACTTAAATTACATGGGGTTGTCATTGGAGTAAGTCAATTGTCGTCATCTGCATGTGTTTTCAACTAATTTAAAAGTAGTTTAAAGCAACTAGTTTTAAAGTACTTTATTTTCAACTAAATTAAAAGTAATTTAAAAGCAACTAGTTTTAAAGTACTTTATTTAAACTAGTTTTGAAGAACTTAACTTTCAAATTTTCTATGCATCCTGCCATACTAGAATTAATGTACATAGATCTGTATATATGTAGGCCTATGCAATAAATTTCAAGTTACAATATTTCGGAGACAAAAAAAGTTATCGATATAATCTAAAAGAGGTTTTGAAGGGTAAGAGTAATACTTTCAGATGCCGTAAGCAGTTTTGGAAAAAAAATTTATTCACGATGCAAAATAAGCTCAAATATAGCCAAAAACCGTGTTTTTTGCACCTGACGTATAGGTGAAATTCTGAGCTCGGATTCGGATTCAGCGCATTAAAGTCCTTCGGGTATGATAGGTCTGGTCTCTGGTTTAAAAATTTTTATAACATTTTAATATACATATGTATTGAAAATTAAAAAATTATTTGACAAAATTGGAAAATATAAATATTTTAGAATTCATACACGAAATAAAAAGTACTACAGCATAAAAAAATATCGAACTGACGCATTCCGCATGTATTTTAAACTACTTTTAAACTAATTGTTTTCAACTACCTTTAAATTAGTTGTTTTTAGGCAATTGACTTTTTCACTCCGGCAGGGTTATTATTTATTTATTTCAAATAATACGGTAAAATTGATTTTAATACCGCGTAGGACCTATTTTTTGCCTCGATGACGGTTTCCATTCGAGAAGGCATGCTCTCATAGAGTTTCCGTATTAATTCCATTATAATATCGTTGTATCAGGTGGATTCAATTATTTCCTTTAACTTTAGAATATTATTAGGGTATTGTTGGCGCACTTTGCGTTTTAAAATGGCCCAAACATTCACAAAGGGATTGAGGTCGGGGCTGTTACCGAGCCATGGACTGACTCAATTCTCAAAAAGTCCTTATATTCCTTTACCTATGCAAAAATAAATAGTTCATTATTGTAAATCTATCAAAAAAAAATGTAAAAAATTATTATTGTGAGTGGGACACTAACCGATTCCGACCGATGACAAGGTGCAGAACCGTTTTGAAATATGACTTTGCTACGTGCTCGCTTAGGTGGTCGATGCTAGGTAAAACGCCGTTTTTTACGATATTAATATAAGCTGCGGAGTTCACATAACCTTCCGGAAGAAGAATCTCTCCCACCCCACATTTTGTTATTGCCCCCATTTGACCAAAGCAAAAGTCATATTTCAAGACGATTCTGCACATTGTCCTCGCTCGAAATCGGTACGTGTCCCACTCACAATAATTATTTTTTACATTTTTTTTTTTGATAGATTTATAATAATGAATTATTTATTTTTGCATAGGTAAAGGAATATAAGGACTTTTTGGGAATTGAGTCAGTCCATGGCCCGGTAACAGCCCCGACCTCAATCCCATTGTGAATGTTTGGGCCATTTTAAAACGCAAAGTGCACCAACTAAACCCTAATAATATTCCAAAGTTAAAGGAAATAATTGAATCTACTTGGTACAAAGATATTTTAATGGAATTAATACGGAAACTCTATGAGAGCTTGCCTTTTCGAATAGAAACCGTCATCAAGACAAAAATAGGTCCTACGCGGTATTAAAATAAATTTTTCCGTATTATTTGAAATAAATAAATAATTAAAGAATATATGAGAAATTAAAAATGCGTAAAAAAACTACAAAAAACAATGTACTTTTTCATATAAATAAGTTGTAATTTCTGATTATAAGACTAGCAATTATGTGTTTATTTGGAAAAAGTTCCTAGAATTTATTATTGTTAGGTGGACAGTTTTGAAAATACTCAAAACTTGTCCCTAGCAACAGTATCTAACAAACTTAAAACCGTTAAACAAGAGTAGATATTATTTTACGCATCAAAATTTAAAACTTCTTGCAAAATTCAAATCGGCGTTTTTTTTTTGACCGTGAGTGTACTTTATCTTCCAAAAAGTAAAAACTTTTTTTTTAGTCTTTTCCTTGATATTTATTTGTTGCGCATTAAGACGCATTATAAAATAAAAGTCTCCAAAGACCCTTGAAACTAAATTTTCAAATAAGTCTATAAAGACATTAAAAAATATTCTTCAAAAAAAACTTAAAAAATAGTTTATTGAAAGAATTATTTTCAGGCTCTGGTCTAATTATAACATACAAACAAATTTGGGCTCTGCGCAAAATGGCCCCAAAACGAAAAGATTATGAAATATTGCTCCACCACCTAAAATGATATTTGGCCCAAAGAAAAAGCCCCAAGTTTTTTGATTTGAAAATTATGATTTTTTCATACCTTGTAGCTATACTTTGAGAAGATTTACATTGATTGAAAGGAGATAAAAGGCCCACAGGGAAAACATATTTTTTATTATAAAATGATTTGTCCTTGTACGAAATGTTGTTTTTCACATTCAGTACAAGGCCAAACCATTTTATCATAAAAAACCGAGATAAATGGTAATATATACATTAGACCGGTACAAAAAAAAAGGCTCTGAAATTTAGAGGCACCGGCAGATTCCTATTCCCATAAGTGTCCCGAGGTGTACTTTTATTTTTTAATTCAGACTCACATTCGGGGTAGTTTTGAATGGGGAATTCGAATTTCTCATTTTTTAATTATGTTGTTGCCTTCAATTGTAAAAACTGAAAATAATCATGAAATTTTGTCAAAAATTAAAATTTTTTTTTTTTATTTAAAATGAAAAATCAGGTCTAAATTTTTGGTTTTTTTTTGCGTTTATTATTTTGAATAATGGATTTTTTCCTCCTCTATCTGATGGTGTTAACCACAAATTTTTATTATTTTTGTACTTAAAATTATAAACATAAATATAAGTGAACAAAGGATTTTTTTCATATTGAAGCTATGTTTTAACAGGGAATATAAATTTTACTGTTGAAATCTGTTTCGAAAAATATGAAATCTAGTTTACTTGAACCAACCCAAGTGTATAGAATTAGATAAGAAAATGATATCTCCCGAAATTTGTCCCGGTAATTATAACTTTTTTATTATATCTAGTGCTTTACCGAGGCTGCGAGGCAGCCTCGTTCTACGAGGCGAGAGCGAGGCGAGAACGAGGCGAGGTGGAAAAATAAATTTGCCTCGCTCGACCGAGGCGAGACACACAGGCACTTCGCCTCGCCTCGCCTCGGTAAAAAGCGAGGTTTTTGTAAAAATGAAAAAATTATACATGTATCAGGTCTGCATATGTACATTCAACTAGCAAAGCCCGACACGCGTTGCTACGCCACAAGAAATGAAATAACATGTGTGTTTTTTTTTCGGGTGGATTGAATAATATATGATGATTGGTGAGATATGATCAATTTAATTCTTTTCTTATATGGGACGGCGTGGCATTGCCCATTTTTTCCAAATCAAACTAAACTACGAACCTTTTACAAACTATGACAATTATATGTATCAAATCTTATCCATCTACGTCATATAGTTGCTGAGATATAAAAAAAAGTTTTATTCACCTGTGTCAAGTAGTTGATAACACTGGTCAACAGTGGTTTTGTTGGACTGGATGTCTCTGCGGATTTCTATAATTTCAGGTACTCAGATTACGAATATGTTCATGAAAGTACTGAATTGGCTCTAGTTTTTAAGATATTGATGTATTTTTCTATAAATATATGAAACAAAGACGGGTTAGTTACACTCTATGTAACTCAAGAACGGCTGGACCGATTTTAATGGTCTCAAATTTTTTGGATTTGTCTCCGCCCCGAGAATGACATTGGGTACAAAAATTTTATTTAGGGTAAATAATAAACTTTTTTAAAATTAAGATCTTTGATTTGTTGGATTTGTCTTCGCCCCAAAAATAATAATATTAAGGGTGCATATTTAGGGTGGCCTTAATACAAAAATAATTTTAAAATAGCATTTTCGCAAAGACCACGTGATCGATTCGCATAGAATTTACACCGCGTGTCTTTTATATCAAAAAGCATAGCTTAAGCTATAAAACATTTTCTTAAGGTACATATTTAGGGTGGTCCTCATACAAAAATATTTTTAAAATAACATTTCACAAGGACCACGTATTCGAATAACATGAAATTTACACCACGCGTCTTTTAAAGCAAGAAGCATAGCTTAGGCTAGGGTTGGTCATTTACCCACCCGCGGTCACGAGCTATGAAACATGCTATCATTCGTATCGCCGCGCAGTTGCTGATTTCTATGCGCTGGTTCGTTTGAAAAATGAAATATGCAAGAGACCCAGCAGGAATTAAACGTGCAAAACAAAACAAATGTGCGCAAATGAGTTGCGCGATGTCAGTTGTGAAAATTTCAGGTCAAAGACATTATTTCTGCAAAAGGCAATTTTTTACGCATGTATTATTGACTTGTAAAAAAATGAGAGACTAAAAAAACTGCTCTTGTATGCATCATTCTTGTAAAAAGAACTCATATTCACTGGAAAAAAGTTTTAATTCTCGGAAAAGTACCTTTTTTTTATTGATGAATTTTGAGCTTAATAATTTTTTGTGTAGCCATGCAATGCTTCCGCAGTTTATTTATTTATTTACATCAGTGATGCATGAATTTCTACTGGGTAGTGTTTTCTTTACGTAGAAAAGACAAAACACATTTATACTCATGGGGCGAAGACAAATCCAACAAATTAAAGATCATTCATTCTAAAAAAGTTTTGTATAAATAAAATTTTTGTAGCCAATGTCATTCTCGGAACGGAGACAAATCCAAAAAATTTGAGACCATTAAAATCGGTCCAGCCGTTCTGAGTTATATAGAGTCTAACTAATCCGACTTTGTTTCATATATTTATAGAAAAATACATCAATATCTTAAAAACTAGAGCCAATTCAGTACTTTTATGAATATATTCGTAATCTGAGTACCTGAAATTATAGAAATCCGCAGAGACATTCAGGCCAACAAAACCATTGTTGACCAGTGTTATCAACTACTTGACACAGGTGAATACAACTTTTTTTTATATCTCAGCAACTATATGACGTAGATGGATAAGATTTGGTACATACAATTGTCATAGTTTGTAAAAGGTTCGTTGTTTAGATTTATTTGGAAAAAATGAGCGATGCCACGCCGTCCCATATAAGAAAAGAATTAAATTGATCGTATCTCACCAATCATCATATGTATATTATTCAATCCACCCAAAAAAAAACACATATGTTATTTCATTTCTTGAGGCGTAGCAACGCTTGTCGGGCTTTCCTAGTTGAATGTACATATGCAGGCCTGATACATGTATAATTTTTTTCATTTCTATAAAAACCTCGCTTTTTACCGAGGCGAGGCGAGGTTTCGACGAGGCGAGGCGAGGCGAGATATGTGATGGCAAGTTCTCGGCCGAGAACGAGGCGAGGCGAGACTCAAATTTATAAAACGAGGTGAGAGCGAGAACAACTCGAATCTCGCCTCGCCTCGTTCTCGGTGAAGCACTAATTATATCATGATAAGCTCACTGATAACATTCTTTTTTAGATTCAAGACACTTTTTCTTCTTCAGTTTATTACATACGCTCATACTACCGCCGAGGATAAGCAATAAATGTAAACCGTTCATTTCTGATGAAGATAAACTCAAACTCCAAGTTGTCTCGAAAAAGCTAAAGTTGCAGCAAAAAACTTCTGTGGCTGGAGAGTATTTAGAAAGTTTTAAAGAATTTCTAAATCAACAACTTGTTCTTGAGACAACAATTTATTTTTTCGAAGTGTTGACAATTTTTATATTTAAGCCAACAATAAAAATTTTTACTTTACAGCTAACATTTTTTATTGTTAAGATAAGAATTCAAGTCATTGAGTTCATTTTAACCTACGGAAATTGTTGGGCCAAAGTATTAAATTGTAGGAATTACAATTTTTTTTTCTGAGTGCATATATTGTATGAGCAGGCCCTAGAAAATCCCAAAGAAATACATATATTTCTGCATTTTCTAGAAAATCGGTTTCAAACGCTAGAAACTCTGGAAAGCAACCAATCGTCAACTCATGCTAAGCCAAATTTCGGTACAGCAACATCATTGACTACGTTTACAAAAAATAGTCAAACAACGACTTGCCCAGCATGCAAGCAAAATCATCCAATTTTCAGTTGTGAAATGTTTCTGAAAATGGCTGCCAACCAACGACTAAATTTAATACAACAATCAAAACGATGCGTTATTTGCCTTAAGGTTGACCATTCTGCGAAAAACTGTTCTTCAAGAAGCTGTTTCAAATGCCGAAAAAGACATAACAATTTGCTACGCTTAGACCTGAAGCAGTTTACAACACCACCAAAAGATGGTTATACAGAAGCCACACAGCCAGGGAAGGCGCATACAAAGCAGGATCCTTTGGGAAATTCAGTGGCACTTACAGCATCAAAAGTTGAACAAACAATAAACCAACAGAGTTATGTAATGCTTGCCACAGCCAAAGTAAAAGGGACAGCGCAGAACGGGACTTGCTGCGAAGTGAGAGCAATTTTAGATTCAGGCTCCCAAGTAAATCTGGTAACAGAACTTATCCTTGATTGTACGAATATGAACTATCGAATTATAAAATTCCTGGTTATAACTTGTATGGCAACTGTAATAATTCATATAAGGCCGGTGGTGTTGCTGTTTTTATTAAAAATTCGTACCAATGTACAGTTTTAACAGTAGAATCAACTAGTGCAGATATACTTAAGAACGTTTGCCACATAAATATGGAGCAATTCACAATTTTATGTATTTATCGTTTGCATGAAAATGGGTTGAGCAAAAGTGTTTTTTTAGAAAGTTTAGATGAACTCCTGAGAAATGTTAAAACTAAGAATTTGATAATCATTGGTGATATAAATATTGTTTTAGAAAAAGCAAATAATGATTCTGATAATTATATGTTTTTGATGGCGTCTTATGGATTGAAATCGATTATTAATGAGCCAACGCGGATAACCGATGGTGCTAAAACTTGCATAGATCACATTTTTGTCAGATTTCAAAAAAACATGGTTTACGATACTCATAGTGAAGTGATGGATTTTCGGATAACTGATCATTGTTTAATTGAACTTAAAATTGAGCAAAAAAACAATAGTAAAATGAAAAATTCTATTCCAGTCAATCTGAATAAAAACATTAGTTTTAAAAAATTAGCAGACCTGTTAAAATTTGAAAACTGGGAAGAAGTTTACTGTGAGGCACACCCATCTTTAGCTTTTGATAACTTTTTGAAAATTTTGAATAAACATATAAATAAATGCTCCACAGTGCAGCCTAGACGTGCTTCCAAATTGAGAAGACTCAAACCATGGATGACAGAGGGCTTATTAAAACTAATTAACAAAAAAAATAAATTAAGAAAACAGTGTAAGATAGAATACCGTAATCCACACTTGAAAAAAAAAACTATCGTAGCTTAACTCTAACAGTCAAGAAACAAATCAGCTTGAGTAAAAACAATTACTATTCCAGAAAACTTATAAATTGCGCAGGAAACATAAAGGAAGAATGGAAGGTTGTGAACAATATTCTTAATAAAGAAACAAATAAAGAAATTATTTCAGAGATTGAAGTTGGCAATCTTACGCTAACTAATCCTGTTGACATTGCCAACAAATTCAATAATTATTTTGCTACAACTGGTTTGAATTCTAAAAGTTATACTCAGTCGAATAGCTGCAACTGCGATAAATTTAAGTCACTGGTGGGAGATAGTTTTCAGGTAAATAGCTTTGTGTATCACCCAATATCATCATTCGAAATGTACAAATATATTTCGAAGTTAAACAATAAGAATTCATGTACTTCTGATGGCATTACCTACTGCTACTTAAAACGTATTATTTTCTACATTTCGGACATATTGAGCTTTTTATTTAACAAGAGTATGGCACACGGAGTACTTCCATGTAGTCTGAAATCCGCTGAAGTTGTACCTATTTTCAAAAAGGGCGATCGAAAACTAATGAGCCAATATAGACCAATATCGCTACTTCCATCAATTTCCAAACTTTTTGAGAAAATAATGAAAGACCGTATTTTATTGTTTTTAGATAAGAACAAATTATTAAAAGTAACTAGTGAAATTTATGATGGATCTAATGCAAATAAAACACAAATTGCGCTATTCATAGACATGACAAAAGCGTTTGACATGGTCAACCACAATATTCTCTTAGGTAAGCTTTATAAAGCTGGTTTTAGAGGTAAAACATATGATTGGTTTGAGTCGTATTTAACAAGGAGGATTCAAAGAGTTAAAATTTACGAAGTTCTGAGTGATGAGCTCGAAATCAGCTTAGGTGTGCCTCAAGGGTCAGTTTTGGGTCCAATCTTATTTCTGATCTACGTTAATTCAATTTTTAAACAAAACTTTAATAGTAATATCACTACCTTTGCAGATGACTTCGCCTTTATTTATTCAAATAGAACTATTTTTGAAGCTCTCGTTAATCTGGAATCGGACTTACATGTTCTTAGGCAATGGTTTGCCAAACACGAACAAATTGTGAGTGATAAAACAAAACTTATGTTTTTTTTTAAAAATGCTGATTCTATTGACAGCGATGTGGTTTTTCATTCATCTTCTTGCCAAAAATTGAGCTTAGAGCCTCATACGTGTGGTAGAAAAATTTCTTAAACAGAAAATTATGCAGCACAGACTGCTTTGTAATAAAAACTGTCGATGAATTCAAATACTTAGGAGTTCTAATTGATAAGGGGATGAACTGGAAGCCACATATTGCTCAATTGAAAGGGTATTTTATGTCTCTAACTCGTAAATTCTATTTACTCAGGGATCACTGTTCTGAAAAACTATTGACTATTATATACCATGGCCTTGTGAGCTCTAAACTTCAATATGGCACATCAAGTTTGGGAGGATCTTACTTTAGCGCTCTTGAGCTACTATATATAGCACAAAAACATTTTATCCGAATAATTGCTAAAAAAAACAAAATGACAAACAGCTGTCCATTGTTTTGTAATTTACACATCTTGCCACTTAAACACCTATATGTATTTAAAGTTCTAAAAATATTTTTTAAACGAAGTGGAAATATTTCTAATATACGAAATTCGAATATTTACGGCCTAAGAGTTAAGTTTTCTAAAAAAACGCATTTTTCCAACTTTTTTACAATACCTGCACCTACCGTTTTTAACCAGTTGCCCTATGAAATATGAACATTAACAAACTATAACTTTTTTATTAAGAAAGTAAAAGCTTGGCTATTTACAGTCGATAGTTCATTGATCAAAAATCTATTTTCTAATTTGATTTAAGTTTGTATTAATTTGCTTGTAAATCCTAATCAACATATTTCCTTAAAATGGTTTTAAATCATTTAATTTAAATCGTATAATTTTAAATAATTCAAATACTTGTTGCATTTGATTGTAATCCCACATCAATCAATAAATTTAGCAATTATCACAAGTCATTCGCTTCTAGTCAGCTACTGGCTATAGAATGACTTTTTATCTTATTTTAGAAATATTATTGCTGCATAATTATTTGTAAACAACTATATATATTTTTAAAATAAAAAAAATAAAAAACGAACAGTTGGTACGAAAACTAATGGTAAAATCAGCTCGTGACTTATTAAAAAGTGGTCAAATTCATTTATCTACAGAGCTACCCACTTTACAAAACACAGCACTTGGATGGGTAGTCGGCGACAAGATCAGTCGTTAGCAAGTTGACAAGGCAGTATGTGCAGTTCTAGATGGAGAAAGAATAGACAACTTGCTACAAAATTTTTGGAAGTTAGACGAAACAATGCGAAAATTACTTCATCAATACAACAAAAAGAAATGTTAATGGGCGATTTGTGGTTCAACTGCCATTTCAAGAAAACCCATCAGTATTAGGAGACTCAAGGACTCAAGCTCTCCGCAGGTTTCTATCGTTAGAAAAACGGCTAGAAAGGGTACCATTCATCAAACATGAGTACATTAACTTCATGACACAATATGAAGACTTAGGACACATAATTAATATCAATTCAGAAGAAATTATGTGTCCAATACTTTATTCCTCATCACTATGTACTTGAGCCTGACAGCAGCACTACAAAGCTACGCGTTGTGTTTGACGCATCAGCAAAATTGTCATCCGGGCGATCATTGAATGACCTATTGCACACTGGTCCTACAGTTCAGAGTGAACTATTTACAATACTGCTTCGTTTTCGATTACCCAAATATGTTTTCACGACTGACGTGGAGAAAATGTATAGGCAAATTATGATCGACGGGGCCGATCAAAGGTTTCAATTAATTTTTTGGAGAACGTCACAGAACGATCCATTAAAGATATACAAACGAAAAACTGTCACATATGGAACTTCAGCTGCTCCATATTTAGCGACCAAGTGCTTGCAACAACTTGCAGAAAAGAATAGAGCAAGCTACCCATTGAGAGCGCAAGTTTTGCATGAAGATTTTTATGTTGACGATGGCCTTAGTGGTGCAGACAACCTAAGTACAGCCATAGAAATGCAGCAATAGCTAACACAGCTCCTGGGTAGTACAGGGCTTAAATTGTGCAAATGGTGTGCCAACCATCCTCAATTACTTCAAGGGATACCAGTAAAAGACCAAGAAGCCTACCTGGATTTTGAAGAAACATCAATAAAAACACTTGGACTCACATGGATGCCAAAATCAGACGTTTTTTGCATAAAAACAGGCAGCTTGGACAATTCGAGAGTCACAAAACGCACAGAAATATCAGACCTCGCAAAGATTTTCGATCCGTTAGGACTGGTAGGCCCAGTTGTTGTGTCAGCAAAAATATTCATTCAACAACTATGGCAACTCCAACTAAACTGGGATGATGAACTCCCAGGAGACTTAAGTACGACATGGCTAAAATTCACAGAAGGACTGAGAACTCTCAACAATAAGAAAATAGAGCGGCATGTTTTTAGCCAAGAAAAACCCGAATCTATTCAGCTTCATACTTTTGTCGACGCATCAGAAAAGGCATATGGTGCGGCAATTTATATGAGAACGTTGTCCAAGAACAACACCGTCATCGTAAGACTTTTATGTACAAAAAGTCGTGTTGCTCCAGTCGTGTTGCTGAAGACTTGAAATTGGAAAATAATTCATCATTCTTTTGGACAAATTCCTCAATAGTATTATCCTGGATCAATTCCAAAACAAGTTTGTTCCACACATTCGTAGCAAATAGAGTTGCTAAGATTCAGGAAAGCACCACAACAGGACAATGGCGGCATGTAGGGACCAAAAAAAACCCAGCCGATATCATATCATGGGGACTTACTCCTGAGCATATACATGATAAAACTATGTGGTCTTATGGTCTATTATTTTTAAGCGGAAACGAAGCACGATGGCCAAAACCACTTATTCACAATTTAGCAATTAAATGTGGCACGGAACGCAGGCAGCAGAAACCAATTGTCACAGTTGCAGCCAGTATACCAAACAGCGCAGACATCATTTACAATATCAGATCGGGAAATTCGTTCACAAAATTAAAGCGAATTGTTGGATATGTTTTCAGATTTATCCAAACAATAAACAGTCATCTTTGGTTCTAAGCGCAATCGAACTAGAATCTGCACTGAATATTATTATAAAATCTGTGCAACAAACCGAATTTAAAGAAGAAATGCACCAGATAATTAGTAATGTGAACAAAAACAGCACTTTAATAAGTTTGAGCCCTTTTATAGACGACAATGGGTTATTACGAGTCGGAGGACGATTACACTCATCTAGTCTATCTTACAATGCTAAACATCCTATGCTGCTTCCATACAATGACATAATGACATGTATCATGCAAAATTTACACGTAAGACACATGCATTGTGGACCACAGACGTTATTGGCACAAGTAGGATTACAATTTTGGCCAATTAAAGGAAATATAATGGCGCGTTCAATAGTTCAACATTGCTTCAGATGCACTAGAAATAAAGCTTTAACCTTTCAACAACTTATGGAAAATCTTCCAGCCACACGAGTTCAACCTGCTCGTTCATTCTTAAATGCAGGAGTAGACTTTTGTGGACCAATATGGGTACATTACAAAGTACGAGGAAAACGGCCTCAAAACGCGTACATTGCAGTGTACTGCTGTTTTGCTACAAAGGCAGTTCATCTAGAAATTGTCAGCGATCTCACAACCAATGCATTTATTGGATCACTCAAAAGATTTATTGGCCGACGAGGGCATTGCCAGAACTTATACTGTGATAATGCCACAAACTTCGTTGGTGCCAGCAATAAACTAAGTGAATTAACAGAAATAATTCACTCAAAATCAGCACAGGACAATATTATAAAGGAATGCAGCGAAAGAGGTATGACCTTCAACTTCATTCCACCTAGAGCGCCACATTTTGGAGGACTTTGGGAGGCAGCAGTCAAATCAGCTAAACATCTTTTGATCCGCAGCGTATCAACCGCTTCTTTGACCTATGAAGAATTGGAAATAGTAATAGTTGAAGTGGAAGCAATACTTAATTCAAGGCCGATAACACCAATGTCATCCAATCCAAATGATCTTGCAGCCCTTACTCCTGGTCATTTTCTTATTGGAGAACCACTTACAACTCCAATAAATCCAAAGCTCACGGAAAGCAAGATGAACACGTTGACCAGATGGGAACTAGTACAACATATTAAGCAAGAGTTTTGGAGACGCTGGAATAGTGAGTATTTGACTGAACTCCAACACCGAAATAAATGGAAAGATATTTGCAAAAACATCAAGGAAGATACTATGGTCATCATCAAGGAGGACAACATACCCCCGCTTCAATGGCCCTTAGGACGAATCCTTAAGGTGTACAAGGGAGATGATGGAATAGAGCGTGTAGTGGATGTTAAAACATCAACAGGAACCATCAAGCGCCCTATGACTAGATTAGCTCCACTAGTCTCGCAACAAGCACTAAGACGATCGAATTCAGATCCAGATCCCTGTCAAGATGACATGAGAAATACATCACCAAACAAAAGAGTCCGAACAACCGCAAGCCCGATTTTACTAACGATTATCATGGCCCTGATGTTGTTACCTCTGGCGCTATGTAATCCAATAAATGTAACTAAGTTTGGCAGCAATCTTGGCATATTGTTTGAGTCAATTGAATCTACAAAAATTGCGACAGCTGAATGGAAAATGATAGTTTATTACGATCTAAAACCTTTTTGGACAGAAATGGATGCTCTTCATAATGGAACCATAGCCCTTCAGCAATTGTGTAAGGAATGGCAGCTACAGTCAGCTTGCGATTCCTTTATCTCACATTTTGAGCATGCAAGTAATGAACTGCTTCAGGATAAATTATAAATGTCAACAAAACGCCATAAACAAGCTGCAGTCAATTTTATAGGAAACATAGCACGCTCATTATTTGGAGTATTAGATTCAGATTAAGCAGAGGAAATGTCAAATACCATTATTCAATTGAAAGATAACGACAACCACGCAATAAACCTCCTTCAAAACCAAACATCAATTATTGATTCCACTCTCAATATCATCAAACGGGATGAAATTCAAACTTAATCTAGAATGACACATTTTCAACGGCAAATTGATGAATTCACAAACAGAATTGGACAAGATACAGAACAAATTCGATCGACACAACTCTTGTTATCTTTCGCCGCAGAACTGTCACTAAAAACAGGAAACCTTCAACGTACACAGTCTGAAATTCTAAATGTACTCACAGACACACATCATGGAAAAATTAGTCCAATGCTGCTCTCACCTCAACAACTAAGAAGTGAAATTATTCACATCAGGACCCATCTTCCACCATCACGATCCTTGCCGATTGCAGAAGAAAATCTTATTGAGCTTTATAAGATTATGAACGTTAAGGCAGCAATAAGTAGTCATCATATTT
This sequence comes from Meiosimyza platycephala, assembly GCA_963662105.1. Lineage (NCBI taxonomy): Eukaryota > Metazoa > Arthropoda > Insecta > Diptera > Lauxaniidae > Meiosimyza > Meiosimyza platycephala. The sequence goes on from OY759211.1 coordinate 44,691,584, forward strand.
TATTCCTTATGGAAATACCTTTAGTAGACCAACAAAACTTCAACTTGTTTAAATTGATTCCCATTCCTACTATAATTAATGAAACCATGGTAGCTATACGTACAGAAATAGCATTTCTCGCTGTAAACATGCATCGTCATCAATATATTCAATTTACCAGCGAAGAACTACACGAGTGTTCCGTGACCAGAGAGGAAATATAAATGTGCTCAACCAAACAAATTAAATTCAGCAAAGAATCATCACAGCATGCCTGCGAAATTCAACTATTCAACAACAAAACATCTCCAAATTGCAGTGTTTCACGAATTGAAGGAAACCTTATACTACAACAATTAAAGGACCCGAATAAATGGACCTACACATCGATCAAGGATAACGAAATGTCAGCAGTTTGTGGTTCCGAACTCACTCAATTCACATTATATGGATCAGGACTACTCGCACTACATCCAACATGTACCATTAAAAATGGAGAAATCATGTTACACGGTCACTATGCAGTTTCCAACGCAGTTACAATTTCATTCCCACGATTTGGCAACATTCTGTCCATCACATCTCCGAAGGAAAGAAAAACAATATTTAACACAACTGATACCAAGATAGAGACACAATTGGAACAACTCACTGTACTACAACACCAATTAATCGACGAACAATTCGTCTACCTTCCAACACAGTTGCGGTCAAACAGTATACACCACCATACTGTTAGTTATGTTGCTCTGTTAATTTCTTTGGCATTATTAATATTTTGCGTATCAAAAATCAAATGCCAACGACAAAATCCAATATCCAAGGCCAAATGCAGCAATATTGAGATTTCCAGCCACGATCATGAAGTCACAGTCAACGCAACCGATCAACCAATTGCTCCAGTACAATTACCACGCCAGCAAAACAACAAATTCGCAGTAATCGTTTAGGGGTTGGTCGAATATACGCCCAACGGGGGGGGGGGGGAGAATGTTGGGAATTAAACTATTCCAACATTTAGTTGAGTTATCAATTTGGTTTCAACATCTTAAAATTTAAATTAATTTAACTTCATTAACATTTTTAGTTGAGTGTAACATAGTGAACAAATTGTTCAAACATTCTGTTGGGTTGCACTTATTACCTTAGTAGAGCAACGACTGACATAGTTGCACTTACTACCTTAATATGACATAATAATAATTATTTAATTCCTGATTGCATGCTAAGCAATATTTCGTTTATTTGTTTTTATATTGTACTTTTAATATTTTTATTGTTATTTTTAATAATTATTGTTAAGCATTTTATTTGTATATAAACTTGAATATTTTAACCAATAAATCTGATGCAATTTGAAATTCAATAAACCGTTTTTGATTTGCTTCTCTACTACACGAGATCTTCAGGTTAAATTGATTGAAGTTTTCACTACACAATTCCTCTAAAGAACACTAGTTTAGGTTCATGTGCCTAAACTAGAATTACACAAATCATTTTGACAAAACAAGGTTGTTGGTGAATTTTTTTCTTTTTTTGAGCGAAAGTTTCAAGAGTAATATTGAAATCGCTAATCAGAAGCGCAATATTTCTAAAAAATTTTTTACACAGCCCACTCGGGACACTTATGGTGTTTAGGCGGGGCCTAACTTTCCTTTTCTTGTGTAAAATTTGAAAGGATTACCTTTTTTATTGGGGGGTGCTCCTTGTGGGGATGATGCTGTGGTTGTTGTTGTTGTGGTGGATGCTGCGGTGCTGACGCTGTTGATGATTATGGCTGCGGCGGTGTCACCGGTGCTGCTGTTGGATGTTGTGGTTGCGATGGTTGCGTCACTGTGGCTGGTGCTGCGGTGGAATCCTATGGGGGATCCTCTTCTTTGGAATAAAAAAAAACACTTTCCTTTTTTTAAGCTTAAGGATTTAGTATTTCACTTTTTATTTAGATTTATTATATAATTCTAAGTTAGATTTAAGTTAAATTTTACGTTAATTTTAAGTACTTTAAGTTAGTTTTAAGATTTACTTTAAATTAGATTTTAAGAACAAGTAAAAAGACCACGATGCTGTCTGCAGTAGGTTATAGAAACGAGTGATTTGAAAAATCTCCTGACCTGGACAATGTCATTTTTCAAAGTCAGGGTGGAGAGACAGGGACGGCAACACGTACTAACTCGAGGCTCAATTTGCTGAATTGAGAATTATAAATGACGTGTTGAGAACAAACAGTGTTGCCGTTTGACGTGTTTATAAATTTACGCGTAAACATATGGAAGTTTACGAGTTTTATTTTATTTTTATGTTTACGCGTAAATATACTGATTTTACGCGTAAACATATGGGAGTTTACGCGTTTTATTTTGTTTTCATGTTTACGCGTAAACATATGGGAATGGGAATCTGCCGGTGCCTCTAAATTTCAGAGACTTTTTTTTTTTGAACCAGTCTAATATACATATTAAAAAAAACTTTTTCCATATATTCAATATAAATGATCTGCAGCCCCACACCAAAATAGGAAAAATGGCACAAAAAGAGATAAGAAAAATGGCCCTATTTTGTAAGATGTAACAAAAATTTACTATAAAAAGGTAACATCTCCTATGTTGTGGTAGCACTTATTGTGCAAGGTGCATTGAAATTAAAGCGTCAAATGAAAAGATTATATCCCAAAAATAAAAAATTGTGAATATTTTTCGGTAGAAAATTAAAAGGGTTCAAAAAAGCCCTAAAAGTTCCCAAATATCATCCCTGTAGTACACATTCCTAATTTTTGCTAACCTCATTATTTCCCAGTAAGGCCCGGAAGTATGTTTGGACATGTCTAAAAAAAATTCTAGTCGGGTAAAACGATTAAAAAATTCTCATTTTGATCATTGTACGGATGCTAAAATGTCAAAAAGGGAAGCTAAATTACCACAGCAAACTCAACCGTTGATGCGAATTTCTCTCGAAACGAATGCTGATAAAACGAAACAACAGGCTGAGAGTCCTCCCTTGACCACTAACTGGACGGAGTTATCTAATGAGGACTACGAAATCTTTGGTTGTTTGTTGGCTTTTTTTTAATAATAGTAATAATTAAATGATAATTGAACTTTTAGCAGCGATCATCATTCAAGTAAAATTTTACAAGTTGATACAATGCTTTATTTATTAAACAAACTTTGAGAAAACAACAACTCTAGAATATAGACATATGTATGTTTCGATTCTTAAAATCTTATCAGTATATTTTTGGGTGTAATTTGAATGCTGACGTAGGCATCAACCAAAAATATACCGATGAGATTTTAAGATTGGAAACATACATATGTATATATTCTAGAGTTGTTGTTTTTTTTCCTTTGTTTTCTCAAAGTTTGTTTAATAAATAAACACGGTGGGCTTTAACCAACTTTTAATAAAAGTGTGAGTTACTACAAAAACTTTAATTGGGGATTATTTGGGATGTAATTTGGAGTCGATATATGAAAAACATAAGAAATCCTTAGAGCTTTTTTTTAAATCCATTTTTACTATTTTTCAATGATATCACATATGGTGGCTCAGAGCTTATTTGATGCAGTGCAGACTTTTAACTTCAATGCTCTGTAACTTTGAAACTAAGTGGAATATGAAAAAAATTTATATCATTTGAAAGAAATAAAATTGAGGTTTAAAAAAATGTTTATTTTTTGTAAAGAAATATTACCTGAAATTTTTGTAATAAAAAATCGAAATAAACTACTAAATTTCATGTCACAGCTTATTTGATGCAGATATAAATTGAAAAACATTGTTTAAAATAATGATTTTGTAATTTTAAATATGTAGTGTGGTAGCCTCTTTGGTCATCTACAGCTTAAAGACGGTTTGGCATCGAAGCTGCAAATTCATGTCACCTGCTGGTACCGGAAATTTGGCTTTTATGGGAAATATCATTAGTATGGATATGTGTCTTCAGATTATAAGTGCCAATTTGTTGCAGAGTGCCGAAAATCTGGGCATGCAGACAAATTTAGGGTTTTACCAAGATAGAAATCGAAAATACAAAGCAGCCATAGTTCAATTCTGGTTAATATACATGTGCCCTTATTTGATGGCACCGCCAGCAGAGTCACCTGACCTAAATGTGCTTGTAAATTTATGGGCGATTTTGGAAAAAAATTTCGAATACACAACATTTCAAACAAAAACGACCTAAAAAAAACACTTAAAACTGAGTGGCGCTATAATTTGCCAGATACCAATAAAAAATTTACGATGCAAATATGAAGAAATGAAAATATTTTTTCCTTCAAATGTTGCAGTAGAAAAATAATCATAAGAAAAAGTTCTGAAAAAAAGCAGCTGAAACCTTGGATTTGGTTTCCCATACTTTCTCACATTACATATAAAAAAATTTCCGAAATTTGGGGATATACTTTTTTGTTTTTTTCAGTCAAAGTTTGCCAATTTTCTCAATTATGACTCTTTAAGCCCTTATTTTAAAAAAATCAGCATAATTCACACATAGAATACAAAATCTTAAACAAACATTTGTTGGAAAGTATGATCTATGAACTTTCTGCCAATATGCAATTTTGGTAAATTTCGATACAAATAAATTAATGAGAGCATTTTATAAAAGTCAATATTTTTTGTTCCTTCTAAAACTTTGTACATTAGGAAAAACTTGATAAAAAATATTCTTAAAAAAAGCAGCTGCATTTTTGTTGTTTAGCTAACTATACTTTTTCACATTACATATAAGAAATTTCCGAAATCCGAGGATATACTTTTTTTTCTGTCAAAGTTATCAAATTTTCCACTTTTATCATTTTTCAATACAATTTTTGAAAAATCCGTACAATTCATATATTTTTCATTAATTTTTTTATTAATTCATTTTTCATCAAATACAATATTCAGTACTTTCGATTCAATATAACATAGGGTACATAGGTATTTTATTCAATGAAAAATAACTGTAATCTACAGCACATAAGGAGCTAGAGACGAGAACAGTTGCTTAATTATTTAGAACATATTACAATAGGAATAAGTTTGGGGTGGAATAGTAAATGTATTTAAATAACAATTATTCAAAAATTAAATAGACTTAACGGGGAGTTACTAGTAAAAGTACAGGCCATATCATCAGCAAACGCATTTGTATTACTTTTAAAGTTTTGAGAACAAAGGGAATTGATAAATACCAATCGGTCCAAGCACCGAACCCTGTGGAACTCCTAATGAAATGTGCTTAGGAGAGCTTAAATGACTATTGATCTTCACTTTCTGTTGCCTATTATTAAGATATGAACTAAGCCAATTGTATATGGATCCTCTAAAGCCAAAATTAGACAATTTATGTAACAAAATCTTGTGGTCAACAGAATCAAACGCCTTGGTAATATCCACAAATAAAGCCGCAGTATTTAGCTTGCTATTTAGACCAGCATATACAGTTGAACAAAAATTCAGTGAAGCATCTTCAGTAGATAACCCAGACCTAAAACCAAATTGCCAATTACAAAATGGCTTGTTCTCTTCAATAAACTTGACAATTCTGAATTTCATTGCTTTTTCAAACACCTTAGAAAAAATAGGAAGGAGTGATATCGGTCTATAGTTATTAATATTAGAATGGTCATCTTTCTTGTATAAAGGTATTACCTCAGCTATTTTCATCATTTTAGGAAATACACCTAGTTGGGCACTTTTGTTGAACATGTGGCTTAAAATATCACAGATGTTGAAAGCAATTTTTTTTACAAAATTATTGGAAAAACTGTTTGAAGTAGATGAATCAGAGTTTTTTAAGGACATAATGATTTTGAATACCTCAAAAGATGAAATTGGCTCGAAGAAAAAACTATTTTGAAGACTTGGTTCATATGAAAGACAATTACACTGCAAATCATCATTTGTATTGAGGAGAAGTATTTATTGAAACATTCAGCTAAATCTTCAGCTCCCGTAATAATCTTACCTTCAAGTAGCAAACTTTGTACACTTTCACTATGTCTGTTTTTATTTAGTATGCTATTTAATAATTTCCATTCTTTTCTGAAATCGCCTTTAACTTTATTAAATTCATGGCAGTAGTAATTGTTTTTGCATAATAAAGGCGATAAAAGAAAATTAAATTGATTTTTACAAAATGAAAACAATGTACTTTCCGCCAATATGCTACATTATTGTATTTTGTTTCAAACAAGTTAACTAGAGCGCCCTATCTAACAATCGCTTTTATAAAAAGTTTCATAGAACATTTTTGGTGTACAAAGTTCTACTTTGAGCCCACTGTGTCACTAAACTCAAAGCAAATTTAAAACTTAGTAGTTTTTTTTTTCATTCTCTAAGTATTCTCTGACGATTCTCTTAAACATTTTTTTAATCCCTAGCACTTTCCAATTCTTCCTATTTATGGCCACAAAAATCCACTGTTCGCCGCACAATGGCAAACTTTTCAGAAAAGCGGTACAAAAATCAATTTTGGTGTAGGTTTGTTTGACAAGTTTGATACTTGATAGAGAAATGTCTAAAGCTGATAAATTTAAAATTTCAATCCATTCAGATAAGTAGTTTAGTTTTTACAGTTAGTCAAAGTTGAGACATTTTTGATATTTGCAAAAAATTTAATTTTTGGGATAAAAATTTCATGTTTGAGCTGAAAAATTCAAGAAACGGTGAAATAAAAATTAATTTTTTTTTATTTTTGTAAAAGCATTATTAGTCTTAATTAAACAAAAAAAAAATTAGTGCGCCAATTGCTTTTTGTTTTTTTTTTATTTTTGTTGATACACTGTTTTTGAGCTGTCAGTTGAGTATAAAAATAAACTTCACAAAACTTCAAGATGAAATTCCACACAAATCATCACTAACTCTTCTTTAACATATTCTCAAAACAAACTAGGCACCCTTGTTTGCCCCTTTGGGTGCTAGAGCGATTTTTATCGACAAACCTTTGGATGTAGCACATACGCATATTAGAAATGTTAAATCTTAAACTTTCAACTAGAAAACATTAAATTTGGTGTGCAATGCCTATTTGCTTGGTCATAGTTCATAATCAAAAATGTTTAAATAAAACTACAGCCCCACCCACTTTATTTAATAGTCAAAACTACCTCTTATAGTTTTGGAATCTATTATATGCAATAAGACCTTAACTATAAGTATTTCTGATTGTACTAATCTTGTTAAAGGTAAAATTCCTGAAATCTTGTAATATACATAAGAATTACAAGAAAAGGTAAAAATATGTCAAACGATTTGTTTAGAGAAAAAACAAACTAAAATTTTAGAATATCGGGTATTTCACGCGAAGCGGACAGGGGAAATGAGGATCGGTTCATGTTTCCAATTTCAGATATATTTGAATATGTTGTACCTGTTTATGTCCTCGACACAGAAACAAAATATTTTTAGAATGGCAAGACTGGTTTACAAAATATGGGTCTTAGGAAATTTGAGAAATGGTAAGGTATTTACTACTTACCACTTTATTATTATTCAGTTTAAAAAGAGTCTAGTTAAATGAATTAACCACTGGATTTTATACTTCATTTATTGGCCTTTTCAACCTCATAATTGGATTTTGAAAATAAAAAAAAAAATACCCTCAAAAAAATGATAAATATTTTTTTGTGGTTTTTTACAAAGTTCGTCATACAAAAAAAAATTTTTTTTAGTGCATTAAATAAAAGTTTATATTAGCCGTGTTTCATTCGTTTTGGTTAAACCAAAATTCCATACAACTGCGTGAACCAGCTCAATTTCTAGTTCAATTGATTGAACTTTTTTTGTCTATGCTATGCTGAATTCGAAGAATAGATGTCGCACATAGCAAGTAGTTCTAGTCACAAACCTAAAATAATGAAATATTTGTGGCTGCATTTCTTGAATTTTGCAGTTACGGTTTTAGGTTATGCGGGGCCTTATGTAAGCAGTAAGTGGGCCCAAATATTAAAATAAAGTCACATAATAAAAACAAAAACAAAGATGAAACAACAGTTATTAATCGCTGCCTTGATTCTGCTTTCATTTTTCCTTTTTAATATAACGTCAAATCGATTTGTTCTTAATCTTCTATCGTCGAATTTTTTCTATTCTTGGAAAACAAAAGAAAAACGTTGGTATAAGCGTCTACGACGCTATAGATCAGTGCAAAAGCAAATGATACCAATTTCTTGCAAAAAAAAAAAATTTGTTATGATGCGTGAGGCCCCTTACCTTGCTAGGCCCCATTCAACCATACGAATTTGCCGGCCATCAGAACGGCCCTGATTTTAAAACAGAACACTGTCATGCCTCCTAGTGGTCAGTACAAGAACTAAAAAAGGTTAAACTTATGCGTTTTATTCACTTTTAGCTTTAACCAAAGCGAATAAAACACGGCTATTATTTTATTGATATTTGGCTTATGTTCAGTTTAGCTCACAATCGAAATTGATTATAAACCAAATATTTTCTTATGTGCTTTTGAATTTTAAGAATAAATATGGAATCAAAAAGTGTCACTCTGGTTAGGTTTCGGAGATATAGCCATCGGAAGTTGCGGATATAGATTTTCTAAAAATCAATAGAAGTCAGAAATGCCTGCATTGATTTCCGAAATATGGGTGTCCTATGAAAGGTAATTTAAAAAGTTACAATATTGTTTCAAAAATTTTTGAAATCCGGCTAGTAGTTTTCGAGATGCTACGATTTTTCTGAAACTTAGACCGATTTTGTTTTACAAAAAACCGTTATTTTTCCAAAAAAATCCATTTTAACCTACAGTTTTATTAATATATTTATAAAGCTTCAAAATAGTGTAACACGGAAACAAAAATTTTTGATATTAACCCTTTCTAACCAAAAAAATTTAAATTATTTTGATGAAGTAAGTTTTTTAAATTTTTATGACAATTCATTTTCTTTAAAATGTTTGTATAGGAAAATGTTACACCATTTTGAAGGGGATGAATTGAGCTTTATAAATATGTTAATAAAACTGTAGGTTAAAACAGATTTTTTTGGAAAAATAACGGTTTTTTGAAAAAAAATTGGTCTAAATTTCAGAAAAGTCGTGGTACTCGAAAACTACGAGCCGGATTTCAAAAATTTTTAAAACAATATTGTTTTAAATTATCTTTCATATGACACCCATATTTTGGAAATCAATGCAGGCGTTTCTGACTTATATTGATTTTTAGAAAATCTATATTTGCAACTTCCGATGGCTATATCTCCGAAACCAAATCAAAACGACACTTTTTGATTTCGTATTTATTCCTAAAATTCAAAAGCACATAAGAAAATATTTGGTTTATAAACAATTTCGATTGTGAACTAAACTGGACATAAGCCAAATATCAATATGATAGTAAGTCATGCTAACGACTCGACGCGAGAACGGAGCTGCGTCGGGTGTCGGCATTGCAATGCATATAGCTCCAAAACGGCTGGGAGGACCATTAACAAACTTGGCATGAAGTATAAACATAATGAAACAATTTGTAACATTTTTTACAAAATTCTTTATTTAATTCACTGAATAATTTTAGTTATTTAATTAGAAATTATATGTTCAAAACTTCAACGTAAAAAGAGGCATTACCACGCTTTAGCACTTGCTTAAATAATATTCTGTAAAGCTTTTGTTACAGTTAATGCAGATGATAAAGAATGTTAAAGCAAAATACTAAATGAGCATATGCTACAGTTAGTACGATGGTAAGGAGATATTAAAACAAGAGACTAAATGAACTGTGGATATACATATGTATACCCCAGTTACAAATTAAGCTTATCTGAAAATATATAAATATAACAATTTTTGATATTGTGCTAAATGCAATATTGTTAACTATTATAATTAACACCGGCCACCTTGAACGGCTGCAAGTCTTCAACGTCTGGTAATGGAGCAAGCTTAACAATTGGTCGACACATGACGCCTTGAGAGGTTTTGATGGCTGCGACCGTGACCTTTGCGTCCTGCCCTGCGTGTACGGCGATAACTCGTCCCAGTATCCAGCGCTGCGGCGGTATATTGTCTTCGGCCACCATAACCAACTTGCCCACTTGTAAATTGGACTTTTCTTGCATCCATTTGTTGCGAACTTGTAGATTGTGAATATAATCCCTTGACAACATTCGCCAAAAGTGTTGCTTGAGAAAGCATACAAGTTGCCATCTCTTCAAGCACGTTGCCTGTTTCTCTGGAACTGCTTCTGAAGGAAGAGATTTCAACGGACCGCCGATGAGAAAATGTGCTGGGGTAAGTGCTTCCCCGTCGTTCGGATCTGCCGTTAATAACGTTAGTGGCCTTGAGTTCAGGACGGCTTCGACTTCGGTTAACACTGTTGCTAACTCCTCTATTGTTAGGACTGCGTTTGCTATGGAGCGTAGCAGAAGATGTTTTGCACTTTTTACAGCGGCCTCCCACAAACCGCCGAAATGAGGGGCTCTTGGTGGTATGAAGGCAAAGCTGAACCCTTCTTCCGCGGCATAAGACTGAATGGTTTGATTATTGTCCTAATCCTCTCGTATTTTCTTCAGCTGTCGGTGAGCGCCCACGAAATTGGTGGCGTTGTCGCAAAACATCTTTTGAGGGACTTCTCGTCGAGCGATGAACGTTTTTAAGGCAAAAATAAAACGTTCAGAGGATAAATCAGTAACAATTTCAAAATGAACTGCTTTGGACGCAAAGCATACAAAAACTACAATATAATTTTTAACAGGTTGTCTACCACGAATTCGTAGAGTGGTCAGAGTTGGACCGCACAAATCTACACCACATACTAAAAATGGCCTCATTGCACGCAACCTATCTGCTGGCAAATTACCCATTATTTGTGTCAGTAATTTCGGCTTGTATTTATAGCAATGGATGCATTCCTTCACAATTTTTCTACACATTTCTTGTGCATTTATGAGCCAAACTTTTTCGCGTAGGATTCCTATAATTGCTTTTGTTCCAGCATGATTGTTTTTCTTATGCAAGTACCGTAGATAAACTTTTACAAAATAAGAGTTTTTTGATAGAAGTAATGGAAATTTGGCCTCATACGGTATCGGTGCATTTAACAAACGGCCACCAACACGTAATAATTGTAATGTGGTAGGTGCACTTTCTTCATGAGATTCCTGTAAGAATGGATTCAATTTTTGAAAAGTTTGAGATACGATTTAGTTTTTTGTCAACTTATCAATTTCTGGTGAAAATTCATGCTGCTGAATAATATTAACTATTTTTAAAAACACAAATTGCAATTCTGCCGCTACCGGCGTCTGATCACATATTGTTGACCTTTTCCGACACTTTCCAACAAATCTTAAAATAAATGCAAATATTCGTAACAGCTTTAAATGAGAAGAATATCTTGTTGTCAGATCGAATAAGTCATTGCTGTTATTTTGAGCTACTACCAACGAAGATATATTCTTTCTTTTTTCAAGTGACGTTTCTTCTAAGGATAACGTAAAATGCGTATTTTGTGACCAATCTTCAATATCCTTAGCTAAAAAATCTGGGCCATTCAACCAATTTGATTCACTAAACTCTTCTACACTACAGCCTCTAGATATGATGTCTGCAGGATTTTGATTTGTAGGCACGTGTCGCCATATTGCTTCATTTGTGAGCTCTTGAATTTCAGCAGCTCTATTTGCAACAAATGTGTTCAGTGTGGAAGGATGGGCATGTATCCAGTGAAGCACTATTTCTGAATCAGTCCACAGAAAAACTTTCTCAATCGTGTGAGAAAACATATTAGCGATTTTCCCCCAGAGTTTAGCTAGTAGGTGAGCTGCGCATAGCTCTAACCTTGGTAATGATTGGGTCTTAAGCGGAGCTGCTTTGGATTTGGCAGTGAGTAAAGTTATTTTAGTTTCATTTGCACTCTGGCTGCGAACATAAATGCAGCATCCATAAGCTCTAATTGACGCATCAGAAAACCCATGTTTTTGCAAATTAGCATCTATATTCGTATGCACATATCTTGGAATTTGTATATCGTTAGTTTTACCGAGTGACGCTTTAAATTTTTCCCAACTCGAATTTAGGTTCATAGGGACAGATTCGTCCCAATCTAAATCAGCAAGCCAAAGTTCTTGCAATAGAATTTTTGCTTTTACTATAATAGGGCTTAACAGTCCCAAGGGGTCAAAAACGCGAGCTGAAACTGATAAAATGTTTCGCTTCGTAGCACGCAAATTGCTTGAACATTTATCCCATTTAAATACGAACGAATCTTCCTTTGTCAACCATCTCATGCCAAGTGTTTTCGTAGATTCAACGTCTGAAGTACGCACAGATTTATCTGTAAGATTGTCTCCTAGGTTTGACACATTAGAGAACCATTTTGACAAGCTTAAGCCAGCAGTCTGCAAAATTTGCGTAACTTCAAATTTCATTTCTGCTAAGCAATTAAGATCGTCTGAACCTGTTAACATATCATCAACGTAAAAATCATTTATGAGAACTTTAGCTCCTAATTTATAAGCATCTTTGTGCATATCGCTCAAAAAATGTAAGCACCGAATAGCTAAAAAGGGTGCTGATGATGTGCCATAGGTCACTGTATTAAGGCGGTAAGTTTTCAGTTCGTCATTGGGATTTTCTCTCCACACTATGAGCTGATAATTCCTATCTTCACTGGCTACTAAGAATTGGCGATACATTTTCGAAACATCTGCTGTTAATGCATATCTATGAAACCTAAACCTTAGTAAAGTAGAATATAGCTCTGGTTGAATGGTAGGTCCAACCATTAAAACCTCATTTAATGATATTTGAGTAGATGTTTTGCATGATGCATCAAATACTACTCGAAGTTTTGTTGTCGTGCTGTCTGGCCTTAAGACGCACTGATGAAGTATAAAATAGTGAGGCTCGTTTGGCACAACGAAATTTGCTTGTGACATATGACCTAAAGATATATATTCTTTCATAAAATCCAAATACATATCTCTAATATCAATATTTTTCAATGTCTTTTTTTCAAGGGAAAGAAATCGTCTTTTTGCTGCATTATAAGATGAACCTAGCGACTTTGGATCACTTTTAAATGGCAATCTTACAACGACATGACCATTAATTACATTTGTATTTTTTGCAAAGTGATTTTCGCACATTTGTTGTTCAAGTGTAAACTTCTTTGATTCGTTTGGAATTTCTTCTAAAGCCCAAAATTTATGCATAATTGAACTGATAGACATATTTTCGTCACATTGTTCAACCAAATGGCATGACTTTGAAGTTTTATCTTGAACACTTGCAAATTTCCCCGAAACCACCCAACCTAATAATGTTTTTTGAAGTGTTGGACAATCAGTTCCTAAACTTATTTGCCCAACTGACAACATATCGAAAAATGTCTCCGCTCCTAATAACAAATCAATTTTTTGTGGCTTATTGAATGTTGGGTCAGCCAGTTCAACATTTTTCGGAATATTCCATCCTGTAATATTTACAACTTGATTTGGCTCATAACTCGAAATTGTTTTTAATATCCAAAAGTCTGCTGACATCTCAAAATTATTTTTTCTAGATTTAACGACCACTTGCGTTTTATGAGGTGAGACCCTTTCTATGCCCCCTATGCCACATACATTCATAGGTTCGTTGACTTTTTTCAAGCGTAACTTTTGCGAAAGGTCTTCCGTTATAAAATTGACCTGAGAACCTGAATCTAAAAGGGCACGTGCTGGAACGTATTGGCCCAAATTGTTTTTAACTAACACAACAGCAGTGGCAAGTATTACACTATCTACACCATCAGTTGCATGCATTGACAATTTAGGTTTATGTGAAATGCCTTTGGATGCCGACGCTTGGGCATCATTTGGTTGATTATCAGGAGATGTCGTATATCTATGGAGTAGGGTATGGTGAGGCCGATTACAAATTCTACACCGACTAAGTCTGCATTTTTGTACTCTATGCCTCTTTTTTAAGCAATTAATACATAGAGAATTTGCTTTTGCATATTCATACCGTTGCACTACTGAGAGTTTTTTAAAATTTGACAAGTCGAAACTGAGTGAGATGCATCTGAGCAAAATAAACGTTTTAAATTAGACTCGGTTTAAGTTGTTGTGCACGAATATGCTGATTTCGAATACTTAAATGACTCTTGTTTTTGTTTTCCAGATTTGTTGTAATTTTGTTTAAATTGTGAGAACGATGCTTCATGTGCAGTCATATGTTGATATTGCCTATTCAACGCTTCTTCACAATCTTTCCAAAGTGGTAAATTTTGATAAGTTTGTTGCTCTTCCCATTTTCTTTTACTAACGTCATCTACCTTTGTTAACGCTAAATGAATTATAATCGCATTTGTGATTTGTTTATCATCACCTAAAGTTAATTGTGACTCGTAGGTTGCGGACACAGTATCTATTAGTTTCCTTAAGGCAGACGCCGATGGTTTTGAGACTGATGGCAAATTAAAAAGAGTCGAAATATTGTCAGAAAATATCAAACAATTGCTGTCATAAAGTTTCTTTAGAGCATTAAAGGCCTTAATGTAATTCTCACTAGAAATTTGGAATGCTTTAACCGTACCTAAAGCTTCTCCAGATAAACATGAAAGCAAAAGGTTAAAGTTTCAATTTCAGGTAGTGTGGAAACATTATGAACAACATTTTCGTAAATACTTATAAAATTTTTGAATTCACTATATTTGCCACTGAAATTTGGAAGAGCCAGCTTGGAAGACGAGACCTATGTTGCTGTATTATTTGCGACTTTTCAGGAGTGGAATTTGAACACACCTTTTTCAAATTAGATTTAAGAAGCGCTTTAGTACTAACACATAAATCTTCCAGTTGACCTCGATGGTCATTTGATATATCCAATGCTTCTACCTCTGATTGTGCATCTAAAACTTGCTGAATGTACGAGTCAAGAATTTCTAACCTACATTCTAACTCAAATGAATTTAAGGATGTTGTTTTACCTATTAAACCCTTTTTTATGCGCCGAATTTGAAGTAAGCAAGTCTCTTTTGCTTTCAGCCTGATCAAAATTATTATTTGGTTCCATCATAGAACCATTCAACGATTTTTTTGTAATTTTACCCATTTCTCCAATTATATGCTTTCACAAAATAACAATATTGTAGCTGAAGCCTACAAATTTCGGTCGTTTGAAGGTCACAAACCACTGAGTGATTTTCTCAACAATAGAAAAGAGTTCCAACAAGAAACAGACCGTTTCTTCGATAATGGAGTTGAAAGTATATTTTCACCGATTGTTATTTTTTCGAATAAATATAAAATTTCGGTGTTTTCCAAAGCCTTAGGGGTGAAAATTTTGTTTATTTTATAGAACTGAGCGATTTTTAGAGAAGGGATATCAAACGAAAAAGAAACTTCTCAATTACAACGAATTGTTAACAGAATGTTAACAAGTGCTCAATCTAACATAAACAATCAACGAATTAATTAAACCCCTTAGCTATTTCCAATACTTTGAGCATACAAAGCTATAAATTTATGCAATTTTACAGATTACCTGTCTGTCTTTCTTATTTTTCATTGCCAACTAATTACTGTATGCTTGAATTCCAAAATGATGATGGTATGTTCGTATAAGTATCTGGTGTCTCCAAATTATGATGATCGTAAACCAATGCACCAGCAAACGAGAAATTCGAATAATATCCAAGTTGTTAATAAAATTTTAAACTTGGTCCCTGCTCGGGCGCCATGAAACAATTTGTAATATTTTTCACAAAATTCTTTATTTAATTCACTGAATAATTTTAGTTATTTAATTAGAAATTATATGTTCAAAACTTCAACGTAAAAAGAGACATTACCACGCTTTAGCACTTGCTTAAATAATATTCTATAAAGCTTTTGTTACAGTTAATGCAGATGATAAAGAATGTTAAAGCAAAATACTAAATGAGCATACGCTACAGTTAGTACGATGGTAAAGAGATATTAAAACAAGAGACTAAATGAACTGTGGATATACATATGTACAAACATGTGTATACCCCAGTTACAAATTAAGCTTATCTGAAAATATATAAATATAACAATTTTTGATAATTTGCTAAATGCAATATTGTTAACTATTATAATTAACACATAATATAAGCATTTTTTTAAATGTATGGCGAACATTGTAAAAAATCAAAAAAAAAATATTTATCATTTTTTTCAGTGTATTTTTTATTTATTTTCAAAATCCAACTATGAGGTTAAAAAGGCCAATAAATGAAGTATAAAATCCAGTGGTTAATTCATTTCACTAGACTTTTTTTAAACTGAATAATGGCATTTGAAGCAGTACATTCCTTACCATTTCTCCAATTTTCAAAGGCTCATATTTTGTAAACCTGTATTGCCATTCTAAAAATATTTTGTTTCTGTGTTGTGGACATATACAGGTACAACATATTCAAATATATCTGAAATTGGAAACATGAACCTTATTTTATTAACTCTTTCAGTGAATTTCGCTTGACAGGTAATTTATGTTTGGGAAATACAGGTAGTTCAACAATTGATCTAAGGATCTCAAGAGTAGGGTAGAACAAAAAAAAATTAAAGTGTAATACCGACACGTAATAAAGTTATTCCTACAATTCAACATGTAAATAAAAAATTAAACATCATTCCAACTATTTCAGAGTACGTCAATCAGAGTTCTAATTGGCCTTAAGAGATTATCTTCAGATTACCGAAAATAGTTTTTCAACAAAAAGTTGTCTGAATTTGAAAAATTTGTAACCAATTTATATTGGAATATAAACAGAAAATGGATAAACACGTACAAAAGAGATGTTTATTACAAAATATCAAGATTGGCTAGAAAACAATAATCACTTCGACATGGACGAAATAGCTGGCATATCCGTCAAACATCCAACCACATCTAAATCTGCAATAGGAAGACCTCAAAAACCAATTGGCGAGTAATCAGAAATTACAAAAAAAAAAATATGGATTGCACTGAAAATATCCCTGTGGACCACCTTTCCACAGCCTTGGCAGTTAAATATAGCAAGGGTGAAGAAAAAAGCAGTCCTACATGCAAGTCCAATTCGAGCAACAAGGATTAAAGTCAGCATCCGTACTCCACCGAATACACATCCACCAAATACACTATTGACGATGCCTTGGTTTATGGTTTATGGACTTAGGACTATCAAAAGACAAATACCTTTTATTACGAAATTCTTTAAGGAGATACAACGTTGATATTCTACCAACCTACCAACATAACAGCAGCTAAAAAAGCGACCGTTCCATCCAACTGTGAATCATCAGATACTGTTGATTATTTTGGAAAAAATTAAATTATTAATTTAAGTAATAAAAAAATATGTAGTTAATTTATTATTACTTTATTAATTAAAACAAAAAAAAAAAACTATCTCACCAAATTGAAAAATCCGCTTTGAATTTTTTTTCAATTTTAGTCTTATATACTAAGCCCAAGCACATTTCAATCACACTTTTAGCAGTTTTCAAAGCTACTTGCAACAAACAAAACAGAAATTAATTTTTATGTGCAGAAGGAAGATATGTAATTTTTCCTAACTACAAAAAACTCAACTTCAACAATCGATTGCGTCGGATTCTGCAATCCTATTTGAACAAAATTTTGCATTTTAGAATTTCCTATGATATAAAAAAAAAATTATCATAAAAACTTTAATCGTTCAGAAGTTATGATTTTTAGAATCAAAAAAGTCAAATCTTGCCACTGTGCGCCTCACAGTGGATGGATTTGTATGGAACGACGGCCATAAATAGTCATAATTGCGCTACACTCTTGAAAATTGGTAAAGAAGTTTCAAATGTAAAAATAGGAAAAATTTGTGAATATGAGTAAAATCGGTCCACGCACACGCCGACCTCCCATACAAAGTTGGGATGTGTTTGAGACCTTTTTTTAAAATGGGTATCAATTCCCTTTAACTTGGCAATGCTGATTTCAAAAATGTTACTAATTTTGCGATATCTTTTAGAGTTTTCAAGTTATTAGAGAAAAACCAGAAAAGGTGACCATTAACAGTAGTAATAGTGCTAGAATCTTCAAATTTGGCACAGACGTTTCTTGGGTTAAAACAACAAAAACTTATGAATATAAAAAAAAATCGGTGCGGGGACACAACTACCTCCCATACAAACTTGGGATGTGGTTGAGACCTTTTTTCAAAATTGGCAATGCTGATTTCAAAAAAATTACTAATTTTGCGATATCCTTTATAGTCAAGTTCAAGTTATTGGAGAAAAATCAAAAAAGGTTTTTAAGTGCAGAGTCGTTTTACCTGGGCTCTATTGTTTTTGTTTTGGTAAAATAACTGTAAAATATTAATAACAAATGCAGTATTCAGTCGTAATGACTTTTGAAATTCTCTACGCTAAGTTTTTAATGCAAACCCAATTTTTTGTCTGAACATATACATATTAAAAATATAAAGCATAAAATAAATTTATTGGAAAATATAAAGTAATAACAATTATAAAAAAAACATAAAAATTTTTAATATATTTACATATTTTATAATAAGAATAATAAAAATAATAATAATAAAAAAAATAATGACAATAATAAAAATGTTCATAATTGGACGTAAGTCCGATATGCTGCATCTGCCATACCTTCACTACGTTATATTCAGGTATGAAAAGGGCGAACCCCAAGGGGGATAGAAAGAGAAAAAATATCCCTTTTCAGTTCCCCTCTACTCAAAGGAACTTCTTTCAAAATTTAAGCAACTTATTTCACACTGTAAGCTTTTACAATCGATAAAATTATTGTAAAGCGTTGCAAAATGTGAAGAAATAAAAATATTTTTTCCTTCAAATGTTGCAGTAGAAAAAATAGTCATAAATAATCATAAAAAAAAGTCCTGAAAAAAAGCAGCTGAAACCTTGGATTTTGGTTAACCATACTTTCTCTCATTACATATTAAAAACTTTCCGAAATCCGGGGATATACTTCTTTTTTCTGTCAAAGTTTGCTAATTTTCTCAATTATGACTTTTTCAGCCCTAATTTTAAAAAAATCAGTATAATTCACACATAGAATACAAAAGCTCAAGCAAACATTTTTTGAAAAGTATGATCTATGAACTTTATGCCAATATGCAATATTAGTATACTTCAATAAAAATAAATTTATAAGAGCATTTCATAAAAGTCAGTATTTTTTGTCCTTCTAAAACTACATTAGAAACAACTTGATGGAAAAAAAATTGTGAAAGAAGCAGCTGAAAAATTGTCTTTTAGCTAACCATACTTTCTCACATTACATATAAAAAAATTTTTGAAATCCTTTTTTTTCTGTCAAAGTTTGCAAATTTTCCACTTTTATCATTTTTCAATATAATTTTTGAAAAATCTGTACAATTCATATAAAGACGATAAAGGAAAATTACATTAATTTTTATAAAGTGGAAACAATGTACTTTCCGGCAATATGCTACATTATAGCATTTTGTTTTAAACAAGTTAACTAGAGCGCTTTATCCAACAATCGATTTTATAAAAAGTTTCATAGAACATTTTTGGTGTACAAAGTTCAACTTTGAGCCCACTGTGTCACTAAACTCAAAACAAATTTAAAACTTTTATAGTTTTTTTTCATTCCCTAAGCATTCTCTGACGATTGCTTTAAAAATATTTTCAATCCCTAGCACTTTCAAAATCTTCCTATTTGTGGCTACAAAAATCCACTCTGCGCCGGTGATATTATAAATATCAAACAGAGAGAGAAATAAGAGAAATGCATAAGAGAATCTGTTTTGTCGAAGGAATCTGTCATATGAATAAACTAAAAAACAAATAAGAAAAAGTTCAATAATTGCTATTTTCACAACGAATACCAATCACGGCTTGTAGCTTTTTTGGAATAGGCGCAATAAGTTTTTGTAAATCATGTCCTTCCGGTATCTTTTTGTCCACTCCTCCTTAATAACTCTTATTTAAAACTTTTTTTCAATTCATTTTAAACTTAAGTATTGCTCCGTCGTCACAATATCGGTAAAAACTCTCAATTCACCAACGCCTTCCTATGATACGAGTATGAATCACCATACCATAACGAGCTACTTTCTACACTTCACAGTGAGTATTCAACTCTTGTAGTGCAGGGTCAATGGGGTATTATTGAGACGTAATTTTTTGCGACGAAACTAAAACCATGTTTTTGAAAAAACCGCGTAATTCAAAACCGCGTAAATCGAGACAAGAAGTCCATACAAATTGAGTGGATTGGTTTTCAGAATTTAAAAATCGCGTAAATCGATCAATAGAATTCAAAGAAAATAGCATAATTGGTAAAAAAATCCGCGTAAACTGAACCCATAATGTACATATGTACGTTCCTAGCTAATGAAAAATTGGAGATTATATAAAAAATAATAATTAAATAAAATAATTAGATTTTATGGAATTAATTTTTATTTTTTAAATTCAATCACATATCCAAAGTATTAATTATAAAAAGTAAGAAAATTAAATAAAAAAGTAACATGAAAGTAAAACCAAAATATTTCCAAAAAATATTATGTTGACCATGGTGTAATAATAAAGGTGAAGTAATTAAAGAGATCCATAAGTACTGAAGCCATTTTAAGAGCGTGAAAGTGTTCGCTTACTTGCTTTAACTTTGACATTATAACATTTCAATTGCCCCTTCAAAAAAGTTAAGCGCTTTGATAAATTGCAGAGCTTGAGCATAAAGTTCTAGAAAACTTTCTGAACGATAAGCTGCTAATGTTGCGCAAAATACTTTAATTGTGACAAATTTGGTATCTGTTTTTGTTATTCAATATTAGAAAAGACTTATTAGTGTCAGATTGAAACCGGATGCACGATTTAGCATAATTATTTATTCGCAATAGAATTCTGAAAAACCTAACACAAATACCACTTAGTAAAAAGTTGCTTCAAACACTTCAAAAATGTAGGAGTTGCTAAACGGGACCAATAATGAAAAACAACTATATGTCAAAAATAAACGAAACACAATAAAGTCGAATTGATGATAAATGTCAATGTGAGTCTATTACTGGCCAATATCCAGAAAATGATGAGAAGTTTCATAATTACTCCACCTTTGTTATTACACCATGACTCCACCTTTGTCTTTACACCATGATGTTTACTACATATATACGAAACTTCGTCATATTATTTATGTTCACGTGTTTTTAACTGAAAATAATGTCTTATACGTGTTTTTAGCTGAAAAAAAATTTTGCCAAATAAAATTTAGAAACCGCGTTATTTTAAAATCGCGCAAAAGAAGTACCGCGTAAATCGAGGGATGGTGTATTATCATGAGGGTCCTAATAAAGTTTGACGGAGACTGAACACAGCCCTGCACTACACGGAAAAAACACCAACTCGAAATTATTGTAAATATTAATGAAAATTTAAGAAAAATTAGTAGGTAATTTAGTAATTTAGAAACGGTTCGAGTGTTTATTAAAAATTACTAAGCGTAATATAAAAATTGCATTAAGCAGGCATTAATTTTTCGAATGCAAGTTTTTAATTTTTACAAAGTAGATTTTAAAATTTCTGCAATAATTTATTATATTTTAAAAGGACTGTACTATTTTTTAAAAAGTACATTATAAAGTTTTTATGATGAAATAATAATAACTGAAATTTATTTTTAAATTTTTTGGTGTGTTGAACAAAATTAGGGCAGCCAGCGAGTTTCCATTGCCGCTTTCCCGATCCCGTCCCAATTCTGTTCAACACATTACTTCAAAGCCAATTAGTAAGAGTTTGGCAAGCCTTATATATTTATTTTTTTGCATGAACATGTTGAGAACTCAAACAGAGTACAAATTAAACACAAAAGAGTAATAAAATTCAATATAATAAAAATTAATAATCTTGAAATAATTTTTCTATAACTACTTTTTAAAAATTATAAAGCGGGAATCATATATTACAATATGAAATATATAAAAATTCTAATGTGGCAATTTATTAAAATTTAATAAATTCTTTGTAAAATTTCAAAGTTTTTATGTGATAATTAAAATGAAGAAAATAATTTTTAATAAGCACTTATTAAAAAATGTAAAATGAAAATATTTACAAACTATTTAGAATAGAATTTTTAATAAGGATTTTCTATTTATTACTATAAAAAAGTAATATTTGTTTTCAGATTTTAATTTTTATAATCTCCTATTAATTTTTAATAAAATTTGAGTAGGTGTTTTTTCCGTGTAGAAGAGTATAATACCCACTGTAAAGTGTGCAAAGTTGCCCTTTATGGTATGAGGATACATACTCGTATCATGGGAAGGCGGCGGTGAATTGAGAGTTTTTACCGATATCATGACGAAGGAGCTTTCTCTTAACACTCTTCAAAAAGAATTGAAAAAAGTGCTCAGAATTTCGGCTTTACTGACACTCAAAAGGCCGAAAAATTAAGATAAAAATCGTATCAGGACATTGATCCTAAGCCCAAATAACTCTTGTGCAGGTCCTGGGTGCTGGATAATTGCAGTAAAGTGATCCCGACTAGAATTTTTCTTAGGCATGCCTAAATATACATTCGGCCCTAACTGGGATATAACGAGGTTATCCTAAATTAGGAATTTTTAGCAGCAGTCTAATTAGGCAATCTTAAGGAATTTATAAATAAGGTTTACCTGTCGACTGCCTGATTACACAGAAAAAACAAGATTGGTAATATCAAAGAATTGCAATTCTATGATTAAAATTTGTGGAATTCAACAATTCATTTCTTTGAATCAAAGAAAAAATTTGAAAAATCAAAACCCTTTGTTCTTTGGATTTGCAAATTCAAATTATCTGATTTTACAACAAAATATTTTGGCGTAATCAGCAAAATGTTTCACTGATATTGCAAATAAAAAACTTCCATTGTCTAATCAGGGAAGCTCATTCTTCAAACCCCGGCGACGACATAATTTTTTTTTAAATTTTTTATTTTTTTAATTTAAAGGTATTTAAAAAACAAAAAGAAGTAGAGAACTGTATTTGTATAAATTGAAAATATCTTGAAAACTGCCTTTTATGTTAATAATAAAAAACGAGTCCGTTATTTTTCAATATAAAAGGCAGTTTTCAAGATATTTTCAATATATTTATAGTTTTCTACTTGTTTTTTAAAGTAAAAAATAAAAAAATTAAAAAAAAAAAATTATGTCGTCGCCGGGGTTTGAACCAGGAGCTTCCCTGATTAGACAATGGTTGTTACATTCGCAGTTCAACAACATGATTTTAGTATATCTTAAAAATGATGTCGGTGGCCGAGTTGGGTAAGATGAGCATCTTTGAACAGTGGCATGGCGCTGAACAGGTTCAAATCTCTGATCGGATGACAGGTAAAAAAAAATTTAATTTCTCCTTTGAAGTTTTAAAAACGTATTACAATTAAAATAAGAATGACTGACAATAAGTACCACCAACAAATAAAAGAAAATAGGGGAAATAGAGAAAAAAAAAAGAAAATTTTTGTTTTGCGAATTTATTCTAAGTTTCAACAAAAACTTTAGGAAAATTAACAAATTTTTTTTTGAAATCAACGAATTTATTTTAAGTTCCAACAAAAACTTTAGGAAATTAACAAATTTTTTTTGAAATCAACTAATTTATTTTAAGTTTTAACAAATCATCTTTTGTTATATCAGAGAAACTGTTTCTCTGACTGAAAATCATACACAACATTCGTTGAAATCGTACCCGAAATTGTTTGATATCTGCGAATTTTTTTCTTCTGTGTAGGCCTTACTACGGCTAGTAAAAGGCATGCCTCTGTTGGGTTTTGCCTAACCAGAACGTTAGGGCCTTGTGCAAAAACCCAACGAGAGCCTACTGAGGCGGCGTTGGACAATCCTATTTAGGAAAATTTGAGGCACACCATTACAATCCACACTTGGCCCTAACGTTCTGGCTAGGCAAAACCAATTGGGAACGATATTTTCTAGTCAGGATGAGCATATCAGCCCAAGGCCCTGATATGATGAACCCAATTGAAATTTAATGGACACATTTTGCCAACAATTACTTGACTGACTGTACATATATAAGTGTATGAAAGTTTGACAAAAGAGAGTCGCGAATTAATGCATTAACGTCAGCTTTTACAATTCGCAGCTGATTATAAGTCAGAAAGAGGCCAGGTGCAGAAACAAAAGAAGTAATTTCAGTCAGAGCTGAAATCATTTCAAGTTTGGTGTTCTAAAAATAGCTTACATATAAATCCTGATAAATGTCATTCTCTAGAAAAAAAAATATTGTGGAATTTTGTTATTTACTTAATGATGAGAAAATTTGACCTTGGTATACATGTTGATGCTAAATTAACGTATAATGAACACATATGATAATATAGGGGAGGGGGGGGCTAGTGTGGACAGTTTCAAATTCTCGCGCCGTTTTGAATCGATGTTTTCCGTTGAACTTTTTTTAAGTAGGCCTTTGCACTCTCCATCACCAAAAAAAAATTCGTTTGTATACAGTTCACCGTTTCATGGTAACGAGATCAAACGTGTTTTGCGCAGCAAAAAGTAAATTTTTTGTTTTTTCTCAATTTCAGTGATACTCAGAAATTACTTATTCTTTTGCTAAAGTGTAAATATATAATACGACTTAAGCAAGTGTTTATATAAATAATTGAAATTATTTTTAAAAAAGTTTACCGTAAGTTTAAAAAAAAATGTTTTTGTATAAGAAAACGCAAAGGGGCTAGTGTGGACAGTTGAAATGAGGCTTGTCCACACAAGCCCCGAAACACCTGAGAAGACAAACGAAGAAATATTCGCTTTAAATAGTGGCAAAGATGACACAACCATAGACTAATATAGACCGGAAAGTATTTTCGGCGGGAAAAACACTTTTTGTTAGTGTGAGTGAAAATTGCATTTCACCCTTGTGTGGTGAGTTTGCTCGCGTGAGTGTGCCACTATGTGGATATTTTTTCATAAAGTAGGTAATTTATAAGTCTTCAAAGGACTGAAATGAATAAAAATTATACTTTTGGTAAAGAAAACCATAGTAAAATGTTTAAGAAAACGTTAGCACTAACATTATGTATCAATTTTTAATAAAGTAAAAGAAAAATCAAGTGATTTGTTTTATTTGTAAAAAAATTCAAAATCTGGCAGCTTCCAGCTGTCAAATATTTTAATACCGAAAATATTGCATTAAGCAATAATTAAATGATTGTTTTTATTTATATTTTTTTAATTTATCTAAGGTTTTAAATGTGAGGCGCTGAAAGGAAAAGTGGTGTAAGTCATTATTTTTAAATATTGAGTTAAGGTCATATCTGAATTCTCCATTTTCAGACCTATTTAATGGTATAGTGGTGAATATCATAACACTCTTAATAGCTCCATAAATGGCAGCACTTGTTTGACTTGCAAGAGAAGTTATTATTTAGGTAGTGGGAAAAGTGGTGTAAGTAAGTGGCTTACACCACTTTTCCTTCTACCACTCAGATCATTGCCTTTTGTTGTCATAAGAGTGGAATTGTATATTTGAAATGGTTCTGCAAAATATAATACTGTACTTTGAAACACTGAAGCTGAGAATATTGTCTCCTACAGCGACACATGTACCGGTCAAAATAGGAACTGCAATTTTGCTCTATTTATGCTAAAATTAGTCCTTAGTGACAAGAACCAAATTAAAACTTATGATCATAAGTTTATGGTAAATGGTCACTCTTATTTACCTAATGATGCTGACTTTGGTTCAATAGAGTCCTTTAGTAGAGGCAAATTATTGTATGTACCGAATGACTGGTACTCAGCCATTGTACAATCATGGAAAAAAAAAGTATTTCACTTTTCAAAGATGGAAAGAACAGACTTCTTGAGTTCAACCAGTCTCAGTAATGCTATAAACTATTTTACGAATTTAATTACACCTTCTGATGAGACCGTTGATGACTATGGACCACTGACAGACCATGAACAAGACGTTGATGTATTTGGTAATATGTTATGTGAAAAATACAATAATAACAAAGCCTAGGTTTTTAAATTATGTCTTACAATGTTTGTTATTTTTTTAAGAAAGGATCATAAGAACTCTGAACTATTTTACTTACATCTTCCTAATGCTATTAAACCAAAACATCTATTTAAATCTAAAAATCCTTTGAGGGAAAGCTGTTGTAAGCCATACCTATAAAACCTATTAACTCAGAACTTCTAGTCTAAATCAAGAAAATGTTGAGGGAAAAGTGGTGTAAGTCATACCTATAAAACCTATTAACTCAGAACATCTAGTCTAAATCCAAAAAAAATTTGAGGGAAAAGTGGTGCAAGTATGACGTACACCACCTTTCCCTTCAGAACATATTTTTCAAACTTAAGAACTTTGGAGGAAAAAGTGGTGTATCTTATTTAAGCCCCTGAAAACCACCTTTAAAATATTTTTTTAATCACCGCAATTCAACACAAGTTAAATGAACTAATTACAATGGAGTTTCTATTAAATATATTGGGAATATTATACTGTGGATTTTTTTACAGTACATCTGGTAAAAGATGTTGTTTCTCAAATTGACAAAAAATTTACTTACACCACTTTTACTTTCAGCGCCTCATGTATAAATATGTAAAAATGTCGTATTTCACTTTCCGAAGCAAGTAATCGTGTGCTGTGCTCTTCTTTGGAATCATCACCTTACTCTTCACCAACGTCAATAGAATTTTCCAGCACAAGCGCTATTCCACTGGTAACAAATGTTACTACAACGGCCGGCACATTAACGAAAGCTACGGATCTTTCTGAAACATCCTCGATGGCATCTTTTTATATGCCATCTTTTAGACTCAGGTTCTATTATAACGACCAATCTAAATACATACTCCAATCACAAACACTCCAGATACCAATGGCATTACAACATTGCTGCAATCAATACAACAGTTTCCTACTAACCAACAGCAATAAGAAGAACAAAGTATCATCAACGCTCAATTGCCTAGTGCACAGGCACTTATAAACCACCTTTATGTCCCGATTACAATGAGTGTGCCACTCCTGAGGCAACCACAACTAAGCACATATAAACAATAAATGCTAACAAAATTTTCAGATTTAGTTTATTTTACATTTCGGCGATCAAATGATTTTCACAAAAATATATATTTCAATATTTTAATCCTTATATGTACATACATTGTATTTATTACAAATAAAAAATATCTATGTATATTAGGGTGTTTCATTTTTTTTAAAGGTTCTTCAAATTCAAACCTTAAACCGAAATTCGATTTATTATCAAAAAAAAGTAATTCATGAATTTTTTCAGATTTTTTTGAGGTCATTTACCACTCGCCAATCGCCATTCTAATAAAAAAACTCGCACAATACATTTTTTCCTTTATAATTTTTTTTCATGACTTCTAAACTAAATTTTTTCTTGTCTAAATATTAAAGAATAATAATATCTTTGGGTTAGGTATCGAAAAAAAGGTTTTTACCTATCTTCTAAGTGTGAAAATCGGAAGTAATGGACAAAAAATTGCCTAATATTTTGTTTTTGAAATCAATCATTCATGCAATCATTCAAAAAGCCATGTCCATGTAGAATTTTTAATTAATTAGTTATTTAAATAAAGCGAAAAGTTTTCTGATGTAAAATTATTGGTGTCAAAATTGTTTCACGGACCTCTAGAATGGATTTGCGGACCCCCAGGGGTCCGCGGACCACAGTTTAAGAATCGCTGCGTTAGACGCTTTTGACAACTGAGAGCAACTAAACAAACATTTATTTATCATTTGACAACTTGAAACAGTTTTTTATTCATATTTATGGAAGTTTCAAGCAAAATTTGTTTTTTTATAAATTTTTGAAGATTGAAAATTAAAGCGAAACAATTTCCGACAAAAGAAAACAAAATAAAAGCGCGCGTTCTATGTAACACCACACGCATTAGTCGCATCTGATGCGTAGCGTCCAATGCGCGCGATGCATGCGCTGCTTTCTATATACCGGAGCCTTTAGGCAGTTTTAGGCAAAAAAAGGAGTTTCTCATTCGTTTGCACGTTTGCATAGATTGGGGTGTTCCCTTAAACAAGCTCGAAAACTTTCGAGGTTTCCATGCCTTCGAGTTTTCGCGTTTAGAGGAATACCCTTAATATTATTTACCTTTTTATTGCGTTCCTCCAAAAAATGTTTTTGTTAAAGTTGCAAATTGCCAATGAAAAATGTCAAAAGCAGCTGTGGAATTCAGAATGGTTCAAAACGGAATTCTGGTATTCACCACGGAATTCAGAATGGTTCAAAGCGGAATTCTGCTATTCACCAAAGTACTAAGAATGTTTCAAAGCGGAATCCTGCTATTCACCACGGAATTCTGGTATACAATAAAGAATGCCACTGTATTACTTTTTGAAATGTGCGATTGCAGGGAAAATTGTTTGGTAGAACCAAAAACAGAAATTTCCCGCAAAATTTTAATTTCTTTTTATATAATTGCTTCAGTTAATACAAAAATTAAATTGTTGAGTATATGATATCTTTTATAGGTGTCAACAAAATTTTGATATAAATTTAACTAAAATTTAATTTAATTACGTAAGTTTTATCGAGGGGATGGAATTTGATATAAAGTAACTGGGGCTAATAGAAGATAATATTTTTTACCGGTCAAGTCATTACTTTTACTTTTAAGTAATGCAGATAAAATATATACTTGTCTAAAATATCTGCAATACGAGAAGACCTAACCTATTAACGTGATTTTAGTCTCTTTTATAAACATAAATTAATTTTCGAAAAAAGTTGTTACTCTCGAGAAAAATCTGTTTTCAGTGCAAACTTTAAGAGACTGTGCATACATGTGACAAAAAGTTGTGTTAGTGAGAACCAGCTAGTAACTTTCAATATTCACGTATTTTTACGCGTTCCTTTGTATGCAACTTTTTTTTTCAGATATGCAAATTTTAATAAAACTTTGAAATACTATATATAAGGTCTTTTTAGCAATAAATATGACATGATTGAGTTTCTATTAATATGTAATACGTCCGAAAAGACGTAACCTCAATAAAATCAAAATCTAATTTTTGATTGATTATGATGCATTTGACTAAATTACATGTTCCTCCAGAATTTTTAAGTCATATGTGCAATAGTAAAGATTTTAAAACGATATTAAAAGGCCGCAACAAGTTTTTGAGTTTCATATAGCAAATAGACTTAACACTTTAGCATGAAAAAAACATGAAACACAATATTTGAATTCTTAAATAGACCGCATATTTGACACAATATTTGAATTCTTAAAATAACTACGTAAACTTTGTTCTTTTCAATCTTTTTTAATGAGAAATACGTAACAATATATTTTTCCAGTGTACGTTTTTTGCTTTTCCTGTATAAAACTAAAAAGTGTGGCTTCGGCTTTTTGGATGTTAGGCAACGATAAGCTATATTTCTACAAGCCTTAGGTTAAAAAAAATTAAACAATAAGCAAATACTTCCGTTATTTGTATACAATTTTCGCTTTTATTCAGTCAAACAATATCATACTACATATTATAATATTTCCCTGGAAAAATCATATTTCCCCAAAAAACACCCACAAATCAGGAACGATTCCGTGCAATTTCATTTTTCAACATATGGTACCTCTGGTTTTAAAAATTTTTGACAATCAATGCATGTGAGGAAGAAGAAGACTTTTCGGTCTATATTAGTCTATGGACACAACCACACAATTGCCGGGAACATGTACAATAAATCTGCAAGTTATATCAAATTTGACATAATTTCTCCAAGTTTAACATGAGATAGAAGTAAATTTTGATTTTTATTGAACTGTACATATTATTTTCTTCAAAAAAAAATACATATTTGAACTCTTTTTTAAGTTTCTGTTTGAATTATCAAGTTTCTATTGGTGCCCACATTAGCCCCTAGTAAAATCAATCACCCCTTACACGGGGCTAGTGTGGACAAATGTAAGCTCTTTTTAAAATAGTTTAAAAATGCGTTTACGAAAAAAAAAAATTAGCTGTTGGTGTAATTATGAAGGTAAGAGGTATAAGTAAGCGCTAAAAATGACTTTATTACAAAAAATAAATATCTACATATACAATATTATAATTATGTCAAAATTGTCCACACTAGCCCCCTTTCCCCTACATATTATAATATGTGAAAAATTTTTTTATTCGTATAGATTGGCGTCAAAATGATCATAAATTTATAATAAGAAATATATATTGCATTGAAATATAATTTCTTACACAGAAATCATTAAAAAAATCTCAAAAATACCAAAAATATTGTATTGTGCTCTAGAAACATAAGTAGGAAATCAATAAAAGGTGCATTTTATTGATTGAAAAACTTTTCGTACAAAATTATAATAATAATAATAATAGAGTTTAGCTACTACAGCTATTAGCTTTCTTAGCAATCTAGCTTGAAGCTTTAAAACCAAGTAATAAGCTTATATATTAAAGGAAATGAAAAAATTATACATGCAATTAATTTGTTATACAGTAATCCCCGTTTATATGCACGCCGCACGTGCGATTTCATTTCTCCATTTAGATTTGTTAACATTTTTCTCCTTTATATGCACACGCTTATATGCATTTCTCGGATATAAGCCCCAAAAAATCTCCAATTTTTCCTCCATTCACGCTTACTTGCACGACAGGGAAAAAATTTTAGTTTTTTTTCATGTCAAAAAAATATTGATAACAAACAATCGTGTCATTCCTATGGTAATGTCAAATGTGCTTGACAGTAGCTTGCCATGCCGGGAAGAGTTAAATGAAAATGAAATAGTTGCCCATATTTTGCAATCGGTTGATAAAAAAGAGGATGATGAAGAAATAGACATTGCAGCTGAAATAGATCCAATTCCTTCATTGAGTGCAGCTTTGGTCTCATTAGACACGCTTCGAAAGTTCCTTTTGCCAATAAAAAAGTTTATTGACGAACCTTGATGACATTGAAGAACATATTTTTAAGGGCTGCAGTCATATTCAATCCAAGATTACTCGTTTTTTTAAGAAAGAACAGTGTACTATATATATTTTTTTCATTTGCTTTTTATATTTTTATTGGAATACATATTCATAAAATATCAAATGTTTATTTTCACAGCTTTTTGCCTTTAAAAATATTTTTGTAAGGTTCTAGTTAGTTGGCGTTAAGTAACAGCATATGAAACCGAATTTTTATATATGCACTTTTCATGCATATAAACGAGTTTTTCTAAATGCATTTCACGCTTATATGCACCAAAAATCAATCATTTTCAGAAATGCTTATAAGCGGGGATTACTGTATTTTTATAATTTTTTCTTAGCTTTATCACACTTTCTCAACATACCCACCCCGAACATATGTATATAAACATACAAATGCATTAATGAAATTGTATGGATTAATTTATATGATCTAAGGCATAAATGTTAGAAAAAATTTACCCATCATGCTGTGGGGCTCGGACAGCACAAACATAAAGACCAACAACCATTAAGCTACAAAATTAACTATAGTTATTTTTCAATCTAAGCTTGAGTTGACCTTTTGACAAGCTAATATCATATACATTGCAATTATTAATAGGAGTAGTCATGCGATTAAAAGGAGCTGTAGCCATATAATTAGTTCTACTGAAAGGTTGGTAAAATAATTGATTAGAGTTACGATTACTCCTGCGATTAGTGTTTAAGTGAATATAATTAAGAAGTTCTGGTGCAGCAAGGGACCCAATTACAAGTTGATGCAGATAAAGTATATCCGCAATATTTCTACGCGAGCACAAAGACTGCAAATGTAGTAACTTCAAACGATCCTCATAAGGAGGAAGGTTTAAAGAGTCAATCCAATTTAATCCATTGAGAGCAAAACGAATAAAATTTTTTTGAATTCTCTCAATTCTATTAATATGAATATTATATAATGGTGACCACACTTGGCTGGCGTACTCTAAGTGAGGATGTAACAAATTTTGGTAGTTATTACCATGTCCTTAATTAAAATTTAAATGGTTGCCTATTGGGCCAAACGTTATATTAATTTGAGTCGATTGAAAAAATTTCTTTGGATTGAATATAATTTGTTAATCCTATTTTTATTTGATTTCACTTCTCATTAGCATGAAAACTTTGCAATTCACAACATATTCAAGTAAAACACTACTTAAGTATATTCTGCTTGGTACTCAATTTAGGTATTTATGATAGTATAAATACCAACGACCTCCTGTATAAGGATTTATACGAAATTTTGGTCATCGATTTTTAGCACAAATCGATATTAATGAATCTGTTAATTTAAAAAAAATGTAGATGTCTTGGTTTTGATATAAGATAATGATTTGCTGTTTACGGCATTTTTTTAAGCAAATAAAATTACATTGAAAATATTGTACAACGGGATCAGTGGTAAAATAATATGGGCCGATTTTGCAACTTGAAAGCAGAAAATCGGTATTTTTTGTTTTTTTTTCCGGTCAATTTTAAATTTTTTTTTAAGAAAAAAAAATTTTTCGTTTTACTTAAGCTGTTTTTATTATCAATGTTTACAAAACGTATGTTAAGCGCTCTTCTTAAAGGTCAACACAGTTTAGCTTAAGTTATAAAAGTTTGTCTTTTTCTTTTATTTTCAATTCTGTTTCTTGTTACATCTATGCTTTAACTTAATTTTGTCAATCGTGTTGCTGAAGATGACTAGCAAGCTAGTCGAAATGCATTTTGCTTAGAAAAATAAAAAATTAAATACAAGTTTTGTTTTTTGTTTTTTAAATTTGCGACCTCAATTTTAAGGTGTTTCTGTTTTATTTTAATTAAATAAAGGCACATTAAAAATAATGTACACGGAAAAAACACCAGCTCAAATTTTATTAAAAATTAATTGGAGATTATAAAAATTAAAATCTGAAAACAAATATTACTCTTTTATAGTAATAAATAAAAAATCATTATTAAAAATTCTATTCTAGTTTGTAAATATTTTCATTTTACATTTTTTAATAAGTGCATACTAAAAATTATTTTTTTCATTTTAATTATCACCTAAAAACTATCAAATTTTACAAAGAATTTATTAAATTTTAATATATTGCCACATTAGAATTTTTACATATTTCATATTGTAATATATGATTCCCGCTTTATAATTTTTAAAAAGTAGTTATAGAAAAATTATTTCAAGATTATTAATTTTTATTATATTATATTAAATTTTATTTTTTTTTTTTGTGTTTAATTTGTATTCTATTTGAGTTCGCAACATGCAAAAAAGTAAATATATAAGGCTTGCCAAACTATAACTAATTGGCTTTGATGTAGTGTGTTGAACAGAATTGGGACGGGGTCGGGAAAACGTCAACGGAAACTCGCTGGCCGTCCCAATTTTGTTAAACACACAAAAAATTTTAAAAATCAATTTCAGTTATTATTATTTCATCATAAAAACTTTATAATGTACTTTCTAAAAAATAGTACAGTCTTTTTAAAATATAATAAATTATTGAAATTTTAATATCTACTTTGTAAAAATTAAAAACTTGCATTCGAAAAATTAATGCCTGCTGCATGAAGTTTTTATGTTACGCTTAGTAATTTTTAATAGACACTCGAACCGTTTCTAAATTACTAAATTACCTTCTAATTTTTCTTAAATTTTGATTAATACTTACAATAATTTCGAGTTTCGTTTTTTCCGTGTACCACTAGATCGACGGTAAAATATTATATCAAGATTTTGCAACTTGAAAATAGAAAATCGGCATTTTTTAATTTTGTCCGGGCAATTTTCAATTTTTTTATAAGAAAAGAAGAAGAAGAAAAAATGATCACGGATTCGAATTTCTCGATCGATAATAGTTCGAAAAGCATACCCACTTTGTTTCAAAATTTGATAACCTTCTTAGCTTGCACCATTTTTTAAATCAATATTTTCGAAAATGGGTAGGCAACTTAAAACAGGCGGCGGCAATCCAGTTTTCAAAATTGATGAAAATCCTTATGGGTTGTTTTGTCCAGACATATAGGGCTATTGTAATCCACTGACACATCGTGAAAAAATCAAAAAATTGTTATTTTGAACCGCTCTAATGTATACATATACATACTCGAAAAAAAATTATTTTTTAGTCAAATATATGATTTAGTGATTATTAAAAATAAATGAGTGCTACAAAAAATAATATTTGTTTCAACCAAAATATGATATGGTTGTTATTTCCAAATATATAATTGATCTAACAATATTATTCAATTCACTGTAATATGTGACATTTTAACATATATCAAATATTTAATTCGCCTAAATTAAACATACTATTTGTTAATTATTACCAAATTTCTGTATATAAAATTATATTGTTTCCTCAGTGTAGGTATCTGAATGAATAGGTGATTAATGTTGTTTGGCCTGAAGAGGGTCATTTTTCGAAGTAATTTTTTGCGCTGAATCCCAGAATATCAGAATCGACCCATCATGTCAGAATTCTGAAATATTTGATGTTAATCACCTAAAAAATTAGGTTTTTTGTCTACTTTCACGGCCATGTGTAGGATCAAAAAAAAAATTGTTCAGCTTATTTTTAACAAAACATCATTTAGTACCGTTCTTGCTAGAGTTCGCAAACTATCTAGTCTAGTCGCGACCATCGATAGTGGACGATAGTTTGTTCGCTAACCATCGATAATATCGATAGTATGGTGGAACAAGTTTACTTTAGCGAAAATCGTCCAAAGTTTTTGTTTTTAGGAAAAGTAGCACTATAAGAATAAAAAATAAATTTGCAAAAAGATGTCGATCGGATGTAGCTTCTGAGGTATAGTCATCTTAAGTTACGGATATAGCTTTTATAAAAAGAAGTATAAGTTGAGAATCCCTTAATAGATTTCCAAAAATAGGGTACCATATGAACTGTTATTTAATAGAACACAAAATCGACACATAAATATTAGAAATTGATTATACAGTTTTTGAGATATGACTACTTTTGCAATATTTAGACTTTTTTTTTTCATAAAAACCGTTACGTTTTCCAAAAAATGTATTACTAACGTAAATTTTTTTTAGCATCACAAGAAATCTCAATTGTTTTGCTTTATGATGTATCATTTGTACCAATTTTTTTATATAAACCCATCTTTTACCGGAATTTTAAAATATTAGTTCATAAAATTTTTTACAGTGACGATTTTTTACAACAACAAGAACCGAGTCGCGGTGAAAGGCCGCCCACTTACCCTTACTCCAAACGCGTTTGAAGAAATGACTATTACTCTCTATTACTCTATTACCATCGATAGCCGCGATAGTGCGAAACTATCGATTTTATCGATAGTGCCATAGATAGTTTGCGAACTCTAGTTCTTGCCCTTTAAAATGAGCTATCAAGTGATGATCTGTGATGTTTACTTGCAAAGTTATAGCCATTTTAAAGTGACATGTATTCGATCCCCTACACAGAAAAAAAAGTACTATGACATCAAACAATTTCGTGTGCGATTTCAATGAATTTTTTGTATGATTTTCAGTTTTATAAACAGTTTCTCTGATATAACAAAACATGATTTGTTATTTGACAACCTACAGTTTTTGTTAAAACTTAAAATAAATTAGTTGGTTTCAAAGAAACATTTTTAAATTTTCCAAATATTTAATTCGTCAATCTTTGATTCAACAAAACCATTCTTTGGTTCAATTAATTCTTTGGATTTATCAACGAATTTTAATTAGAAAAATTATTTAAAGATTTGGAAAATTCAACTAATAAATTAGTTAAATTAAATAAATATTTCTGGCTTTATCGAATTTTTGCGGCAGTATTGAAGAAAACAATTCGTAAATTGTTCACTTAATTCATTAAATTTACAAAAAAAACTTTGGTGCAACCATAGAATGAATTAGATAAATCTCAGAATTATTTTTACCATTTAGCAAATTAGGGTTTGGGAGCATTAGAGATAAAATTGGTTTAATAGAAGAATTATTTCCAAATACACGGAAAAAACGAAACTCGAAATTATTGTAAATATTAATCAAAATTTAAGAAAAATTAGTAGGTAATTTAGTAATTTAGAAACGGTTTAAGTGTCTATTAAAAATTACTAAGCGTAATATAAAAATTGCATCAAGCAGGCATTAATTTTTCGAATGCAATTTTGAATTTTTACAAAGTAGATATTAAAATTTCTGCAATAATTTATTATATTTTAAAAGGACTGTACTATTTTTTAAAAAGTACATTATAAAGTTTTTATGATGAAATAATAACTGAAATTGATTTTTAAAATTTTTTGTGTGTTGAACAAAATTGGGACGGCCAGCTAGTTTCCGTTGCCGCTTTCCCGACCTCGTCCCAATTCTGTTCAACACATTACTTCAAAGCCAATTAGTAAGAGTTTGGCAAGCCTTATATATTTATTTTTTTGCATGAACATGTTGAGAACTCAAACAGAGTACACAACACAAAACAGAAATAAAATTCAATATAATAAAAATTAATAATCTTGAAATAATTTTTCTTTAACTACTTTTTAAAAATTATAAAGCGGGAATCATATATTACAATATGAAATATATAAAAATTCTAATGTGGCAATTTATTAAAATTTAATAAATTCTTTGTAAAATTTCAAAGTTTTTAGCTGATAATTAAAATGAAGAAAATAATTTTTAATATGCACTTATTAAAAAATGTAAAATGAAAATATTTACAAACTAGAATATAATTTTTAATAAGGATTTTCTATTTATTACTATAAAAAAGTAATATTTGTTTTCAGGTTTTAATTTTTATAATCTCCTATTAATTTTTAATAAAATTTGAGTTGGTGTTTTTTCCGTGTATATTACGTTTATTATGTAAACATATTATGAATTATAAAAAGCTGATTAAAAATTCAAAAGTTTGAATTGATTTTACTAATTTTGTTGTAAAATCAGATAATTTGAATTTGGAAATCCAAAGAACAAAATATTTCGATTTTGCAAATTTTTTCTATAATTTAAGGAAATGAATAGTTGAATTCCATAAATTTTATTCATAGAATTTGAATTCTTTGATTTTACCAATTCTGTTTTTTCTGTGTACAAAGGGTTGCATCCAACAATATGTATTATCCAACGGGTTTCAAATTCATGTCATTGCACTAAAATCCCATATATGGTATTATGTACTTGTTTACTCATGGTCATGGTATGTTTATTGCTACATATTCGTTATAAAAATGAAATTATTTCAACTTTTTGTTTTAGAGGTTTACTAACCAGTGCTTTTTAATTGCAATTAAAACATAAAATTACAATTTTCTGCCGACGTTTCGTCAGTTATTTGCTGACATCTTCAGGGCCAAAAATTTTCATTCTAAAAAAACATTAATAATTTACATTTCACACTTGTTTAAACATTTTATAAAACTTACTGTATGTTTTGAAAATTTAAAAAACTTTGATTTTAAACTGATTTTAATTTTGAACAGAAAAAATATTTTAAATTTTTTGAATTGAAAAAATTTTTTAAAATTTAAAATTATATTGCAAAAATCCCTACACTCACTAAACAAAAAACACTTAACTGGGCGACAGTTAACGTTGGAGTATTGCTGCATAATTGTTGTTGATGTTGTTCGTGTCTTCTTTAAAGTTCATCGCCCTATTGTTTCTTTCTTGTATACGCAACAGAGATGTGCAATGAGTGGCTCGTTTTAATTTACCATTCGTTTATTCATTGCTATTGCCGTGCTTTCATTCGACAACATAAAAAACGAATGCTGTAGTGCAATGCCTTTTAATTTTATTGCCATTGCTTGTCTTTGCTTTCGTTGAGCTCAATCATTCGTTTCTATGCAACGAATTATATGGCTATGCGACGAATGCTAAGGCTATGCAACGAATGTTATTGCGTAGCATTGAATGCTATTACGCATCATTGAATGCTATTGCGCAGCATCGAATACCTCATATAATTTGCTAATTTGCTTCGTATGCAATGAATGATTTGAGCTCGTACATCATTATTTATTGCTCTCAAGTAGTGTAGTCTTGGTATTATTTGTCTTATAAAAAAGTAGTGAAACTAAAATCAATAGCAAAAGCATTCATTGCATAGCCATATAATTCGTTGCATAGAAATAGAAATGAATGATTGATGTTTGAGTGAATAGTGCTTGTCTTTGTAGTGTGTTCGTTGCCTTCAAGGAAAACAAAGACAAGCAACAGCAATGCGAGAAAAAGTACATCACGGCAGCATTCGCATTCGCATTGAGTGAGCAGTGTTTTCATTCGTTTCACACGTTTGATGCTAAGTGTTGATTCACAATTCGTTTTGTGTGAGTGTTTCACAATTGCGTATGAATGCATTCGTGCACATCTCTGATACGCAAGCATTCCAGTGTCAATCTTCTATTATTTTTACTTTCGATGTCCAAAATTTTCGCGTTTTCAAAATCAGCGCAGTTGTTGTCTTTTTATTTTTGATGTCATATTTGTGCATTCATATTTTCATAGTCCGCTTTGATTGTCCTGTACACCATTCCGCATTGTTCGTTGTTTTTTTCTGTGTTGTGTTCATTATTCTCCTTTTCTTTCTTGACGCCTAAGCATGGTATTAGGTAGACGATGTTGTGCTGGTCTTCGTTTTCGATTTTTGTTTTTGTTTTTGTAAATATGTTGTTGAGTGTCAAATTAGACTTATATGCGAACTTTGTACTCTCATCTGTTTTTATTATTGTATGGATGTGTGTGTTGTTTGTTAATTTTGGGATGTATGTTACAGAGTAATATTTTATGTTTTCAGTGTCCAGTCAAGTGTTTTTTGTTTAGTGTAGGGATTTTTGCAATATAATTTTAAATTTTAAAAAATTTTTTCAATTCAAAAAATTTAAAATATTTTTTCTGTTCAAAATTAAAATCAGTTTAAAATCAAAGGCGCATATTCATAGTCGTTTTTCTAAGCTGAAACCAACTAAACTCTAACCAAATTTGGTTATGACTAAAAAATTGTTTTCTATTCATAGTCGATTTTTTAGTATTGACTAACTGGCATAAGCTAAGTTGAATAATTCGAGCGAGAAGAGCGCAATTGTTCTCAAAAAGATAAAAAAGTGTCAAAAACGAAAATTAAATTATTACGATTTTACGATTTTCAAAATAAATTTTAATTCGCTACAAACTTTTTATTTTGATTAGGTTTAGCAATTTTATGTTTCAATTTAAACAATATATGTAGATATCAGTTGCTAAGAAATTTACTAAGCCATAAAAGTGAGAGAAAATTTCAAATCGGTCCATTTATAAACAAGAGGAATGATTTAAAATTAGTCCAAAAAAATTATTTTTTAACAAATAAAATTTTTTTTATTTAATTTTTTTGATTGACAACTAACAGTTAAACATATTTTGATTTGAATTTTTTTTTAAATTGCAGTCAAAATTTTTTACTAACATTTGTTTTTTTGTGCGATAGAAGCAAAAGTAAAATTAAGCAAATGCAGACTTTTTTACATAACTAGCTGTTCCAGCGGCTTTGTCCGCTCCCTCACTGTTTTACAACCTCGCTTACATTTTACGCAGTGCTTGCACCCAATTTCACAACTTGGTATAAGTACCAAGAATAGTAATTTAAGTGTTTTTGTTGTACGGGAAGTGCCACGCCCCAATTTTCAATCCCGTTTACATTTTGCGAGTAGCTTGGCAAAAACAATATGTCAATTTTCACAACTGTAACTGTTATAGATGCCCAGATATAGCATTTCAAGTACTTTTATTATATTGGAGGTGCCACGCTACGTTGTCGAATCCCGTCCATATTTTGTAAGATCCTTAATATAGACAATATATATCTTAACACTAAATTTAAAAACTCTTACTATAAAAGGAGCCAAGATATGGCATATTAAATGTTTTTATTTCATGGAATGTGCCCTTCGTTTTTATCAAAATAAATTACAGCCTATATTACTCAGGGATAGTGTAACTTTCTAATAGTAAAAAATTTTAGAATCGGCTTAGTAGTTCCCTCTACATACAAACAAACAAACAACAACTCTTTATATAGTAGTATAGATATCAATGGTTTTATTTTTTAGAGGGAACGAGGAGCAGTTGAACTCAGGACAAAAAAAAATTTCGGGAGTTCATTTCAATAATGTGGCGGTACTAGACAGTACGCAAAACAACATGAGCATTTTTGATAAGAAGAAGGAAACTTGAAGCAATATTAATCGTTTGCAAATTGAAACAGCAATGGGCACCTTTGTACCTTATCTGTTAAAGGATTTCGTAGAGGTATTAATTGGAGAAGCCAGGTATCCGCCATCGTCAAGTAATACACCCGTATGATGGAGTTTTGTTGCTTCTGTCATTATGTATGGAACCATGACTTCTTGCAATAATATTTAAAATTTTACAATCCGCATCGCAAACAATCTAATGTAATGCACACCACATTCATACATGTATTTATTAAAATTTGCATTTCGATTTTTTAACGTTTTTAAAAAACGTACCTATACATTTAAAGAATAATATCCCTTCCTGTTTCTAAAGTGAACCGCCATTTATTGTCCTACTTTCCCGGCTGGAAATTTTATGCGAATGTGTGTGCAGTCAATAGCGTCTAAAGCAATAGTAAAATTTTAATGGCAAAAATAAAATAGTCTTCCTCTTTAACATAAAATCGACCAAAATCTTCAAAACTATCAAAATCACGTTGAATTTGCTCCATATTTTCTTTTTATTTCTTTTTTTGACTTTTTGATATCGACTTAAAAACAACTTTAGCTGAAACTAAATTTTTAGTTATAACTAAGCAGAAAAGTCGATACCAAATCGACTATGAATGAGTTAGTTATTTCTAAAATAAAGTTCTTGCTTAAGCTGATACCAAATATGACTATGAATATGCGCCAA
The DNA here is from genome assembly GCA_963662105.1 of Meiosimyza platycephala. Classification (NCBI taxonomy): domain Eukaryota; kingdom Metazoa; phylum Arthropoda; class Insecta; order Diptera; family Lauxaniidae; genus Meiosimyza; species Meiosimyza platycephala. Next base: position 44,732,403 of record OY759211.1, read on the forward strand.
AGTTTTTTAAATTCTCAAAACATACAGTAGGTTTTATAAAATGTTTAAACAAGTGTGAAACGTAAACTATTGTTGTTTTTTTAGAATAAAAATTTTTGGCCCTGAAGATGTCAGCAAATAACTGACGAAACGTCGCACAGTGTTGCGTCTAGTGTATGCTAGCTGGATAAAAGTGAATCTCTCGTTTAAAGAAAATAACGGTATAGTTTTACAACAAATACTCTAAAAGCTAGGAATCCAACAAATATTTTTGTTTTCTACAAGTAAATTTTTGAAGTGAGAGAAGTTGTTTTGTTCTATTTTTAATTTCTGAAAACTTGTGATTCAGTAGTTGTGGAAAAATATTAATTTTGCTATTTTTCAATATTAAAGAAAAATTTTTTTTAATGGACTGAAAAGTTGAAGGTAAGCACTAATGAAATTAATATAAAAAGTGAAAAATAATATTACAGTTTTTGATTGAAAACAACAACAAATAGATGTCTTAATAGAGTTAAATAATAAATTTAGTTTCCTAACTTTGGGAGAGTAAAAAAGATTTGTATTCACGTGTATACAGCCACTTTTTTTTTTAATGAAAGCTTTTCTTTCACTGCTTCTTCTGAAAACAATATCTTTCTGCACACTTTTGCACATATATTTTTTTTTTTGTTTTTAGAGTACATATTCTATCAAAAATGTGAGTTATACCAGGAATGGGAAAAATCCGCGAAGAACGATAAAAACTTTTAATATGAAAGCTAAGTGGTGTAAATTCGGTGTGAATCGATTAACCGGTCTTCTTGAAAATGATATTTTAAAAATATATTTGTATGAGGGCCACCCTAAATATGCACCCTTAATAAAAGTCTTATAGCCTAAGCTATGCCTTTTAATATAAAAGATACTTGGTGTAAATTCCATGTGAATCGATTGAGTGGTTTTTGTGAAAATTATATTTTAAAAATATTTTTGTATGGGGGCCACCCTAAATATGCACCCTAAATAAAAGTTTTATATTCTATGACAGCCGCTTGATCGATACTAAAAATTTCATCAAAATTGCCCAGATAGTTTTCGCGTCCATAAATTAACTCTTACTGGCCTAGGGGGTCGTTTGCAACCAGGCCTCCATTACCAATTTTTTTTTTGTTTCGATCCAACAAATAAAAAAACGCAAAAAAATACTTTTGTCCAGCTAGCTTGTTCTAGTCGCAACACTGTGCGTCGGCACAAAATTGTAATTTTATGTTTTAATTGCAATTAACTTTACTGGTTAGTAAACCTCTAAAGCAAAAAAGTAAAAATCAAAATCTAACCCAACTTAAATCAGAAACTATTTCAAGTTTAATTTCGAGGTGGAATCCTTTCAAATCTCTAGGAATTGTGCCACCCTAATTACTCGAGTGTTAAAAAATCTTACTTTTATTCGAAACTAAAATCCAGTTTGCCCTCAAAAACTTTATGGCATAATTTAAAATCTATAGTAATTGGTGCTGAATATAAAACTGACTGCAATCTGAATGTAAATGTTATGAACTCATATTAGGCGGGGAGCCGGCTGGACAAAAGTCAAGTGTATAAGATTACAGAATGGGATGTAAAGGAAAAAGTGCTGCCTTGCAAAGCCGGCCACGATGGCCAAAGAAAACCTACTCTTGGCCATTTTTTTTTAATAAAAAGTGTACATATAAGATTACAGCTTGAAATGTATGCAAAATGATAGAGCTCTAGAATATAGACATATGGGGAATTCTTTAAATTTCCTGGTTTTAGACGTGCTCAAATACCGGAAATTTCAAAGTAAGTACACACATCTAAAACTATTTTTAATCTATAGTTTGGGCGTTTCTTAACAAAATGACCAATATGGCACCACAAATTTCGGAGGGAATACCCCATCTCTCCCTTTAACGACTAGTTTAATTGAAAAATTAATTCCTCTTAAAGTTGTTAACATAAAATTATATTCATAATAAAAAAAAATTTAACCAAATCCATTTCAAACCATGCAGTCGGAGTGACCTCACATTGCGGAATTGGTTGCCGACTAAATATGATGTTTTTCAAAGTAATTAAGGGGATATACCGTCCCCCGATTTGATTGAAAATAATTTTTCACGAAGTTATGCCTATTTAAAGTTTTAGTGTCAGAGCTTGAAAAACCGCTGAAAATTGGTTCAAAATAGTCGCATTTCATCCAAATCAAAAAAATTAATTTTTGTCTATTGATTTCAATAGAAATTCTGATTCTTTGTCAGAATCTTTAAGAAATTTTCAAAGTTGTTGAAAATTGGCGGAATTATAGAGCTTTTCATGAAAGAAAAACAAGGCTGATTTTCTCAAAAGCTCCAATTTTTTTTATTTTAGTATGGATTTGTATTAATATGAGAGAGAAATGACATGAGTTTAATGATGGTTAAAAAACATTTGAGGTCAGGAGATTTTTTTTTCCAAAATGAAAATGTCAATTTTTTTTCATCATTGCCAAGCCACTTTACGGTACTATTTTCAAAGCAAATAACAACAGCAACATTCCAAATTACTTTCTGCAAATCCTCCTTGCATTGTGTATACTTTTTTATACCGTTATGTTCGTAATAACATTTTATCATAGGAAATATGTAAAAACATTGTGCGCAAATATAGCTATTTCGCTGACAAAGTTAAGCAAACACATTACTTCTAAGCCAATTAGTGCGAGTTTAGCCAGCATTATATGTTTATTTTTTTGCATATACCTATTAAGTACTCAAACCGAGTACAAACAAAAGAGAAATAAAATTCAATATAATAAAAATTACTAATCTTGAAATAATTTTTCTATAACTACTTTTTATAAATTATAAAGCGGGAATCATTTATTACAATATGAAATTTGTAAAAATTCTAATGTTGCAATTTATTAAAATTTAATAAATTCTTTGTATAATTTCAAAGTTTTTAGGTAATAAATAAAATGAAGAAAATAATTTTTAATATGCACTTAATAAAAAATGTAAAATGAAAATAATTACAAACTAGAATAGAATTTTTCATAATGATTTTTTATTTATTACTGTAAAACAGTAATATTTGATATCAGCTTTTAATTTTTATATTCTCCTATTAATTTTTGATAAAATTTGAGCTGGTGTTTTTTCCGCATAGAGTTTAAAATTCAACTCAACGGAAAAACTTTTTATTCAAAATATTTAAGAAAACACAAATGCAGATATCTTCGTAGCCTTTATATATATAACAAGAGTAGAAATTCATTAAGGTACGAAAGTTGAGGTCAATAAATATTATTTACTCAATATTTGCCTGCTCAAAATAATAGGTACTCTGGAAAGATATACAGAAAAACGAAATAAAATGGTAAAGACATGTACTTTTTTATTTACACTTTTATTATTTAGTGTATCCACCTTTATTTTGAATAACTTTCGCAATTCTTCTTGGGATTTTTTTTAATTAGAGCCTGGAAGGTTTACTTGGGTATCTCATACCATATTTCTTGGACGCACTCACACAATCGCTCCGTATTCGTGAACATTTTTGTTGCTTAATTTTTTCTTTAAGGCCTCCCACAGGTTTTCTATCTGCTTTAAATCCTGTGACTGACTCAGCCAGCTAAACGCGTTCACTTTATTGTCCTCAAAACATTTTTCACAAACACAAGAGGTGTGTTTTGGATTGTTATCTTGTTGATAGATCCAAAGCAAGGGCATGTTTTCCTCAGAATAGGGCAGCATTGCGTTTTCGAGTATACCTTTGTATTCGGCTGCTGGCATTTTACTCGTTGTCCGGAATATAGGACCCATCCCATATTAAGGAAAACACTACCACACCATAATATTTCCGCCTCCGTGTGTAAGTTTTTTTTTTGTGAATCTGACGTGAAACTCTTTGATTCTGGGCCGTCGCAAATTCTTTTCTGAATCATTTCCAAATAAATTAATCTTAGTTTCATCTCTCCTTAAGATATTACGCCACTTTTTCTGCCGTGCAGGTCATGACCAGTTTTCATGATCCCTTGCCAAATGTAGCCTCATGCTCAATTTTTTTCCGTAGCAAAGAAACTTTTTTAGCTTTTCGCCAAGGTATGTAGATTTACCTTTAGTAAACGTGTTAAAATTGTCTTTGAAGATTTAGATATGCCTTTTTTTCGATACTTTCAATATGAAGATCATCTGTTGGAGCGGATTTTGATGGTCTACCACGAGCTTCTTTTTGCGGTTTATTTTTAAATTTATTTCTCACAAAATTGTGAGATATATTCAGCAACCTGCAAGCTGCATCGAAGAGATTTTCTTTCTTTTTTTAAGTTTAAAGCCAGTCTGACCCATCTCAACTAAAATGTTTACTGTCAATTTACTGCATTTTAAGATTTAATTAAAGAAATCTTATCGTTCTTCTAAGGAAAGCTCAAAAAATTAAAAAAAAAAATTATCAAACAAAAATTTGAACAACTTCACGGTGCGTTTTAAATGAAAATCATTTGTCACCGAAAATTTCCTTTTGGGTATTGTTTGTTATTCCAAAAGAAACATTATCGCGTGAAAATGAAAATCACTTAACTTAGAGATTTTTTTTTATCTCAATTTTAAAAAAAAATTAACTTTTTTTTATGTTTTTAGGTACTTTTTTGATAAAAAAGGTAGGTAAATAATCATATATATATATATATAAGAAAATTAAAATATATTTTACATAATTTATAATGAGTAGGAGAACCTTTTTGTTTCATAAATGATGAGAACCGGTTTGGCATGCTGCCTACCAGGCGTGCACATTGGTCTGGAGTAATTTTATGCCAATTCTCTTGATTAACTTGCCACAAGCTGCTTTTCTCGCAGGTTTTCGTGTGGTTACGACCCGTTTGATTATGCCTCATAAGTTCTCTATAGAATTTAAGTCGGAGCCAAGATTTGACAAGTGGAGATTAATGTTTTGGACCATTATCAAGCTGGAAAATCCTTCTAAGCGGAAAATTTTTGGTGTAATCGGTGGCCAAATGTTCCCTTAGTATATTCCTATATAAAAAATTTGAATGTATGCGTTGCCAGGGCAACAAACAAACAAATAAACAAAAAAAAACATCAAAAAAAGTCTTCGGTTCACAAACGGAACAATTTTTCAAAGGACTGACTTTTAGAACATGATTTATTCTTTGAGTGAAGTATATTGCACATAGATACTAACATTGCTCCTAAGTACGTAGAACTTGGATTCATCGCTTTAAATAATCATACTCCGAAAATTCTGGCATTTGAAAAAGTGTACCGTTTGCGAACCGAAGACTTTTTTTGATGTTCTTTTTTGTTTGTTTGTTGCCCTGGCAACCCATACATTCAAATTTTTTATATGGGAATATACTAAGGGAACATTTGACCACCGATTACACCAAAAATTTTCTGCTTAGAAGGATTTTCCAGCTTGATAATGGTGTCAAATCTTGGCTCGACACACAATCCACCAAGATTCTGAACTGGCCACCTCAAAGTTCCGACTTAAATTCTATAGAGAACTTATGAGGCATAATCAAATGGGTCGTAGCAGCACGAAAACCCGCGAGAAAAGCAGCTTGTGGCAAGTTAATCAAGAAAATTGGCATAAAATTACTCCAGACCAAAGTGCACGCCTGGTAGGCAGCATGCCAAACCGATTCTCATCATTTATGAAACAAAAACTACTCATTATTAATTATGTAAAATATATTTTAATTTTCTTATATATATATATATATATAATATAATATATAACATAATATAATAATAAAAACTACTCATTATTAATTATGTAAAATATATTTTAATTTTCTTATATATATATATATTATATTATATTATATATATATATATAAGAAAATTAAAATATATTTTACATAATTAATAGTGAGTAGTTTTTGTTTCATAAATGATGAGAATCGGTTTGGCATGCTGCCTACCAGGCGTGCCCACTGGGCATTAAAATAATCTGCAGCTCTCGATGAACTTTCGAAAGTACATATTTAATAAGCATTTATCAAGCTCTTAATTTATACTAGAGTATTTATTCGCCTCTTAAAAGAATAAAATTAAAACTTTCGATGAAAAATATTTATGAAGCTTTTCAAAACTGCAAATTAAGATGTTTACAAATGCCAAAACTACTTAAAATTTTAAAAGTATTTATCAAGGTCTTAACGACGTCTTGTGAGAGGTTCTTCAAACGTCTGTAAATATTTATTTTTTGAAAATAGCTAAGGTTCTTATAAAGTCTTAACAAGCATTCGGAAGATCTTCATAAAACGTTTATAAATATTTTTGTATTCGAGAATTGAAATATTTATCAAAGTCTTTAAAAAGTGTTTGATAAAAGCTTTTTAATAAATAAAATTTAATTTTTACTTTAAGAGCTATAAGTTTTATTGAGGTCTTAAATTTCTGAGTTTTTAAATGCTCCATAAGAGCTTATATAATCTTCAACTCTTACGTGGATTTATAAAATACCTCCGTAAATATTAAAATTTATGATTGAAAATACGAAGACAGCAACGTACGTTTCGAATAGTAGGCTTGCCAAACGTCCGCAATTTAATACAAATTTGTAAGTGACAGTTATTATTATAAAAATTATAATTAATTTATGAGATGAACACTTTTTAAAAAATTAAAGCTTTTAGCTTTCGAAGTAATTTCTCCCACATAATTTTTTTTTGCAAAAGATAGTTTATGTACAGCGAAATAAGCGTCAGTCGCCAGAATCGTGGTGGGCCTGGTTGTGAGAGCCCGACAAAAAAATTTTGCGCAATAACTTGGAAAGTTAGCCACAAGTAGAAAAATATGTTTTAATCAACGGTCGCCAGCCTCCACGCTAGTTTTCAAAAATTGGTCATTTAAAGATGCCGAAAAAATAATTTTGCTCAATAACTCGGAATGTAAGCGATAAAAAGAAAAAATTATCAGGGCCAATGTTGTAGAGGAGATGAAAATACATCGATTTCATATCCGAAAAATCTCCGAATGACAAGATTTTACCCCTTTTTCATAGCTTAAAAATTTCCACTTACTACCACCATTCTCGAACAATAGTAAGTATTTTGGTGAAAAATATTGTTTTTATGGAAAATTTTACGGAAATATTACTTGTTCAAATTTGTAAACTGAACTTTGCGCCTTTTTGTTTAAAATTACATTATTTATTGCAAATTTTAATCAAAAGTTGGTCAAATCCTATCACATGAAGATTTATCGGGTGTAAAATCGATGTGTTTTCACCTCTACAACATTCGCCTTCATATATATTTCTTTTTGTGGCTTACTTTACGAGTTATTGAGAAAAACTCTTTTTTCAACTAGTGTGCGGTCTGGCGACTATATTTATTACATACAGCACTAGCATTGTCGAATGAAACATAATTTATCTTTGAATTACGAAATTGCTACAAAATTTCGTAGATTGGTACCACTAATCCAAATTAGCCGTTTAAAAATGAAATATCGCCCACTGATAAATTCTTCAAGACTCAATTGAGAAAAAAATAAACGAAAGATCACCCAAAGTATGTTCATTCAAATTTGGGTGATAATTCATATTTTTATAAAGAAATCAGCCCATAACGAAAGCTCAAAAGAGCTTCGTCCTTAATTTGCCTCTTGTTCAAATGGTAACCCTACCAATGGACACAAAAGTATTTTAAATAAAAATATTTTAACAATTTAAAACTGTTAAGTTTTATTAAGCCCTAAAGATAATCCTTAAGGGCAACAAACAAACAAAAAAACAAAAAAAAAACATAAAAAAAGTCTTCGGTTCGCAAACGGAACACTTTTTCAAAGGCCAGAATTTTGGGAGTATGATTATTTAAAGCAATGAATCCAAGTTCTACGTACTTAGGAGCAATGTTAGTATCTATGTGCAATATACTTCACTCAAAGAATAAATCATATTCTAAAAGTCAGTCCTTTGAAAAAGTGTTCCGTTTGTGAACCGAAGACTTTTTTTGATGTTTTTTTTTGTTTATTTGTTTGTTTGTTGCCCTGGCAACGCATACATTCAAATGTTTTATATAGGAATATACTAAGGGAACATTTGGCCACCGATTACACCAAAAATTTTCCGCTTAGAAGGATTTTCCAGCTTTCCAGATTTACCAAACCGGTTTTCATCATTTATGAAACAAAAAGGTTCTCCTACTCATTATTAATTATGTAAAATATATATTAATTTTCTTATATATATATATATATATATATGATTATTTACCTACCTTTTTTATCAAAAAAGTACCTAAAAACGTAAAAAAAAGTTAATTTTTTTTTAAAATTGAGATAAAAAAAAATCTCTACGATAAATGATTTTCATTTTCACGCGAAAATGTTTCTTTTGGAATAATAAACAATATCCAAAAGAAAATTTTCCGTGACAAATGATTTTCATTTAAAGCATTTAAAACGCACCGTGACTTGCAGGTGTAACTATTATTTGAGCAGGCAAATTTTCAAACTAAGCACAGTAAGTAGAAACGCTCTAAACTTAGGGGAATTACCTAATTGTGTAATTCACGTTAACACTACGATTTTTTCTCTATATTGGCAAAATATTTTTGTAATAGAGTTTAATCTAAAATCTCAAAAGTGTAACTATTATTTTGATCTGGTGTGTATATTCAATCTTCAATATTCAAGGCTTGTACCAAAAATACAAATTTTAATTTTTTGTATTGAGAAGGAAAAATTTTCATCGATTGTTTATTTAAAAGTCATAAACAAATGGGAAAATAAAATTATAAAATTTTTTTTTATAATGACTAAAAAGTGCAATCAATTGCTAACATGTGTACCAAATTTTATAATTTTATGTTAACAACTTTAAGAGGAATTAATTTTTCAATTAAACTAGTCGGTGAAGGAGGAGATGGGTGTTCCCCTCGAAATTTGGGGTGACAAATTGGTCATTTTGTTTAGAAACGTCCAAACTATACCAGGTGTCCCATTTTAACTTACACAGCTGAATAAGTCAAAAAATTGCAAGTCATTCAAAAATCCTGCCATGACCTTGACCTACACTTTCAAGGTTATTTGAATGTCAAATTTAGTTTTTCAAATGCAAACCCCTATTTTTGATATCGGATTCCGAAAGAGCATAAAATTTTACGTTCAGATAGGTATTCATGTTAGAGGTCAAAGTGACCCCTGAAGGTCATTTCAAGGGCGAATTCCCGCTTGGTACAGAAAAGCTGCAGCCAGTTAAGGCAGGATTGTGCAGCCAATCATTACTAGCTTTTCTGCACCAAGCGGGAATTCGAACTTAAAATGACCTGCAGGCGTCACTTTGACCTCTTACTTGACTTTCGACTTATTCAGCTGTTTAAGTTAAAATGAGACACCCTGTAGATTAAAAATGATTTTAGATGTGTGCACTTAGTTTGAAATTTCCGGTATCTAACACGTCTAAAACTAAAATATTTAAAGAATTCCTCATATGTTTCGACTCTTAAAATCTCATCACTATATATTCGGTTGATGCCTACATCAGCACTCAAATTACACCCGCTACATTAAAGGAAACCTAACGAAAAGCTTACATTTAACTTCAAGCAAATGCGTCAAATTTTTTAGGGAAAACAAAGATCACACCATTGCGTTGAAATTTCAATCAACTGTTCAGTTTTTTGTTTACACTCCTAAAACATGACGTCACCTTGAGTACATTTACCGCAAAAATCCTTTGTAATCGTAGTTTCTCAATTGTTTGTTATGTTGTAATCAGCGTTGTCAGAAAAATAATTTTATATGGGGCCATTTTGCGGGCCAAATGGAGAAAATCGGGACCAAATTTTTTTTTATTCAACTTAAGCACAACTACGTTCGTTTAGCCCTATTACATTAACCCCATCTGACCCGAAGCCAATAAGATTGTCGGATGGAATTTGTAACTAGTCCAAGCAATTTTCAATAACAGTAAAAATGCTTTGAACTGATGAATCACTGATTTCCAAAATGCACAAAAATTTGTCTACAATTTGTTTGGTTTCATTCATCTTTCGACTATAGTAATACGTTTATGCATTGTTAATACGTTTATGCATTATTATATCATGGAGAATTTAATTTTACATAATTTTTGTGCAGTTTGATCAAAGCTGTAAGGCTTGAGCCTTTAACAAATTGGTTGATTTGGTTCTTCCAAATTTTAGGTATTTTGCAAATTCTGAGACCGGTCAAACGATTCTTATAAAACCCGGAAGATGGTCCATTAATGAGATTGGCAAGTTACGTTCACAAAGGAATACCATGCATTTTAGCACCACGGAACTTTAATTGTTTAGTGATTTCATACAGCACATAAAACTACACATCAATACACGACGACCTAACAAAACGAAGGGTCAAAAATTATGCATTAAGCATTGAACCTAGTTTCATAACAGTTTTTCAATAATAAAACAAAATGTTACTTAATATTTGTTCAAAAGTAAAGCAACACGCACTGGAAAAAATCCTAAATTTTTTTGCAAATTGCGAAATTTATTTTAAAAGGGGGCCACAAATGATGATGGCCCGGCGCAAAATGTGAGCTGTATCGAGCCATTTGGCCCTTAGGGGCCAAACCGGCAATAGTGGTTGTACCTAATGTACACTACTTTTCGTTAGGTTTGCATTAATATAGCGGGTGTAATTTGAGTGCTGACGTAGGCATCAACCGAAAATATAATGATGAGATTTTACGAATCGAAATATGTATATGTCTATATTCTAGAGTTTTTTTTCCTTTGTGTTCTTAAAGTTTGTTTAGTAAATAAAGCATTGTATCAACTAGTAAAATTTTACTTGAGTGTTGATCGCTGCTAAATTGGCTGAAGATCAATTATCATTTAATTATTATTATTATTTAAAAGCCAACAAACTACCAAAAAATAGTTATTTTGGGTTAAAATGCTGTTTTCAGATTCAAACGAGCAATGTTAATTTAAGACTTTCAATAAAAACCGTAATAAGTTTCTCGAAAATGGAGATGGTCATTAATAACACAGGAACACGAAAAAAAAAAAGAAGTCGTGACCCAAAAGGTAGACCTCACTATTCTTACATTTTTTAAGGTCCCGGAAACCGAAAATGGACCAAAACTCGGACTGTTACGTTACATTCGAACGTACATTTCAACATAAATTGCTCTGAAAACACATGGAATTGAGTACTTGATTTGATCCATGCGTCTGAAAGTATGATTCTGTAGTACCATTTTCTGTTTATATAAAAATGTTTGTATCCCTTGTTATTTTGGAGGTTTGAACGTGTGAGCACGGACATTACGTTATATAGTTTTGGAAGTAGATTTTGAAGTTGCCTCACATTGTTGAAAAAGTCTGCTCTTTTAGTGATCGACTTTCAATGTGAAGTTTATAATTTCTAAGCTTTAGAATGAAAGTAATAAATTAAATTTTAATTACACTGAAAATTTTACTTTTGAGTGCTGTAGAAGCAAAAATGTGCAGACTGTTACGTTACACGAAAAGACTGTTACCTTTGCGATCTTTCGCGTAAAAAGTAAAATAAAACATTAAAATGGCTTTAATTGTTTGATTTCACAATAGATAGCATTGATTCAGTGGTCTAACGATTAGACGTCCCAAAAATTCCAAGTAATTGACGTTGAATTTGAAGGAACCAACAACACTGTAAGGGGATGTCCATTAATTACGTGAGGTGTTTTTTTGAAATTTCGGACCCACCCTCCCCTTGGTGAGATTTGGTGGGACCCCCCCCCCCCCCTACCGTGAGATTTAAATTATAATTTTTAATGTAAATTTTATGCGTTAAAAGTTGACGTGAGGTTTTTCTTGACCCCCTCTCCCCCCTTGGTGAGATTTTGCCGGAACCCCCCCCCCTATTTTAGCTCACGTAATTAATGGACGTCCCCTAACTGCACTGTATGCAAAAATTATTTCTAAAATTTGGGTAACCAGAGTAATTTGGGGTCACTGAGCTGGAATCTGACATCAGATTTTGGTCAAGACTTCTGCGTTTTCAGATATCGGTAAACTAACTGGTAATTGACACAGTTAAACGCTCTTCACGGCTTTTTTAATTCAAGTCTAAGAGATTTGGTGTCTGAGGAAAAGTTGTACCTCATGAACTTGTTTCATTTGCACTTAATCCCTCTATAGAGAATGTTATTGAAATTTTCTGAAAAAAAATTACATACGAGAGATACATTTAAAATTATAAAAAATAATCGCTCGTTTTCTGGAAGACTGTCACAACTCAAGAAACCTAAAGTTGGAGAAAAACGCATTTAAAGTTGAAGATGACTATAAATGAAAGTGTGTCTATATAAACTCTTATCACAAGCCTTTACGATTTTTCGACATAAAACAAATGTATAATTAACTCGAAAAAATTTTTTTTTAGTTATAACGGTCTTCCAGTAAACGATTGATATAAAGGAATTGAAAAATGTATTTTTGAATTTTACTACCATACAGATCAGCCTGAGGAAGCTTTGTTGTTAGTTTTTTAATGAGGAATATTTTTTCCTAAGACCGTATGAAGAAATTCTCACTCGTTTGAATAGTATGTTAATTTTTTCAGAAAATTTGACTAAAATGTTTCATAAGAGGACTAAAGAGTGGTGCTGGAGGGGTTATAAAAATGTAAAGCCTTGCTCAGCTTTTCACAAACATCAAAAATACATACATTTAAGGTGAGAGATTCAACATAGCTCTTATAATATTTGATTATCGATTAAAAAATACTGTTACGTTACAAATTGTTTTCGGCGCTGGACACCCACATAAGTAAATGCACCGCTAATTTTTTATTTTCTTTAGAAAATATACTAAAACTGCTCGAAGAAAATAAGGTCTTTCTCTTTTGTTGACGTGCTAGATTTTTCGCAAAAAACTTTTTGGGATTTTGGACTGTTACGTTACATTAAAAAAATGCGGTCGAATTTTTTTTACACAAAATGTTTTTCCTTCAAATATTTTATTTAGTTACTTTCATTAGACTTAACACTATCTCAAAAAAGCGGATAGCAAGTAAAAAATAGCATATATTGAATACAACGTACCTTTTAGTTTCGTGTTGTATTTTTGTTCATTTTTATTCATCAAGAGGCAACTAAGAAACAAGTCTAAATTCTCGCAGCAAACAACAGATTTCGGGTTGACATTTGCGTTCCTCGATACCTAGGGATATGTATAACCAGCAAATAATGAAGAAAAAACTGCGAAACTTAAAAAAAGTAGAAGTAGTAGTAGTAGTTTACATTTTTGCGTTTTGGTCCATATGGGCAAATCCGCGAAGTTGTTACTTTTTTTTTCACTCGTTGATCTAGTCGAAAAAAATTTTTTTAAGTAACCAATACTATGGTTACATGAAAGAAGAGAACTTAAGCCACACATCCACCAAATAAAAAAATTGAATTTGCAAAAAATGTATGAATATACTATGACTTAGGTATAAAAATGTCGAAATTTTCCACTTTCAATGTGTCACTTTCTATATGTCACAATCTTTTCTTGCTGATAACTTTTTGAACATTTCATATAGCGTCTCGGGATTTGGGTAACGAAAGAAGACACACAAACCTATATGTTACTTAGACTGTTGAGATTGTGCCATCAGTAGTCTCCGAAATTCAGCCTCCAACATAAGTGTCACTACTTATTTGTAAATTAAAATTTTTTTCACTTTTTGGTCTATACACAGAAAAAACAGAATTGGTAAAATCAAAGAATTGCAATTCTATGATTAAAATTTCTGAAATTCAACTATTCATTTCTTTGAATCAAAGAAAAAATTTGCAAAATCAAAACCATTTGTTCTTTGGATTTGCAAATTGAAATTATCTGATTTTACAACCAAATATTTTCGCTTAATCAGCTAAATGTTTCACTGATATTGCAAATAAAAAACTTCCATTGTCTAATCAGGGAAGCTCCTGGATCAAACCCCGGCAACGACATATTTTTTTTTTTTGTTTTTTTAATTTTTTAATTTAAAGGTATTTAAAAAACAAAAAGAAGTAGAGAACTGTATTTGTACCTATAAATTAAAAATATCTTGAAAACTGAATTTAATGTTAATAATAAAAAATGAGTCCGTTATTTTTTAATATAAAAGGCAGTTTTCAAGATATTTTCAATATATATATAGTAGGGCGTCTCATATATGACAAAACTTTTTTTTTCGAATTTTGAAATGCATACCCTCTATATTTTTTATAAATTCTAAACCATGCTCAAATATGAAATTTTACCTTTCTGTCATGATTGGAACCCGTGCCGACTTAGCCATAAAGTTGATAAAAAATCACGTTTTATCCTAATATTTGATTTCCTATAAAATAAATAAATATTCATTAAATAATCGTACACGATATTGTTTGATATCATAGAATCTTTTTTTTTTCTGTGTAAAAAATTGAACAAGTCTTTGACCACGAATTTTGTTCTATAAATACTTATGTCAAAGCGCGACTAAAATTCAGCAAGGAGCATAAACATTGCAGTGTGGAAGACTAGAAACGAATAATTTGGTCTGAAGAAACAAAATTTAATCGACTTCAGTCTTCCACAATGCAACTTTTATGCTCCTTGCTGAATTTAAGTCGCGCTGTGACATTTATTTCTGATTATGCTGTTTTTTGTTTGTTTAATAACTGATACTAGCCCAATCCTACGAAGTGATGTGTGTGCGGTCCACTTGCTAATGCCATTATTTATTATAAATGTACCTGCCTTAGGTGTTGTTAAGTGATTACATCTTACTAAATGCTCCATATTGCGGGCATCTCTGCATGTTACCTTTCTGGGTCGACCGCTCTTGTTGATTGTACGCTTAGGATTGCGCCGTTTTTGGACGCAAAGAACTGTTCTATGGGTAGTTTTCAAAGCTTTTGCTATAGTTCTGGACGACTGACCATTTTAAGTCATAATAACTACATTACCTTCGGTTTCAACAGATATATTTCCCATATTGCTTAAATTATCATTTTATTCTTAAATAAGGAACACTGAATTAATAATTTGCATCACTTTCATCTGAAAATTAACTAAAAAGAAGCTAGCTCCAAAAATGTTCAATGAAAGAAATAAATAAGGGGAAATTTACAGCTATAAATCGAAAAACAATTCAGACGTGAAAAACTGGAGACATGCAATTTTTTGCATTTTTGCAAAAAAATTAACCATTGTATACATTTTAAATTAATTTATTGATTTTATATTAATGTTAAAGAAACAAAGATTTCAAAATCAAAAACTTTTTTTCAAATCAGTATAGTATTAATACTTTTATAGCCATGTAAGTATGAAACTGCCTAACATTGTCCCAGTTTTGCTCGCTACTGTATGCACAGTGGGTCACAGCTTATTTCATGCAGTGCATACTTTTAACTTCAATGCACTGTAATTTTGAAACTAAGTGGAATATGAAAAAAATTTTGATTTCATTTGAAAGAACAAAAACTATAGTTTAAAATAAATGTGAATTTCATGTCACAACTTATTTCATGCTGACATGTATAAATTGAAAAAACATTGTTTAAAATAATGATTTTATAATTTTAAATATGCAGTGTGGTAGCCTCTTTGGTCAACTACAGCTTAAAGACTAGCAAATTATAGCGCCACTCAATTTTAAGAGCCTCTTTTATGTCGTTTTTGTTTGAAATGTTTTCTATTCTGATATTTTTTTTCAGGTGACTATGCTGGCGGTGCCATCAAATAAGTACACTGGGTTTTTATCTTGGTAAAACCGTAAATTTGTCTGCATGCCCAGATTTTCGGCACTCTGCAACAAATTGATACCTATAATCTGAAGACAGATATCCATACTTATGATATTTCCTATAAAAGCCAAATTTCCGGTACCAGCAGCTGACATGCATGATTATCAATGTTCTCATAATAAAATGCTATTACGAAAATAACACACCCACCTCTCACCACTGTTGCCACCATGACAAAATTGATGTCACTTGTGACATAAATCCTTTTGTGGTGACATAATTGAAAATAGAATTATGCTGACATAAAAAGTGACATAATTTAACATGGCATTTGTGACATAATTGTAGTTCAAATATTTCATAAAAAGTAACATAATTTAACATGACATAACTATGTGACATAATTTTAGTTCAAATATTTCGGTTTCATAAAATAAAAGAGCTCTTGTCTTAGTATGCTTAGAAAAACTTTTGGTACACAGTCGACTCTGGATATAATGAACACCCTATATAATGAACAGCTTGATATAGTGAACACCAAAATTTTGAAAGCCACTTCAAGCAGAAAGCAATCAAAAAACACAAAAAAGCTGAGGCCAACCCTACTGATTATGCTGGCATACTAGCATTGCGAAGTATACGCGGGAAAGCGGTCCAAAAGTCAATTTCTGAACGCAAAAAGTAAACATCAATTCGCGATTTGTTTCAATAAACATACCCAAAGGGAAACGGAATTGCATTCGAAGCGCTTGGGATGTGCATCAAGGAAGGCAGAAGCTGCTCCCGATGCGCTTCTCACTGCTTATCTTTTTTAACGTACGATGTCATTGCGGGGATGTACATCTTTGGAAGCATATTGGATGCTGAATAGAAGCACATCTTCGGAAGCATATGAAATGCGCTTCCTTGGATGCTAAGTAGAAAAATATCTTAGGAGGCATATGAAATGCTCTTCCTTGGATGTTGAGAAGCACATTTACCTTAAATTGAAAACAAAAACTCACTTAAATTTTTGTCTCCGGTCGGTCTCGAACCTAGGCCTCCTGCGTTATGCCAGTGTCCTGAGGTGCGCACATCTTAACCAACTGAGCTACTCTTGCTAGTAATATTATTGTGACAAATACTATACCTATGTTCAAACCCCAGTGGATGCGCTATAAATGTTTTTTTTTTATGTAAATAGAATTTTGAATTAAATGCTTCCGGAGAAGCACATCGGACGCGCGCCCCTTGGAAGCTGTTTCCAGATTTCCCGTTGGGTTTGTGCATTTCTATTTTCCTACAAATTTATTCTAATTACCACATTTAGACATAAAAATGTGTATTTTGAGCAAATAAAACGAGTTTTTGAACAAAAATGTCAACCTTGATATAGTGAACAACCTGGATACTGTGAACAGGCCTTGCAAAAATTAGTTCTCTATATCCAGACACGTCTGTAGTTCCAATTTGTGGTACAGCTATGATAAATTGTACAACAAATCGCAAAATTATACAACCAGGGTAAATTATGCAATAAATCGCAACATCAATAGCATGCTTTTTTGCTTTGATATTTTCCTCGTATGAAATGAACTTTAGCTGTTCTTCCATTTTCGAACTCAGAGGTGGAAATGACTTTCAGCGCTATGAACCAAATTAAAAGAAAAATACAGAACCGAATTGGTTTGTCAGTATTAAACGCATTAATAAGAATAAGACTTAGCTTAGGTCTAGAAATCAATGTTGTCATGATTTTGTTTTCGATATCGAAGATCGAAGACTATCGATTGTATGCAGTACAGACCGCTTTAAAGATTACGATAAGGCGAGCGAAGAAGTTAATGAAACTTTTTCAGTTTTTTATGAAGTTTCGGAATTACTGTTATTTTTAAAGTCTGTTTATATTTGTTATATGTCTAGAAAATGGAGCCGTCGCACAGTGGCTTGCTTTTCAAAAAAGCGTTGCAAAAATCAATTTTAGTGTGGGTCTGTTTGACAAATTTGATACTTGCATCAAATAGAGAAATGTCTAGAGCTAATAAATTTAAAATTTCAACCCACTCGGATAAGTAGTTTAGTTTTTACAATTAGTCAAAGTGGAGACATTTTTGAAGTTTGCAAAAAATTAATTTTTTTGGACAAAAATTTCATGTTTGAGCTGAAAAATTCAACAAATGCTGAGAGAAAAATATATATTTTTTTTTGTAAAAGCATTATTGGTTTTAATTAAACAAAAAAAAAATTAGTCAACCAACTTTTTTTTTTGTTTTGTGTTTTTTTTTTTTAAATACTGTTTTTATCGATGTTTTTGAGCTGTCATTTGAGTTTAAAAATAAACTTCACAAAACTTCAAGCTGAGGTTCCACACAAATCATCACTAACTCTTCCTTAACATATCCCCAGAACAAACTATGCACCGGTGTATACCCGTTTGGGTACTAGAGCGATTTTTATCGACAAACCTGTGGATATAGCACCCTAAGTCCATACTCATATTAGAAATATTAATTCTTAAACCTTTAACTAGAAAACATTTAACTAGGTGTGCAATGCCTATTTCATTGGTCATAGTTCATAATTAAAACCGTTTAAATAAAACTACAGCCACGCCCACTTTTTTTAATAGTGGACGAACCATTCTGTTTTGGTCAAAAACTACCTCTTATAGTTTTTGAATTTATTATATACAATAAGACCCGAACTAAAAACTTTTCTGATTGCACTAATCCTGTTGAAGGTAAAATTCCTGAAATCTTAAAATTTACGTAAGGATTACAGCAACAGGTAAAAAGTTGTCAAACGATTTGTTTAGAGAAAAACCAAACTAAATTTTAGATATGTAAAACGGCAGTTATACAGTTTTTTTAAATTTTTTGCTAAGAAGAGCATAATTACGATTATGGAATTTCACCACTGCATGCAAGAATAAGGTGTATGGAGTTCATTTTGAAACTGACGTATACGATTCCAGAAGATAGTAGTGATTTAAAGAAGTTTCTTGTAATCAAAGAGGACGTAGCTGATAGGAAGAAAAAAATTCAAGCTGCGTTTTATGCAGAAATTGGTTTGAAAGTTGATCAACCGAAACAAAGGTTAAGTAATACCAATGATGGAAACACTTCCAGAACATTTTTTGAAAAGGATGAAGTCACAGCGCGAATTACTGGAGTTGATAAAGAGATAATTAAAAGGCTACAAGTCATATTAAATGTTTTATGCTGCAAGGAAAAAGTTGACGCAAAAATATATGGAGAGTTTGCAACAAGAACTGCTGCTAAAAATAAATCCGCATAAAAAACTTTCACCTACGGTTCACAAAATTCTGGCCCATGGTAAAAATATAATAGAGTTTCAGCCTTTAATAATTGGTGAACTATCAGAAGAAGCACAGGAATCCAAAAACAAAGATTACAAAAAATACAGCTATCTCAACACGTGCAAGATATCAAGAAAGCGACAAAACCAGGACCTTTTTAACATGCTGGCCGCCTCGTCTGACCCAATTATTACATCTCTAAGGCACACCCAATCATCAAAAGAGCTGAAAGAATGTTACTCTCAAGAAATGTTAAGTCTATTATGTAGCCATTCAGATACTGTTGATTATTTTGAAAGAAATTAAATTGTTAATTTAAGTAATAAAAAAATATTTAGTTTATAAATAAAAAAAAAATAAATATCTCACCAAAATTTAAATTTATTAAATTTTTTTTCTCCACATTACAATATACCAAAAAAGTTTGGCAACACTGTAAGTGGTGACAGTTCTTTTCGCGAATAAAATTTTGTAATTTTATTTTCGGTAATTAATATAAAGTATAAAGCGCGTTTTACGCAACTTATCGTCCGCGGAGACTCAGCGGTTGGCAAATAAGCTGAAAGTTAGCTGATTCTGTTGTGCTAACAAAGAAAACAAGCAGGTATTTTCCTCTTTCAATATACAACAACAAATTGAGTAGAATATTGCGAGTTGGCGTTCCGTCAAAAGCAGCTGGTAGTTTGTGGTATAAAAGCTCCAGGCAAAGCCAGGGAAACCAATATTTGGTGAAAGACCCTAAAAGTCGGCAACAAATTGTGTGGATAACAGTAGTGGCTAATAATAAAGTCTCTGTTTAAATCTTACTTTACTTTGTATTACATACAATAAAATAAAATCATTATTATTATTACATAATGACTTTGGGCCGCTCCCCTCCATCCGGAGGGAGCCATGGACCACTACCACAGAAACAGATGTTGCTACAACATCAACAGCTCCCACAACAACAACAGATTTTACAACAACAACAGCAGTCGCAACAGCTACAAGAACAGCAAGAAGCTGGAAAAATGAGCTCTCCTGCCATGAAGGAAAATGGATTTTCAACGCAGATGATAAATAATGCCTCAGCATTACAACCAACTTCTACCGGCGCTATTCCTAAAGTACGAGCAAACGAAGAAAATAAAAAAGTTCAAACAGGTATAGATCGTTATATAACTTTGAACTCAAAGAGAAAGCTCAGCCCTCAAAAAGGGAATACAGGAATGTCAAAGTTAAACAAAACTAACAAATTAACAACACCTTCTAATATTTTATCTAGCAATCGATTTGCAGCGTTAAGCAAACTTGACGAAAACAAGGCTAGTGAACCACCCAAAACTTTTAAACCGCCTCCAATTTATTTGCGTGAGCGAAGTTCAAATGCTTTGGTAACAAAACTAACACAGCTTATTGGGAAGGAAACCTTTTTCATTGTCCCCTTAACTAGAGGTAATCTTCATGAAACGAAGATTCAAGTTAATAGTGAGGAATATTTCCGCATTGTTTCAAAAAATTTTAACGATAGTAAAAAATCTTATTATATATAAAAGCAGCAAAGGTATTACTGTTGTTATTAAGGGAATTGAATCCACTGTTGATCCTGCTGAAATCAAAGAAGCTTTGGAGCTGAAAAATTTCAGCACTAAAGCAGTAATAAATATAGTTAACAAGGACAAGGTTCCCCAACCTATGTTTAAGGTTGACCTTCATCCTGATTCAACTAAATTAAAAAAGAATGAGGTTCACCCTATTTATAAACTTGAATTCTTGCTTCACCGTCGTGTGGTAGTAGAGGAACCCCACAAACGGAACGGTCCGGTACAGTGTACTAACTGCCAAAAGTATGGGCACACAAAAGCTTACTGTACCCTCCAACCTGTATGTGTTGCTTGTGGAGAACTTCACCACATTTCTAAATGCATTAACAAGTTGAAAAAAGATATTAATGTAAAAAAGTGCGCTAACTGTCAAGGGGATCACACTGCTAACTACAGGGGTTGTCCTATTTATAAAGAGCTTAAGGCTAAGATATCTGAAAAAGGCAAGTAAACCGAAATCCAAATCAAAATATATTTGCTACCCATAACTTTGTCCAGCAACAAAGCAATGCATATCCAGTAAATCCAACTATTTCATATGCAAGTGCGCTCAAATCAGGAGCAACAAATTCTCAACAAAATAGCTTGGAAAAACAAATCACAAGCTTAACTCAAACCTTGAATCAATTTATGATTTCAATGCAATCAACTCTGCAAGATTTAGTCAAAACGCAAAACCAATTACTTCAATTCTTGATTGCGCAAAAATAAATAAACTAAAAATTTGTGTTTGGAATGCAAACGGCATCAGCCAAAATAAAAATGAAATATTGACTTAATGCTTATTTCAGAGACTCATCTAACAGACAAGCAACATTTCATATTCCAGGATATAAATTTTACAAAACTAATCATCCTGATGGTAAAGCTCACGGGGGCACAGGAATTTTAATTCGAAATCGCCTTAAACACTACTCCTTAGAACCCTTTTCAGAAAATTATCTCCAGGCTACCTCTATTTGCCTACAAAACCACTCCAAAAAACTTACTGTTTCGGCAGTCTATTGTCCACCTCGATTCGCAATCAGTGAGGAAAAATTCAAAACATTTTTTGATTCCTTGGGAATTAGATTCTTAGCTGCTGGAGACTATAACTCCAAACATACATAATGGGGATCTCGTCTTATAAACCCTAAAGGCAGACAGTTATATAACATGTTAATGAGACATACACTCACGGTCAAAAAAAAAAACGCAGACTTGAATTTTGCAAGAAGTTTTATATTTTGATGCGTAAAATAATATCTACTCTTGTTTAACGGTTTTAAGTTTGTTAGATACTGTTACTAGGGACAAGTTTTGAGTATTTTCAAAACTATCTACCTAACAGTAATAAATTCTAGGAACCTTTTCCAAATAAACACATAATTGCTAGTTTTATAATCAGAAATTACAACTTATTTATATGAAAAAATACATTGTTTTTTGTAGTTTTTTTTACGCATTTTTAATTTCTCACATATTATTTAATTATTTATTATTTAATTATTTTAAATAATACGGTAAAATTGATTTTAATATCAAAAGCAATCCTAAAAATTGCTACACATAAACTTAGGTCTGCGTTAAATAACGAAGAAGACTTGGAGCAGCAAAAGTATGTCTCGAAACTTGCCCCCAATGCTAATGGGAAGAAGTCCTTGTGGAAAGCCAGCAAAAAAATAAGAGCCCCCACTGAAAATGAATCACCGATTAGAGACTCCCACGGAAATTGGGCTCGAAGTGATGATGAAAAAGCTGAGGCTTTTGCAAATCACTTAAGTACAGTTTTTCAACCAAATACGAACATTCAAGGTTTCATGCCTCCCCAACTGCCAATAAATAACGATACTATCCAAATGAGTTTCCACAGCAGCAACTTAATCAGTTTAATTCAAGAAATGTGTCCTAAAAAAGCCCCAGGGTGTGATAACATCACACCCAAAATGATTAAGGAATTGCCTTATTCAGCCATTATCTTTTTGACCCGACTTTTTAATGCTATAATTCATTACGGATATTACCCAAAAGAATGGAAAAACTCTTTGATAACCATGATACCAAAACTTGGGAAAGATCGTACATTACCATCATCGTACAGACCCATAAGTCTTTTACCTTGCTTGTCAAAATTATTTGAGAAATTAATTCTAGCAAAATTAATTCCTTATGTTACCCATAACAATTTATTTCCGCCTCACCAATTCGGTTTCCGAAAACAACACGGCACAATCGAACAGGTTAATAGGATCACAAATGAAATAAGAAAGGCTTATGAGCGCAGTGAATACTGCACAGCAATATTTCTCGATGTCGCACAGGCGTTCGATAAAGTATGGCATGAAGGCCTTATCAATAAAATTAAACACTTATTGCCTCTCAATGTTCACAAAACATTTACTTCTTATCTCGAAAGCAGGCTCTTTAAAATAAAACACAGAGATTTTATTTCTACTCACTTCAATATAAGAGCAGGTGTCCCTCAAGGTAGCGTACTAGGACCGTTTCTATATGTATTGTATACCTCAGACTTACCAATTAATGCTAACACGACCATCTCAACATTCGCAGATGATACTGCAGTTTTCAGTTGTAACCGTTGCCCATTAGAAGCTTCTCGAAAGCTCATATAAAATCAATAGAAGAATGGTTGTCGATATGGCGCATAAAAATAAATGAGCAAAAATGTAAGCAAGTTACTTTTACCCTTAGGCATGGTGAATGCCCTCCAATTGTTCTAAATAATACTTCAGTCCCACAAAATGAAATTGTAACATATCTAGGTATTCAATTAGATCGACGACTTACATGGCGTAGGCACATTGAAGCCAAAATAACTCAGTTAAAGTTAAAAACCTCCAGTTTTCACTGGCTAATTAATCATCGTTCCCCTTTGAAGCTTGAATATAAAATCCTTTTATGCAAAACAATTTTTAAGCCAATTTGGTTATATGGTGTCCAACTTTGGGGTAACGCCAGCTCTTGAAACATAGAACTAATACAAAGGGCTCAGTCCAAAATATTAAGATTAATTACAGGTGCACCATGGTACATAAGGAATGAAATTATTCACCGAGATCTATGCATCCCATTGGTAAAAGATGAAATAAATAAAAATAAACAAACCTACGCCATAAGGTTGATGCATCATCCTAACCCATTGGCTCGTAATTTAATAAACATAGAGAATCACTCCAGACTGAAAAGAAATGATCGTACTTATATGGAAGTTGTGCATACTGCACAGCACCGAACCGAACTTATTAGCGCTAACGTCACCGTGCAATCATCGTGAAGCAGATGAGAACTCCGTACCGGGACCTAGTTCGTCTCGGGCACAGTCCTCCAATACAATCCGACCTCGGCAATTCATCGCAGCCAGCTCCTCTTCCGATGAGGACGTGTGCACGAGACCTAGTTCGTCTCAGCCGCTGTCCGATGAATTGGAGAGTGCAGTAACAAGAGACCTAGTTCGTCTCGGCTACCATTAGAGTGAAAATATTTAAGTAACTGCTGCTTTCAGGCATCTACCCGACCAGATGAGGTCAGCCGTTAGCGCGGATACTTAAGTCACTGCAGCTTTCAGGCATCTACCCGACCAGATGAGGTCAGCCGTTAGCGCGGACACTTAAGTCAATACAGCTTTTATTCATTCTACCGACCTGACGAGGTCAGCCGTTAGCTCGGAAATATTCCATTTACTTATATGTATTATTTTACATACTTTTGCAATTTATGAGGGCTTATAAGCTCAGTAATGTTGAATAAATTTATAAGTCCCTGCTTTTTG
The DNA here is from genome assembly GCA_963662105.1 of Meiosimyza platycephala. Lineage (NCBI taxonomy): Eukaryota > Metazoa > Arthropoda > Insecta > Diptera > Lauxaniidae > Meiosimyza > Meiosimyza platycephala. The sequence continues at coordinate 44,756,740 of OY759211.1, forward strand.
TTTCTGGAGACGAGTTCATTATTAAATTATATATTAATTATACATAATATTAATCTATAATAATGTTACTTAGTATAAGATTTTAAAACTTATTGTTAGTCTCTAAAGAAAAGATTCAATAAATAGAAAGAAGTTTAAAAAAAAAAAAAAAAAAAAATTACAATATGCGGGCTTTGGGCCTGTTTATTGTATATAAGCGTAACCATCAATAAAGAAAAAAAAAAGTTTAAAAATCCGCTTTGAATTTTTTTACAATTTTAGTTTTATGTGCTAAGCCCAAGCACATTTCTATCACACATTCCAGCAGTTCTCAATGTCTACTTGCGACAAAAAAAAAACAGAAATTAAATTTTTACATGCATAAGATATGCAATTTTTCCTCCCTACAAAAAAATCAACTTCAATAATCAATTGCGTCGGATTCTGCAAAGCTATTTAAGCAAAATTTACGACTGTATTAGCTATAAGAATTTCCTATCATATGAAAAAAAATTATCAAAAAATCTTTATTCGTTCAGAAGTTATGATTTTTGCAATCAAAAAAGTCATATCTTGCCACTGGGCGTCGTTCGGAGGGTATTGAAAGAGTAGAGGAAGGTCGGATGACTCCATTTGATGATTAAAAAATAGGGAAGTTATAGTTCTAACATATTTTATGCTCGGAAAAATTTTTGATTTTCACCTCAATCTCCTTATACTGGTTTAGTGCTGTCCAAGATCATACCCACCCTTCTGACCGACGGTCCCTTCGTCCAGACATTTTCCTTATTTTTTATAAATGAATTTTAGTGTGTTATTTACATACAAAGACAATATTTTTTTATTACTAAAATTATTGGATAAAGTAAAATTATGTCTGTGAAAGAGTTTTTTCTTTGGTTTTTTGTTTTTCAATTCTCGCTAGAGAATTATGTCACTGACATAATTTTGGGATCAACGTAACATAATTTGTTTCCGTCTAATGGCAACGCTGCCTCTCACGATGTTATTTGGGACAGCTTACTTCCCCCCGCGCGGTGGTCACATTTTTAAGATAACTTACAACGAATTATAATACAGAATAGCAATTGTTTTATTTTAAAGATCAGTTTAGTATAGTAACACAGTGTAGCTAAAATTTTATTCATTGTTAAGGATACAGTGTAAAATTTATTGTATTTTATTACACGTTTTAGAAAAATCGAGTTTGTAATAAAGTTCATAACTTTTATCATTTATAAGGATATTTAGATAATGCGTCATCTAGTAAAAATTTTATGAGAAAGCTCTTTATAATATGAGACTGTCGTAATACAGAACAGCAATCTTTTATATGCGATACTGAAAAAGACAACTGAGTTACCGTAATTTACGAAAAATATACAATTTGGTTATAGTTTTATGTTTATGACGCATAAATTATATTAGATTTGCGAATGAGAACTTTTTTCATAAATTTCCTGTCTTTTCGCATGAAAAGTGAATTTCATCTAGAGGGACCAAGTTTTAGGCACAAAAAAGAATTTCGGCCCAGCTATCAATACCTACATACATATGTACATAAATATTTACAGTAGGTAACGGATATAAGCACAATTCTTAAGAAAAAAATAACGCTTATAAGAGATTTTTTCAAATCGTAATTTTCGTTCTTTGGCATCATTCTTCGATCAAAATTGAACGAACAAGTGTAACGATTGCAGTTGCTGAACGCACTTATTACTCACTGCTGAGATTTGTGCGACTCGGATATAAGAAATAAAGTTTCTTATATCAGTAGTACGTATATAGGAAATTTTTTTCTTATATACATGTTACTTCTATAAGAAAAAACTGATATAAGAATGAAATTTCCGGGATTTTTTGACTTTCTTATATCCGTTACCTACTGTATTTGCAATTTGTGCCATAACTTTGATTTATTTTATATTTAACTACTTGTGTGTATGTACAATGTATGTATGTATGTAGTCAGATAAGTTTTTAAATCATTTTATATTGATTTCTTCCAAAATGAGAAGTTAAGCTAAAATGATTAGTTTCGAATGTATTCAGCCTCTTGATTTGCGGTAGCTTATGCATAATGGTCACAGAAATCACACTCCATAATCAGCACCACGCCTTAATGGGAGGAGCAAACGATTTCAAATCAAAGAACAATCCCACATCAAAAGTTCATTTGGTACTCACATTTTGTAAGTGTCACAGCTCTCTTTGTTGTATGTAGTATGTAGATATCAAATTGGCAAAGGTAAATAATTTTCAAAAATAAATGCGGCAGGGATGTTTCGTGTAACGGATACACAAATTATGTATCTCTCAGTGATTGGGGTGTATGAGAAATACTACGGGTATATGTATGTGTAAGTACACAGCCCCCCAATAGGCAAAAATAAGAGTGAGTAGTGCTATTACATGGCCTTCCTTGGGAAGGAGCTGAAATTTACAACAACCTTCAAACTTACTTTCATTTTTAAATGAAATGGCCGAAAACAGCAGGCCTTCCGTGGAGGGAGAGACATATCGCTCATTTACTTCAAGTTTGGCATAACTCAAAAAACACAAAGTGGGAGAAAAACGCATTTAAAGTTTTCAATAAGAATTAAAAAAAGTATGTTTAAAGTATAGTTTATAAGATATCTTTCTGAGTTTTGACACAAAATAAAACATAAAATGGCGAATATTTCTGCATCATTAACTCAAAAATCACGTTTTTTGAGTTATGCCACTCTGGAAGTAAATGAGCGATCTGTACATCTTACGTACGTTTTTAGTGAAAATGATTAAAAACGGTTTCCAAACACGGAAAAAACACCAGCTCAAATTTTATTAAAAATTAATAGGAGAATATTAAAATTAAAAGCCGAAAACAAATACATATTACTCTTTTACAGTAATAAATAAAAAATCATTATGAAAAATTCTATTCTAGTTTGTAATTCTTTTCATTTTACATTTTTTATTAAGTGCATATTAAAAATTATTTTCTTCATTTTATTTATTACCTAAAAACTTTGAATTTATACAAAGAATTTATTAAATTCTCGCTTTATAATTTTTAAAAAGTAGTTATAGAAAAATTATTTCAAGATTAGTAACTTTTATTGTGTTGAATTTTATTTCTCTTTTGTTTTTAAAATGTATTCTGTTTGAGTTCTTAACATGTTCATGCAAAAAAATAAACATATAATGCTTGCCAAACTGTTACTAACTGACGGAGTCGGGAAAGCGGCAACGGAAACTCGCTGGCCGTCCCAATTCTGTTCAACACATTACTGATATCATCATGAGGAGTCTTCCTAGCAGAAGACTAGTATAACTAGCTTTAGCTAGTTCAATTAATAATTAATTCAATAATTCAATTTCAGTTATTATTATTTCATCATAAAAACTTTATAATGTACTTTTTAAAAATATTACTTCTTTTAAAGAAAAAATGTCAGTCCTTTTAAAATGTAATAAATTATTGCAGAAATTTTAATATCTACTTTGTAAAAATTCAAAACTTGCATTCGAAAAATTGATGCCCTAGTTGCAATTTTTATATTATGCTTAGTAATTTTTAATAGAACCTCGAACCGTTTCTAAATTACTAAAAATCCTACTAATTTTTCTTAAATTTTGATTAATATTTACAAGAATTTCGAGTTTCGTTTTTTCCGTGTAGAAGGGTTGAGAGTAGGCCGTCGATGGAAGTAAGACAAGTAAGTATGATTGAATGATTTTTTCAAAGGAAAAATTACACAATTGTGTTTTCATATAAAAGGAAACGAATAATGAAAACCAACTGCGGACAGTTTTTGTTGCTTCTGTCTTAGACCCTGCTAGCAGGCCATCTATTGGAAGGTAAAATAGAAAAAAACTGAAATAATGCAAGTGTTGAGCGTTGCTTCAATTGCCTACTAGGAAGCTTCTTATAAACTCCTGTTTTTGAGTGTTTAATGAATGTTTTCAAGGAGGTAACCTCTATTGCTTTCGACAGTACCAAGGTCGTGTGCTACTGTTCGATTTCAAATTTGACCTAAAAGATTCTGTATTGCAAATTTACAGGGTGTTCAATATGGTTTCACTTTGATATACATAAGAAAGTTGATTTTATCGACTGATTTATTATTATAATTAAACATTATTTAATCGAACTTACAGTCATTCAGCAAAGACCAATATTGTAAATTTTTACTTATTGATCAATACTATTCAACAAACATGATAAAGATAAGAAATGAAACAATTTTAACCTGGTAATTGGTGACATGTTTCGGCTATTACCAATAGCCTCATCAGACCAGTTTGGTTAATGCTGTACATGGACTCGAACCTCTGACCATTCATGCATATTTTGCGACGGCCGCTCTAACACTTGAGCTACTGAGGAACTGCCCTTGAGGTGAACAGAGTGCGAATATTACATAGAGAAAGTGACAAAGAAATAATAACAAATGTAATATAAGGACTGCGTTTGAAAAAATTGTCCATCATAAAATTCAAAAAATCTTCCGAACTACTGGTTCGATTTTAAAAATGAAACGCATCTTATAACAGTATTCTTCTTCAGATTAATTTTCCATATTTATATATATTTTGTTACTCTTTTTAAATAAAATTTTTGATTTTTTCCGGTACCCCTTCCATCAGCGATTTCGTGGCATTTCGGAGACCCTCTATGTTGCAGCATATCAATTTCTCCTGAAATTTGTCACATCACTGGCCACTCTCTTTGATGCCCTTATTTCCCTTTTGACCAAAGCCCAATATCTTACGATTGGCCTGAGTTCTGTACAATTCGGTGGATTTGCTTCTCGAGCACCAAAAGCACATAATTCGTTGTGTACCACTCCAAAGCCGTTTTACTACATAGACAGAAGGCTAAGTTAGACCAAGGGAAGGTGGAAGCCCCATACTTACTTGAGAATGGCTTTAGTCTCTTCTCCAAGCATTCTGTGATGTAAATATCTGAGTTCACTGTACCTGTGGTTACAAAAACTGGCTCCTTTCGCCACAACTGCAGATAGCTTGGCAAACAAGGAATTTTCGGAGAAATTTCGATACCTTTTTTGACGAAAAATTTTCACCCACATTTCCTCGGGAGCCTGCAATGTAAAACTCCAGACCAGGCAGCTGCGAAAACTCAGCCAACACACATATTTTGTCATCCACGATACAGCAATTGAATTTTTTAAAAAAATTCCTTTGTAATTTTTTGGCGCGCTTTTTGGCCTCAATTGTTTTCGTGACATTCTAGTCTACTTTGCCCGTCCGAAACCTTAACTACTTTATATTTTTCGGGCACGGTCCAAAGCGCAATCGATTGGGAATCTTTTTTTACCCAGAAAACGATTTAACAAAAATTTTTTGTACCAACGATGCTACCCGGAGAAATTTTTGATTAATAAAAAGCAGCATTTTCGTCATATGAAAATAAAGATTTTTAGTTTATTTTTGTTCAAGAAATGCTAATATTTCGCATTTGTCCATTTTGTAGATTTTTTACATTTACTTAAAGTGGCTGCCGAAAACCGAAAAAAATCTACAAAATGGACAAATGCGAAATATTAGCGTTTCTTGAACAAAAATAAACTAAAAATCTTTATTTTCTTATGACGAAAATGCTTGCTTTTATTAATCAAAAATTTCTCCAGTTAGCATCGTTGGTACCAAAAATTGTATACACATCGTTTTCCCAATCAATTGCTCACAGTGCCGTGGCTGAAAAATATCAAATAGGTATGGTTTCGGACGAGCAAAGTGGACATATGTCAGATTTTTTTGCATTTTTCACATTCGTATCAATGAATCAATACTCAAATTTGCGATGATTTTCTGATTTATAATTTTCACATCATACTGAGTCCGTAAAAAATGACAACCACGAATATACCTCAAAGTTGATATTTTTTATGAGTAAAAGAAATAATCACACAAATCGACCCGCTGACACGCCTTCTCATGGTCCGATTCGAGTGAAATTTTGGTACAAGGACTTCATAGGCTCAAGGCATATTTTCAGGCCTGAGCACCAGAATTTTGACTGCATTTCATTTTTCCATACGATTATAAACCAGCCTAATGCACATATATGCATATATACATATATTATTCAAGAACAGGATCTGGTACGATTTCAAGGTTTAGCAGGACTTAATTCTGAAAACATTTAGAACATTTCCACATAATTAGTTTTCGGGCACATTTTTATAAAACTTGCCGGTGCTTCAAGAGGGTTGTGTAGTCCCGTTCGTGTGAAATTTTTTTACGAGACCAAATTGTAGCATGCAACGTTTAGTTTTACGGGTTTGAACTGTTTTGTGCAGAAAAAGAATACGATTGCACGCATTGAATTCCAGCTCGGCTCGTCGGCTAAAAGGGGTGGTATACTTTAGCAGCCTTTTACCTGCGATAACCTTAAATACAGACAAAATTACTTTAAATTTTGCGTGCATGTTTAGAGGAAAGAAAAAGAAGTACATAATAGATTTAGATAGATAGATAAAAACGCTACCAAGATATTTGTAACCGCAGTCTGGATTTATGGTTGCGCAAAGACCGTGATTGCTGCAACTTCACCCTCCCAACTATGGTCATTTAAATTTATTTTCTTATTTCTGATAAAATGATCCCTAACCACACAACAACCACTAGACCGTCTGTCAGAAATCAAAAGCGATAATTTAAGCCAACATTATAATATTAATATTTATTTTTAATAGTTAAAGTCTTTATACAAGTTCATGAATGTTTATTCTTTTGCTTATGTTGTGTTTCAATAAACATTTGCTATTACTTAAAATAAACAACATAACACAGCTTAGCAATTTATTTTAAACAAATTAATTTATAAAAAATGTGCAAATTACTAAATAATTCTGCAACAGGAAAAACTAAAGATACGTACACTATAAATTATTCAGGTTGTTTCAAAAGCTCAATTTTGATATTTCGAACTTAAATATTTAAATATTGAAAAGCATAAAATAGTCTTAACAAAAAAAAAGTAAGTATGTATGTAGTAGCAAATAACTTCACTGTTGACGATTATGCGCGCAAGTGATTTTTTTTTGCTAATAATGGTCGAATTAGAATTATATGAAAAATGAAATAGTAGTTTGGATATAATCAGCATCTCAATTTAAGGATTCATATACAATACAGATTATTTCTTTTCAAGTTATGCAGATTTCAACTATTCACAACTTGTTTTTAGGTGTATATAATTATACTAGTGCCAAGTTACTGTCGTATTCAAATTAGAAAGAGATATAAACTCTAGTATGGCTGAAAACTTAAAATTAATACAGATCTAATAATGTTAAGTAAAAGCTTTTCGATAATTTGTGCATTCCATATACACAATGACAAATTTATGTTCAGTGATTTTGTTTTTATCAACATTTTTATCTCCTCATATTAACATTAAAAGTTTTTAGTACATAGTAGTAGTAGTACGAAGTTAAGTAACGAATTTATAAGTACTATAAATGCAACAAAAAGAAATTAATTTTTAAATTGTTTGTGGTTGCACAAAACCACTCTTGAAAGTTTTAATATAAAGAGAAGCTTGGATTTTAAACCATAAATTTTGTACTAATTTGTACTTTAATAAAATGAAGAGAATGCAGAAAACATGAAAGAACTTACTTTGAGTGCGACCATGAGTTGCTCCCACGAAGAAAGATCTTTCTTAGTGTGCTCCTCTCATATGCACTGCAAAACAGATTTACTAGCTATGTAAACAAAGAGAAGCTAAATATTAGTTGACAATTCATATATAAAAAAAAATATGTATACATTTCTTTCTTTCTACGCTCCACAATACAATTAATGCAAAAGCAATTATTTAACAAAAGGAAATCACAATGAGAATTTCATTAATACATTTTTATTAAGAGATTTTGGTTTAAACCAAAACTTAAAAAGAGATTACTTGTGCACTTGGGGGACGTCCATTAATTACATGAGATGTTTTTTTGAAAATTCGGACCCCCCCTCCCTCCCGTGAGACTTAAATTATAATTTTTAATGTAAATTCTATGCATTAAAAAGTTGACGTGAGGTTTTCCTTGACCCCCTCCCCCCCTTGGTGAGATTTTGCCAAACCCCCTCCCCCCTATTTTTGCTAACGTAATTAATGGACGTCCCCTTGCATAATTGCTTTAGCACTATCACAATTTTTCTTTACTTAGCGCGGCAATCAAATTAGTCCTCTCTTTCCATGATCAATTAAAAATGAAAATTGTATCTATGAGGATCTTAAATCCAATTCCAATCGCCAAACACTTGCTCTGCTTAATATGTTTTCACCAGACTCCTCTTATTATTTAATTTTTCAGGTGACGAAAATCATTTTTGTAGACGAAATCTGTCTGCGCTTTATATGAAAAATACGGGATTACGCTTCTTCAATTCTTTCTGCTGTTTTTATTGCTCTTTGCTAATATTGTAGGTATGTACTTATATGAAGTGCAAGTATTAGGATGGGTCATTTTAATATTTTTCTCTCTAATCGCAAACGCCTACCCGGGAAAAGTGGCGCATTCATATCAGGAACATACCATTAAAATTTTTTGAAATCGGTCAATATCTTCTGTTCGTGCTTTGACGATCAATTTTTGAAATTTTGGGTAAAAAAACAGAAGTTGGGCGTTTCCTAAAATGGGCCCGGCTGCGTTGTTAATGCATTTTAAGCGTCACATGGCGATGAGAAGTCATCATAAAGGACCACAAACTCAAAATCGAGACCGAAAAGTAGTCCCAGTTCAAACGCCAGGTGGAGGAAGAGGGGGCTTAAATACGGATTTTTGGGTAGAAGCGAACAGTTTTGTGCAGCTTTTTGCTCACTTTCAATCAACAAAAAAAGTGACCCAGAGCCCACCAAATGGAGGTGGCTGCACTTCGGACTCCACCCACGCCCTACCCAATCAACCCATCATACATACAATGGGTGGCCATATTATTAGGGACAGTACTCAAATTTTTGTATTTTCGAGTTTAACCGAATTTTTTGAGCATGTAAATTAGTTTTCGTAAAGTTTTTTACTTCCCTTTTGCAGCTAGTACTATTCATTGTTGTTTTCGATAAGCGGCGATGTTAGTATGAGCTTCATATAATAAATAGGCGCAGTTAATTGAGTTTGCTTCTCATTTGGTACAACTTTCTGTTGTAGTACAGTCGTTTAAAGTTTGAATATAAACCATTTTTTCGTAAGTTTTTCCTGTCCGAAATATTCAAAATGTAAATAATGCTTCTTATTTAATTAGTTTTAGTAAGTTTCATGAATTAATTTATATTTGGACAACGGTACTGAGGTATAACCTCAAAATTGCCTCATTTTAGAAATACAGACGTTAATTTGTCACTCTACACACTTCCAAATAGACATAGCAACGTTTGAAGGTGTTTCAAGGTCGATTGTTAGCCGCATTAAAAAAAAATAGGTCGGAACGAGCCACTGGATGCAATTTGCGTCAGAGAATGTGGTAGAAAAAGTCACCACACCTCGTACCGACCACAAAAATAGGGACATCTGCCTCTTAAATCGTAGGACGCGTCTATTACGACTGAGCGCCTCCAAAGACATTCACAAATTGCCTTTTACTGTCGAATAAGGGGACAGCTTGCTGAGAGAGAAGGTTCGACCGTATATGTCTGTCACGAGCTTCGGGGCCGATGACATTCGCTGCGTCTTCCGTGACTAATTTCACAGTTCTCTACTACAACAGTGTGGCAAGGAAATGCCGTGAAGTTCCATTCAGGTAACACACCTTCAGGCGCGTAAAGCTTTGAGGTGTGTTCATCTACTTTTATGCTTCTTAAAACTGGAGGGACGGTGATTGAAATATCAGACTGGTTCCTTATAATCATTTCTGTGTAATTTTGAGACCCTAAAATACTCTCTTTTTCATTTTTTGCATTCAGAATTATCTTCAGTGCATCTCTGCGAACAGCAAGCTTTGAATCTGTTACCATTCCAAGCAGAATATTTTCAGGCATTGCATAGAATGCGTTGGTCTGAATGGATGCATTCACCACCGTACGGTACTTCAAAGGAAGATATCTTGACCGCTTAATAGCTTCGAAGAGATGACGACAACCATGAGCAATTGACTTGTTCTTTTTTATGGTGAACCACAAGGTGTCTACACTATTAGTAAGAACTTCACTATTACTTTAATTTTTTTTGTGGGCCTTTTAGTTCACATGTACAACCTAAGAATTCTATTTGCAGTGGTAAGCCACCGAGCCTGGTTAATAGGACTTGGCTTTCGAGCAGCAAGTTCGACTGACCATTCTCCGGAACCAATAGCTTTTGCTATTTCGTAAAGATACTTTTGATCCATTTCGAAGAATGTCTCCTTTCCATCCTGTGTTGGTATTTGTGACATCGCAACTAGCAACAACACTCATCTTGAGCCGAGCATGAGGGTGTAACAGCGTGACCTATATATTTAGAGCCATGTTCAGCTACTAAGGCAATATGTTCTTCCTTTACTAACCCAAAAGCTGTCAAAGTTTCATCCTTTCTGCTATCAAAGTATATAGCACTTATAGGATTTTCCAGGTGTGCTCCATCTTTCAACTTAGTGCGTGATTTTACGGTTTCACGTCTTATTTTGTTTTTGCAAATCACTAGAGCGTCAGGAGTTATATTTGTTATATTTTATTTCTGTTTCAGATAAATATAGTCTCGAATGCTCCCTAGTGAATCTGAGTGGTAAAGTTAATTCACCGTCTACAACAGCGGCATTGGTAAAAGCACCGTTTTGCTCATCACCCTCTCAAAGTAAGTATCAGTATTACACATATCTTGTGCAGACGATGAAGGAAAAATTGAAAATTAAATATCCTGTCCTCGTTCATATTTCATTCGTTTTACAGCCAGCTCAGCTCTCTTATAATTTTTCTGTTTCGGAACGATCTATTAATGAAATGAACATCATTCGAGAACTTTGTTGGTGTAGCAATAGTAAGTTCGAAAAATGTACAAGCTAGATGGTAAACCTAAAAAGCAAATGTCAGTTGTCGTATTTAGAATTTGTTACGTCAGTCGTATTTCATTTGGTTGTTCGTTTTGCGCTTGACTAGAGGTCAACACTTTTAGTAATTTCATTTTTATATATTTTATAATTTTTCAATAAATGAATTAATACAATTTAAGCACATTGCTTTTCACTGTAACATTTGGCGACGAGGAAAAGAAATGGACCAGCAAGCAATTACACAGTTGGTTAAGGTGCTGTAAGAAGCAAACCAAAAATTTATGCAAAAGTTTATAGCGGAAAATAACAAGTCCCGCAATTCATCTTCAATACCTTCATTTTGCAATTTTGATAAAAGTGTGGTTAGGTGGTTAACATATTTGTTTCAGCTAGAGCAGGTAGAGGATAAAACGAAGTCGCGTGTCTTTTAAGTTGGATAGGCAGTGAACCACTTGAACTTCTACAAAAGTGATTGGACGGAAATTTAGCCAAAAAGACATTTAAAGAGCTAACAAAAAAATTAAATGATCGTTACACTGATAAATTGCATATTTTAGCAGCTCGCTATAAATTTAATCACACTAAAATGAAGCCAAATCAAACATACGTCCAGTCGGCAGCAGAGTTGCGCGGCGTGGCGAAAGATTGTTTTTTTACATGTCAAAAGGGAACTTGTAATGAATCATATGTCGACGCACAAATACGTGATATGATGGTGACACACACACCACATGAAAAAGTTCGTGCAGCTGCGTTGCAGAAAACTAATCCCTCGTTGGAAGAGGTACTTCAAATATCGACATTATATGAAACCACAATAAAGACATTTCTTGAAATGAATGAAGGTAATAGTGTCAGTCAGTCAATACCATTCAAAAATTTTCTCAATATCCCTCGAGGAGAGGAAGAAGTCGTAGTCAACATCGAGATTCGTCGAAAAATAAGTCATGTCCAAAGTGTGGTAAAGCACATCAAAGGGTCCAATGTTTTCATTATAAGAATAAATCTATGTGTAACTCATGTAGCAAAAGAGGCCACATCTCTACAGTCTGCCAATCAGGAACAGTAAAATCAACTTCAAAGCCATTTATCGTTCGTCATCACGAAATAACGTAGACGAAAGCGTAAATGCAGCGATTACTCACACATTTGACTCTGTTGAATCGATTGAAGTTTTTTCGTCAAATCCTCATATAGAGATTCAGCAATCATCAGAGGATACTCGAAAAATTTTTGTCGATTTAGAAGTGAATGGCAAAATTTTAGAACTTCAAGTGGACACCGGTGCCTCTTGTTCAGTCATAGGACTGACGGGATATCGTCAATTAAATCATCCGCCGTGTACACCATCCGACAAAATACTCAAGACATATGGTGGAAACATATTGCCAGTCAAAGGCTTAATAAATGTAAATGTTATATGGAATCAAACACAATATTATCTCAGACTTCTAGTCGCTGACAACGAAAATGCCAACAACATTCTTGGACTTGATTGGATATGGAAGTTGAAGTTCCAAATAAATTTATCTTTAGAAAGAGCAAATACTCATCACATTTTGTCCTCTTTTTCAGGTCAGGCATCAGTACTACGGTTAGTCGCTTCGCTAGAATCACTCACAACGCAGCATCCATCTATTTTTTCTGAAAGTCTTGGTCTTTGCAAAACATTTAAAGCTAAAATTAAGTTAAAAGCGGACGCTGTAAGCCGTATAATTTGCCGTTTGCTCAATATGAAGAAGTTCGAAAGGAAATCAATCGTCTTGTTGCAACTTACGTTTTGAAGCCGGTAAAGTCATGTGAGTGGGCTTCACCTATCGTGGTCGTCAGAAAACCCTCAGGAAAACTACGCCTATGTGCCGATTTTAAAACGACGCTCAATCCACAATTGGAGGTGGAGAGATACCCAATTCCGAAGATTGAAGAGCTTTTTCAAAAATTGAAAGGTGGTCAATATTTTACAATAATTGATCTCAGTAAGGCTTATCTTCAGTTAGAGCTAACTGAATCAACAAAACGAATAATGGTAGTAAATACTCATTTTGGATTATATCAATTTCAAAGATTGCCGTATGGAATCTCAAGTGCACCCTGTTTATTCCAAAGATTTATGGAAGAAATTATCGCAGGCATTCAGTGCAGTATATTTAGATGACGTAATACTTACAGGGCGAACGAATGAAGAGCATCTACAACGTGTTACTGAACTTTTCAAAAGATTAGAAGAAAACGGCTTGAAATGCAAAAAAGAAAAATGCCATTTTGCACAACCACAGATCGAATTTGTGGGGCATATCATCGATGCATCGGGAATTAAACCATCAAAAAAGCGAGTTGAAGCGATACAACTGATGCCTGAACCTAAGAACATTCGTGAATTGGAAGCGTTCATTGGCAAAATCAATTATTACAACAAATTTGAGGAGAAAAGAAATCAACTTTATATGGGGGCCAAAACAAAATAAAGCTTTTAACGCACTCAAAACTGCAATAATTGAAGCAACACAATTAGTTCACTACGACGACCGAGTAACAATTGTTCTGGCAACAGATGCGTCACAAAACGGTATCGGGACCGTATTGTCGCATAAATACTCAGACGGAACTGAAAAGCCCATATCTTTTGCTTCGAAAACGCTGAATTCAAGCCAAGTTGGCTATTCTCAGATTGAAAAGGAAGCGCTGTCAATTATTTTCGGTGTAATGAAGTTTCACCAATATATTTTTGGTCGTAAATTTGAACTCCTTACCGATCATCAAGCTTTAACTACATTGTTTCATCCACAAAAGAAACTGCCTGTTATGACTCTTCACAGGTTGCAGCGTTGGGCTATTACTTTGCAGGCGTACGATTACAACATTCGATGGAGAAACACTTTGCAACGCGCCAACGCCGATGCGCTTTCCCGTTTACCAGCAGGAAGCGATCGTGAATTTGATGAGAGAGAGGGAAAAATGCTAAACTCGGAAGAATTGTATCAGGTGATTCTATCAGAAATTCCAATTAATGCCGATATTGTTTCATCTCACACAGGAAATGACAAAATGCTAAAATCTGTTATCAAGTACGTTCAAGAAGGCTGGCCTAAATCATTAAATAAATCTCAGCAGGATATCATGCCATATTTTAACAGAAAGGAGGACATATCATTCTACAAAGAAGTCTTATTAATTCAGACAGACTATACTAGGGTTATAGTTCCAACATCTTTACAAAGCTCAATATTAAGTATGATTCATGAAGGTCATTGGGGAAAAAGTCGTATGTTACAATTAGCTCGTCGTTACATTTGGTTCCCAAAGTTGGACAACGCTATTAAGGATGTGGTAAAAAGATGTGCCATTTGCCAGGAAAACGCTGCAATGCCAAGAAAAGAGTTTAAAACCTGGCCAGAACCTACATATGCGTGGGAGAGAGTCCATTTGGATTTCGCTGGACCGTTTCATTCTCGTATGTGGTTGATAATAGTGGACGCATACTCCGGGTTTCCTTATGTCACCGAAATGTCATCAGCAACATCAACAACGACTATTATAGCATTACAGCAAGTATTTTCAATCGAAGGACTCCCCGCTACTATCATCAGCGACAATGGAACGCAATTTACATCGAGTGGATTCAAACAATTTTGCTTACTCAATAGCATCAATCATTTAACAACAGCGCCGTTTCATCCCGCATCCAATGGACTAGCGGAGCGGACTGTTAGAACATTTAAAAATGCTTTTGGGAAAATTCTGCAACAGGAATCGAATAAAGAGAAGGCTCTTTTCAAATATCTATCGACTTATCGTTCAACACCAAATCCTAGAACAGGTAAATCACCGTCAGAGTTGTTGCATGGTCGACAAGCACGTACCATTCTATCAGCTTTGTTTCCTAAGGACTCAGCAATTTCACATTCTTTAACAAAATTTAGTGTGGGCCAATGTATGTTGGCAAAGAACTATTCAGGAAAAAAGCGATGGATAGAAGGGAAAATAATCAGAACAATCGGGAAAATGATGTATGAAATAAAAACTGATCGTGGCATAATCCGAAGACATCAAAACCAACTACGAGCGGTCTCATCTTTAATTCCAGAAATTGACATTGAATTAGAGTTACCATCATCACAAAAAGATATACTATTGGAACCATGTAGAACTCAGATGGAGCCACCAAGAAAACTTCCATCACCTACCTCTTCAAACACATCACCCATACTTCGCCGATCGAATAGACTTATGAAAAAAAATGTACAATTCGAGTCAAATATTTTTGAAATTAAGTGCGAGGGAATGTAGCAATAGTAAGTTCGAAAAATGTACAAAGACTTAGCTAGATGGTAAACCTAAAAAGCAAATGTCAGTTGTCGTATTTAGAATTTGTTACGTCAGTCGTATTTCATTTGGTTGTTCGTTTTGCGCTTGACTAGAGGTCAACACTTTTAGTAATTTCATTTTTATATATTTTATAATTTTTCAGTAAATGAATTAATACAAATTTAAGCACATTGCTTTTCACTGCAACAGTTGGTCAAGATAAAAAACCTGCTCAATGACTGGATCTTTCTTCTCTTTGGGGCAGGAGCAGCAAGTCAAATCCTTACATTTACAAAATGCAATGTTAAATAATTTTGAGGAATCTTCTTGGAATGATGCAGTCTTTTGTTCATTTCTGTTAAAGAGGCAATTTGTGATTGTCTTTGGAGGCGCTCAGTCGTAATAGACGCGGTCTATATATGGCTGGTTGTTTGGTTGGGTAGGGCGTAGGTAGAGTCTGATGTGCACCCACTTCCATGTGGTGGGCTCTGGGTCACTTTTTTCGTTGATTAAAAGTGAGCAAAAAGCTGCACAAAACTGTTCGCTTCTACCCAAAAATCCACATTTAAACCCCCTCGTCCTCCACCTGGCGTTTGAACTGGGACTACTTTTCGGTCTCAATTTTGAGTTTGTGGTCCTTTATGATGAATTTTCATCGCCAAGCGATCCTTAAAACGCATTAACAACGCAGCCGGGCCCATTTTAGGAAACGCCCTACTTTCTGTGTTTTTACCTAAAATTTCAATAATTGATCGTCAAAGCACGAACAGAAGATATTGACCGATTTCAAAAAAATGTTCCAGGTATGTTCTTGGTATGAATGGGCCACTTTTCCCGGGTAGGCGTTTGCGATTAGAGAAAAAAGTGTTAAAATGACCCATCCTAGCAAGTATAGACGGAGCTGTACTTGGGGCCAAATCTACATTGAAATTTATGATCATTTAAGATTACATAACACAACTAAAATTCTTACCCTGAACAGGAATTGGCCAATGAATAGATTCCCTCTTTCTTCGCTCTGGGGATAAGGTATTTGGTGGTCAAATTGATGGACCAATAAGTTTATTTTTTTCAAGTTTTTGCTTGAAAACTTTCAGCACTTTTATATAAAAAAAAACTATACACTTTTTCATAAAAGTTTAAGCAACACTTTGCTTGGGTCTTATCCCGCCAAGATTATTTAATCAAATCCTAGAGCAAAGTCACCTTTTTAACCAGGAAAGGTCGATATCGTTTTGAGAAACGGTATAATCTTTCGATTCTATAGACAAATGAACATTTATAGTTAAAAAAAATAAATGTGGATCGAAATCAGTGATGGCATTTTCGGTACATTTGTACTTTTTTCGGTACATTTACATCCTGCAAAATTGTTATCAGTACATTCGACAAGTTTTCAGTACATTCGGTACATTTGGGGCATTTTCAGTACATTCGCCAAATTTTTAGCACATTTTCGGTACATTTGGACAATTTATAATATTTACCTTTTATTTGTTTTATAGTAAATGAAAATAACCGCAATGAGTAGATTTATAGTAATTACCTGTATATAATATCATTACCCTATTATATTAATTACGTTTTTTTCTTAGTAAATGAAAATAATCGCGCAATGTGTAAATGTAATTAATTTAATGTGAAATATGTCTAATTTTGCTAGGGTTTTTGAGATGGGAAAAGTGAGAACCTTTTTTTTTTTTTTTTGATAGTCAATTTTAGAACAATTTCGTGCAAAATGGGGTGTTCAAGACAAAAAAGTGCATTCGGGATCTAAAAAGTACATTTGAAGTCTCGATTCAGTACATTTTCACAAAACCCAAATGCCATCACTGATCGAAATAAACACGATAATGTTAAATAAACAAAGCTAACGTTAGTATACCAAAGTGACAGGTAGAGGCGCAATGTAACCAGAGTAACAACCAAACCTAACAAAGTTGTATGCACAGTTGCATGTTAGTTTTCCAAATTTTTTTTTAGTATAACTAAAATAAAAAAAATTAATATATTTTTTTTTTTGGCTACAAGTGCCATTACAAAATTTATCTCAAACCATGCAGTCGGGGTGACTTCAAATTGCGGAATCGGTTGCCGATTAAATATGTTGTTTTTCAAAGTAATTAAGGAAATATACCGTTCCCCGATTTGATTGAAAATTGTTTTTTATGAAGTTATGCTCATTTAAAGTTTTAGTGTCAGAGCTTGAAAAATCGTTGAAAATTCTTTCAAAATAGTCGCATTTTCATCCAAATCAATATAATTAACTTTTGTCTCTTGATTCTGATATAACGAAAATAACGGTGAAAAAAAGTATGCCGAATGCAAGCAAGACTTCTAGAAAGTAATTTGGAATGTTGCTGTCGTTATTTGCTTTGAAAATAGTACCGTAGAATGGCTTGGCAATGATAAAAAAATTGACATTTTTATTTTGGGGATAAAAATTTCCTGACCTCAAATGTGGGTCATGTGGGTGGTCATTTCTTTATCATATTAATACAAATCCACAGTAAAATCTTACGCGAAAAAAATATTGGGATTTTTGAGAAAATCAGCCTTGTTTTTTTTTTCATAAAAAGCGCTATACCTCCGCCAATTTTCAATAATTTTCAAAATTTCTTAAAGATTCTGACAGAAAATCAGAAGTTCTATTAGAATCAAAAGACAAAAATTAATTATTTTGATTTGGATGAAAATGCGACTATTTTGAAATAATTTTCAACGATTTTTCACGCTCTGACACTAAAACTTTAAATGGGCATAACTTCGTAAAAAATAATTTTCAATTAAATCAGGGAACAGTATATTTCCTTAATTACTTTGAAAAACAACATATTTAATCGGCAACCAATTCCGCAATTTGAAGTCACTCCGACTGCATGGTTTGAGATGGATTTGGTCAGGAGACTTACTCGAAACTGTCTAATAAGGCATGAAGAAAATTAAAAAGCTCGATGAGCCACCAGTAAATATTAATATTATGAGCTCTAAATGCACCAAAACACTAGTTTACAAATTTGGGCTTCGTCTCGAGATCTGGTTTCTCATAAAACTTTTACGATGTATTTGGGGCGTAGATTCCAAAAACGCCAGCCATTTTTTTTTTCTTGAGAATCGTTTTCGAGATATCCCCAAAAAACCCGTTTTTTGGCACTTTTTTTATTTATTTGCCCATGTCTCCATCAAATTATTTTCTACTCAAATCTAATGTATACCATTGCAAAGATATTTTTGTCTTCTTTCTAATGATATGCTGTTTGAGTAAATCGAATAAGATTTTCCGAATTGCAAGCGATCAAAGTTAAAAAAAAGTAACTTTTTTGGTCTTTTTTAAAAGTCACATAATTTCAATTGCTCCGTTTGAATACAAAAAAATTAGCTTAAATTTTTTTTAAGGCTTAAAATGAAAGACTATTCTTTTACAAATATTTTAAGTGAAATTTGGTCCAATTCGGACAACAAATGTAAAAGTTATTCAAAAATCAATTGAAAAAGCTAGTTTCCACATTTTCATGCAATCCCGTATATAGACCTTTGACTTTGTAATAGAATAAGGAACTACTTCGATAATGGTTTTTTATTGTCTTATATGTTCAATTGTACCCTATAAAAGATAAATCCGAAAGTTCTTTTAAATTTAGGCTTGGACTTTTGAGACCGGTGCATATTTTTCCCCTTTTTATTTTTTTAATTATAACTCAAAAACTATACATTTTGGGTAGATACTGATTACAAGATTTTTTCTAGGGAATAAAATTTCCTATCGAAATGACACTTTATAAAGTCAAAAAATTTATTTTTTCACCAAAATAACCTTAAAAAAACTGATCTAAAAAAATCCGATATATATAAATTTTTTGAAGCTTTTTTCATATCTAAGATCATATATTTTATATTGAAATTTTGAATAAATACCTTCATAATTATCATTGATAAGCTGAAAATAACTTTTTTATTGAATAAAAAATATTTTTGTGTGTAAAAACTGAAACTAGCATGGTGTCAAGGTAAAAATTTGTAAAATCATACAAAAGTAGGCAACTTTGAACGTCTACACCTTAGCCAATTTTCATCAGAAACTACTTTTATTAGACACCATTTTAACGAAAATTACGTCAGATTTCTTTTTTGTGCTAGAAAGATCCCAAGTTCCATTCAGAAAAAAAATTTTTCCCAAAAATTAAAATAAATTAAATTTTTTCGGTTTTTTTAAAATAGTTTTTTAAAGTTATTTTGGTGAAAAAATAAATGTTTTGACTTTATAAAGTGCCATTTCGATAGGAAATTGTATTCTCTACAAAAAATCAGGAAATCAGTATCTATCCAAAATGTATAATTTCTGAGTTATAATTAAAAAATAAAAATGGGACAAATATGCACCGTCCTCAAAAGTCCAAGCTTAAATTTGTATTTGTACTTTTGGATTTACCTTTAATAGGGTACAATTGAACATATAAGATAAAACAATATCTTTAACGAATTAGTTTGTTATTTAATTTCATAGTCAATGGGCTATATACGGGAATGCATGAAAATATGGAAACTACCTATTTTCATTGATTTTGAAATAGCAGTCACAGTTTTTGGACGACTTGGACCAAATTACACTTAAAATATTTATAAAAGATTAATCTTTCATTTTAAACCTTAAAAAAAAGTTAAGCTAATATTTTTGTATTCAAACGGAGCAATTAAAATTTTGTGACTTTTAAATATGACCAAAAACGTTACTTTTTTTTAACTTTGATCGCTTGTAACTCCGGAAAATCTTATTCGATTAACTCAAACAGCATATCATTAGAAAAAAGAGAACAATTTCTTTAGAATGGTGTACATTGAATTTGAGTCGAAAAAAATTGGATGGTGACATGGGCAAATAAATGAAAAAAGTGCCAAAAAACGGGTTTTTTGGGGATATCTCAAAAAAGGTTCTTAAGAAAAAAAAAATGGTTAGCATTTTTGGAATCTACGCTTCAAAATACATCGTAAAAGTTTTATGAGAAACCAGATCTTTTTTTGTGTAAACTAGTGTAATTGTTTTTTCGTTTACCTGCTTACGGTGGGCTTTAACCAACTTTTAATAAAAGTGTGAGTTACTACAAAAACTTTAATTGGGGATTATTTGGGATGTAATTTGGAGTGGATATATGAAAAACATAAAAAATCCTTAGAGCTTTTTTTTTAAATCTATATTTACTGTTTTTTAATGATATTACATATGTAAAACGTACGTATTAAATTTAAAAAGTTTCCGATTTTGTTCAAATTTTGACTGGTACTTTATTAGATAGCACCACAGTCCAAATTTCAATTCTCTAGGGGGTCAGAGTCCTGAGAAAGAGCCATATTTTGGCCTGAAAGTAGCCGTATTTAGACCGTTTTAAAAATTTTAGTTCTAAAAGCCCAGAAATCTAAGTTTAAAATTATGATTATCACTTTTTTTTTGTTACGTCATCTACTATACATAAAAAATAGTTTTGAGCTTCTAGACTTTAAGATCTTTATTTGCGACCAGATTAAGTGAAAAAGGCCTTAGTAAAATATGACAACTTTGCTTACTCATAATACTTATATTATACTTTACATTGTTAACATTCTTATACACTTGAAAATAATATACCACACAGTGAAATTGGTTGACCTGGTTCAGAGATATTAGACATTGAATTCGGATATTTTCGCAAAAATTGCGTTTTTTTCAAATTTTGACCTTACAGTACTCGGGACTCCGACTATTTAGGGAGCTGAAATTTGTGCTGTGGAGTAAGCTTTCAAGGTTCTTCGATGTGTCAAATTTGAGCAAAATCGGATGTTTTTTAATTTCATACGTGAGTCGCACGTATTTCATACGTATGTAATATTACTAAAAAACAGTAAATATAGAATTTAAAAAAAAGATTTAAGGATTTTTTTCCTTTTGATGTATATTGACTATAAATAACATCCCAAATAATTCCCCATTCAAATTTTTGTAGTAACTCAACTTGTCATTTAAACTTGATTAAGGCCCACCGTGTGCTACTAACTATTAAACCTGCTTGAAGCTAAAAAAATTTGAATCACCCTAATTTACATATGTACATTAGGCTTGTTCAGAAATTTGCGAAATATGAATTTTTTAATGGGCTGAAAGCTTATAAGATTTGCATAAAAAAAAATTGAAAAATATTTTGGTTAGATATTGCGCTTTTCGCCGGAAGGTCGAATTCGGGTGTTAATCTGAATTTTAAAAGGTTCTCTCAGAAACACATCAATAACTTTTATTTTAGAAAATATTTCGAAATAGCAATAATGCAGTTTTCCTATGTTTAGTCTAATTAACCAGTTCTTAAGGTCAGAATCTTTTAAAATTGTTTCAATTCTATTTTACAACACTAAAAACATGTAATTTTAAATTTTTTTTCTGAAATTCCAACTTTAACCTTAAATATTTCCAAGAAAAAAACTTTCAAAAATTTTCAAAATATTTTTTTATTGTTGTATAGTAGGGTGAGTGAAATTGTTCAAATAATAGCGATTTTTTGAAAATCAGCATTCCTGAGTGATAAATAGTTGTAGTTTGATGGTAAAAATAGGTCTTCAAAATGTTACCGCTTTTCAATAATTTCTTGAGGTGCCAAGATCCACATGAAAAAAAAAGTGAAAAATAATTTTATAAAAATTTATTATTTAAAAAATTTCCTTTTGTTTCACAATATGGTAATTTTTTTGGCGACGATATCCTGTTTTGGTTAAATCCATATCTTAATTCTGGTCCATATACTGCAGCTGAAGCTTCAGTAACTAATTTGATGCATTTTTCCACTGCTTGTCTGGGAAAATAGCAAATTTCCAATTTTTCATTAAAATTTCCTCTGATGTTTTTTGATAATCTTTTGATAAACTAAATGTAATGTAATGTCGACTGACTGCCAATTAATCATAATAAAGATTTTATGGATGACAAAAATATGTATTTCGTTGAATTACTGAATCAATTACACTACTCAACAAGATTTGCCACAACTGATTCCGTCAACATTTTCTAAATTAAATTTTTTCGTGGAATCCGAATATCGTAATGTTTTTTTACGATTTGCCCCAATTTACCATATATGTAAATGGTAAAATTCAAAAAAATCCACTGTTGAGGGCACATACTTCATATAAACGCCTGTAAAAACTTTACTTGTCAGCCAATCAATTTTAAATTTTTGTATGCTCTAAAGAAAAGTCAGGCAAAAATTGTGTGGTATAAAACGTGCCAATAGTATCTGTGATATGGTTTTTATGACCAAAAATATGTAAGACAAATCCCTTTTATTTCGTTTTTTTTTAACAAATTTCAACTTTGAAGCCCTGCAACTGAAATTAACTACATATGTATATGACTGATATGAAGTTAGTCCCCCATTCTTATAGCAAATTTCAATACAAAAATTTTAAGTACATGTAGGTCTATAGAAAAGCCATAACTTACGAAACAGAGCATTATTAACAACAATTCAAAAACCATTTTTCGTTGGTAGATAACAGTAATGATCTACATCAGGGGTTCTTAAACTTATGTAGTCCGCGGACCCCTTATCGAGCTAAATTTTTTTTGCGGACCCCTTCCCAACCCTAGACTTTTGACATCGTTCACAAGCTTAATTTCTGGCTCAATAATGAACAAGACACTCAGGCCGTTCGGTTTTCACCCGGACAGTCTGGTTTTTGAATGCTTTGTCCGATTATCAAACTCATCCAGATAGGCATAAAATGTCCGATCATCTGACGAGGTTAAGAAACGAAGTAGTTTTACTTTGCTTTAAGTTTTTCGGTTTTTAAAGGTCTTTCCAACACTATTTCCGTTTTTTGAAGGTCCAAAATAAATATTGATACTGGTACCATATATCTCTGTATTTTAACAAATCTTACGCATTTATAGAGGCAAACATTTTTTATTAGGATTTTCATGTAATTAAAAAACAAAATGAATAAAAATTGTGAAAAGTAAAAGAATTAAAAAATTTACAAGTCAAAATATGTACATTAAACTCAAATATTAAGACAAATATTTTGTAGTCAAAATAAAGCTTAGAAAATAAGTTATGTTTTTTTTCATAATTTTTTTAATAAATAATAATAAAGCTTAAAATTAAAATTAATTGAACATAAAATTAAAATGAAAATTATTTTTTTGTTGGCTATTTGTTATTTTATATGCGAAATTTGTTATATTTTCTTCTGTAGAAGTTTTTACTTAATGAGATGAATGATGTTGTTTTTTCGAAACCAAATCCACAATGTCGGGCTCTATATTCGAAATTTTTATCCTCAGGTCTGCTTCTACACTAAGCTTGTTTCTATACTTTGATTTTATATATAATAGTACCGAAAAAGTCTGTTCACACAAATAAGTTGTGCACAACTGAATCAAGTTTTGGACAGCCTTATTTGCAAGTGCAGGGTAATCGGAGTAACCAAAAGTTAGTTAGTTAAATTTTATTGAACTTAAGTTTCAAAGCCGTATCGCAAGAGATATCGACGAGCATATCTTGCTGTAATGTCGATAATTTCTTAGCATTACCAACATCTGTGTTGAATGGATCCCTGATCCAGTCGTTGCCAGAATCAGGACAGGGAAAATATTTTCGGAAGCTGCTTGTTAAAGTCATTAAATGTTCGACAAACAGGAGCCGCGTTTCATTGTCAAGCTCTTTATTAGAAATTTCTATAAAATCTCTGAGTGTTGGAAAAGACTCATATACACACTTTTGAATGCGTTTTGACCATAATTCGATTTTTTTATAATCGCTTCTATTTTATCTTCAACTTTAAATTTATTTACAGCTGCACCTTGTAGGCAGCTTGATGGAGGTTGATGGTCCCTCATCTGAATCGCTTTCACCTACATCTTGTTTGAGTATATATCCTGTTTTTAGCCAACGATCCATTTTAAGACTCAAATTCTGAATTAAAGTATAACTACAAAAATATAAATGACGAATAGCGTTTTTAAAATATATAATACAAAATAGAGTTGGGTCAAATACTTTTTAAAAGGATTTAATATGATGTATGTAACAGCTGCAGCCAGGAAAATTGAACTCGTAGCTGGGAGAAGTAATCGGAAATTAATCACAACTGAAGACACCACACGTACGTGTATGTAACACACAGCACACAGAAATGAAATAAAAATATATTTCTTAAATTGAAACGCGGAAAAATTGTACTATTCCAAAACTAAAAATTTGAAAATCGAGTTAGATGCTGGGCATCTTGGGTTTGAACAAAAGTAAATGCACACTTTGTTTTTTAAAAATATAGTATATGCAATCATTTAAAAACTCATGGCCATGTAGAATTTTTTTGTAAATGAATTATTTGAATAAAGCGGTCAGTTTGATGATATAAAATTATTGATGTCAAAATTGTTTCGCGGACCCCTGGAATGGCCCAGGGGTCCGCGGACCACAGTTTAAGAATCGCTGATCTACATGAATGTCTTTAAAATACTGTATATGTATAAATTATACTAAAAGAAAAATTAAGTTAAATACTAAATATACATACAATCATTTTATGTATTTATTAGTTTTATTTGAGTTGAATAAAATTATTTTACTTATGTATATGAAAAATTGGTTTATGGATTTATGTTAATAATGCTCCAGTTTCGTAAATTATCTTTTTTAAATAAATATATAGTATATAGTATATATTTTTCTAATAAAATTTTCTATGAGATAGGAGGGCTAACATTTTGTCACCCATATAATTAATTTTAGATATAGGGCTTCAAATTTAAAATTTGTTTAAAAAAATAGAGAAAAGGAGATTTTTTAAATAATTTCGGTCACAACAGCCATATTGAAGATATCATTGGCACGTATTATACATTATAATTTTTGTCTGGCTTTCTTCTAGAACATCGATTCTTAAACTATGGTCCGCGGACCCCTTGTGGGTCCGCGCAGAGAAATAGAACAAAATCTTCTTCTTCTTCTTTTCCCTGTTCTGATTCTGGCAACGACTGGATCAGGGATCCCTTCGACTTTAGTATTGCTAAGCAATTATCGATATTAGAGCAAGATATACTCGTGGCTATCCCTTGCTATTGAAACTAAAGTTCAATAAAATTGAACTTACTAACTTTTAGTTACTCCTAAAATCCGATTACTCTGCACTTGCAAATAAGGGCATCCAAAACTTGATGCCGTTTTGTACGAAGTAAGGAGTGCATTAAAAAATAAATATATCTCAATAACCACAGATTCAATTTTCAAAAAGATTATATTTTTTTAATGCAAATTTAATTCAAATGCAGAAAATAATATTAAAAAAAGAAATATTAATTTTGAAGCGTAAAATTTTTTACTTTCTCTGGGACACCTCTTATTAGTGCTTTGCTGGTATTTTTTTGGATTTTTTGGCCTGACGCGCACCACTTGCTTACATGTAACTTTTGTTGCCGTTAATTTCCTCTTCACTAGAACCTAATATCTCTCGATTGGCAGGAGTTGGTGGATTGGGTGGGTTCGCTTCTCTAGGAACAAAAGTAATGTTATTTTACTGGTACCACTCAAGTGCCGCTTTACTGTAGCATTCCATGATGAAGATTTCGATGTTCATTGTGCCTCTGGTAACGAAATTTTGGCTTCTTTTACCACAACTGTAAATTGCTCACCAAACAAGAAATTTTCTGGGAAATTTTTTATTTATTTTGTGTTTTAAATTTTTTGGGACATGTCCACTAGCGTTGGCAAAATAAAATTCTTGGTCAGGAAACTGAAAAATGTCGGAAAGGACGAACGTTTCGACATCCATAATGCCACATTCGAATTTGGACACAAAATCTTTTCTCAGTTTTTGAGCTCGTGTTATTGCTTCGAAATTGTTTTCAGCATTCCGATCTGGCACTTTCTGAACTTTGTAGGTCTTCAGCCTAGCCTCCCCTTTCATTTTTCGCTCAAATGATACAGAGAAATCTGCTACCTGAGCGATTTTTTTTTCCTGAAAGGTTTGGAGTTTTCTTCAGCATGGTTACGACCTTCTTTGCGTTATTACGGTCACCACAACCTTTTTTCCAGAGCGTTTCTTGCTTTTTATTCATGCTAACGTCTGTTTTAAAAATTTTCATTACCCAAGATACCGAATTTATGTTAACTTTAGCATCCCTTGCAATCCTCTTGATAATGCAGGTTATTTAAAAAAATTTTTAATTTTTTTTCACGCATTTCTATTTTGCTGCTCATGTCTTCGCAAAGTAATAGATGAGAATGCAAAGTGATATGAAATAGTATTTGACATGATTTTCTAAGCTAAACTGATCAAAATAATTTAATTTTTTTTATGAAAGAAGTTATAAGCAAAAACGTTTGCACATATTTCTTATGACGCACTCCTTATTTGTGTAAACAGGCTTTTTGGTACTATTATATACATATAACATCAAATTTTAGAAACCAGCTTAATGTAGAAGCAGACCTGAGAATAAAACTTCCGAATATAGAGCCCGACATTGTGGATTTGGTTTCAAGAAAACAACATCATCCATCTCATTAAGTAAAAACTTTTACAGAAGAAAATATAACAAATTTCGCTTATAAAATGACTAATAATCACCAAAAAAATAATTTTCATTTCGAGCTTTATTATTATTATATTATTTATTACAAAAGATATAAAAAAAACAAATTGTTTTCTATGCTTTATTTTGACCAAGAAATATTTGTCTGAGTTTAATGTACATATTTTGACTTGGAACTTTTTTAATTCTGTTACATTGCCCCAATTTTTATTCATTTTGTATTTTTATTACATGAAAATCCTAATAAAAAATGTTTGCCTCTATAAATGCGCACGATTGGTTAAAATGCAGAGAGATATATGGTATAAGTATCAATATTTATTCTAAAGTAGTGTCTGCATGCTTTTGAACTTCTGGATCTTCAAAAACTGGACATACATAGTGTTGAAAAGACCTTTAAAATAAGACCGGAAAAATTAAAGCAAAAAAAAAATTCTTTGTTCCTTAATCTCGTCAGATAACCGGACATTTTATGTCTGGTTGAGTTTGACATCGGTTGACAAGCCTGAGTGTCTTTGTCATTATTGAGTCAGAAATTAAGCTTAGAATGACGTCAAATGTTTAGAGTTGGGATGGGGTCCGCACAAAGAAATTTAACTCGATAAGGGGTCCGCGGACTACATAAGTTTAAGAATCCCTGTTCTAGAACATACAAAAATTTAAAATTGATTGGCTGACATGTAAAGTTTTTACAAGCATTTATGTGAAGTATGTGCTCTCAACAATGCAATTTATTGAATTTTACCATTTATAAGGAAAATTGGGGCCAATCGAAAAAAACCATTACGATATTCGGATTCCACGGAAAATTTTACTATAGAAAATGTTATCGCCATTCTTTGTGGTGAAAGTTTTCGTAAATTTGTAGAGAAAAGTTATTTTTTCATTTTCACTGGTAAATAACGAGATTTATTTATCATTCCAAATAAATTTCTAGGGCAATCTTTGCATAACGGCTTTATTCTGATTTCAAACCAAGTTAATTCATAGACGGTACCTGGAGACCGACCACTGTACGGTTTTTCGTTTTGAGATTGAAAAAATCGAAAAAATATGGAATTTGTTGAAAAAAGTTGACTTATATTGAATAAGTTGAAATATTTAAACAACATTGAAAAGAGTTGAAAAGCCAAAAATAAAAATTAGGAAAGTTGTAAGAGGTTGAAAAACGTTAATAAAGGTTAAAAAAGTAGTATGGGTTGAAAAGGCGAAAAATGTTGAAAAAGTCGGAAAAAAATGGAACAGAAAAAAGTTGAGAGAAGTTGAAGCGTAAAAGTGAAAAGTGTTGAAAAAGTTGAAAGAGGTTGAAAATCTCCAAAATGTTGAAAATCTCGAAAAAAGTTGAACGATGTTGAAAAAGTCAAGAAAAGTTATATGAAGTTGACAAAGTCGGAAAAATATGGAAAAAGTTGACAAAAATTAAAAGAATTTGTAAAATGTTGGAACAGTTGAAAGAAGCTGAATAACTCAAAAAAAATTTCAAGAGGTTGAAAAAGTCGAAAGAAGCTGAATGACGTTCAAAAAGTCGGAAAAATATGGAAAATGTTGAAAAAAGTTGAAAGAGGTTGAAAAATGTTGAAACAGTTAATAAAAGTTTTATAATCCGAAAAAAGTTGATTGAGGTTAAAAAATTCGAAAAAAGGTGAATAAGGTTGACAAAGGCGGAAAATGTTGAAAAAAGTTGAAAGAGGTTAAAAAATGTTGAAACGGTTGAAAAAAGTTGAATAAATCTAAAAAAGTTGAATGAAGTTCAAAAAGTCGGAAAAATATGGAAAATGTTGAAAAAAGTTGAAAGAGGTTGAAAAATGTTGAAACAGTTGAAAAAATTAAATGAGATTGAAAAAAGTTGAAAGAGTTTAAAAAACTCGAAAAAAGTTGAGATATCTCAAAAAAAATTTGATGAGGTTGAAAAAGTCCAAAAAATTGAATGAGGTTGAATAAAGTTGAAAGTGGTAGAAAAACTCGAAAAAATTTGAATATCTCTAAAAAAATTTAATGAGGTCGAAAAAAGTTGATAGAGTCTGACAGAGTCGGAAAAATATGGAAAGTGTTGAAAACAGTTGAAAGAGGTTGAAAAATGTTGAAACGGTTGAAAAAAGTTGAATAACTCTAGAAAAGTTGAATGACGTTCAAAAAGTAGGAAAAATATGGAAAATGTTGAAAAAGTTGAAAGAGGTTGAAAAATGTTGAAACAGTTGAAAAAAGTTGAATAATTCCAAAAAAGTTGAATGAGGATCAAAAAGTCGAAGAAAGTTGAATAAGGTTGAAAAATGTTGAAACAGTTGAAAAAATTAAATGAGATTGAAAAAATTTGAAAGAGTTTAAAAAACTCGAAAAAAGTTGAAATATCTGAAAAAAAATTTGATGAGGTTGAAAAAGTTGAATATGGTTGAAAAAGTCCAAAAAATTGAATGAGGTTGAATAAAGTTGAAAGTGGTTGAAAAACTCGAAAAAAGTTGAATGTCTCTAAAAAAATTTAATGAGGTCGAAAAATGTTGAATGAGTCTGACAGAGTCGGAAAAATATGGAAAATGTTGAAAAGAGTTGAAAGAGGTTGAAAAATGTTGAAACGGTTGAAAAAGTTGAATAACTCAAGAGAAGTTGAATGAGGTTCAAAAAGTCAAAAAAGTTGAATAAGGTTGACAAAGTCGGAAAATGTTGAAAGAGGTTGAAAAATGTTGAAACAAATGAAAGAAGTTGAATAACTCTAAATAAGTTGAATGACGTTCAAAAAGTCGGAAAAATATGGAAAATGTTGAAAAAAGTTGAAAGAGGTTGAAACAGTTGAAAAAAGTTGATTATTTCGAAAAAAGTTGAATGAGGTTAAAAAAGTCGAAAAAAGGTTAATAAGGGTAACAAAGGTGGAAAAGTTGAAAGAGGTTGAAAAATGTTGAAACGGTTGAAAAAAGTTGAATAACTCTAAAAAAGGTGAATGAGTTTCAATAAGTCAAAAAAGTTGAATAAGGTTGACAAAGTCGGAAAATGTTGAAAAAACTTGAAAGAGGTTGAAAAATGTTGAAACAAATGAAAGAAGTTGAATCATTCTAAAAAGTTGAATGACGTTCAAAAAGTCGAAGAAAGTTGAATATGGTTGAAAAAGTCGAAAAAATTGAATGAGGTTGAATAAAGTTGAAAGAGGTTGAAAATCTCGAAAAAAGTTGAATATCTCTAAAAAAATTGAATGAGGTCGAAAAAAGTTTGACAAAGTCGGAAAAATATGGAAAATGTTGAAAGAGGTTAAAAAAAGTTGAACCAGTCGAAAAATATTTAAATAAATCACAAAATGGCACACTTGCAACATTTTGTTATAGTAGGAAGTACCACGCCCACAGAAGCAATCCCGTCGAAATCCATTTAATTTCAGAGTTTTTACTAACCGACATCTCTATACCAAATTTTAAGAAGATAACTCTCATAGCATACTAAATATAACACAAAACGTGTTTTGCTTGTATGGGAGGTGCCACGCCCACTGATTCAATCCCGTCGAAATCCAATTAATTTTAAAGCTTATAGTAACCGACATCTCTATACCAAATTTCATTAGGATTACTCTTATAGTTCACCAAATATTTAGTGGAGCGCCTGGAGCGTCAAAATCATAGAAACCTCAGACTTCCGTTACAGTGGATGAAAAAAAAAAAGATTGGAATGTTTAGCTAATAACATAAATAAAAAAGTTTACCTATTGAAAATTTGTGCTTTTGATTTTAAAATAAAAAAATGGATAATTATAATAATTCAAATAGTGTGAGGCATATTATTCTGTAAAATGATGTTGTATATGAAAATTAAGTTGAGGTATATTTTTATATATGCATAATAAGTGGGTAAATCTAGTAATTCAAGGAAAATCGAAAAAAAAGGTAACATTTAAAATAAAATTTTTGTATATTAAGGCATTTTACATAATTGATCTATATCAAATATTCTCTTCCACTTCAGTCATTTTAATGGTAGGTAAAGTATTAAGGCAGCTATTTCCGTTACACTGTAAACATGCTATACTACAATATAAACCACTCTTCCGACATCCACAAGCAGCTCCACACCCCTTTTTGCATTGCAAAATAACATTTGCAGTAGATTATCCGGTGCTGGTAATTGGTTCATGGTTATTGGGATGAACATGTTATTGAGATACTTCCACCCCCAATCTCCAATATTTATGTCGTTTCCTAACCATATCTGGATTTGCAGGTACACTCTTTTCAGGTGTTCAATTGCGGCATCAGTTGTAGGTGGTAATGATGACAGAATAACACTTGTATTTTTGGTTGTAGCTTTAATGAAAAAATTGAATCTCAATGTATTCAAGTCTTTGATTTTTGCCGGAGCTCCATATAAAGCCAAAATACATGCTACACCTGCTTGAAATATATTATTGAAGTCTTCATTTATGTTTTTAAATATTTTTGCTAATTCATGCAAATCATGACGTTTTTCAAAATTTTTGGCATACTTAATTTTTCCTTTATTGAAAAATGCCGAAGTAGTGTCACATCCCGTTAAGGAATGTAAAAAAAGAATATGTTCTTTACATTTTGGTAAAGATTTCTCTAAACTCTTCGAAGAAAATATTTTTTGTTCGACCTTGCCTCGGGATGGTTTTAGAAAATATATTTCACGACTCTCATCCGCTAAAGCCGTTAATATAACCAATACGTCAATATCTTCTGAAACTATTACAACATTTTTTGTTTCCAAATTAATTGCTGTATCAACAATTAATTTATCTGCATCCAAATTTAGGCGAAATGACAATGTCATCGTAATAGCGGTCTACAAGTCGTTTTTTAATAGTCTTTTCATCCGGGATATGCTCTGTAGTTATAACATTTTTTAACTCTTGCATGGTGAATTAGCAGTCGTCATTCTCTTCTATGTATTTAGATATTTGCTCCATTGCAGTATCGATCATCACAATTCTTGGACTAATTTTCTTTTCAACGTTAATCAGGTGCATAGAATTTTTAATCGAATTATAACAATCTACATGATATTTTGCTTCGAGTGCCTGTAAATCTGTTATGCTAGCAATTCTTTTATGGATTTCGCGATAATAGTCATTTTTCAGTTTGCAGGTGAGGTAACAATCCATCCTGTCGTTCGCTCGATGCAGCTCTCAAAGTGGTTATTCCTATGCTTATTTTTATAATTTCACCTAAATCTGAGTTCATTTCGGATGATGAACCTAATTTTTCACATAGTATGCAACTATGCTCATCAGCCATGATACTGGTACATGGTTCATCCATTTTTTTAAAACTGTAATAAAAATAAAGTAACAAAATTAATTGCGTTTTATTCATTTTTATAATTTTTTATTTAACTTTAATTTACATTCAATCATTTGCTAATTATTCAATTCTTTATCTACTAATTCATTGCAGTTTTTAAATCAAATTACCTTTTTACACGAAAAAATGAAAAGTCTTGAGCAGAAGTTCAACAGTAAAAAATAGTCTCCAATAAAACTGCCGTTATTAACATATAGCAAATTTTCAAATCACACAATTTTCACTTTTAAATACACAACATATACAGGACACGTGTCATTTATAACTAAACTATCCAGAAAACGTCCGTTTAGTTGTACGTTACAGCTGCTGTCCCTTCAACCTTCCCCCTCTTCTTCTCGTTCACGTTTTACTACCTGTCCAAGGTCTCTACGACGCTTCATAAACATAGGTATCTCTAAAAGATGATATTCTATACCTATTCGAGACAAATTCTACGTGTACATAAAAAAAAATGCTATCTGAAATTAAATTATATGCTGGAATATTAATTTTTTATCTTTTTTCAATTAAAAAGTGAAAAAATTGAAAGCACAAAAAAATTTTTGGTAAACTTTGCAAGATATAGTATAAGAAAGAAAATGCCACCTCAACCAAAAAAATTCATTCACTGTAGCAATTTTCCGAGGTCAAAACCCCCAGGCGCTCCACTAATTACGCAAAACGTTTTTTGCTTGAATGGGAGGTGCCACGCCCACTAAAAAAATCATGTCGAACTCCATATAATTTCAAAGCTTATAGTAACCGACATCTCTATACAAAATTTTATTACGATTACTCTTATAGTTCACCAAATATTACACAAAACGTTTTTTGCTTGTATGGGAGGTACCACGCCCACTGGTACTATTGCACCCATTTTTGGTTAAAAAATACCTTATAGCTAGTATACCTACCACACTAAATTTCATATCGACTGCATTAATTGTTCTCCTATTATAACGTTTATAAATATTGTGGGCTGTGCCACGCCTTTCAACGAGTTTTGCCAGTATAGTGACATAGCATGTTATGATGACTGCTTTTAGAGGTATTATCTATAAAATTTTTATGAAAATCGTCAGTGTCGTTTTTGAGTAATATTGAATCAAAATTTTCAGTTATTGAAAAGTGCCACGCCCACTTTTCCAATTCCGCCCACTTTTGGCAAAATTTAAAAAATTTATGATGTACATGGTGTACCAAATTTTAATAAAATATCTTGAATGGTTTTTGAGATATGACGTTATGAAAATTAAAGTTAAAAAACAGCCCAATCCTAATTTTGTTCTTATATGTACCTAACCCCCAAGTTTCATCAAAATCGCTTCACCCGTTTATGTATTAATAAATATATATATATAAATATATAAATACATACAATTATTGCTCGTTTAATAGTTAGTTGAAAAAGTTGAAATATTTAAAAAACATTGAAATGATTTGAAAAGCCAAAAATAAAAATTAGGAAAGTTGTAAGAGGTTGAAAAATGTCAATAAAGGTTAAAAAAGTAGTATGGGTTGAAAAGGCGAAAAATTTTGGAAAAGTCGGAAAAAAATGGAACAGAAAAAAGTTGAGAGAAGTTGAAGCGTAAAAGTGAAAAGTGTTGAAAAAGTTGAAAGAGGTTGAAAATCTCCAAAAAGTTGGAAATCTTGAAAAAAGTTGAACGATGTTGAAAAAGTCAAGAAAAGTTAAATGAAGTTGACAATGTCGGAAAAATATGGAAAATGTTGACAAAAATTAAAAGAAGTTGTAAAATGTTGAAGCAGTTGAAAGAAGCTGAATTACTCAAAAAAAGTTGAAATAGGTTGAAAAAGTCGAAAGAAGCTGAATGACGTTCAAAAAGTCGGAAAAATATGGAAAATGTTGAAAAAAGTTGAAAGAGGTTGAAAAATGTTGAAATAGTTGAAAGAAGTTTGAATAATTCGAAAAAAGTTGAATGACGTTCAAAAAGTCGAAGAAAGTTGAATATGGTTGAAAACGTCGAAAAAATTGAATGAGGTTGAATAAAGTTGAAAGAGGTTGAAAATCTCGACAAAAGTTGAATATCTCTAAAAAATTGAATGAGGTCGAAAAAAGTGGAATGAGTTTGAAAAATGTTGAAACAAATGAAAGAAAATGAATCATTCTAAAAAAGTTGAATGACGTTCTAAAAGTCGAAGAAAGTTGAATATGGTTGAAAAAGTCGAAAAAATTGAGTGAGGTTGAATTAAGTTGAAAGAGGTTGAAAAATGTTGAAACAAATGAAAGAAGTTAAATCATTCTAAAAAAGTTGAATGACGTTCTAAAAGTCGAAGAAAGTTGAATATGGTTGAAAAAGTCGGAAAATGTTGAAAAAAGTTGAAAAAGGCTGAAAAATGTTGAAACAGTTAAAAAAAGTTGTATAATTCGAAAAAAGTTGAATGAGGTTAAAAGAGTCGAAAAAAGGTGAATAAGGTTGACAAAGGCGCTCAAATGTTGAAAAAAGTTGAAAAAGGTTAAAAAATGTTGAAACGGTTGAAAAAAGTTGAATAACTCTAAAAAAGTTGAATGACGTTCAAAAAGTCGGAAAAATATGGAAAATGTTGAAAAAAGTTGAAAGAGGTTGACAAATGTTGAAACAGTTGAAAGAAGTTGAATAACTCTGAAAAAGTTGAATGACGTTCAAAAAGTCGGAAAAATATGGAAAATGTTGAAAAAAGTTGAAAGAGGTTGAAAAATGTTGAAACAGTTGAAAGAAGTTGAATAACTCTGAAAAAGTTGAATGACGTTCAAAAAGTCGGAAAAATATGGAAAATGTTGAAAAAAGTTGAAAGAGGTTGAAAAATGTTGAAATAGTTGAAAGAAGTTTGAATAATTCGAAAAAAGTTGAATGACGTTCAAAAAGTCGAAGAAAGTTGAATATGGTTGAAAACGTCGAAAAAATTGAATGAGGTTGAATAAAGTTGAAAGAGGTTGAAAATCTCGACAAAAGTTGAATATCTCTAAAAAATTGAATGAGGTCGAAAAAAGTGGAATGAGTTTGAAAAATGTTGAAACAAATGAAAGAAAATGAATCATTCTAAAAAAGTTGAATGACGTTCTAAAAGTCGAAGAAAGTTGAATATGGTTGAAAAAGTCGAAAAAATTGAGTGAGGTTGAATTAAGTTGAAAGAGGTTGAAAAATGTTGAAACAAATGAAAGAAGTTAAATCATTCTAAAAAAGTTGAATGACGTTCTAAAAGTCGAAGAAAGTTGAATATGGTTGAAAAAGTCGGAAAATGTTGAAAAAAGTTGAAAGAGGTTGAAAAATGTTGAAACAAATGAAAGAAGTTGAATCATTCTAAAAAAGTTGAATGACGTTCTAAAAGTCGAAGAAAGTTGAATATGGTTGAAAAAGTCGAAAAAATTTAATGAGGTTGAATAAAGTTGAAAGAGGTTGAAAATCTCGACAAAAGTTGAATATCTCTAAAAAATTGAATGAGGTCGAAAAAAGTTGAATGAGTTTGACAAAGTCGGAAAAATATGGAAAATGTTAAAAGAGGTTTAAAAAAGTTGAACCAGTCGAAAAATATTTAAATAAATCACAAAATGACCCACCTGCATCATTTTTTTATAGTAGAAAGTACCACGCCCACTGATGCAATACCGTCGAAGTCCATTTAATTTCAGAGTTTTTACTAACCAACATCTCTATACCAAATTTTAAAAAGATAACTCTGATAGCACACTAAATATAACACATAAAGTGTTTTGCTTGTATGGGAGGTGGCACGCCCACTGGTACTATTGCACATATTTTTGGTTAAAAAATACCTTATAGCAAGTATACCTACCATACTAAATTTCATATCGACTGCATTGTTAGTTCTCCTATTATAACGTTTATAAATATTGTGGGCTGTGCCACGCCTTTCAACGAGTTTTGCCAGTATAGTGACATAGCATGTTATGATGACTGCTTTTAGTGGTATTATCCATAAAATTTTTATGAAAATAGTCAGTGCCGTTTTTGAGTAATATTGAATTAAAATTTTCAATTTGTGCCACGCCCCTCCAGGAGCTTTCTACAAAGGTTCAACATGTTTCTCGTATTTCTCCCTTAATTTCTGTTGTAGGTACACTTAGTTTTTTTATTACTTTTAAAATTTCATTTTTTTATATAAGTATAATTCAAGAGAAAAAATTAACGGGAAAAATTAACAGTTATTTTGTTGTTTGGCTTTGATTTGAATCTGCCAATAACGCATGGTAATTTTTTGGCTCATCTGAATAGGTTCAGTAGCAAAAGTTTTGATTGGTGTAAAAATTCGTAGACAAATCGATGCAGTTTTTTTGAATTTCACATTTGCAATTAATTATCTTCATTAACTTAAAAAATTGTTCGCGGCAAACTTCTGACGGAAGTAGAAAAAGGAAAAATTTAAGTGTTTCGCCAATCCGGCCTAAATCTTCGTCATTGACCGAAGCCAAATTGTTGTTAGCAATTAGCTGCGCAATAAACTTGGCTACGGGAAAAATAAGAAAAGAAGGATATATAAAACC
The DNA here is from genome assembly GCA_963662105.1 of Meiosimyza platycephala. NCBI lineage: Eukaryota > Metazoa > Arthropoda > Insecta > Diptera > Lauxaniidae > Meiosimyza > Meiosimyza platycephala. Next base: position 44,793,338 of record OY759211.1, read on the forward strand.
GCTACAGAAAAGGATAGGTAGGCCATCATCAGAACTGCGTGTAATTCCCGCGACTCAACCTCGAACATTAAAGAAAAGACGGTCATAGAGACTAATTCATTAACCCCAAATCGTGTTTTTCGTAGAGATAAATATTTAAAGAGACTAAAACTAAGAAAAAAACACTAAAAAAATCGGATCGGAACAATCAAAAGATGAATTTTGAAGTGAAAGACTGAGACTATCAGATGCTGCTAAAATTTTTGTTATGAAAAATCAATTCGAGGTGTAACATAACCTCTAAAATAGCAAAAAAACAGTGATTTTTGCAGTTTTAGGTTAAGATATCTCAAAAACCATAGGTCTGAGCTCGGATTTGAACTTAGCGTGCCAAAAGACTTCGGAAAAGTATGGTCTGGTGTCAGGGTTAGAAATCTTGAAGTAGATGGATTTGAATAGAAAATTTTCTGCTTTTTCTCTATTTTTTCTTGCGTTTTTCAAGCTATTTTCACATAATATAGGCTTGAATGCAATACTATTATTCAATTCTTACACCAATATATATAAACTAGAGGACTGCATACTGAGAAACAGCAGAAAATAGAAATTTCTTCGAGATATGAACGCCTGCACGTGAAATTGTGATTTTTCTCCATATCTTTTCTTCGGATTTCTGCTTATCTTCCATGAAAATACAGGTGAAAAAAATTCTAAAAGTATAATTTTTATAGTTTTTTATATGCTTTACAAGGTTGCAATCTTGAAATCAAAAAAAAAATGTTCAGTCACAGTTATCGGCCATTTTTTGACAAAATTATCCATTTTTTCTGCTATTTTGGCGAAAAAACCTTCTAAAAACGAAACAAATACCGTATAAAAAGAAAAAAAATGATTGCATCTTGTTCAGCGAGCCCAAAAGATTAAGAAACTGCTTCAGTGGAAAATTTTATATATATACGGTCGGTTGCTCACAGCAGGGCCGTCTTTAAGCATAGGCTGTATAGGCTGCAGCCTAGGGGCCCGCGCCACAAGGGGGCCCGCGCCATAAGAAAACCTATTCTAACATTTTAAGTTTCGAGGTGATTATAAAAAACGCCATCGATTTGTCGCAAACTGCTTCAATACCTCAGGCGTGTACAAGCATCTTAAATGGATATTGTTTTGCATACGCTGTCACTCCTGGTACCGTTCTCTCTTTTGACTTGCTCCCATTCGCCACTTCTTATTAAACCAAACTTTTTGTATGTAATTTTCTATTTGAAGAATAAATATTTAATCAAGAAGTGTCTCTCGGATCTGGTATCGGGGATATAGCCATCGGAAGTTGCGGATAATGCTTTTGTTAAAATCATATGTCATAAAAAAGATAATTTAGTTGGTCAGAATTTCAGAAAAATCGTCATATCATATCAAATTTTAAAGTTTTATACACCATTATCGATGGACAATAAGTTATCTTTCTTATGACACCCATATTTTTACATTTTTACAGGGGCTCCCGACTTATAATGACTTTAACAAAAGCAAATTCCGATGGCTATAGCTTTGAAACCATATCCGAGCGACAGCTTATTTCATTTTTTTTTACTTGTGACCCCCTACTACCACGAAAACAAAAACTCGGCAATAGATGCTGAAGTAAACCTGTTCCACAGAATTCTTTATCTTTTAAAAATGGAATGGAAATAAAATTTTTCAAACTCCTTTTTTGAATTTCAATTTTTCAATTCCAAATTTTGATTTCATTTGTAAAAAGAGTTTGATTCCAAAATTGTAGCTATATTAGCAATTTTTGCTCTTTTGTAATTTTAATATTTCTTAAACAATTTTTCTTGAAAACTGCATTTAAAAGTTAATTAGTCTGTGATTTGTGATTTAAAGAGCATTAATGTTTTTTATGAAGAAAACTTTTACTAGTATAAGGTTTCCAAAACAGACATGAAATCATTTATTTTGACGCGTTATCATATTTAATGGAGGGTATGGAAAAACGGATATGCTGAATCCTTATAGCTCACTACGCGCTAACGTTTACGATCACTCACGCTAGTGTTATATTTTTTACCAAAACTCCTGTACTACACTTCAAATATATGGTCATAGATGTCACTGCAGGCAAAAAATTATTTGTATTTCGTCTATATAGCTGGAATGAACTATTGGATTTCAATAAAGTTTTGATACCACCAAACGAAAGAGTGTATTTGCTTAGGCATGCTCTTTTACTTTGGTATCCCATTTTTTTTTTAATTATAGAAAATTGGGACCACTTCAGCATTATTTTCTTCTTAGCGATTAATATTTCTGAAAATTTAAATCTGACCAGAGATTGACTGACTGAGATTGACAGTTGTTGTGGGCTGTCTCCAATTACAATTTCAGAGATAACAGCACTTCCGAGTTGTTTTTTAAATTTTTGACCGTTATCTTATAAAGAAAAAAATCTAATTTTCTTAATTTTTTACGCAAAATCCAAAAAATTAAAATTTTGCAACTCTGATAGTAACCCCAGGAGCATTTTAATTTTTTTTTTTTTAAATGAGGATATATTCAAATATGAATAAATTTTCGAATTTCGAGCGTTTCCGAAGAATTATTGAAATTGACCATATTTTTAACATGTTTTAAGAAATTTGTTTGCTTTAACTGTCTAAGTTTCCATTTCATTTTAAAAGTAAGTCACTGTTTTGCGTGAGTACTGTGCGTGTGATTTAAAAAAAAGACGGATTGGGTCGATAAAATAGAACTGTTGGTCTTTTTTTTTTTTGTGGGTGGTGGTGTGAAGAATGTAGCTATGGACGTCTGCCTTTTATATTTTCCTCTTTAATACACAGGTTATAGTAAAAGTAGTAGATAAGAATTCGTATTAAACCTCTTTTTTTTGCAAGGTATTTAATAAAAATCTCCATAGGGGGGCCCGCACCATATGTTCAGCCTAGGGGCCCGCACACACATAGGGACAGCGCTGGCTCACAGCCTCAAAAAATTACATTTTTTTAACTTATTTTTTCTCAAAAATGTCCGACCTGGGAGTGTAACGGGTTAATATTTTTTTTATCTAAATATGAGAAAATGGTCACAACACAAAATAAGGTAAAAAAATCGTGAGCACCGAAAATCCGACCACTTTCGATTTTTTTGGGTCAGTCTAATGTATATTAACAATGAACTAACTCTTTAAAGGTATTTCATTGTCTTATATGTTCAATTATACCCTATAAATAATAAATCAAAAAGTGCAAAGCTTCGACTTTTGAGGACGGTGCAAATTTGTACATTTTTTATTTTTTTTTTTAACTATATCTCAAAAGCTATACATTTTTAATATCAACACATCTTACTACTTTTTGTAGAGAATCAGATTTCCTATCGAAATGGTACTATGTAAAGTCAAAAAGCTTTTTTTTTAATAAGTTAAGTCAAAAAGACTATTAAAAAAAAACCGAAAATTTTTAATTTGTTGTCCTTACTTAAATTTTTGTTCATAACTTTTTTCTGAGTGGATTTAGGTATAGTCATTGATCTACAAAAGAATTTTTGATGAAAATTGGCTGAGATACGGTCGTTCAAAGTTAGTTACTTTTGTATGATTTTATCAATTTTTACCTTTGTTTAGTTTTAATTTTTGCACACAAAAATAATGTTTATTCGATAAAATATAATTAATAGATTGAAAATAACTTTTTTTATTGAACAAACATAATTTTTGTGTGTAAAAATTAAAACTAAAAAAATTTAATTCATCCCATGTCGTCTACTATTGAACGCAGATGAATGCGACTGGGTACATATGAATGTATATTTAAAAAGTAAGTTTCAATAAAAAAAATTTTTGGTGCCAAGCATTTCTGTGAAGTTGGCCTGGGCCGTATCTAGGGGGGCGATGGTAGGGGATAAAACCCAACCCCCCCCCCGAAATTTTTTGACGGACATTATATAGAAACGATTTTGCAAAGGATAGACACTACTTAAAATTAACTTTGAGAGGAATACACCATACAAAAGCGATTTTTTCTCAGACGAACAGACACTATATGAAATCGATTTTATGAAAAAAAGTCTGAAAATAACGTCATCAGATTTTGAAAATGATTTTTGATCAGCTGTTAGCTTATCTTTATGTTTTAGAGCCGTCAGTAAGTGGTATAAGCAGATTTAGCTTGAAAAATTAAAATTTTTACTGTTATAAGCAGGGCAACATAACATATTTACGAAAAATCTACGAAATATTTATGTGAATATGGACGGAGAGTGGGCAAAATATTGATGATAATATTTACGAAAAAAAAAAAATATATTTGCATTAATTTTTTTTATTAACGCTCAAGAAAGTCATGGAAACGGTTACGATGGATGGGGATATGTTTTCTCAAATTGTCAAACAAAAATTTTCTTCAGTAATCTTCCAAGGATCTTTTATGCGCAGCAAACGTACGTTCAACATCACGCGATGCTAAAGGTACATATTTGAATACTTCAATCTCACGTCGGACTCGTTGGATTCACCCATTTTTGGAATGCCTACAATTACTTTGAATTTGACAAGCCTAGTATTCTGATCGACAACATAATTGAATTTCCTGAGGAATTGGCGGATTGATTCAACAGTTTCCAAAACATCAGTGAGAGATTCACCCTTTGCCTTTGTTTTGCTTTGCAATTACCATTTTTTAGGTAATTGAATTGTCTTTCGGGCTTCGTCAATACATTTTGCTTATTTTTCATCGAGAGTACTCAGCAAAGACTTAATATCTTTGAAATGTCTTGTGAAATAAACAACTGCATAGATCCAGGCATCCCAGCGAGCTGTAATTGGTATTGGAGGTAATGGCCTTTGAGGAAATATCGATTTGAGTAGCTGTCTTCGAGAAGGAGCTTGCAATTATATTACAAAAAAAAGTTCGAAAAAATTGAATCATTGCAATGTCTCGTTTTGTCGTCGTCGAAATATTGAAACGGGAACTGAAGTATTTTCTCAGTACTGAAGTATTATCCCAGCAAAGGGAAGCGACATCAATTGGAATTATTCGTCGATTTGAAGCTTGAATTGTTCTGAACAAGCTCTAAATTTTTAATTAAAATCAGTTTACATGTGTCATTTTTTAGTATGGTCTGATTATGAAAGGTCGCCAATGGAAAATGGTCAGAGATCACTACTCAAGTACTTGACAAATTGATAGTGAGTATGCCTAAGATAAGCAAATTTTTTGTTACGTTTAATTTTTTCTTGCGTTTTTGTGTTACAGTATATATATATGTTACCGGCCAAACTAGTTTTGAGAATAAACTAGTTTTTCCTAGACCAAACTAGTTTAACCGATGCGTGTTAGGATAAACTAGTTTAGCCTAGGACGAACTAGTTTGTCCTGATAAAAAAATTTACCATTTCAGGACAAACTAGTTTGGCCTAGGATTAACTAGTTTTTTCTAAATCAAATGTTTTGAGGGTAATTATGTACTTTTTGACCAATTTTCACAGGGAGTGGGGGTTGCGGGGGTAGTTCACAAGGGGTACTCTCAACATAATTCCGTCGGCTTTGGCCGGTGGTCACCCCTTGAAAAATTGTTATGATACATATGCATATCCAACACCTAGTTTGCTAGCCACAGTAATTTTACGGCCGCATGCCGCCCACTTACCCCATGAAAAAAAAAACGTTTTCGATAGGAAATTTGACGTAAAACACGATTGAGACATTAAAAATTTGATACAGGGTGGGAGCAATTGTTAAAAATTGATTTAAACATTTAAATTGTTTATAATAATATTAATTTGTTAACAATATTTTAAAAAATTATTTTTTTTTTTTAAGTTCATATTTTTAGTTTTACAATGAAATTAATTTCAATTTTATAGTTTTAACACAACCGGAGTTATGAATTTCTGAAAATGAGTCTTTAAGCCAAAAATCGCGAATTTCTCAAAATTTAAGAGAAATAATAGTTTGCCCATTAAAAAAAAAAAACGGCGGGTTGCACTCTGGGAGTGCCGACAGAAGTGAGAACTTAAAATAATATAATTGATATTTGTTTTCATGATGTTTTGTAATGTTTATGGAATAATTTTTTACGAATTGTTTTATTTATCAATAGAAATTACTAAAAATTTTGGGTAAATTACAATATTAATTTATTATACATACATATTATACATAAAATAAGAATTTTTCACTTAAAAAACATTACATTTCAGTATTATTACAGTTACTATACAAAACTAAGTTAAGTGCAAATGACGCAATCGATGTCGGTGGCCTGTCGCGAGTTTATACATTTTTCCACAGCCGCAAATGCTTTCTTACGGAGGTGCACAACGTGCCTAAAGAAGTTCTCACTTTTTTTTGCGGCTGAGGAAAAATGTATAAACTCGCGACAGGCCACCGACATCGGATGCGTCATCACCGACACAGGATGACACTGGATTTTAAAAGCTGAAAACTTGACATTAGCTTTCCTCCATTTATATAAAATCATGTGGCATGCATTTAGATAAATCAGTAGCCAAGACAATAACCATACGTAATCAATTTAAAATAGTCGGTACACTACTAGCCAAAATTGTGGTGACCTAACAATATTTTTAAAATTATGTAGCATGCTTTTAGATCTATGTTGATAGATCAGTAGCCAAGACAGCAACCATACCCAAAAGCACGCAGCAAATATCTAAAATTACCATATACCAACTGATGACGTCATGGTTGTTGTCTTGGCTACTGATCTATCAACATAGATCTAAAAGCATGCTACATAATTTTTAAAATATTGTCATTGTGACGTCATCGATGTCGGTGTCTTGTCGCGAGTTTATACATTTTTCCTCAGCCGCAAATGCTTTCTTACGGAGGTGCACAACGTGCCTAAAGAAGTTCTCACTTCAAAAATACGTTTTCGATAGGCAATTTGACGAAGAATACGATGGTTATATTAAAAATTTGATACAGGCTGGGGGAAATTCTTAAAAATCAATTTAAACAATTTAACTCATTAATGCCCGTAACTATTTTATGGGTATTTTGAACAAAAACACATCATGTTTTAAAAATTAAAAAAAAAACAATTGGAAGGGGTTTTTTGGGGTGGCAACTTAAGTTGACATTGGGCTTAGACTAGGCAAACACTTAGATAAGAAAAACTTATTTAAATTATTTGTTTTATATATTCAAAAGAAAATGTTGAGTAGCACATATGTATTTATTGTAAATTATTTATTTATTTATTGTGAAATGCAGCAAAACACGCATTTTGGTGATGTGGGGCGTTGCATTTTTCACACAAAAACGACGTACTTTTGCCACACTCTTTGCATCTGGAGTATTTTTGGTTACCCCCGGTTTGGTTTTTGGTATTCCGTAGGACTTCAGCAAAAACAAGGCACACTGTCTTCTGAACTCTAGAAGAGTTCCCAATTTCCGGAATAGCAACCACCCCTGCACACAGTTTATATTGACGGCCCATGCGAAAAATGGCCACCATCACTTTTTTGTACGAATTTTTGTTCTTTAGGTCGACAAAAATTGGTCACATAGGTCTACGCCACCCATAAATTTATTGTATGATGTTATGGGTGACGGAATTTTGACCTCAATGCTGCTCTTGTGTTGTCGCGAATACCTTGTCTTGATTGGTTCCAATGGAATGCAATTGGTAAGAACGGTAACAATTTCGTTATCTAACGATCTAACTGCCAAAAGAGTGTTTGTTGCAGAAGTTTCATCAGAACCTCATTCCGTTTTGGAGAATTGCTTTCTATCCGGAAGTTTCATTCGTTTCGATACTCAGTTTTCCCACAAAGTACCCGTTCCGCCAATACCATATCCATATACGCCAATACGTAGCCATATCATGCCAAGTGCCCAATGGCACATAAAGTTGCCATCAATATTCCTCAGCTTATTTCTTGAAATTGTGGTTATAATTCACAAAGTTTCTAATGTCTTTAGAATTATAAACTAATTATCTAATAAAAACTACACAGATTGCATACAATATTGCTACTGCATATTTATTACTTACATTTTTAGCTAGCTGCCTTTGATAAATTTTGTTTTAAAAATGTCCACTGAAATAAAATGCTTATAGCGTCATAAAAATGCGAATAATATACAGAAAACATTGTATAAAGACCCAATATTGAGCATCATTGATCCCGTTATGTTCTCAATTTGTTCTCAGAAAGCATTCAAATGTAACGGTTTCATTGGCAACTTAAGTTGCCAATGGGCACTAATGGGTTAATTGTTTATAACAATATTAATTTGTTAATAATTTTAATATTTTAATATTTTTTTATTAAAGATAATTTTCTTAGCTTTAAAATGACAATAAAATCAATTTTCTATCTTTAACAGAACCGGAGTTATGAATTTTTGAAAGTGAGCTTCCAAGCCAAAAATCACGAAATTCTCTAAATTTTAGTTCGCTCCATTTTGAAAAAAATTTTTTTTTAAAAAATCCTCGAATAAGTATCTCTTCTTTTTCGATGCAGAACCCATAAAAAAATTTCAGCCAAATCAAAAATGCGTCGTCCGAAAAGGGTTCGGTTTGTAAAAGACCGTCCCATATATGAAATAATTTAGTTTTGATTTATTTAGCTAGGATAAAGGATTTTCAAGTTTTTTGTAAACGATTTTTTTAAAAATTTTTGTTGCAAAAAAAATACAACCTTAAAACCAGAAGCATGTATTTTATGAACGGACTGACTGTACATATCGCTCACTTACTTCAAGACTGGTGAAACTCAAAAAACGTATTTTTGTATTACTGATGCAGAAATCAGTGTTGCCAGCGAGGTTTGGCCAAAAGTTACGTTAGTATGCCTAGAAAGTTACATTTTACATCAAAAGTTACGTTAGTATAACTACCTGAAAAGTTACATCAAAAGTTACGTGGCAGTAATTTTTGAATTAAACTATTTAAAATAGTTATTATTCAAGTGACTATATTATTAAGGCGATCTTATGAGAATAGAAGAAATATTTGGGAATAAAATAAAAAATTTATATTTTTGCTGTCTGACTTTCTTATCTTTTTTACTCGTTCTTCATGAATGTGGTGTATTTATTATTCATGACCAAAATAAATATTAAAACTGAAAATAAAGAAATAAAAATTGTATGTAGTTCAAGTAGCAATAATATCTAGTTTATCATATCATCCAAAAATAGTCAATAAAATCTTATAGCAACAATAAACAGAATTATGAAATCAACCTCATCAACAGATATTTTTTAATACATGTTATTGAAATGTATTAAAATATTTGATTAAGTTTTTCAAAGAATTTCAATTCAATGTAATATGTAGAAATCATAAAGAAAAATATATTCACCTCCACGAAAGTAAGTGAGGACTACTTTTAGTTAAAATAAACCCAAACACACTGCGGCATGCGAGGACTAGCATTTGGAGTTCTTAATATGTTATTTTACTGTTAAGTAGTGATAGAGTTGGTTCGAATTTTATGGAATCTTTAATTCTTTCTTTCGTTGACATTAATGCAGATATGGTAGATGTGTGTAAATTATTACGATGAGCAGATTTTATTAATTTTAATTGGCTATAATACTCTCTCCACACAAGCATTTGAAAACGGAAGTACCAGTAACAGAGACACAACTTTTTTTAAATTTGGAAACATAATTCCGTCTGCGATATTTTTAAGTTGAAATACTTTTCGCCAGTAATCTTCAGCAGGAAGGTTTGGTTCCAATCCGTGTTTATCGTATTCCAACAACGCGTGCTCACTCCATTCTTTATATAATTGTTTTTTATTAATTATGTCATTTAATACCGGAAATCTTTATAGTACATCACTCAAATCTTTATTTTCAAATGATTGAGCATTTTTTGGCTCTATAACTGATATAATATCAAATATGGGATCGCTGAGCTTAAATCTGGTCTTAATTTGTGTTATTACTTCGATATAAAAATTTAAAAAACTATTTCGAAAATTTTGAATTTCGATTTTCGGAAAATCTTTTTTTGCAGATAATTCTTGAATAGAATTTTGAGCCCGTAGACCCAAATAGACTTTGTCTAAGTCAAGAAAATACCGCTGTTTTTTAAACTGAATATTGAAAGCTTCAGTGGCTTTGCAATAATTAATTTCCATGTAGTTACTAGCAATAGTACGAATAAGTTTCTCAGTCTCTGGACGTAACCGATGTAGCAGTGGTCTTTCTGATTGAAGTAATTTATTGAAGTCATTAAGCAGCTCTAATGTGTAAGACATAAATTCGAGATAAATTCTTGTTAATTCATTATTAAGTGATTGGACAATGCCATCAGTAACTTTGCTTGGATCTTCTTTGCTTCACGGTGAAAATACTTTTGCAAAGCGTCATATTGCTCAAGTGTTCGATAGACACACGCCTGTAATGAAAGCCATCTTGTATTTGATGGACTTAAAATTTTATGCAATTCAACTCCAAAAAACTCTTGGAATTCTGTAAACATTAACTGACGCTTAGAGCTACGGCTAAAGTGCGCGCCAATACTTCTTAACCCTTTTGTCTACACCCACACACCCGGGTGTGTTTTTCATTTTCAAATTGATATATTTTGAGTTCTGAATGCCGTATCAACTTGAAATTTTGGGTAGCCTCCTAAAATATTGTTTTCTATATTTGAAAAAAAAATCGTCTTTGGGGACCGAATTTACAGGTAGTTTTTGCGATTTACCCCTTCTATCTACAGCCAACATACCCGGGTATGCATAGAAAAATGTATGTAAATTATAACTTAGAAATGAAGAAAAACATTTGGGTTTCAATATAAATAGTTTTTATTTATTTGACATTACTTTTTTTGTGTTTACAAAATAGAATAACAATATATTATTAATAATATGCATTGTAAAAAAAAAAGAATTTTATAAAAAAAAGTGATAATTTATGACCTGGATCTATTACATTGAGTGATATCTTTTGAATGCTCAACACAAACTGGCTTTTGACATTCTTTGCAGATTTTTCTTGTTGCTCTTCTTTTGAAACATAAGAAGCAATTTCCATTTTGCTTGATTCTGCCAGAATTGTCACGCTGCTCTTGAGCGCTTACTGGAAGGCTTTCAATGGTTGGTGTAACTGGGCGGCCCAACATACTTTCGATTCCACTACGTGATGAAAAATTTTGCATTTTTTGTGCATTTTGTGAACGATTCTGGATTTCAGCCATGGCTAATTGCTCACTCAACTGCTGTAGGAACAACCTTCTACGGTTTGTTGATGTCTTCAAGTGTGGATTATTTTCCATGTAGATCACGAAAACTGCAAATGCATCCACATCTATAATGTTATAAAAAAAAAGCCAAAGGCCATTTCTTCGTTCTTCTCTTTGTCGAATATTCACCAAGGCATTTGTCCTTATTATCAACGCCTCCTTTACTTTTGTTATAGTCGAGTATCATTTTTGGCTTTGTTTTAGGACCTTCAATTTCAATATTATATTGAGAAGTGGAAAGAACCACAACCGATTTGTTCTTTTTTGGAACATATGAACTTGACAGTAACTGATGACACTACTAGCAAAACATGTATATATATATATACCATTTTTAAGAGCGAAATCGTACAGAATCTTTGAATTTATTAGTTCTTGGATTTGACCGTTATAAAATTTATTTTTAAATATTTTCCGGAGATTTTTTTACTGTCCTTCGAAAATGCTCTTATCTAGGTGCGCCTGCGTCTTTTTTCCTAACGAAACTTTATGACTTACTAACAGAAAGAGGTAAACCTCTCTTTATGTGGACTACCTGTAAATATCTTCAACAATGTTAAATCCTCCGAAATGCGTTGACCTGTTTATGGTAAATTTTATTACAACAATCGTCATTAGTGGGTTTTGTTTTTATTACGCAAACCTTTTTTGAAAAATAACCCAATTTTTTAAAAATATCAATCATAGAGTCAGAAAAATGACTTCATTCAGTTCCACTGTTGGAGTTTGTGTAGCACCAGGTAGTTTTATATTTATTTTGCAATCAATATTTGCTTAGGATTGTACCTGGTACATATGAATAGGATATTGTGAATTAACTCTGAATGGCGTATATTTCTTTCTTTTGTACCTGTGTTATAGTAAGTAATAACAAGTAGGAAGAGTGCATCTCTAGATGCTATATGATAGACCGGTTATCAAGGTTGAAGAATAACAGAACTAAGAGAGGTTTTTGGTTACTTCAATTATTTGACTTTCAAGCAGTTTTATCATACTTATAAGTGTAACAAATGAATTTACTACGAAACCACATCATCGAAAAATTCCTATACTTAAAAAAAACCGACTGCAATATAAGGAAAAAAAAGAAAGGAGCAAAATATGTAAAAAAAATGTATAATGTATAGATACACTTGTCAATTTTTATAATTTATAATGGCTTTAAATAGAAAAAACCGTTAACAACTTAAAAAATTGAAAACGCACATACAAAACGTATGAGATACCCGGGTGTTTTGGGTGTATGTTTACGTATAATTTTTTGGCTGTAGACACTAAGGTTAATGTGTCTTCTATAGAACGAGGTAATTTCAAATATAAGAAGCTACTAAATGAATCATGTGACAGCTACATTTTACGCAAGTAATATGAGATACTTTTCTTTCAGATGGCTAAATACAGAGTTGTGCTCACCCAACATACTGTTTGTAGTGTCTGATGCGAAACCAATAAAATTCGTTAGAGATATCATTCTACTATTTAACCATTCTAACAATGCATAACTTAGGTCCTTACCTTTACCTGATTCTGTTTCGTATATATCCAGAAATTTTTACTCCACTGTTTGACTCATTTCACTTAACACAATTATTGCAAGAGCACATTATTTTTTACCGCTGGTGTCAGTCGCCTCATCCATAACTATACTGAAAAAAATCCAGGTATTTTTAACTTGTTGATTAAGTTACTAGAGCAATCTGGACATAATAATTTTGTAACGGTATTTGCTGTTTTTGTGCGACCTAAAGTTACTTTCCGGGCTATGTTAGAATCTGGATATATATTGGACATAAAAGGCATCAAATCACCCGCCAGATAAAATGGAAGATTATGTTCAGCAAAGAATGCGCAAATTTTGAGCTCTGCTCTTTTTACCAGTTGGTCTTCCTTTGTCGGTCCCCATAAGTTTAAGTTTTCTATTGGTTTGACCATTGATAATGCTTTAACATTTGTCTTATGTTTAGCAGTATTAAAATGCACATTTAGTGCTGGTTTATGATTTGAAAGTGTAGTTTGACAAATTTTGCAAAAAGCTATACTTTCATTTTTAATTATTTTTTCAACTAACCAGTCTCTAAAGAATAGCGGTATTCACGATCTGTAGTATTTGGTCTTGTATTGTGTATTTTTGATAAATTGGATATTTGTCGTAAATTTGATATCGTAACAAAAACAAAACACTTCCTTTTTTCAAATACTCTAAATATCAAAAATACAATGACAAAACCCTATTGTATCTTTTGTATAGTATTTGTGCATTTGTCAATCGAAGTTACCATAGTAAAATAAAGAAAACATGTCAATCGAAGTTACCATATCATAATTTCTCAAATACTTTTCAAATTATTCAGTAAAATAAAGAAAAATATTTTAGGACGCTCACAACCTGTGGTAAAAATATTAAATATTTACAAAAAAAAATAAAAGAACTACAGATCGTGAATACCGCTATTGAGTAGTCATTTATCATTAAATTTGTAAATTGATTTTTTAGCTGGTACTTCGCCTTGCGCTGTGTCGTCTTTTTCGTTCCAAACATTTTCATTCTTTTCGCTCGGAGTCGATTTCAAATGCTCCAAAAATCTTTTCATCATCTATCAATATAAATGCTATAATAGCAAATAAAAAAATTAATAAAAAAAAGTGTAAATTTGATGGTACATACTCACTGGCTTGCAAAGAAAAAAAAAGAATAATCGGCTGACTAGATTGCAGGCTGCCATAAAGAACATACGAAGTGCTGCCAAAGTAGTAATAAAATAACAGCAGGTAAATTCCTAACAGAGACAGCTACTGTGTGGTTCACATCAGGGATTGCATCATAACAATATAAATGTTCAAAAAGTTACGTAGATATGCTTAAAAAAAGGTCTTACATATAAGTTACGTGCAGGTATGAAAATTTACGTAAAATGTAAGAACCGTAACCTTCTTACAACACTGGCAGAAATATTCATTTCATGTTTTATTTTGTGTGAAAAAATAAGACGAATATCTTATAATCTTACCTTGTGAGAAGAGACATCATTTTCAAATAAAAAGTAACTTATTGAATACTTTAAATGCGTTTTTTTCCCACTTTAGATTTTTTGAGTTATGCCGGTCTTGAAGTAAGTGAGAGATATATTCACATTCATTCAAATAGCATAGTGTGTAAAAAATTTGAATATGAGTTACAAAAAAAACAAAAAGGTCATCGGGTTGAAAAATTAAAGATATTGCAAAAATTGATTTTCAAAAATCTGAAATCCAAAAACCCCCACCCCGAAATAAAATCCTGGATACGGCCTTGAAGTTAGCCCAGCATTTTTTGTATTGAAGTGAATGTATAATTTTGCATTGTACTGTAACATAACATGTGCTAATAGTTAAGAGCTAAACTGCATAATATGTATGCTGTTGTTTTTAACATTCAATAAACTTGTCAGTTGCCTTCTACCTTCGCCAAACCACATAAGTTGTGATTCTCTATTTCCCTTATAATTCTATATTTCCCTTATAATCTAATTAAAAGTTAAACATTGAAATAAGAACTATTTTTTTCTTGAAATTATTGGAAAATAAAGTGTGTTTTTTTTTGTCGAGACGCGTATTTAGAAAATATGAGTAAGGTACTGTAGAAGATTAAGTGTAGTTAGAGTAAAGTTATTTGTATTACTATTATCTTATAACACCACATGTACAGCATCGTAATGTCGACATTGCCAATTATTGTGTTTTGTTATTTATTTTATGTCATTATGTTATGTTCTCATTTTGTTCTTTATGGCACTCTCTTCGTTTTGCATTTTCCATTCCTTTTGTGATTTACGTCGTTTGCAACG
Organism: Meiosimyza platycephala; assembly: GCA_963662105.1. NCBI lineage: Eukaryota > Metazoa > Arthropoda > Insecta > Diptera > Lauxaniidae > Meiosimyza > Meiosimyza platycephala. Next base: position 44,808,367 of record OY759211.1, read on the forward strand.
CCGACTACGGTACTTTGTCATTTCTTGCAGGACGTTAAAATTTGAATTGTTAAACGAAGCGGGAAGAAAAAAGCGAAATGAACAGTCAAAAGATGAAACAATAAAAATATTAATTGTGCGAAGAGCAGTTAAACAGTGCGTTTGTTTGATTTTTGGCTACCTACAATTTCAGAAGTGGGATTAGCAACAAAAAAATAAAAAACTTAAGCTCAAGTGTAAAAAGAAAATTTTAAGTAGAAATTTTCTGAAAGAACATTTAAGTGCAAACTGGAAGAAAGTTTTAAGACTTCATAAAAAAAAATTTAAGAGTGTTAGACTAAATTCGGGTTTGGCTTGCTACAAATTTTTTTCTTCTGCAAAACAAAATGGACGCAACTATTGAAGCTGGTGATTTTACTGTAGCACAGTTGAAAGCATGGTTGGAGAGGTTGGGCCTCTCAACGAATGGAACTAGAAACGCGCTTGTTACTAGAACCAATTCCGTGCCAGTGGATGGAAGAGGAGAGTGTCCTTCTGTGACCAATGACGTCAATGATGCATGCAGTCTGCCAAATGAAGATTCTGTGAACAAGGAAATAGAGTTGTTGCGGCGGGAAAGGGATCTCTTAGCTAAGGAAAACGATTTATTAAAAAGAAGAGGCGAAATTGAGGAAGAACGTTATCATCCAAACTCTGCTGGCAACGAGAATGGTCACGCAACATTCAACATAGTTAAGGAATTCTTACCAGAGTTTAGTGGAGATACAGACTTTGATATGTGGGTCTCGCAGTTCAAAAATACAGCTGCAGCTTTTAACGTGAATAGGGTTGCCAGATGGACTGGATTCGTCGGGATTGTCCAGATTTTTAGTACCATGTCCAGAGTCCCGACAATCAGAAATATGACCAGATAAAATTCGAACAATGAAATAAAAGAAAAATAGGACTAGATACAAAAATATCTGCCATAGGCATTAAAAATGAATTAACATTCATCACGTCCAAAAGGTACGGACTGCTCGCAAGAAGTTGACATTTCTCAAATAAGAAAATATGATTTATAAGGATATCATAAGGTCTTAATCCTACTGAACGCGATCATTTATTTTCGGGTTCAGCAGATGTCAAACAATACGTAATAATTTTGTCAACCAGAATTGAATTCTTAAAAAGTTGTCTTAACTATTTAGAAACCCGGTATGAACATAGTAACGTTTCAATTAAAAAGTATCCTTATTTTTTCTTAAATATAAATTAATTTCCTGGGATGAACTACAAACAGCAATAGGAGTCTTAGGCTTAGAAAATTATGTCAACAACGATGAATTATATACAGATTATTGTTGCTTACGTAGTGTGTATAAAAATCTATCAAAAAATATTCCTAACGATAAAATTTGGGGATCATTTTTTTCCAAATTTAAAAATGACGAATTGAACAACTTAAGAAAATTGATCTCATTTATTTTTCTAATTCCAATAACAAACGCTTATTGTGAAAAAGTTTTTAGCCTTTTAAACAGCTTATACTCTACAGAAAGAAATCGAATGCTGACAGATCTGATAAAGTCAGAACTAATTATAAGATTAAACTGTATCGAAATTGTCAATCATTTGGTAACATTTTAGAAACTCCAAGTGGTAATAAATGGACTTAATGTAACTTATTTAAAAAATCACTTATTTTTTTTTTAACAGAATTGTTATGTTTATTTTATCCAAATAAAATATATATGTTCCTCTGACACTAAGCTTTAGTTTTCTTTTTTGTCCAGATAAATCAAGATTTTTTTTTTAAGTGTCCAGATAAATCCCGATTTTTTTTGTTTTGTTTTAAAAATGTCCAGGTGAAACACAATTTGGATCTGGCAAGCCTAAACGTGAACAATGACATGTTGCGATGCATACTAATAAGCAAATTAAAAGGCAAAGCCTTAGCATGGTTACAGTCAAAACCAAATTACGCCACAGAAAGTCCGAACGATTTGTTGGACCAACCTATTTGGTTCAAAAGAAGGAAAATTGGTTATGCGGAAAAAATTTGAAAATAGGAAGTGGAGCCCAGGCGAGTCGTTTGTTAATTATTATAATGATAAAAGCATTTTGGCAAATCAACTTAATTTGGAAGAAGAAGAATTGATTGATAGCATCATCGATGGAATTTCAGATCCTCAGCTTCGCATGCAGGCAGTTATGCAAAATTTTCGAGATAAGCAACAACTACAACAAGTTTTTTCCCAAAATCGAGTTGAAAAAGAAAGCAGGAACCTCTGATCCAGTTCGAATAAGAAACAAAGAAGATGTACGATGCTTCAATTGCAACTCTCTGGGGCACTATGCTGTGGAATGTAAAAAACCTAAGCGTGAACGAGGAACGTGCTACGTCTGTGGTAATAGTGGCCACACAGTTGCCGTTTGCCCAAACAGAAAAGATGCACTCTATGTAGACGATTATTAAGGTTATTTAATTTACAATTATTCAATGACACTTATGAAAACAAAGTTTTTTCTCTAAATTTAGAATGCCTCATAGACTCAGGAAGTCCGATCAGCGTCATAAAAATATCATTAATTCCTACATTTTTGAAGTTAAAAAATATCTTTGTTAATTACTATGGGTTCAAAAAATGAAAACTAAAAGTTCTTGGAGCCATTTCATGTTTTGTAATTTTGGCTGGTAAAAAAGTTTTGTTCAATTTGTGCGCGGTGCCCGATGAGTCTATGGGTATTCAAGTAGTACTAGGCAGAGATTTTATGGCCGCTAGTAAATTTAAGCTGGTCTGTGATTATGGAAATGATAGTCATGACTTTAAAAATAATTTCAAAAAAACAAATCTTACAGCTAAAGAATTTAAGTTAGATTCTAATTTAGAAAATATAAAAGATACAGTATTTGAGTCTAAAGAAAATTTTGATTTTATTAACTATATTTTGAACGGATTTAAGTTAGAAGATTCTAATTTAAAAAATACAAAAGATACAGTCCGTGAGTTTAAAGAAAATTTTGCTTTTAATAAGTATATTTTGACTTTGGATTCAATTATAAACGATGAAAATGAAAAAATCTTAAATGTTGGTCAAAAATTGTCTTATCAAGACCAGTTATACTTTTATGAAATTTTCGACAAAGGTTATGTAAAACCAGATCGCTTAGAAGAACCAGTGATTAAATGTGAAATGCGTTTGACCTTGGAAGATTATAAGCCATTCAATTGTCCTCCAAGACGATTGTCATATTCTGAGAAATCAGAATTACAAATACTGATAGATGAATATACGTCTAAAGGGTATATCCGTGCAAGTGAGTCAGAATTTACGGTGCCCATTGTTTTAGTCAAGAAAAAGACAGGTGATTTAAGAATTGCGTTGACTTTAGGAAACTAAATAAGATAACAGCTAAAGGTGATTATCCGATTCCTTTGATCGATGACCTATTAGATAGATTAGCGAATAAGGTGTATTTTTCGAAACTTGATTTGAAAAATGTTTTTTTTCATGTGTATATGCATGAGGATTCTGCTAAGTACACTTCTTTTATAACACCGATAGGACAGTATGAATTTTTGAGAATGCCTTTCGGCTTAAGAAATGCACCGTCAGTTTTCCAACGGTTTGTCAATAAAATATTTGCGGATATGGTGCGAAACGGGAAGATTATAATATATTTGGACGATATAATGATAGCAACTGATAATTTACGAGAGCATTTTGAAGTTTTTAAACGATTAGTAGATAACAAGCTAGAGCTGAGGTTAGATAAGTGCGGATTTTTGCAGACGAATGTGAAATACTTAGGATACATGATTAGTGGAAATGGTATAAAGGCAGATGATAAGTGCCTTGAAGCTATTAAAAATTTTCCAGTCCAGTTTTAGGACTATGTTCATATTTTCGCAGGTTTGTCAAAGATTTCTCAGTGCTAGCCAAGCCTTTGTATGACTTAATTAGAAAAGACAACAAATTTGAGTTTGGATTGGAACAAATGAAAAGTTTTGAACAACTTAAACATAAACTAAAAGCATCACCAGTCCTTGCTTTATATAATCCGAAAGATGCTACGGAACTTCATTGTGATGCCAGTTCTGTTGGCTTTGGAGCCATTCTCTTACAAAAAAAGAAAGATCATAAGTTACACCCTGTATTTTATTTTTCCAAGCGTACAACAGAAGTTGAGTCAAGATATCACAGTTTCGAATTAGAAACCCTTGCTATAATATATGCACTTAAACTTTTTCGTGTTTACCTTCAAGGGAAACCGTTTAAGATAGTCACGGATTGTAATTCCTTGACTTTAACTTTAAATAAAAAAGAACTGAATCCTAGGATTACTAGGTGGGCTTTAGAACTACAAAACTATGACTATACCCTTGAAAACCGATCTGGAACGCGTATGGAGTACGTTAATGCCCTTAGTCGCAACAACAATATAATGGTGTTAGAAACAAACACTTTCGAAGAAAACCTTGTAATATGTCACAATAAAGACGAGAAGTTAAAAAACTTAAAAAAAAAGCTAGAGAAGTTGGAAGACAAATTTTATGAGATGAGAAATGGAGTTCTATACAAAAAAAAAAGTCGAAAATACGGTTTTGTTTTGTGTTCCTCGAGACATGGAAAATCATGTTTTATTTAAGTATCATGATGAAATGGGTCATGCATGTGTAGATAAAATGGTAGATTTAATATGCAAATCTTATTGGTTTCCAAACATTATAGAAAAGTCTAAAGACCATATAAAAAATTGTTCGAAATATATCGCGTTTTCTGGAAACAATGGAGGTGAAGAAGATTATTTGCATAACATTCCCAAAGGGAATATTCCTTTTGATGTTATACATATAGATCATTTTGGACCAGTAGATCATAGTAGAACTAAAAAACATTTACTGGTTGTAATTGATGCGACCACTAAATTCGTTCGATTATATCCGACCAAATGAACAGGTTCAAAAGAAGTAGGTATCTCGTTAAAAGACTACTTTAGATCCTATAGCCGCCCTAAATGTATAGTGTCAGACAGAGGTAGTTGTTTTACGTCAGGAGAATTTAAGGAATTTATGGAAGATAATAATATTAAACATATTAAAATCGCAACAGGCTCCCCGCAGGGAAATGGACAGGTAGAGAGGGTTAACAGAAGCCTTGGACCCATGATCGCGAAATTGGTTAATGTAGACCAAGGACTTCACTGGGACAATGTAGTAGAAACTGTTGAATTTTGCATCAACAACACTGTACATAGAACCATAAATGAGCATCCAAGTAAAATGCTTTTTGGTAATAGACAAAAGGGTAAAATTCTTGATTTTCTTAAAGAAAATGTAATTGATTTAGAACTAAAACCAAAGGAACAAAATCAAGAAAAATTGCAGGAGTATAATTAAAGTTATGTCGATCAAAAAAGAAAACAGCCGACAAAAAATTTAGAAAATGAGTACATAATGGTGAAGAATTTTAACTCACAGACAGGAACGTCAAAAAAGTTAATCCCAAAATTTAAAGGACCCTACCGGATAACAAAAGTTTTGCAAAACGATAGATACCTATTGGAGGACGTTGAAGGGTTTCAACAATCGCGAACACCCTACAAAGGGGTTTGGGCAGTAGGAAATTTAAGACCCTGGTTCGGAATGCGCAAAGGTTAATTATTTTTTTATAATTTTCTTACATACTGTTTAAGTCATTAATTAAATTTAATCTGAGATAGATCTCATTGTAAGAATGGCCGAGTTGTAGTAGATTACTATTATCTTATAACACTACATGTACAGCATCGTAATGTCGACATTGCCAATTATTGTGTTTTGTTATTTATTTTATGTCATTATGTTATGTTCTCATTTTGTTCTTTATGACACTCTCTTCGTTTTGCATTTTCCATCCCTTTTGTGATTTACGTCGTTTGCAACGCCGACTACGGTACTTTGTCATTTCTTGCAGGACGTTAAAATTTGAATTGTAAAACGAAGCGGGAAGAAAAAAGCGAAACAGTCAAAAGATGAAACAATAAAAATATTCATTATACGAAGAGCAGTTAAACAGTGCGTTTGTTTGATTTTCGGCTACCTACAGTACCCAGCAATAATTTATCTTTTCCCTTTGAGAAATTGCGTGGTCGAGAAAATTTCGACATTTGGTGTAGACACCCAAATCGTATTTAGTTATAAAGGGATAACTGAAAAAGGCTTGCCGCCAGCTCCAACTGAGAAAGATAATGACAACAACGAGCAGGCGTTAGCAGAAATCACGTTGATGCTGGAGCCAAACAATTTTGGTCATCTTGCAAGTGCAACTACAGTTAAAGGAGCATGGGATGTATTTATGACGGCATATGAAGATAAAGGTTTGACACGTAAAGTAGAGCTGTTAAAACAATTAGTGCAGTTGAATCTTTCTGATTGTGAATCCATGGAAGAGTACGTGAATAAAATGGTAATGACTTCCATCACGGTCAAAAACGCAGGTCGAAAAATTGATGATGACTGCATCTTTAATGTTAGCAGGTTTGCCTGAGGATTTCAAAGCGTAGGTGCTCGCAGTAGGAAATTCGAAAAAACAATTAACTATGGACATTGTCAAGAATCTTCTTCTACAAGACGCAAAATTTGATAACCCATCTCAGGAAAACGCCCTTTGCACTAATAACAAGCCAAGGTGAACCAAATTTCGCTGCCATACATGTAAGCAAGTCGGACATTTAAGTAAGTCATGCCCTAACAAAAGGTATAAAAGGCCGCAAGAGTCAAAAAAACAAGTACTTTTTGCATCGTTAATTGTTAACAACTCAGGCGCTTCGCAACACATGATGAATAACAGCACTTATCTACATAATAAAGAGTGATTTTTTAACAGCTTTCGGATTTAATTAAAAAAAAACACATAATATTTAGAGAAACGTATGAAATCTTTATTTGAGATCTATATAACTCAATGTTTAAAGATGATTTCATGTAAATGTTGACCGCGGCTACGCCTCAAATGATTCATATGCTGGGTCCAATCTTGGCATACTCTCTCCAACATATCGACCGGTATCTCACGAATAAATTCTTCAATATTGGCTTCCAGTGCGTCAACCGTTGCGGACTTGTCCCTATAGATATGAGCCTTAACATAGCCACACAAGAAATAGACCAAAGGCCCCACGCGAAATAAACTGTTCACCGAAATCGCCTCTCTGGGCAAAAAAAAAAAATTGTAATCATCGCACGGTAGCGCTCGCCATTCACAGTAACGTTCCGAATCGGTAATTCACGGTCAGCAACAACACTGGCAGATACAGCTGCGATATTTTCCTCTGTCCGCACTCTACGTATGCGTGTTGGTGGTTTAATGTCCAATAATGTAAATTTGGGGCACAAATCACAAGATTCCGAATAGCCGCCTCAGAGGGTCGCCCAAACTGACCATAAAGTGGAATAAGTGCACGGTGCACTCTCTTAACCGAGCATGAATTTTGATAATAAAATTCAATAATCTCCAAACGTTGTTCGGTTGTAAGTCGATTCATGTTAAATTATAGACCAAACTGAACAAGTTTGACATGTCAACTTACAGGAAAACAGCTCAGCTGCCAAAAACAGAGTTGCCAAAAAGAAAGTTGCTAAATAATCACCCTTTATAAAGAATGTGAATAAGAAAGAAATAATAGTTGCGGACAGTAATAAAATACCTGTAAAATGCATTGGTGAATTGAAATTGCAATTAAGCAATAACAATGCCAAAATTGATGCAATAGCTAAAGATGTTGAGGTGGTACCAAAATTATGCACAAATCTTTTGTCTGTTAGGCAGACAACCAAAAATGGAAATAGGTTAGTGTTTGAAAAGAATCACTGTAAAATCTTTGATAATAATTCAAATTTAATTGGCACTGCTAGTGTTGTTAATACATAATTTATATCGTCTGAACTGTGACCGAAAATAGATTCACATGATCTTGAAATATCATTACTAGCCGCAAACTTTGAACTGTGGCATTGAAGAATGGGCTACATTTGTAGTGAAAGTCTGCAAAGTGTTAAAAAATCTACAAATGGTGTTGAATTTTCGTCCAATAAAATTTCTGAAAAATGCATTCTATGTATAAAGGGTAAGCATAAGCAGTCTCCTTTACGGAGACTGGTAATCGTGCTGAGAATGTGTTAGATTTGGTCCATACAGATGTCTTGGGGCCATAAAAAACAACATCCTTATCCGGTGCACGATATCTAGTCACATTTGTAAATGATGCTAGTCGTAAAGTATTCGTAGTTCCAATTTAGAGGAAATCAGATGTGTTTAAAGAGTTTGTGAAATTTAAGAAACTCGCTGAAAATCAATGCACCAAAAAATTAAAATACTAAGAAACGACAATGGAACAGAGCAGTGATGGCATTTTCGGTACATTTGTACTTTTTTCGGTACATTTGTCAGTACATTCGAAAAGTTTTCAGTACATTTGGGGCATTTTCAGTACATTCGCCAAATTTTTAGCAGATTTTCAGTACATTTTCGGTACATTTGGACAATTTATAATATTTACCTTTTTTTTTGTTTTTTAGTAAATGAAAATAACCGCAATGAGTAGATTTATATAATTCCTGTATATAATATAATTGCCCTATTATATTAATTACGTTTATTTTTATACCCTACACATAGGGTATATTCACTTTGTCATTCCGTTTGTAACGCATAGAAGGGGGCGTGGCAGGTATAGAAAAGTATATATATTATTGATCAGCGTCACCACCTGAGTCGATATAGCTATGTCCGTCTGTCTGTCTGTTGAAATCACATTTACGGAAAAACTAAGCAAGCTAATTCAATGAAATTCGGCACACAGGTCACACCTTCTTGCAAGCTGCTAGCATATAAAAATGGGCGAAATCGGGTCACGACCACGCCTGCCGCCCATACTCTATGTAAATATACCTCAGCCCATTTTGAAAAAAGTTGCTGCGATTTTGATGAAACTTGGTGATTTTGTGAACATGTGAACAAGATTAAGATTGGGCTAGGCTTTAAGTTTGCACAGGCTCTTAAAGGGGCGTGGCAAAGCCCTAAATTTTAACTTTTATAACGCCATAACTCGTAAACCGTGTAAGATATTGTGATGAAATTTGGTACACGAATACAGATCATATATATCTTGAATTGTGTTTAAAGTGGGCGGAATTAGAAAAGTGGGCGTGACACTTTTTAACAATTAAAAATTTTGATTTCGTTTTATTCAATGATACTTCTGAGAGCAGTCATCAATACAAGATTAATCAGTATACTGGAACAACTTGTTGAAGAGCGTGGCACAGCCTACAATATTTATAAACGTTATAATTAGAGAACTAACAACGTAATCGTAATGAAATTTGGTATCGTAGATGTACTTGCTAAAAGGTATCTTCTTACGAAAATTTGGCACAATAGAGTCGGTGGGCGTGGCATCTCCCATATAAGCAAAACGCGTTTAATGCTATAGATAGTGTGCAATGAGAGTAATCTTCATAAAATTTGGTGCATAGATATCAATTATTATAAGCTATAAAATTCAATAAATCTCGACGGGATTTCATCAGTGGGCGTGGCACCTCCCATATTAACATAAAGTTGGAAGTGATATTTTAAGAGAACTATTGCAGCAATTGGCATGAAATTCGATGTAAGTGGTTTACTTGCTGTAATGTATGTCAGCATCTAAAGCGGGCGAAATAGCACCACTGAACGTGGCCATACAAGTAATATACCATAAGTCGCATATCTATCGAAATATATTAGCAATCTTACTGAAATTTGGTAAAAGAGGTTTGTGTATGGAAAACTATTTCTGGATCAAAATCAGACTCGATTGTATCAGTGGGGGTGTCACCGCTCTAAATTTTAAGGTTAATTAATGCATATATCGCAAACTATACAAGCTATTTTGCTAAAGTTTAGTATGTGGATGTTATTGACGAATATAATTTATTGAACCAAAAGTAGGCGGAATTGGAGAAGTGGGCGTGTCATATTTGGTTTTCTGCATCTCTATTCTATTTTTTCGACATTTTCCACATTCTTTTGACTTTTCCAACTTTTTCTAATATATTCCATATGCATATTTTCCACTTTTTCAAGCTATATCAACTTGATTCGACATTTTCTTTATTTTTTCAGGAATTTTGAATTGTTTCAACATTTTTCAACTTCTTGCAATTATTTTTGAGTTTTTTAACCACTTTCAACATTTTGCACATTTTTTCGACTTCAGTTTCTTTTCACTATCTGCAATGGTTTCTATATATTTTAGACTTTTTGAATTTTTTTCAACTGTTTCAACACTTTTCAACCTCTTTGAACCTTATTACATTGTTTTCGACTTCTTCAACCTTTTCAACGTCTTTTTAACATTTATTTGGAAAGTACTTTCAGTGCAGTGTAGGGTATGTGAATTTCGGCCTGGCCGAAGATAACACCTTTACTAGTTTTGTTTTTTTTTTATAGTATGTAAATGAAAATAATCGCGCATTGTGTAGATTTTGTAATTAATTAAATGTGGAATATAACTAATTTTGCTAAGGTTTTTGAGATGGGAAAAGTGAGGATCTTTTTTTTTTTTTGATAACGCAAAGGCACCACTTACCAACCACTTATCGGCACGTCGGTTTGAATCTCCTGAAAGATTTATAAATATGATATGTAATTTCACTAAAATTAACTTATTTATTGTTATATACTTATGTCAACCACAAAAAAAATAAGTTAGCAATAGTTTCAATGATGTTTTTATTTCTAAATTTTGTTTTTAAACAATTGATACAAAAAAACATAAGGTGCACCATTTACCGACCGGCCTGTGATAATTTTGCCTGCATCCGTCCACTGAAATACATGATTCCGACCACAAGTGTTGCAATAAGAAAAATAGAAATCACTATATTTATATTTGCTTAAAAGAAAATTTTTTATTTATTTATTTATTGCGGTCTTAAAAACCTAGATTTAAAAAAAAAATAACATTAAATAATATAAATTTCAAGTCTTAATACAAATCAATACTTATTATCTATAGGGCAATTCTTTGCAGTAGCTATGCAGTAAACTTTTAAATCTATTAAAGTTGCTTAGGCGGGGCCTAACTTTCCTTATTTTATATGTAAAATTGAAAGGATTACCTTTGTATTGGGGGATGCTCCTTGTGGGGATGATTCGGTTGAATTGTTGTTGTGCTGCTGGCGTGGTGGTGCTGTTGATGATGGCTGCGGCGGTGTCACCGGTGCTGCTGTTGGATGTTGTGGTTGCGATGGTTGCGTCACTGTGGCTGGTGCTGCGGTGGAATCCTATGGGGGATCCTCTTTTTTGGAATAAAAAATAAACACTTTCCTTTTTTTAAGCTTAAGGATTTAGTATTTCACTTTTTATTTAGATTTATTATATAATTCTGAGTTAGATTTAAGTTAAATTTTACGTTAATTTTAAGTACTTTAAGTTAGTTTTAAGATTTACTTTAAATTAGATTTTAAGAACAAGCAAAAAGACCACGATGCTGTCTGCAGTAGGTTATAGAAACGAGCGATTTCTCAGCCGACATTGAATTTGTCTTTTGGCAATGACATTCAATTTCAGGGATCTTTCGCAGTGGAGCGACAGGGACGGCAACACATATCAGCTTCGAGTGTCGAGCATTGTTTAATGTGATCACAATTGACGAGTTGCAGTTTCTGTGTTGCCGTTTGTATAAGTTTACGTGTTTTTATTGTTTACACGTAAACAAAAGTTATCAGTTATTTCTTGTGGAATAATTATGTATGTCTCTATTATATGTAATTCTATTATACAAATAATTTGGCAGATTTCCTAAAGTAATATTATGTATAAATTTAATAGTGAAATATATAATTAATTGTTTTATGCTTAGCCAATTTAAACTATCTAGCATTTCAGCAATAGGGGTATCATATGGTTTTTTTAATACAAATCTCATCACTTTATTCTGTTGTTTTTGAAGCTTTTTTAGTTGAGAATCATTTATTGTATATAGGATAGTTGGGCAATATAAAAAATGAGGCTCAATTATGGATTTATACACTAAAATTTAATAATATTTACTGATATATCTACAAGAACGATACATAAATCCAATTTTTTTTTTGCTATTTTGGCTTCAGTATAATTTATATGCGCTTGTAAATTTAATTTATCATCAATAATTACTCCAAGGTATTTAATTTCTTCAATTTTTTTAATTATATCATTGTTCATTCTTAATTGCACATTTTCTAAACTAATAATTATTTTGGTTAATATCATAAATTTTGTTTTATTTATATTAACCTTTAATTTATTATAGCATAGCCATTTATATATAGAATTTAGATCACTTTGCACTCTCGTAAGAGCTTCATTTACATTTGCATAACTTATCATCAAAAGTGCATCATCAGCAAATAAACGTATATGGCAGTATCTCAAACATTTTTTAATGTCATTTATACATACATATTATAAAAAGTATTGGAGCTAGTACAGCTCCCTGTGGCAAACCAATTTCAACATCTGCTACTGATGATAAACTGTTACCAATTACTGTGTGTTGTTTTCTGCTCGTAACGTAGCTACTAAACCATTGAAGAGCTGGTTCCTTTATTCCAAGGTGATAGAGTTTTTTTAATAGTAAATATCTATCCACAGTTTCAAAAGCTCTTTAAAGGTCCAGGAAAACTGAAACCACTATTTGTTTTTCTGCTAAACTTTGTTTCCAAATTTAAAGCCGTTTCACACGAATTTTTTGAACGAAATCCAGATTGTTCTGGAATAATTAAATTATGTTCATTCAGAAATTCCAATAATTGATTTTTAACTATAGTTTCAAGAATTTTTTCATCACTCGGAAGAGTATATATCGGTCTAAACTCTTCAGGCTTTAGTGTTCCTTTAATTTTTTCTGATGGTATTACTGTATAATAATAATAATAATAGAGTTTTGCTACTACAGCTATTAGCCTTCTTAGCAATTTAGCTTGAAGCTTTAAACCAAGTAAAAAGTTTATTAAAAAATTATGAAAATGAAAAAATTATACATGCAAATTAATTTGTTATATTTTTATAATTTTTTCTTAGCTTTGTCGCACTTTCTCAACATACCCACTCAGATCATAAATATATAAGTATAAAATTGCATGAATGCAATTGTATGGATTTATTTAAATGACCTAAGGCATAAATGTTAGAAAAAATTTACCCATCATGCGGTGGGGCTCGGACAACACAAACATAAAGACCAACAACCATTAAGCTACAAAATTAACTATAGTTATTTTTCAATCTAAGCTTGAGTCGACCTTTTGACAAGCTAATATCATATACATCGCAATTGTTAATTAGAGTAGTCATGCGATTAAAAGGAGCTGTAGCCATATAATTAGTTCTACTGACTGGTTGGTAAAATATCTGATATGAGTTACGATTACTCCTACGATTAGTGCTAAAATGAATATAATTCAGAAGCTCTGGCGTAGCAAGCGACCCTGATACAAGCTGATGCAAGTAAATTATACCCGCAATATTTCTACGAGTGCTCAAAGACTGCATACGTAATAACTTGAAACGATCCTCATAAGGAGGAAGGTTTAAGAGGTCATTCCAATTTAAGCCCTTGAGAGCAAACCGAACAAAATTTTTTTGGATTCGTTCTACTCTATCTATATGTATATTGTAATATGGAGACCATACTTGGCTAGCATACTCTAAGTGAGGACGCACAATAGTATTGTATAAAGTTACTGTTACTAACGGGCTATTAAATTCTTTTGCCCACCGCTTTATAAATCCAAGTAATGACGAAGCCTTCTTACAGATTATATTAATGTGTTCATTAAACGTCAATTTAGCATCAACATGTATACCATGGTCTTTGACTATATCGACACGACAGATTTTCATATCATTAATTGTATAATCAAATTCCACATTAATTTTCTTTCTAGAGAAGATCATAGTTTGGCATTTATCAGGATTTAAATGTAAGCTATTTTTAGAACACCAAACTTCAAATGATTTCAGGTCAGACTGAAGGGCAAAGTTGTCATTATCCACCTTCACAGTCCTGTAAATTTTCATATCATCAGCATATATAAGCAGATGAGAGTTTTTGATTATATGAGTAACATCATTGATAGCCAAAATAAACAGGAGCGGCCCCAGGTGACTTCCTTACGGAACACCTGAAAACGCTATAAAAGGAGAGGACAACACCCCTCGAAATCTTATTCGATAAGAACGATCAAATAAATAAGATTCAATCCATCTGACAAAATTTATAGGAAATCCTAGTTTATTTAATTTAAACAAAATCAAACTATGTGGTAATTTGTCAAATGCTTTACTAAAGTCTGTGTAGATACAGTCTACTTGCGACCCAGAAGCAATTGAATTTAAAGCAAAAGACGTAAAATCAAGAAGGTTAGAAACGGTAGATCTGCCATTAACAAAACCATGCTGACGAGTTGTTATGACTTCACTACAGCACACCTTAACTTGATCATAAATAATTTGCTCAAAAAGCTTTGGTATTGATGATAACTTGGCTGTAATTAGAAATATCATTTTTTAATCCTTTTTTAAAAATAGAACTTATAAAAGATTCCTTCCAAAATTTAGGAAAATAGCCATCATTAACAGATTTATTAAAAAGAAAACTGAGTGGTTTACTCAGGATAAGACTACAATTAATTAAAACTGTGGCTGGAATGCCGTCAGGCCCAGAACCAAAGTCATCATCAAGGGATGCAATATATTTTACTATAAGTTCAGGGGTAAAAGATATTGCAACAAATGGAACCTGAGGATCAGTATTCATATACTCAAAGTAGTTGACATCAGGGCTAAACACTTCAGTTGAAAAAGATTTTTTGAACAAATTAGCAAATAACCCAGCTTTAATTTGGGGATCGCTGGTGAGCCCGTCGACAGTTTTGAATTCTGATGGAAAACCATCCGACTTTTTTTTAGAGTTTATGAATCCCCAAAAATGTTTGGGGTCATGAAGAATATAGAGCTTCATTTTATTCAGATAGCCAGAATAAGCTGATTCGAGCCTAAATTCTTGGAAAAGCTGCAGATAAGCTTCCAGGTCAATGCGGTCCTGACTACAAACGTATTTATTCCATGTCCTATTGCGGCCGTTACGTATTTTCTTCAAATCCTTAGTGTACCAGGGGTACGAGGAATCATTAACATACCTCATAGTATATGGCACAGATAAAGATATTGCCGAAAAAAGTTCTTTATAAAAATAATTTACGCATTCATCTAAGATGTTATTATTAAAAAATTCTAGCCAAATGTTAAATCTATCATTTAGGATATTATTCAATTTCAAGAAGTCAGCTTTCTTGAAATTAAATTCAAAGAATCTGCTAGAAGAATTGGCAGTCACAATGATATCTCTATCCGATTGGTACAACACACTCAGAAGTGGATGGTACGCATCAACCGCAGATAAAGCATGAGGAGCATTTTGCACAACAACATTGCTACTGTCTGTAGTCAAGACTAAGTCCAGTTGTCGATTGTGGGAATTTTTAATACAACTAGCTTGTTGTAAATTAGACAGGATTTCGTCAACAAAAATTTGTCTTGTCGAGTTATTGGACTAGATACAAAATAATATGTACCGTTGTCCGAAATATTCCATTTTAAGTCAGGCAAATTAAAGTCACCTAACAATAAAATATCATCATTGGTATAAAGTTTATCTATGACAAATTCTACAGCCCTCGAAAGGTGCTCGTAGACTTCTGTGCTACTATTGGAAGGAATGTAGGCGTTAAGGATGTGCAAATTGGACTTAGAAAAAATTACCTTAACACATAAAAGTTCAATACTAGCAGCACAGGGAATATCAATTAAAGAACTAGTATGACTATTTTTTATAGCAATTAATATACCCCCTCTAACAGGAGACGAGCCGTCCATATATCTGTCTCTTCTAAAAACATTAAAGCTATTATCAAACAGTTCCTGATTAAGAAAAGAGCTGTTAAGCCAAGTCTCAGTTAAAATTATAATATCTTCAGAAAAGTTCTGAGTAGATAAAAAAATGTCATGCGCTTTTGAACGCATTCCCCTTACATTTTGGTAGTAAAGGGATAAACGATTTAGTTTTTTGGTCCAGAACGGACGTTTTGGACAGCCTTGTTTTTTTTAGATTGAAACTCAGACTTAAAGATATTATTAACCCACATCTTCGAATTATAAACAGCAGCAAAATGACAGGAAGCCACTGTAATTTTAAAAGATGAATATGTAGGTTTGTTACCGATTTTCCTACAGGAAATAAAAGCGTCAGCAGGAATGACATTTTGTTGCCTTATGAATTCCCTAACAGTATCAGCTATTGTGTCAGGGTGTAAACGGAGATAAAAATGGATCTAGGTTTAGGCATAGCTTTCAAAAAAATAGGAACAGTAGATCTTATAGCAAGGGGACTATTATCTACTGGACTAAGATTAGTGGCGTTAAATGCTTCAGGTAAAGTTTCTAGGGGAGGATTTGGCGAAACTCTTTCAGGGATGTTGGCTTCGCAGTTCCGTTTTTTAGTTGGCTTGGTCTTCTTCTTTGGATTTTTTTTCTTCCTAAGGGAATTAGCTTGTTTGGTGCCATTTGAAGCCGAGGGAGTGGATGCAGAAGCGGTAGGGACATCAATTATAGTTTCATTGGATGGCAAACTATCGTTAGGTGAAATGGTTTCATTAAAATTGTTTTCAATTCGGGGACTTAAGACAAGATAATTGCTTAAAATATCTCTAAAATTAGTATTTAGATTGTTTAAATTATCCCCAAATTGTTTTATTTTGTCGAAGAAAATCGACGGGGAAAGGGCTCTGCAGGATGGACAGTACCATTGCAGACCCGAACGGTCAGAACATAATAATTCTATTACTGTGGTGGTCAAGTTCGCACAAGACGCGTGAAACATCTGCTCACACGGCCCTGAACAAGGAAACATGGAATTCAAGATATTCTGACTTTTGCATAGATCTCCTAAGGAACAAGTTAGCAAGTTATCAGAAGAAAAATAGTTCATATTAATAAAAAAAGCAAAAGAAAATATTAAAAAAATAAATAATTAAGAAATCAAAAAAATTTTTTTTTTTTTTTTTTGGTTACAAAAGTTGAAATATTTTAGCAAACAGATGAAACAATGTGTTAATGTTTACAAAATATAGGCACTATTACAAAGCAACAACAAAAAAGCAACGTAAGTTTAATAGATTATTGTAAACAAACAAAGCACAAAGAGGAACAGAAAAATTAATGCGCGTTTAAGCTGCAGCAATGCAAGCAACTATTGCTTTGCTTTAAAATAATAGAAAATTTTAATTAATTATCACAATTTTTTAAGCAAAAAAACAAATTTTTAAATTACAATTATAACACAGGCACTAAATGAACATTAGTAGACAACATAAATTAAAAAATTTTACCAAAAATGCACTAAAATATTACAAAAAAAGTCACAACAATAAAACACACTGCCGTCACCGACAAATAGACAAAGTCAACTGTAGATAACTTCCACAACTCCGGCACTATACCCAGTATACACAATTGAGTCTTTAATAACCCCTTCAGAAAAGAGCTTTTTACCACCAAATTTGTTTTTGAAATTTTTAACTATGGGTAGTATATCATCAACGGTTACACTTTTAAATGTAAATGTTTGCGATGTATTAACGATGTATTCTATATCAAAATCCACTGTTTCAATTGTATTATTAATCTCTATTATGCTATTCACAAAATAGTTGCTAAGCACATTTGCGATTATTTGCTCACTTTCAATACATTCACCATCAAAAACTATCTTTTTTATAATATTTTTTTTCTTCTTTTAAATTAATGGTTTCTTTTAAGAATGTCCACATCAACTTTTGGTTTCCTTTATTTATCAAAATTTTGTTTTCCATGTATTTAATTTTCTTCCTTTTAACTGTTGATTTATATAGTTTTTTTATCTTATTATAGTCTCTCCAGTCACCCGAACTTATCGCATTATTCTGAAATTCCAATTTGGTTAATTTCATTAATTTTATTTCTACACTTTTTTCATACGTCAACGTATGCATTATATTAGTCAGAATATCATTTAGCTTTTTTAATTTTAGATTCACATCACAGTTGTGTACAGTTTCGAAATTGTAATTTCTTAACATATTCAATAAATTATCACCAATATAATTCTCCCAACATATTATATTTTTGAAAATTCTCATTTTAAAAGATTTTTGTGTAGGCAAGTTAAAAGCAACCGTTTCATGATCTGATATTCTAAAATCATTCAAATTTTTTGCTTTAACATCATCACAGTTTGTATAGAATAAATCGATTTTTGTTTCTGATGTCTCCGATATTCTTGTATTGAAACTAATTTTTCGTGACATTGCAAGTGACGTTGATGTTGAAGATCTATTCATATTAATGTTGAAATCACCAACCATTATTTTATTATTAGACACATCAAAGTACTCATCTACTAATTCTTTAAGGTATATCATCAAATCAGCATCACTAGTGTTTGGTGAATGATACAATATACCAATTTGCCGTTTCATAATACAGTTTTTTAGTTTAATTATGATACACCATAAATTTTGCTCTATGCTTCTGATGTAAACTTTTTTAAACTGTATATTCTTATGAATATATATTAGTACTCTACCTGTGTGGCGACTATGTGAATCACATCGTATCATTTCAAAACCTTTAATCTTTATTTCTGAGTCAGTAATATTTACAGTGGTATGAGTTTCCGCGCACAACAAAATATTAGGTGACTTTATTTCAATTAATCTTTCCAGTTCAGCTTTGTTTGCATATTGCTTAGCTATTTTAATATCAACTTGACTAACACATGTATTTTGTTTTTTAATTAAATCAATTAATTTTTCATTCTTGTATTTGAAATGCATTCCTGTTAACAAAAAACTCGGACGTATTTTTTGTGGAAATTTAACATCATAATATTCACTAATTTTGCTTTCAATTGCAGTCTTTATTTTATTTCGTTCTTCATTTTTTGCACTCTCAATAATTATTACACCACTATTTTTAGTAGCAATATTTGATATTTTTAAGTTTTCAGGATCCACTTTAAAATTTAAATCATTTTTTGTTTGTTCACCCGTTTGTTTTAACAAACAGGTGCAACTTCTTTAAAGTCAATGCTCGCTTTTGTTTTGTTTATGGTGGCTGTATTTTAAGTAGGTCACAATTTTTAAATTAATTAAATTATGATTAGGTACACAATTTGTAATTATCGATTAAGTATATAATAGACATAAATTAAATAAAACTTTGCCATTACATAGCAACACAAAAAGAAAGCAACACCTATTTTATATTAAAGGTTTTCTTTGTCATTTTTTGATATTTAGTGGCCAACACAGCAAGACACTCCCGACCACTGGTAAGGTGCCTTGCTTTCATTTAAACACTGTTATTGTGGGTTTATGTGCCTGCAATAACAATCAAACAACCTAAATAGTACTGGTTCAAGTGCCAGGACTATTTTAGCGTTATAGGCAGGTAAACTAACCTTTGCCGCAAAACATTGGTGACCCCGACGTGATCTCAGCATAAGGTGGACACAGCAGCCACCTGATCATTCAACAGTCAGCATAAGGTGGACAAAGCAGCCATCTGATCATTCAATAATCAAAAGGTGGCCACAGCAGCCATCTACTCATTCAGTAAATATCAACCAGTAAATAACTCTTTTTCATATTTTCATGATGGTGTTCAACGGCTTGGCAAAGATCCAACAATCCCTTGGAGAAGAAATCCAAAGCGTGGTGAGGAACTTTAAAAAGGATTCCTCAGAACGGAAAGGGACATCAGACTACTTTCAACAGCGTTTACGGCGAATAAGCCAAGCATGGGAAAAGTTTGAGGAAACAGATACAAAAATCCGCATATTGAACGACCTCCCATTGGAACACGACTACTTTTCAAAGGACTATTACACCTAAATAGCCGAAGTAGTCGAAACTTACACAAAACTCTTCGAGGAAGCAGCTGCAAAGATAGACGCAACTAACTCAGTGAAATCGGTGATTCCACAAAGGTCTGCAGTTAGTCAGCATACAACTACAGCATGCAGTCAGCAACATACGCAGAAAATCCAAGGTCCAGATTACACACGTACAGATGATGCTGACCAGCAGCAAAGGGGGCTTATTCGAAAATTTGAAGCCCAAATGCCAGGTGTCCAACGCTGAATCTACACCAGTGAGTTGAAATTAAACACGATCAAACAGCTTTGGGGAAAAATAGAACAAATCAACGATGAAATCTGACAGCGAATGGAAGACCCATCATCCAAAGGATACGACCTGTCCACGTTCATCCAATTGGAAGAGGAGGTGGTACAAAAGATAATCGCTCTAACTGAAGATCTGGAAAACTACCAAGGGGGCAATCCAGATACAATGCAAGTCAGCACAGCAAGCCTGCAGGGAGCTCTACCACTGTCAAAGGTTGTTCTCCCAAAATTTGATGGTGATTACATGAAGTGGCGTCAAATTTTTGATTTATTTCTTCAAATGATTCACAACCAAGCGCTAACAAATGTGCAGAAGATGTGGTATTTGAAGTCAAACGTCACTGGAGAAGCAGAAAAGCTAATTCGACATCTCTCATTGAGTGAGGCGAATTATACAACAGCCTGGACGTTACTTCAAGATCGGTACAACAACCAAAGAGTCCTAACAAACACTCTTGTATCAAAATTATTGGAGCAGCCAACCTTATCAGCAGCGTCATCCAAAACAATCAAGGAGCTGCATGATACAACACAAGAATGCCTGTTAGCATTGGAAAATCTGGGAGTAGTGACGAACACATGGGATCCGCTACTACTTCCAATTTTAAAAAAAAAGTTGGATCGCGAAACTCATATTTTATATGAGCAAACTATCGCAAGCCATAAAGAAATTACAAAATTAAACGAATTTCTTACTTTTTTGGAAGCCCAGTTCCAAATGATGGAGGCTATTGAGGCCAAACAAAGACCTATGAGAGTGCTAACAACAACAGCACATCAAAAATGTAAATTATGTCATGAAAAATAAGTTTTTGAGAGCTTCAGTTAAAGACAGGATGAATCATGTGATCAAAAATCGACTCTGTACAAACTGTCTCAGAAGTGGGCACAGCACCTCTAATTGTCATAGCAGATCATGCACCAGATATCAGAAAAAACACAATACATTGTTACAGCAGGAAAAAGACGGTCAACACATATCTGCAACGTCTTTTAATGAACAGAATTCAAACTCTCCTGTTAGCCTTACAACCTACAACAACACCCAAAAAAAAAAGGCTGCGTGCTACTTAGCACAGCTTTAATTAAGGTAAATACAGCCAATGGAAAAGTGATAACCTGCAGAGTACTGTTGGACTCTGGTTCCCAAATCAACATTATAACTAGCAGGCCTGCAAAACGTCTTGATGTCTCAGGTCAGATGACCTCAATGTCCATAGAAGGAATTTGAAGAAAAAAACAAGTTTCAACCCAGCGGGCCAACATTTATATTCAGTCCCGTATAAATGGATACCAAAAGCCATTGGAAGCGTTCTCCCACAAATTACTAGATTGCAGCCTTCGCAATCGTTAGATACATCATCATGGTCAATTCCAAAAAATATTGAACTAGCAGACCCTTACTTCAATCAAGCGGCGAATATCGATATCCTTTTGGGAGCAGAATTCTATCATCAATTGCTGACCATTGGACAAATCAAACTATCAAGTGATTTACCTATACTTCAAAATATCGTTTTTGGATGGATTTTTTCAGGAAAAGTAGGCGACTGCTACCTTTCTAACAGGAACGAGTGTGCCGCAAGGTGTGGCATATGTACAAAAACTGAGGAAGATCTAGACGAAATGATTCAACGATTGTGGCAGATGGATGATCCGGAACCCAAAAATTCAAAGTTAACTATGGCAGAAGAATTATGCGAGACACATTTTCAAAACAACAGTCAAAGGGACTCATTGGGACGCTTCATGGTAAGGCTACCATTTTAACAAGATCCTGAAAACCTGAAAGATTCAGAAACAATAGCAATCACCAGATTCTTTGCCATTGAGAAAAGAATATCTAAGGATCAAAACCTCAGAGAAAAGTACGTCAAATTTATGAACGAGTATGAAGAATTAGGATATTTGGAGCAGATAACCACTAAAAACAAATCAGCACCACATTATGTTATCCCGCATCACTGTGTACTGAAACCAGATAGCGTAGCGTAGCAGTACAACACTTAGAGTAGTGTTTGACGCCTCATGTAAAACTAGTTCTGGCATATCACTGAATGACATTTTATTTACTGGGCCAACAGTGCAGAGTGAACTGTTTTCGATCCTTCTGCGTTTCCGATTACCAAGATTTGTTTTTTGCACCGATATTCAAAAAATGTATCGACAAATTTCAGTGCATCTAGCGGATAGGAAATTTCAAACAATTTTTTTGAGGAATCATCCTGGTAAGCCTGTCCGCCATTATCTGTTAAGCACAGTGACATATAGTACCAGATCCGCCCCATACTTAGCAACAAGATGCCTGCAACAGCTTGCAGAAGAAAATACAGAAAAATTTGAACTGGGAGCACAAGTCTTAAAAAATAATTTTTACATAGATGACTGTCTCAGTGGATCCAATAAACTGTCAACGGTATTGGAGATGCAGAATCAACTCAAACGCATATTAGAACCTGTTGGTTTTTAAACTTCGCAAATGGTGTGCAAACCACCCACAAATATTACAAGATATTGATAAGAATGATCAGGAAATCGATTTAAATTTTGACAATGATGATAATACCTCCATAAAAATACTTGGGTTAGTCTGGCAACCAAAACAGGATAAATTTTGCATCATATCTACGCCTCATGCAACAAACAAAATCACGAAACGCACAATCACGTCAGAAGTTGCAAAAATATTTGATCCACTAGGGATACTTGGCCCAGTTATAGTAACAGCCAAGATCATTATACAAGACTTGTGGCAATTACAACTTTCCTGGGACCAGGCAATACCAATCGAATTACATTCCAAATGAAAGACCTTCCGAGACGATTTAAAGCAGGGGTCGGCAGAGCAATAATACTTTCTCTTTCTCTCTTGTTGTATACGTGTACAAGAAAATTAGCTCTGCTACTCATGAGTAGCAGCGCGCCGATACCTGATTTAAAGGTACTGAACAATTTTAGCTTTGAAATACACGTTTTTGGACAACATGTAGCATCATCTGTTCAACTTCATGCCTTTTGCGATGCATCAGAAAAGACTTACGGAGCTGCAATTTTCGTGCGTGCAACGTTAAAAGATGGTCGCACAGTCGTAAGACTACTATGTTCAAAATCCCGGGTGGCACCTCTGAAAAAGCAAACAATTCCACGCCTGGAGCTATGTGCAGCAGTCCTCAGCACAACGTTAATGAAAAGGGTGAAGAACGATCTTAATCATAAGAGACAAATACACTTTTGGACGGATTCGGAAATTGTACTCTATTGGATAAACTCAAAATCATCTGCACTTCAAACGTTTGTCGCAAACAGGATCAGCCAGATCCAAGAATTGACAGTAGCAGATCAGTGGCGACACGTTTCATCAAGGGACAATCCAGCAGATGCACATTCATGACGATTAATGCCATCAAAATTGCCAGCCAGTCACTTGTGGTTCTTTGGTCCTTTGTTTTTGCATGGAAATGAAAATAAATGGCTAGTTAAATTCACCAAGTTAACTTATAACCCACAGTGTCCAGAAATGACGCAAAAATCTTCCAACGTAACTGAAACAATGCATATCAATAAACATGAACAAACAGCATCCAATGTGACATCAGTGGCAATGGATTCACAAAGGGATTGGGTTTATAAAATCAATCATGGAAACTCATTCAACACACTTCAACGAGTAGTAGGTTACACACTTCGATTTATACGACGCATGAAAGGTATAACATGTATTGAGTTGACGCTAAGCACACAGGAACTAAATGACGCTCTTGTTACAATCATCAAGATCATTCAAAAAAATGATTTCAGCGATGAGCTCAAAGAATTAAAGAAAGAAAGAACGGTAAAGGCCCAAAGCCCGTTAGCAGCCTTTTCTCCGTTCCTAGACAAGCAAGGTGTCATTCGTGTTGGAGGAAGACTGGAAGCCTCATCATTAAAGTATGACGCCAAGCATCAAATTTTAGTTCCATACAATGACACATTGACGAAGCTTTTAATGGAAAAGGTGCACAAGGAAAATATTCATTGTGGAGCTCAAGCACTCATATCGTTCACAAGACAGAAATTCTGGCCAATCAAAGCAAAAATTATGGCTAGAGCAACTATCCAAAGATGTACTCCCAAATAATGGGAAACTTACCAGCTGACAGAATTACACCTAATCGACCATTCATTATGACCGATGTTGACTACTTTGGACCAGTCTGGATACATTATAAAATTTGAGGAAAACGTCCTCAAAAGGCTTTAGCAGTATTCTGTTGCTCCACCACAAAAGCTGTCTACTTGGAGCTCGTTAGCAACCTCACAACAGATGCTTTCATAGGAGCTTTAAAAAGATTTATTGGTCGAAGAGGTCATTGCCAAACTATATACTGCGACAATGCAACAAACTTCCTTGGTGCCAGTAACCAATTACAGGAATTAATAAATATTCTTCAATCCTAAAGAGCTAACGAAAAGATAACCACAGAATGCAACAATAGAGGCATTACTTTTAAATTCATACCTCCAAGTTTCCCTCACTTTGGAGGCATATGGGAAGCAGCTGTTAAATTTGCCAAAGGTTTACTCAAAAAAATCTTGAAATCGGCATCCCTTACGTATGAGGGACTTGAAACAACGTTGGTTGAAGCAGAAGCCATTTTAAATTCACGACCTCTAACTCCCATGTCAAATAATTCCTAATGACATGACAGCTCTTACACCAGGTCATTTTTTGATTGAAGAACCAATTAATTCATCAATTGATCCAACATCCCCCACTAGTAACTCATTGCTAACAAGATGGAAACTGGTGACACATTTTAAGGAAGAGTTCTGGAAACGATGGTCCCTGGAATATTTGAATGAACTTCAGTATCGTCACAAGTGGAAGGAACAAAGTTCAAATGCAAAGCTTGGTCAAATGGTTATCATAAAAGATGACAATACTCCTTTATTGCGGTGGCCTTTAGGAAGAATTGAAAAGATTTATCATGGTCTGGATGGAGCTGTAAAGGACTTATACATTAGTTGTCACCATTACCAATTGAACCAACTGAGGAATTTACACCAAAATACAACATCAAAATACTTGTAACATCGCATTTGCCAGCACAGCATTAGTTTTAGCAGTCATAATAATATTATTCATCGCTATAAAGCACATAGTAAGACGATTCACATCAACAACAACAAAGCCTACACCTCAGCCATGTTCGACTGTGCAGCAAAAACCCGACTTCGCTATCATTTTGGACGACAGCAGTTGAATTATATTCAACGGGGGAGAATGTTTAGTTTTACTTATTCAATTATAATCTTATAATCTCACATACATATTTTATACATAAGCAGCCCCTTAAGCATATCAAAATGCTTAGTATTGACAAAATGCAAAACATTACAATTTATTTAACACTTATCCTGTATTCAAAAAAACTAACACTCAGTGTATTAGTGGGTCAATTTTGCCCAATGCAATTTACTCATATATTTATTTAATCTGTGCAATTTTGACAGGTTATTCTTACAATTGTATTAATTTTACAAATGAAATTAGCACAAAGAGAGCATTTTAGTGAATATTTTGAGCCATTTGACCGAATTGGGTGCATGAAGCAACGACCTCCTTTAAAGCTTCCAACCAAAGAAGTTCTTTCATGTACACGTGGATTCTGAACTTCCTGCAAGATCGGCAAGATAGCTCCGACTGGATAAGAGACAGACATACCAAGTACTTCTAAAAATATAAGTCGCTGGAGATGTTTACCTTTGTTCCAGTCTGTGTTTACGGATGTATGTATATAAAACAGAGTTGTAGGCTGATATATCCAATACATTGAACAACAGAGTTGCGGCCATATGTTGGTTTTCTTTTGCAAGAATAGTGGCTGAGAAGCTGATCAAGTGTGTCAACACCAGATTTAGTATGATAATACGTAGAAAGCAATTAGCTTGATTCTTACCTACCAAAGGTAGTTTTATTTTCCGTAGTTAAATTTCCTACTCATGTGTATTTAAAAAATTATAGGAGATAACATTTCGGCTCTTCAAGTCTTCCACTTAGTCTAAATACTTGTTTGACTACACTTTAACAGCTTTGGTCTCTTCTCGTATAAGTCTATAGTGGCCAAGCATAACTACTTTTTGAATCACAAAGAATTAAAATTTTCATTCCATACTTCCCAGGTTTTAAATACACCCCTTGAATGGACATCGACTTCGATATGCTGATATTTGCTCATATAGTAACACTCTCACCTAGGCTTTACATTTTTCTGAGGTTGCATTCCCATTTATCCGAAACATCTCTGATTGGTACTAATTTATCACGAGGTCGTCGTTCGTTTCTATGACTCGTCATATCGAAGCGCAGAGCTCGTGATATATTCTCAAATCTGCGTTGGCTCATAGCATCTGAAGATGGGCTTACATTTCTTATCATCTCAGAAGCTCTTCAAACCTTTTCACGTCCATAATATTCCCCTGCCAATAGAATACAATAGGCCGGCCAACTATGTGTGCAGTGTGCTCGGAGTCGAAATCCCCATTTCGCATGTAGCGACACACAGTGTGTCCAATCCCAGTGTGCCACACGGATCCGTTTCGGATTGGTTTAGGATTCACTTCTTCGTATTATTTATCCGAAACGGATTCCGATTCTGATACAATTCGGATGCGAAATCGTGGGTGATTCGCCTCCAAACAGCGGGAAGGATCGTCCGCGTTGTCTGATCCGTTTCGAACTCTGAACGGACTTCATATAAGGATCCGTTTCGGACTCGTTTTTCTTAATAAAACGGATTTTACTGTATCAAATAAACGTAATTAAAAAAACATTTTTCTTTTTTGATTATTTACTTTCCATCTATTTTTCTAATGCTGTTGTTGTTACTTATTGTTTATTAATGTAATAAATACGTTTGTACAACTTCAAAGGAGAAATGCAATTTTTTTTTACCTGTCAGCCGATCACAGAATTGAACCTGCGTCCTGCGTCATGCCATTGTTCAAAGATGCTCATCATACCGAACTCAGCTACCAACAGCATTTTTAAGACCTACTAAAATGATGTCGTTAAACTGCGCATGTAACAACCATTGTCTAATCAGGTAAGCTTCGGTTCAAATCCCGGCGACGACATAATTTTTTTTAATTTTTAATTTGAAAGTATTTAAAAAACAATAAAAGAACTATATATGTATATATTGAAGATATCTTGAAAACTGGCTTTTATATTAATAATTAAAAACGAGTCCGGATCGAAACTGTTTTATTAAAAAAAAACGGATCCATAACGGACTCGTTATTTATTATTAACATAAAAGGCAGTTTTCAAGATATTTTTAATATATACATATATCGCTCTCTACTTCTTTTTTTGTTTTTTAAATACTTTTAAATTAAAAAATAAAAAATTTTAATAAAAATAAAAAATAAAAATTATGTCGTCGCCGGGTCCGAAGCTTCTCTAATTAGACAATGGTTGTTACATGCGCAGTTCAACGACATCATTTTAGTATGTCTTAAAAAGAGTCCGTAACGGATCCGTTTTATTTACAAAAAACGACTTCGGAACGGATCCGACAAAACGGATTCCAATTTTTCGAGAGGAATTTCATACGAAAACGAATTGGAAAAGGATCCGAACGGATCCGTTTTATTAACAAAAAAACCAATCCGAATTGGATCCGAATATGAAGTCCGTTCCGAGTTCGAAACTGATCCGACAACGCGGACGATCCTTCCCGCTGTTTGGAGGCGAATCACCCACGATTTCGCATCCGCATCGTATCAGAATCGGAATCTGGAACGGATCCGTTTTATTTACAAAAAACGACTTCGGAACGGATCCGACAAAACGGATTCCAATTTTTCGAGAGGAATTTCATACGAAAACGAATTGGAAAAGGATCCGAACGGATCCGTTTTATTAACAAAAAAACCAATCCGAAACGGATCCGAATATGAAGTCCGTTCCGAGTTCGAAACTGATCCGACAACGCGGACGATCCTTCCCGCTGTTGGGAGGCGAATCACCCACGATTTCGCATCCGAATCGTATCAGAATCGGGATCTGGAACGGATCCGTTTTATTTACAAAAACCGACTTCGGAACGGATCCATTTTGTTCACCAAAAATTAGTCCGGAACCGAACCGTATAAGAAGTCTGTTCCGAGTCCGTAACGGATCCGTTTTAGTTAAGAAAAACGAGTCCGGCTCGCATCCGTTTTATTTAAAAAAACGAGTCCGTAACGGATACGTTTTAGTTGTAAGAAAACGAGTCCGTAACGGATCCATTTATGAAGTCCGTTCCGGGTCCGCAACGGACCCGAATCCGTTTTTGTGCACATTGGGATGTTACAAAGAGTTCCCAAACAACGGTAAAAGTAAAATTTCGATAAGCGGAAGATTACACGTAGTGTCAAGTGTGTTGTGACTCTATATAATGTAGAAAAATTGTATTGGGCAATTTTGACCCATGTTGACGGTGAACGTAACTTTTTTATACTGGCCAAACTAAACGTGCTAGAAACTATTTTCGTTTAAGTTTTTGTTTACATAGTCAAAAGAATAAAAGTCATAAAAGTTTATACTTGTACATGGTACAGGGCCGGTAGTATTTTAGCTGAAATACGTCGTTGGGCAATTTTGACCCATGTATGCAGGATAAGGGTTAAAGTCAATGTTCGCTTTTGCTTTATTGACAAAATGCAAACATTGCAACTTATTTAAAGTCAATTCTCGATTTTGTTTTGTTTATTATGATTAGGTACACGATTTTTAAATATTGATTAAGTATAAAATAGACATAAATTAAATAAAACTTTGCCATTACAAAAGAAAGCAACACCTATTTTATATTAAAGGTTTTCTTTGCCGTTTTCTTGATATTTAGTGGCCAACATAGCAAGACACCCCCGACCACTGGTAAGGTGCGTTGCTTTCATTTAAACACTGTTATTGTGGGTTCATGTGCCTGCAATAACAACCAAACAACCTAAATAGTACTGGTTCAAGTGCCAAGAGTATTTAAGCGCTATAGGCAGGTAAATTAACCTTTGCCGCAAAACAGTAATTTTACATAAGAGTAGGAGAAAGTGGGCGGCCTTAGTCAACGAATTTTACCAGAAATTTTAACGCTCCATAATATAGGCTAATTCCTATACTGATCCGCTGCCAAAGGTCGCCGCTAAGCCGGTGTTGGATTTTTGGGAGTTTTAAATCCTAAGCTACGGCCGCAGGCCGCCCACTTACCCCTACTCATGTAAAATTACTGTGGCTAGCAAGCTAGGTGTTGGACATATCATAAAATTTTTTCAAGGGCTGACCACCGGCTAAATCCAACGGAATTATGTTCAGAGTACCCCTTGTGAACTACCCCCGCAACCCCCACTCCCTGTGAAAATGGGTGAAAAAGTACATAATTACTAGGGCGGAGCAAAAAAACACTTTTGGAGCCGATCGCCTTGTAATAGCAATATAAAAAAAGAGAGAAGCCGCGAGGTAGGCGCGTACAAATGATATCTTCAGTTACCGCATGAAGCTCAAAGTTTGAATTTCGCGTAAACAATATAGTAAAATTTCTCGGCGAATGAGTTACCGATTTAACTGGCGTATTCTACATAATAACAGAAGGTTTTGCAAAAAATTTCAGCTTTCTAGGTGCCTCAGAAGCAAAGATATACTCATAGGAAGGTCGAAAAAAGTAGTAATTTTAGGCGATTTTTGTTTTTTTTCGCCTCTTCGTATGTCTGTACGCTGCGTAATTTTGCAGTTATTAAGACAAATGAGACACAGAATTCTTCGTATTTCAAAGACCTTTTCAACGATATAACTTAGTATGGTATGGGTTTTCTAAATCGTAACTCAAACTACAATATAAAACGTGCAACTTCTTTTTTCACGCTCCAATATATTTCTTTTTGATGATTTTCGTAAAAATTGCGTTCCTATAGACCAAGAGCCAGCAACGAACATACCTTCGTCATTTTATAAAAGCTGAAAGTTTCTCAGTGTATGTCACTAATAGAGGTAACAACGATCCCCGACTGTGAAGTTTGAATAACGGTTACTTTGAAAGATATCAGGTAGCAATGGTGTCAAAAATTGCATCTAACTTTCGTCATTTTATAAAAGCTGAATTTTATATATGTTGCTTGAAGAGCTATCAAAAGATGTTTTTTCCAGTTGGCAGACACTTCCGATGGTTATTTAAGCCTGCCAGACACCTTAAAAGTCGATAGTAGTACAGTGTAGTTATATTGTAGAAAGTGTTCTACAATAAATATCGGTTTGAAACTTAGGTCATGAGTTTCAGGAGATATGAATATGATATCATGTAAAAATGGGCGTGGTCTGACGTTTCCTACGCCCACCTCCCATACAAAAAATTATAAAAAAAATGATATAAGGCTGTTTTATAAATGAAAAATAAATCAACATAACGGCATCACTAACCAACCAGGGTTGGCATATATTTCAAGCTGTAATATACTACAGTTTTAATTAAAAAAACAAAATTGGCTAATATTCGGGCATTTTCGGGAATCGGGACAGGCTTTGGCAAGGTAACCCTGGTTGGTTAGTGATGCCGTTATGTTGATTTATTTTTCATTTTTAAAACAGCCTTATACCATTTTTTTATAATAATATAAGGTCTTTGAAAGACGAAGAATTCTGTGTCTCATTCGTCTTAATAGCTGCAAAATTACGCAGCGTACAGACTTACAAATATGCGGAAAAAACAAAAATCGCCTAAAATTACTACGTTTTTCGATCTTCCTATGAGTATATCTTTGCTTCTGAGGCACCTAGAAAACTGAAAAACCTTCAGTTATTATGTAGAATACGCCCTAAAAATTTCAGTCAAATCGGTAACTCATGCGCCGAGAAATTTTAAAACGATTTTATTCTGACGCATAACTATATTGTTTACGCGAAATTCAAACTTTGAGCTTGATGCGGTAACTAAAGATATCATTTGTACGCGCCTACCTCGCGGCTTCTCTCTTTTTTTATGTAATACTAACGTTCTATTGCTATTACAAGGCGATCGGCTCCAAAAGTGTTTTTTTGCTCCGCCCTAATAATTACCCTCAAAACATTTGATTTAGAAAAAACTAGTGTTGGGTCACCGATCGGGAACAGCTGTACTTAGCGTTTAAATTTACTTATTTTCTTTATGCTTTGAATGCACTCATTTTTTTACTGTTTTTTCTTACATGTAATTTCATATGCATAAGTACATAACAAAACTAACTGTTAACAATTGTCTCACTAATGCACATATGCATAACTCTCATTTTTGTCTCTTATGCTTTATGCTATGTTCTAATTTTGTAAGAACTAGTTTTGTAAGCATTAGAGTTTTGGCAAACTAAATAAATTAGTCTACGATTGACCTTTAAATGAAAGACGTCGCCTAGATTATTTTTAATTGTTTTTTAATTTGATTTTCTGCACACTCGTTGCCCGTAGATTTCTTTTGCTATTTCGGTAAAGTTCTGACGGTTAGGAAAACTCTCCTGATCCTACATTTTTTTGCGCCCAACGTGGGGCACGAGTGTTTAAATTCAGTAAAGACATTTAAAAATATTTTTAAAATAAATTTGTGGAAAAATTCGTGGCATTCGCGTCGCGTAAAAAAAAAAGGTTCCAGTTTAAAAACTAACATAAAAAGTTATTGTTCCTGTCTTATTTCCTGGTTCGTTGTTGGACTCATAAGCATTTTCATCTCGTCGTGGGACTTGGCTGTAAAATCGCCTGTTAAGGGAGTACCAGAAAACATTGCTAAAAATATATGTAAAATACAGTTTCGTAAACTGTATCAACTTGGTCAGATCCCGCTGTCCCAAAAATCCCGCTATAGTGCTTGCGTAGCAACACGCAAAATTGCTACATTTTTGCTGCTAGCGTCGCATCGTTTAAGCTGCAGCAATCGCAGCAGCTGCCGCTGCTTGTATTTTCGGCGCATCTTACTGCGTTTTTTTTGCCATTTGTCATCGTCTTCGCAACTGTTTCTCACCGCTGCTCAATTCTTTTGTCTTTGACTTGCTCGCCTATCGTGCGTGAGCGCTGTCGTCTGCTGTTGCTATCGTTTACTGCAATCATAGCTGCAGCTACTCTTGCGCTCTTATTCTAACACATTTGTAAATTTGCAAATTGAACCTCGCTTCTATTACCGCCGAATTCACTTCGTATTCATATTGTTGAACAATTAGCAATGTCGGTCACAATGACCATCGACGAGCTAAAGCAGCAGAGAGCTAATACAAAGAAAAGTATTACGCGCATTAAAAATATCGTCGAAAGCAGTGGTAAAAGGGAAGGGAAAACTCTTTCCTCAGCCGAACTCAAATGTCGCTTAGGCATACTTGAATCGTATTTCAAGCAAATTCTCACTGTGCAAACGAGCATTGAAAAAATTGATACAGATTATTCTTGTCGCTCTGACATTGAAGAGCTCTACATTACCACAAAATTAGCTATTCAATTGAGATTAGGAGACGATGTACACAACGCCTCAATGTCGGATGTCTCCTGTTTCATGCCTATGCCGCATTCTAAATTACCACAGTTAAAACTGCCAACATTTAATGGCAAATATTCAGCTTATAAAAATTGCATTGTCTCTTTTACGCAAATTATTGATCGCGAATTGAATTTATCTAACATAGAAAAATTCAATCATCTTCTCCTAAAGCTTTGGAAAGGCTTAAGGAACGCTACGACAACACAACTTTAATTTTCCTCGAAAATATTTCATTGCTTTTTGATTTGCCTGCAATTTCTAAACCTAGTGGTAGTCAGCTACGAAGTCTTGTCGACAACGCTTCGGCTCTATATGGTTCACTGCTGTCGTTAGGTTCGGAAAAAGAAATTTCTCAAGCCATGTTAATTTATTTGGTTTTGCAAAAAGCTGATGAGGAATCTAATAAAAAGTGGAAGCAGTCACTAGAACTTAAAGAGTTGCCAACTTGGAACAGTTGTAGAATGATTTTAGAGAGACATTGTCAGTATCTTGAATCAATTGAGGTTGCTAATTTCGTTGAGCCTAAAACTGATAAAATTTCTAAAAAACCACAACCAAATAGAAATCAAAATAGAGGCTATTTGTTTGCTTGCTCGAATCCAGTATGCTCTTTTTGCTCAAGCACAAATCATAAGATAATAATTGTGATCGATTTATGTCGCTTGAAGTTGTCCGT
Source organism: Meiosimyza platycephala (assembly GCA_963662105.1). Taxonomy (NCBI): domain Eukaryota; kingdom Metazoa; phylum Arthropoda; class Insecta; order Diptera; family Lauxaniidae; genus Meiosimyza; species Meiosimyza platycephala. The sequence continues at coordinate 44,841,812 of OY759211.1, forward strand.
CGTTTTGAAAATGTAAAGAAACTTGGTCTTTTCATTAATTGTCTCTCCAAAGGGCATCAACTTTCAAATTGCTCCTCTGCACATAGATGTAGGACCTGTTCGCGTCAATATCACAGCTTATTGCATAAAACTAATCTCGTCAGCACTGCCGACAATATTTCTATTCCTAGCTATACACCAGCGCGGTCACCTGCACCTCAGTTGTCATCAACGACAACATCGTCATCATTGCCCTGTACTTCAAGAGAGGCTGCAGCTCATACTCACATGAAAAATTCGTCCACAGATAATGTGATTCTCGCCACTGCTATGGTTTTGGTTCAGGATGCTTCAGGTTGCTATAAACTTGGCAGAGCTTTGTTAGATTCGTGCTCGCAGGTTAATTTTATTACCGACGAATTTTCTCAAAAATTGCAATTGCCTCGTGGCAAACATAATATCGAAATTCATAGCGTTGGAAATTCGTTTACAAATATAAAATATAAAGCTTCAACAACTATTAAGTCTCGCTTAAACAATTTTGAAATTCCAATTTCATTTTGTGTGACGTCACATATCGCATATCAGCCAGAAGCTGAAATTGATGTCTCGTCATGGAATTTGCCACCGAGCGCTGAGCTCGCTGATGAACAATTTCACAAATCAAAACGTATCGATTTGCTTTTAGGCACAGAAAGTTTCTTCAATATTCTTTCTGTTGGCCAAATTCGTCTTGGCGACAAATTACCTGTTTTGCAAAAAACATTGCTAGGTTGGGTGGTTTCAGGTCGATATCAAAGGACACTCAACACACAAATATCAACATGTTTGCTCACTTCTCATGACTCTTTAGATAAAAAGTTAGAGCGTTTGTGGAAACTTGATGAAGTTTCAGCTACTGCGGAAGTGTGGACCCGTGAGCAGCACAGTTGTGAACTCGTGTACATTGAAGCAGTCTCAAGAAATCCTGATGGCAGGATTGTCGTCAAATTGCCTTTTAAAGATGATCCAACTTGTCTTGGTCATTCTCACGCTATAGCATTGCAGAGATTTGTAGCGCAAGAACGTCGTTTATCACGCTCACCCGAACTTAAAGCGCAATATGTTGCCTTTATGAATGAATATGAGCATTTGGGCCATATGAGTTTGGTAAAAAACCCAAATTTGAAAGAGGCTCACTTTTATATCCCACATCATTGTGTGCTTAAACCAACTAGCACTTCAAATAAATTAAGAGTTGTCTTTGACGCTTCGTGTCGAACCACTTCACAAAAATCTCTTAATGATATTCAAATGGTTGGTCCTACTCTTCAAAGCGAATTATTTATTTTGCTTTTACGTTTTCGTCTCTATCGCTATGCCGTCACTGCTGACATCGTTAAAATATACAGGCAGGTACTTGTTGAACCAAAAGATCGCAAGTATCAATATATTTTATGGAGAAATTCACCAGATCAAGAAATTGTCACATACCAGCTCAATACCGTGACGTATGGGATGGCTGCAGCGCCATATCTTGCCGTGCGAAGTCTATTTTATTTGGCAGATCAACATGCTTCAGATTTTGCAATTGGCTCAGATGTCGTAAAATCGTCATTTTATGTTGACGACCTTTTATGTGGTGCAAATTCATTCAGCGAATTATCTCAGATAAAATATGAGGTGACAAAATTGTTGAAACTAGGCTGCTTTGAATTAGCAAAGTGGCACTCGAATCATCCAGATTACAGAGATGATAATACGATTAAAAATTTAGATATTGAAGATGCAGCACTCACAAGTTCATTAGTACTAAAATGGGACCAGAAAAGTGACTCATTTTTGTTTTCTTTTGAACCAAAGCAAAATAAACCCAACTGTGCTACAAAACGCACTATTCTTTCGATTGCCTCATCATTATTTGATCCTCTTGGACTTTTAGCACCAGTAGTGATTATGGCTAAAATAATATTACAAGAACTATGGTTGCTAAAATTAGACTAGGACGAATCAGTACCGCAAAATTTGCACTTGGCATGGGATAATATTCTAAAAAACTTATCATCACTCTCGCTTATCTCCATTCCAAGATATTGTTTGTCATCGAATGCACAATTCGTTCAGATACATGGATTTTGTGATTCTTCCATTCGCGCCTACGGCTGTTGCATTTACACTCGTGTGATTGACACCTCGGACAAAATTTGTGTTCGTCTTCTTACAAAAAGCAATCACTACCAAAACTTGAATTATGTGGTGCTCTGCTTCTCTCCAGACTCTACAACAAAATAAAGGTAATTTTCGCAAATAATGATATTGACGTATATCTTTGGACAGATTCGCAAATTGTGCTACACTGGCTCAGGGTTCATTCAGCTACGCTATCTACCTTCGTTGGAAACAGAGTGTCTGAGATCAAGATCTCACAACTGATGTTCATTGGAGGCATGTCCCAACGCAAAGTAATCCAGCTGACATTGTTTCTAGAGGCAGCACAGTGGAAGAGCTTCGCAATTCAATATGGTACACAGGCCCTTCGTTTTTAACCGAAGGCATGCACAATTGGCCGAAAAATAAATGCGACAATTTAGATATGGATGAAATCAACAAAGAAAAGCGGAAGTCAGCATTCAAAATATCATATTCTAACTATATTCTTGATACTATTGAAAAGTACAGCTCCCACATGCGCAGTGTATGTGTCATCGCTTGGATGTTTCGTTTCTATCACAGACTCAACAAAGACCTAAATAGCGACTTTGTGGCAGCTTCCCTTTCCTTTCAAGAATTGCAGCATGCGAAAATTGCATTTTATGGAATATACAACAACAGAATTTCGCTGAAGAAATTCATTCACTTAAGAAAAATTTGGCAATAAAAGGCACGCTAAAATTCTTAAACCCATTTTTTGACGTCACTGGAGGATTCAATCTACTAAAAGTTGGTGGACGGCTCGAGTTATCAAATCTATCAGAGAGCCGCAAACATCCCATTTTGCTCCCAGCTAAATCTAAATTCGTCTATGGCTACGTTCGTCATTTACATCTCAAGAATTATCACGCAGGACCCAAAGCGTTGATAGCTCTCATTCGCTTGGAATTTTGGAGATATTGCTCGGCGCGTAGTCAATAATTGTATCCACTGTGTTCGGTACAAGCCCAAATTGTTACAACAAATGATGGGGAATTTGCCAGTTGAGCGGCTAACTCCATCACGTCCCTTTGCTCGATGTGGCGTTGACTTTTGTGGCCCAATCAACACTTATCTCCGAATAAGAGGTAAGACGCTATATAAAACTTACATCGCCATTTTCATTTGTTTGGCCACGAAAGCGGTTCACATCGATGTCGTATCAGATTTGTCCACTGCCTTCTTAGCAGCACTTAAGCGGCTGATCGGCAGGAGAGGATTGCCATCAGATATCTTTTGCGACAACGCAACAAATTTCGTTGGCGCCTGCAACAAGCTCGCTGAGCTGAAGGCGTTTCTCTTCAAAAAGGAGCATCAAGCTACAATCACTAAGTATTGCTCTAATGAATTTATTAATTTTCACTTTATTTCTCCCAGGGCTCCTCACTTTGGTGGAATTTGGGAGGCCGCTGTGAAATCGGCCAAAGGTCATCTCAATCGCAGTCTCATGAACGCAAGACTCACATATGAAGAATTTATCAGCGTTTTGATCGAAACCGAATCGATTCTCAACTCTCGTCCTATATCGCCACTTTTGCCTAACCCGAGCGATTTTGAAGCAATGACTCCAGCCCACTTCATCACTGGCAGTTCACTAAAATCGTTACCAGAACGTACTGCAACTTCTGACATCGATCATCTTCAAAAATGGGCTCTTATTAGTCTTATTAGTCTTATCAACGAACATTTTTGGAAACGATGGGCTCATGACTACATCAATGAACTTCAAATACGTTCGAAATGGACGAATGATCAACCTAACTTAAAAAATTACACTATGGTCATTATCCATGAAGACAACGTGCCCCCACAGCGCTGGCAGTTGGGCCGTGTCATCAATTGTATACCAGGCAGAGATTCACGCATCAGAGTCGTTGATGTTCGAACTTCGAGAGGAATTATTCAGAAACTTGCAGTCCTACCTGCTTGAAAATATGTCCTTTCAACGGGGCCGGGATGTTGGGTCACCGATTGGGAACCGCTGTACTTAGCGTTTAAATTTACTTATTTTCTTTATGCTTTGAATGCACATATTCATAACTCTCATTTTTGTCTCTTATGCTTAATGCTATATTCTAATTTTGTAAGAACTAGTTTTGTAAGCATTAGAGTTTTGGCAGACTAAATAAATTAGTCTACGATTGACCTTTAAATGAAAGACGTCGCCTTGATTATTTTTAATTGTTTTTTAATTTGATTTTCTGTACACTCGTTGCCCGTAGATTTCTTTTGCTATTTCGGTAAAGTTCTTGCGGTTAGGAAAACTCTCTTGATCCTACAACTAGTTAATTCTAGGCCAAACTAGTTTGTCCTGAAATGGTAAATTTTTTTATCAGGACAAACTAGTTCGTCCTAGGCTAAACTAGTTAATCCTAACACGCATCGGATAAACTAGTTTGGTCTAGGAAAAACTCGTTTATCCTAAAAACTAGTTTGGCCGGTATATATTCATTCGAGGTTTGAGCCCTGAACTATCAAGAATGCACGGCCAGCTTGAACAAAATTCAATGAACGGTCCGAGGACAACGGAGTTTTTATTGGATACTTTTTGGGACTTTTTGAAAAAAGCAAAATCGTAGCACGTGATCTCTTGCAATACGGCCATTTTTACGATTTTTTAACGAAATTACGAAATTTTCATATTCTATCGCTTTATATATACACCTAATTCTATTTTTACACGGTAATTGGTTCCAGGAAAACCCGTGCAAAAAAAAAACTGTAAAAAAAGACATTGATCGTATGCAAAATAGGTGATTGGTTCCTTATCTCTAAAACCTATTGAAATTAGTGAAAAACAAGGATTTTTTAAGAACAACTATTCAGGTTTATTTTATTACATCACATATACATATACACCTTATTCTGATTTTATTCTATTTAGAAAGATTCAAAATCTTTTGGGCTTAAATTTTTTTTTGGTTAAATACACAGCCCCTTCATGGTTGGCTACAAACTCGTCTTTTTAGTCGCCGAGATAAAATTGGATTCACGGTTGGCGACATTGGCGAAGTATCTACGCAGCAATGTCTTCCACACTTTTTTTTCTCTATATGGCTGGCGACAGTCTCTTATAGTTGTATCCAGAAACTTCATATGAATGCATATGAATTACAAAACAAAGAAAAAAAATCATGTTCACAAATCATGCTAAGTTAAGTATTATATCAACATAGTCAAACGGCAACACTGAGAGAACTGTTATTGTAGAGACTTAACAAACAGCTGTTCATTCTCTACTCAGTGGTGAAAATAGGGTAAATAAGGGACAGCTCACTGCGAGTACGGGGAGTCAGTAGGTGATCTCGTCCTGGAAAACATCATTGTGGTAAGCTGTAGTTCTTAGCCAGTAGTCATAGAAGGTAGCTAGCTGATGATTCTGTCGTACGTCTGTGTGCAACTCTAACATTCGTACCGGCGGAATAGTATTCAAGCCTATGGTATTTATTGCACGGCAACTGCGCTACGCCAGAACCCGTGCAGGAAAGACCTGGCATAACGGTATTTTGAAGTAGAGTAGGAAAGCTAGCTTGCGATTCTGTCGCACGTCTGTGTGCAACGCTAACACTCGTGCCGGCAGAATAGTTCTCAGCGTCGGCGGTATTTGTTGTACGGCAACTGCTCTACGCCAGAACCCGTGCAGGAAAGACCTGGCATAACGGTATTTTGAAGTAGAGTAGGAAAACTAGCTGGCGATTCTGTCGCACGTCTGTGTGCAACGCTATCACTCGTGCCGGCAGAATAGCTCTCAGCGCCGGCGGGTTTTGTTTACGGTAACTGCGCTACGCCAGAACCCGTTACAACATAG